>OX637393.1:0-1200000 GCA_951799425.1 Ilex aquifolium | reverse complement strand
TACTAATTACGATTTTTTTTTTTTAAAAGTTGACTTTTTTATTTTTGATTTTATTTCAATAAATAATAGAATAGATCATGAATTTTGATTGTAAAATTTAAGATATTTGATATTTTATCTTTAATTAAAATATTTTTGGTCTAAGTATAATATTTTAAACTTGAAATATCTAAATATTATACGTTTACAAATTTTAGGGGGTCTGAGTGTAATTTATTAACTGATATATTAATGGACATTTAACGGCAAGGTCTAAGTGTTACGCGTATACAAATTTCAGGGGGTTTGTGTATAATATTTTCAATGTCAGAGAATCTAAATGATTAAGTGACAAATTTCAAAAGGTCTGAGTGTAATTCTCCCTAACATATGCTTCTGTGGGGTCCAAACAGAAACTTTATTGCTGGGTGAGCTTGCTTGCCTGCCCGAGGCTGTCTCAGGAGGCGGTTTGAACTGCAATAATCTTAATTGGAAGCAAGTGTTGTATTCCAATAATCAAATCTGTAACGATAATGGGTATTCTACCATAATTATATCCTCGTCGTTAAAGCAATCTCAAAAGAATCAAAGCTTAAAGAGTAGGGTCATTGACTGAGAAAAATTAGGTTGTGCGTGTTTGACGAAGTATGAAAGAATTGATAGTGTAGAATGTGACATCCTCTAGCTTTGAACTTTCTTTAAAAAGACTTCCAAGCTTATTTCTAAGATTGTGTTACTGAAATACTCGTACTCAATGAAGATAAACTTACACTCGTCTCAATTACATCCTTATACAATGCAAACGTCTTTTGACTTCTTTTATAATGTAATCAAAATTGAGAGAAAAACTAGTAATTCATCCTCTAGAAATTTCACACTTTGTTTAGTGACCATGTAGAATATAGTGTTAGGTTCCTCTCTAATTCTTATCCCATTTAAACCACTGCACACTAAGAAAAATCCACTAAAATTTCGTTAAATTGATTTGGAAAATGTAGGAGAGTAAAATTTTGGATCTCAATAACGATGAAATCGATGATGGTTGATTTGGGAATTAAAAGACTCTAATCAAGCAAATTGGGTGCCCATTACCCTAATAAGACGGACTAACTATTACAGAATGTGATCTGCCAATCGAAAACACTATGACGCTTAAATCATTAAAGGCTCTAAAATTAAGCAAACAATTAGTAAAGAAAAAAATGTGTACCAGTGTACCCCGATTTTTAGTGTTTAAAACCCTCGTTGAAATAGGGTGGCACACCAATTTTTCAACCAGACCTTCTTAAATTTGTGTTTGAACCTTTCTAATTTTTCCTTTCTCCTTGATCAATTTTTTAGATTACATTTACAATATGGTCCTTGGGATAGACAATTTTTTTTTATCAATTGTCTATGATTATCTTTAATCATTAGCGATAACCTAACTATCATTTGTTCGAGTGGACCTAGTCCTTATTTTTTTTTTTATTGTGGAATCAAAATCCCATTCAGGTGCCGATTCATTCAGAGGGTATTCCACACATTTGTTTAGTCTCCACAATAGCTCAAGAGTTTTGCTAATTGAGCCGTTTGCTGAGGGTGATTTCAATACTGGTTGGCTGATATTGATGCTCACTCAGTTCGACCACGTTTGGCTTGACCAAAGCTACTCTGTCTTTTTTAATATTTCGTTTGATTTTGGATGTGAATACAAATATATATATCTATTATTTGTTATTTTTTTTTATTACTCCGTGCCTTCAGGCAAGAGAAATAACTAGTATAAATATATCACATTATTTTTATCTATTATACTTAAAGTGTCTTCACCCTAGATCATATTTTTGGCTCTGTCACTGTTCTTAGGGATCTTCACTGCTCACTTCTCCAAATTAATCGGTTGGTTTACGTTGCACCGTGCCTTCAGGCACAAGTTACCCCTAGTTCTATTATGAATGACTTAGACCCTTTATTTGATTTTTTAATTTTATTCAAATAGATAGTATAATTGTATACTAATTACGATTTTTTTTTTTTAAAATGACGTTTTATTTTTGATTTTATTTCAATAAATGATACAATAGATCATGATTTTTGATTGTAAAATTTAAAATATTTGATATTTTATCTTTAATTGAAATATTTTTGGTCTAAGTATAATATTTTAAACTTGAAGGATCTAAATATTATACGTCTACAAACTTCAAGGGGTCTGAGTGTAATTTACTAACTGATTTATTAATGAACATTTAACGGTAGGGTCTAAGTGTTACGCGTATACAAATTTTAGGGAATTTGTGTGTAATATTTTAAATGTCAGAGGATCTGAGTGATTAAATAATAAACCTCAGGAGGTCTTTGTGTAATTCTCCCTAACATATGTTTCGGTGGGGTGCAAATAGAAACTTTATTGCTGGGTGAGCTTGCTTGCTTGCCTGCCCGAGACCGTCTCAGGAGGCGGTTTGAACTGCAATAATCTTAATTAGAAGTAAGTGTTGTATTCCAATAATCAAATCTGTAACGATAATGGATATTCTAACATAATTCTATCCTCGTCGTTAAAGCAATCTCAAAAGAATCAAAGCTTAAAGAATAGGGTCATTGACTGAGAAAAATTAGGTTGTGTGTGTTTGACGAAGTATGAAATAATTGATAGTGTAGAATGTGACGTCCTCTAGCTTTGAACTTTCTTTAGAAAGACTTCTAAACTTATTTCTAAGATTGTGTTACTGAAATACTCGTACTCAATGAAGATAAACTTACACTCGCCTCAATTACATCCTTATACAATGCGAATGTCTATTACCTGTCCAAGTAGTCTCAAAATGTATGTATAAAATACTATTGGAATTGCGCGCATCTCTTTTTTTTTTTTTCCTCCTTTTGACTTTTTTTTTTATAATGTAATCAAAATTGAGAGTAAAACTAGTAATTCATCTCCTAAAATGAAGGATTATACTATAGCATAGTGGAACCATTGTGATGATCTACAAATTTCACACTTCGTTTAGTGACCATGTAGAAAATAGTTTAGGCTCCTCTCTAATTCTTATCCCATTTAAACCACTGCACACTAAGAAAAATCCACTAAAATTTCGTTAAATTGATTTGGAAAATGTAGGAGAATCAAACTTCGGATTTCAATAACGATGAAATCGATGATGGTTGAGTTGGACCCTTGTTGTCAATGTCCGTTAGTATATCCGTTAGTAAATTATATATAGACCTCCTGAAGTTTGTAGGTATGTAATATTTAGACCCTTCAAGTTTAAAATGTTATATTTAGACAAAAAATATTCCAATCAACTATAGAATATCAAATATTTTAAATAATACAATCAAAATTTATGTTCTATTATGATATTTATCGAAATAAAATTAAAAATAAAAATCTAAATTTTTCTTAAAAAATCATAATTATTATATAATTATACTATCTATTGGAATTTAATTTGGTCGTTTAAACGACCAAATTAAACTACCAAATTACCCCACTTAAAGTTAGAATATATTGTTTTCATTACACTTTGACCCCTTATTTGATTTTTTAGTATTATTCTAATAGATAGTATAATTTATTTTTAATTTTATTTCAATAAATGACATAATAGAATATGAATTTTGGTTGTAAAATTCATATTCTGTTATGAATGATTTAGATCCCTTGTTTGATTTTTTAATTTTATTTCAATAGATAGTATAATTGTATACTAATTGTGATTTTTTTTTTTAAAATTTGACTTTTTATTTTTGATTCTATTTCAATAAATGATACAATAGATCATGAATTTTAGTTGTAAAATTTAAAATATTTGGTATTTTATCTTTAATTGAAGTATTTTTGGTCTAAGTATAATATTTTAAATTTGAAAGATCTAAATATTATACGTCTATAAACTTCAGGAGGTCTAAGTGTAATTTATTAATGGATATATTAATGGACATTTGATGGCAGATGTCTAAGTATTACGCGCATACAAACTTAATGGGGCTTGTGTGTAATATTTTAAATATCAGGAGATCTAAATGATTAAGTGACAAACCTTAAAAAGTTTGAGTGTTATTCTCCCTAACGTATGTTTCTGTAGCAGTGCAAATAGAAACTTTATTGCTGGGTGTGCTTTGCTTGCTTGCTTGCCTGCCTGCCCGAGACCGCCTCAGGAGGCGGTTTGAACAGCAATAATCTTAGGTGGAAGTAAGTGTTGTATTCCAATAATCAAATCCGTAACGATAATGGGTATTCTAACATAATTCTATCCTCGTTGCAAAAGCAATCTCAAAAGAATCAAAGCTTAAAGAGTAAGGTCATTGACTGAGAAAAATTAGGTCGTACGTGTTTGACGAAATATGAAAGAATTGATAGTGTAGAATGTGACGTCCTCTAGTTTTGAACTTTTTTTAAAAAGACTTCCAAGCTTATTTCTAAGATTGTGTTCCTGAAATACTCGTACTCAATGAAGATAAATTTACACTCGCCTCAATTACATCCTTATACAATGCAAACGTCTAGTACCTATCCAAGTAGTCTCAAAATGTATGTATAAAATGCTATTGGAATTGCGCGTTTCACTTTTTTTTTTCCTTTTGACTTTTTTTATAATGTAATCAAAATTGAGAGTAAAACTAGTAATTCATCTCCTAAAATGAAGGATTATACTATAGCATAGTGGAACCATTGTGATGATCTACAAATTTCACACTTTGTTTAGTGACCATGTAGAAAATAGCGTTAGGCTCCTCTCTAATTCTTATCCCATTTAAACCACTGCACACTAAGAAAAATCAACTAAAATTTTGTTAAAATGATTTGGAAAATGTAGGAGAATAAAACTTTGGATCTCAATAACGATGAAATCGATGATGGTTGATTTGGGAATTAAAAGACTCTAATCAAGCAAATTGGGTGCACATTCCCCTAATAAGATGGACTAATGTTATAGAATGAGATTTGCCAATCGAAAACACTCTGATGCTTAAATCATTAAAGACTCCAAAGTTAAGCAAACAATTAGTAAAGAAAAAAATGTGTACCAGTGTATCCCAATTTTTAATGTTTAAAAACCCTCCTTGAAATAGGGTGGCACACCAAATTTTCAACCAGACCTTCCTAAATTTGTGTTTGAACCTTTTTAATTTTTCCTTTCTCCTTAATCAATTTTTTAGATTATGATTACAATGTCCACCTTGGGATAGACAAATTTTTTTTATCAATTGTCTATGATTATCTTTAATCATTAGCGATAACATACCTATCATTTGCTCGAGTGGACCTACTCCTTTTTTTTTATTTATTGTGGAATCAAAATCCCATTCTGGTGCCGATTCATTCAGAGGGTATTCCACACATTTGTTTAGTCTCCACAATAGCTCAAGAGTTTTGCTAATTGAACCGTTTGCTGAGGGTGATTTCAATACTGGTTGGCTGATATTGATGCTCACTCAGTTCGACTACGTTTGGCTTGACCAAAGCTACTCCGTCTTTTCTAATGTTCCGTTTGATTTTGGATATGAATACAAATATATATATTTATTGTTCGCTATTTTTTTTTATTACTCCGTGTCTTCAGACACGGGAAATAGCTAGTATAAATATATCACATTAATTTTATCTATTATACTTAAAGTGTCTTCACCCTAGATCATATTTTTGGCTCAGTCACTATTCTTAGGGATCTTCACTGCTCACTTCTCCAAATTAATCGGTTGGTTTACGTTGTACCGTGCTTTCGGGCACAAGTTACCACTAGTCCTATTATGAATGACTTAGACCCTTTATTTGATTTTTTAATTTTATTCAAATAGATAGTATAATTGTATACTAATTACGATTTTTTTTTAAAAAAAATGACTTTTTATTTTTGATTTTATTTCAATAAATGATACAATAGATCATGATTTTTTATTGTAAAATTTAAAATATTTGATATTTTTTCTTTAATTGAAATATTTTTTATCTAAGTATAATATTTTAAACTTAAAGAATCTAAGTATTATACGTCTACAAACTTCAGGGGGTTTGAATATAATTTACTAAATGATTTATTAATGGACATTTAACGGCAGGGTCTAAGTATTACGTGTATACAAATCTCAGGGGTCTGTGTGTAATATTTTAAATATTAGAATACCTGAGTGATTAAATAACAAACTTCAAGAGGTCTTAATGTAATTTTTCCAAACATATGTTTCTGTGGGGTGCAAATAGAAACTTTGGGCCTGTTTGGTTTGCGTTTCAAAAACAGGTATCCGAAAACAGTTTTTGAGAAGAGTTTTAAGAAAATGGTTTTGATATTTTTTGAGATAAAAAACTTGTTTGGTTAGATGATTTCAAAAACAATTTTACAGAACAGAAAATAGTAAAACTTGTTTGGACAGCCTAAATATATGTTTGAACAGTAATTCAAACATTAATAAAAAAATATAAGAAAGTTATTTTTAGATTGATAATTTCATAAAAAAAAAATTCAATAAACCAAACTTTAAAATATAATATATATTATAATATAATATATTATATTATATATTATATAATATTTATATATTATATAATATTTATATATTATAATATTCTATTATATTATATATATATTAATATAATATTTATATATTATAATATTCTATTATATTATAATATATATTATATTATATAATATTTATATATTATATAATGGTTATATATTATAATATTCTATTATATTATAGTTATATATTATATATACCAATTTAGATATATATATGTATAAATATATATATATTTATATACGAATTTATATATATATATATATATATATATATATATATATATATATTATAATATATTATATTATAATATAATATAATATAATATATTATATTATGAGAGAGAGGAAGAAGTAAAAAAAAAAAAAAGAATGAAGAAATTTGCTCCTAAGGAGACTCGAAGGGCAGACCTCATTAAAGTACAAAATTGTTCTCCTTGTTTTCAAAATTTTCAAAGAAAACTCCGAAAACAAGCTAGACTTGTTTTCTGTTTCTTTGACTCAATTCTCAAAATTTTCTAAAATTTGAAGAACAAAAAAGCTAAACAAACAGGTTTTGAGTGTTTTTGAAATTTTGAGAACAAAAAACAGTTTTCGAAACACAAACCAAACACGCCCTTTATTACTGGGTGAGCTGGCTTGCTTGCCTGCCCGAGACCGTCTCAGGAGGCGGTTTGAACTGCAATAATCTTACTTGGAAGTAAGTGTTGTATTCCAATAATCAAATCTGTAACGATAATGGGTATTCTACCATAATTCTATCCTCGTCGCTAAATCAATCTCAAAAGAATTAAATTTAAAGAGTAGGGTCATTGACTGAGAAAAATTAGGTTGTGCGTGTTTGACGAGGTATGAAAGAATTGATAGTATAGAATGTGACATCATCTAGCTTTGAACTTTCTTTAGAAAGACCTTCAAGCTTATTTCTAAGATTGTGTTACCGAAATACTCGTGCTCAACGAAGATAAACTTACACCGGCCTCAATTACATCCTTACATCCTTATACAATACAAACGTCTATTACCTGTCCAAGTAGCCTCAAAATGTCTGTATAAAATGCTATTGGAATTGCGCGTCTCTCTTTTTTTTTTTTTTGCCTTTTGACTTTTTTTTATAATGTAATCAAAATCGAGAGTAAAACTAGTAATTCATCTCCTAAAATGAAGGATTATACTATAGCATAGTGGAACAATTGTGATGATCCAGAAATTTCACACTTTGTTTAGTGACCATGTAGAAAATAGCGTTAGGCTCCTCTCTACTTCTTATCCCATTTAAACCACTGCACACTAAGAAAAATCCACTAAAATTTCGTTAAATTGATTTGGAAAATGTAGGAGAATAAAACTTCGAATGTCAATAACGATGAAATCGATGGTGGTTGATTCGGAAATTAAAAGACTCTAATCAAGCAAATTGGGTGCACCTTTCCCTAATAAGATGGACAAACTGTTATATAATGTGATAAGTCAATCGAAAACACTCTGATACTTAAATCATTAAAGGCTCTAAAGTTAAGCAAATAATTAGTAAAGAAAAAAATGTGTACCAGTGTACCCCGATTTTTAGTGTTTAGAACCCTCGTTGAAATAAGGTGGCACACCAATTTTTCAGCCAGACCTTCCTAAATTTGTTTTTGAACCTTTCTAATTTTTCCTTTCTCCTTGATCAATTTTTTAGATTACATTTACAATACGCTCCTTGGGATAGACAATTTTTTTTTATCAATTGTCTATGATTATCTTTAATCATTAGCGATAACCTAACTATCATTTGCTCGAGTCGACCTAGTCCTTATTTTTTTTTTTTATTGTGGAATCAAAATCCCATTCAGGTGCCGATTCATTCAGAGGGTATTCCACACATTTGTTTAGTCTCCACAATAGCTCAAGAGTTTTGCTAATTGAACCCTTTGCTGATGGTGATTTCAATACTGGTTGGCTGATATTGATGCTCACT
Organism: Ilex aquifolium; assembly: GCA_951799425.1. Taxonomy (NCBI): domain Eukaryota; kingdom Viridiplantae; phylum Streptophyta; class Magnoliopsida; order Aquifoliales; family Aquifoliaceae; genus Ilex; species Ilex aquifolium. The sequence goes on along the minus strand of OX637393.1, from coordinate 1,191,561 downwards.
CAGTTCGACCACGTTTGGCTTGACCAAAGCTGAGCTGTCTTTTTTAATATTTTGTTTGATTTTGGATGTGAATACAAATATATATATTTATTGTTCGCTATTTTTTTTTATTACTCCGTGTTTTCAGGCACGGAAAATAACTAGTATAAATATATCACATTATTTTTATCTATTATACTTAAAGTGTCTCCACCATAGATCATATTTTTGGCTCCGTCACTGTTCTTAGGGATCTTCACTGCTCACTTCTCTAAATTAATCGATTGATTTACGTTGCACCATGCTTTCAGACACAAGTTACCCCTAGTTCTATTATGAATGACTTAGACCTTTTATTTGATTTTTTAATTTTATTCAAATAGATAGTATAATTGTATATTAATTACGATTTTTTTTTAAAAAAATAAATTTTTATTTTTGATTTTATTTCAATAAATGATCTAATAGATCATGATTTTTGATTGAAAAATTTAAAATATTTGATATTTTATCTTTAATTGAAATATTTTTTGTCTAAATATAATATTTTAAACTTGAAGAATTTAAGTATTATACGTCTACAAACTTCAGGGGGTCTAAGTATAATTTACTAATTGATTTATTAATAGACATTTAACGGCAGGGTCTAAGTGTTACGCGTATACAAATTTTAGGGAATCTGTGTGTAATATTTTAAATATCAGAAGATCTGAGTGATTAAATAATAAACCTCAGGAGGTCTTTGTGTAATTCTCCGAAACATATGTTTCGGTGGGGTGCAAATAGAAACTTTATTGCTGGGTGAGCTTGCTTGCCTGCCCGAGACCATCTCAGGAGGCGGTTTGAACTGCAATAATCTTAGTTGGAAGTAAGTGTTGTATTCCAATAATCAAATCTGTAACGATAATGGGTATTCTAACACAACTCTATCTTCGTCGCTAAAGCAATCTGAAAAGAATCAAAGCTTAAAGAGTAGGGTCATTGACTGAGAAAAATTAGGTTGTACGTGTTTGATGAAGTATGAAAGAATTGATAGTGTAGAATGTGACATCTTCTAGCTTTGAACTTTCTTTAGAAAGACTCCCAAGCTTATTTCTAAGATTGTGTTACTGAAATACTCATACTCAATGAAGATAAACTTACACTCGCCTCAATTATATCATTATACAATACAAACGTCTTTTGACTTCTTTTATAATGTAATCAAAATTGAGAGTAAAACTAGTAATTCATCTCCTAAAATGAAGGATTATACTATAGCATAGTGGAACCATTGTGATGATCTAGAAATTTCACACTTTGTTTTAGTGACCATGTAGAAAATAGCGTTAGGCTCCTCTCTAATTCTTATCCCATTTAAACCACTGCACACTAAGAAAAATCCACTAAAATTTCATTAAATTGATTTGGAAAATGTAGGAGAATAAAACTTTGGATCTCAATAACAATGAAATCGATGGTGGTTGGTTTGGGAATTAAAAGACTCTAATCAAGCAAATTGGGTGCACCTTCCCCTAATAAGATAGACAAACTTTTATAGAATGTGATCTGCCAATCGAAAGCACTGCGATGCTTAAATCATTAAAGGCTCTAAAGTTAAGCAAACAATTAATAAAGAAAAAAATGTGTACACCAATTTTTAGTGTTTAAAACCGTCGTTGAAATAGGGTGGCACACAAATTTTTCAACTAGATCTTCCTAAATTTGTGTTTGAACCTTTCTAATTTTTCCTTTCTCCTTAATCAATTTTTTAGATTATGTTTGCAATGTGCACCTTCGGATAGACAATTTTTTTTATCAATTGTCTATGATCATCTTTAATCAATTAGCAATAACCTAACTATCCTTTGCTCGAGTAGACCTAGCCGTTATTTTTTTTTACTGTGGAACCAAAATCCCATTCAGGTGCCGATTCATTCAGATGATAAATTATATTCAGATCTCCTGAAATTTTTAAATATGTAATATTTAGACTTTTCAAGTTTAAAATGTTATATTTAGACAAAAAATACTTCAATTAAAGATAGAATATCAAATATTTTAAATTTTATAACCAAAATTTATGTTCTATTATGATATTTACTGAAATAAAAATAAAAATAAAAATCTAAATTTTTCTTAAAAAATCATAATTACTATATAATTATACTATCTATTAGAATTTAATTTGATCGTTTAAACGACCAAATTAAACTACCAGATTACTCTAATTAAAGTTAGAATATATTGTTTTCATTATATTTGGACCTCTTATTTGATTTTTTAGTTTTATTCTAATAGATAGTATAATTGTACACTAAATACGATTTTTTAAGAAAAAATTAAATTTTTATTTTTGATTTTATTTCAATAAATGACATAATAGGATGTGAATTTTTGTTGTAAAATTAATATCTATATTCTATAATATAAAACATGGCGACTTCAATAAACTCATCATACGGTCTCAAATTCATTTATCTAACGGTTAAGAAATCACAATTTTTTTCCTTAATATTTTTCCCCCAACCGGTCAACGATTACGACTAATCTTGGAACACATCATACGGTCTCAAATTCATTCATCTAACGGTCAAGAAATTACCATTTTTTTTCCTTAATATTTTTCTTCCCAACCGGTCAACAATTACTATTGATGTTAGAACACATTTTTTTCTGACATAATAATTAAATGGGTCAAATTTGTCATTCATATCATCTGTGTAGTGTAGCATTTTGAATTTTTATAAGACACAATGATAACATTTTGATTGAAAAAAACTCATCAATTTAACAGATAAAAAAATACAAGGGCGTTGGTTAACACATTTATATTGAATATAATTAATTTTAATTTTATTTATTTAATTAATTAACTCAAACTAACATGTCTTATACATCTTGAATCAAAAGTTCAAGACTAATTTTTTTTATTTCTTAAGAAAATCCAATGCTAATATATTCTTATAAATTAATAATTTTGTAATAATTTGTACTAATTAAAAAAATAATATTTGTAGATCTTTTTTTGATAGAAAATATTTTGGCGATATGTTTTTTGATAAATTAGATTTTTAGTTTGTAATAGATTTGACTCGATTTTGATTACATGTATATAAATTAATATTTGATTTTGATTACATGCATATAAATTAATGTTTTTTAAAGTCAATTCTATCATATTTTGTGGATTTATCTATAAAATAAACAAGGCGGTTGCAACAAGCCCATCCGACGGTCTCAAATAAACTCATCTAACGACTACCAACATCTCTCTCACAACCATTCAGATTGAATTTTACTTTTCTCTTCTCACTCTTCACACTCTCTCTCTGGCAGCGGTGAAGGTAGAAGGGACCAGGGGCCACCTTGAATTTTTTTTTTTTAATTATATATGTTTTATATATATATTTTTAGATTAATTGGGCTCACTGTAATGATTTATGAAAACGAGCAATACTATTGAGACATAATTTAAGGATATAATTTTGAGACTTAATAATTGTGATCATTATTAGATTATTGGTGGGTCATAACATTAAATTATTATTGAGTCCCAACACTATCAATCCAATGGTCATAATATATTAAATCCCCAAATTATGTCCTTAAATTATGTTCCAATAGCATTAATTTGGTCAAACAAGTTGGGTACTAAAACAAAAAAAACAAAAAAAAAAAGTCCATACCAAATCTCCTAACATGAATAAAATATGGAACTTGTAAGAAGATTAAAAATTATAAAAAATTGCTTTTATTTGTATCAAATAAATTATATAATTGATCCCTTTTATGTATAGATGTTATCTTATTAATATTTATCAAACAAACTCCTTTTATATTTAATGAATTTTTAAATATCAAATCCGATATAAAAAATATAAATATATCACATTATTTTTATCTATTATACTTAAAGTGTCTCCACCTTAAATCATATTTTTGGCTCTATCATTGTTCTCAAGGATCTTCACTGCTCACTTCTCTAAATTAATCTGTTGGTTTACGTTGCACCGTGCCTTTAAGAACGAGTTATCCCTAGTTCTATTATGAATGACTTAGACCCCTTGTTTGATTTTTTAAATTTTATTCCAATAAATAGTATAATTGTATACTAATTACGATTTTTTTTTAAAAAAATTAATTTTTTATTTTTGATTTTATTTCAATAAATGATACAATAAGTCATGAATTTTGGATATAAAATTTAAAATTTAAAATATTTGATATTTTATCTTTAATTGGAGTATTTTTGTTTTAAGTATAACGTTTTAAATTTGAAGGATCTAAATATTATACGTCTACAAACTTCAGGGAGTCTGAGTGTAATTTATTAACGGATATATTAACGGATATTTGACGGCAGGGGTCTAAGTGTTACGCACATACAAATTTCAGAGGGTCTGTATGTAATATTTTAAATATCAGGGGATCTGAGTAATTAAGTGAGAAACTCAAAAGGTGTGAGTGTAATTCTCCCTAACATATGTTTCTGTGGGGGTGCAAATAGAAACTTTATTGCTGGGTGAGCTTGCTTGCCTGCCCGAGACCGTCTCAGGAGGCGGTTTGAACTGCAATAATCTTATTTGGAAGTAAGTGTTGTATTCCAATAATCAAATCTGTAACGATAATGGGTATTCTACCATAATTATATCCTCGTCGTTAAAGCAATCTCAAAAGAATCAAAGCTTAAAGAATAGGGTCATTGACTGAGAAAAATTAGGTTGTGCGTGTTTGACGAAGTATGAAAGAATTGATAGTGTAGAATGTGACGTCCTCTAGCTTTGAACTTTTTTTAAAAAGACTTCCAAGCTTATCTTTAAGATTGTGATACTGAAATATTCGTACTCAATGAAGATAAACTTACACTCGCCTCAATTACATCCTTATACAATGCAAACGTCTATTACCTGTCCAAGTAGTCTCAAAATGTATGTATAAAATGCTATTGGAATTGCGAGTGTCTCTTTTTTTTTTTTTTTCCTTTTGACTTTTTTTATAATGTAATCAAAATTGAGAGTAAAACTAGTAATTCATCTCCTAAAATGAAGGATCATACTATAGAATAGTGGAACAATTGTGATGATCTAGAAATTTCACACTTTGTTTAGTGACCATATAGAAAATAGCGTTAGGCTCCTGTCTACTTCTTACCCCATTTAAACCACTGCACACTAAGAAAAATCCACTAAAATTTTGTTAAATTGATTTGGAAAATGTAGGAGAATCAAACTTTGGATCTCAATAACGATGAAATCGATGGTGGTTGATTTGGGAATTAAAAGACTCTAATCAAGCAAATTGGGTGCACCTTCCCCTAATAAGACGGACAAACTATTACAAAATGGGATCTGCCAATCGAAAGCACTATGATGCTTAAATCATTAAAGGCTCTAAAGTTAAGCAAACAATTAGTAAAGAAAAAAATGTGTATCAGTGTACCCCGATTTTTAGCTTTTAAAACCCTCGTTGAAATAGGGTGGCACACCAATTTTTCAACCAGACCTTCTTAAATTTGTGTTTGAACTTTTCTAATTTTTCCTTTCTCCTTGATCAATTTTTTAGATTACATTTACAATACTCTCCTTGGGATAGACATTTTTTTTTTATCAATTGTCTATGATTATCTTTAATCATTAGCGATAACCTAACTATCATTTGCTCGAGTGGACCTAGTCCTTACTTTTTTTTTATTGTAGAATCAAAATCCCATTCAAGTACCGATTCATTCAGAGGGTATTCCACAAATTTGTTCAGTCTCCACAATAGCTCAAGAGTTTTGCTAATTGAACCCTTTGCTGAGGGTGATTTCAATACTGGTTGGCTGATATTGATGCTCACTCAGTTCGACCACGTTTGGCTTGGCCAAAGGTACTCTGTTTTTTCTAAACGTTCCCTTCTATCTTTTTGAAAATTGAATAGTTATGGAGACAAAATAAAACCGAAGTCATAGTTTATGAGGTGAAAGTGTAATTTTACCTATTTTTTATAGATTGGCTCCAACCATTCATAATTGCATATGATTAAAAAGAAGAAAGTGCAATAATACTTTCATAAATTTTGCTGTTGTTCAAAAAGGTCATTATTGTCATTCAGAAAAACAATCAAAATCCAACCAACTAACCCTCGAACAGGGTACTCCAGTAGAATATTGACTGAATTTTTTACTACGAGATTGAAAGTTCAAATGTTGAAATTCATATTAGAGTTTGGTGATCGATTATTATACTAATCTAATTAAATTTATTCCAAAAAAAATAATTGATACAATCAAGAACCTCCTAATCCCACTAATAAAAACCCATTGTAATGGTTTTTAAATGCGCTCCTTTTATCCACCCCTGCCAAAAATCTAAACATGATCTTACAAAACTGACAAGTCTTCAACTTTCACTGGTACACTTCAACCAACTCTTCTTCTTTGTTGTTTCCTCTCTAACTCTACTTTGAAGTTGAAAACCACCCCCATAAACATCAGAAACTCTTCAAATACAATGCAAGACTTGGTTGAACCAGAGCCAGAAGCAGAAGATGAAAAAAGAAGACTTCAAACTCAAGCTTCTTTTTAATGGCAAGGTCTCGGCTCTCTCTCTTCACTTTCTTCCTCCTAATAATCTCCCTCTTCTCCACAGCATTCTCCACATTTAGACCAGGTATGTTCCCCCAAACCCACTTCAAAAAATTCATCATACATGCATATAATGTATCAATTTGCACAGAAATTTGATGAAATTGTGGGTTTTTTTGAATGAAAGTGATGGGATACAATCATAAAGTGAAAGAGTAATCTTTTGCAGGTATTAAGGCACAAGAGGACCAAGATGAGCCATATGTGGGAGTGAACATAGGCACAGACGTATCAAACTTTCTCTCTCCTGCTGACTTAGTTTCTTTTTTACAACTTCAAAAGATCAAGCACATTCGTCTCTACGATGCTGATAATGAAATCCTCGAAGTACTGGCCAAGACCAATATTAGTGTCGTTATCAGTGTACCCAACAACCAGCTTCTTGCAATTGGGTCCTCCAACGCTACCGCCGCCACATGGGTCCGCCGCAACGTCGCTGCCTACTACCCAGAAACCCTCATCACCGCCATTTCTGTCGGTGATGAAGTCTTGACCGCCATACCCAGTTCAGCTCCTTTGCTTATGCCGGCAATTGAGTCTCTTTACAGTGCTTTAGTGGCCACAAACCTCCATACCCAGATCAAGATTTCAACTCCATTGGCCGCTTCACTTGTTCTTGACCCATTTCCACCTTCCCAGGCCTTCTTCAATCAAACCCTAACCCCAATAATTTCACAGTTATTGCGATTCTTATCGAGAACCAAGTCGCCTTTGATGATGAATTTGTACCCTTACTATGTGTTTATGCAAAACAAAGGAGTTGTTCCATTAGATAATTCACTTTTTAAGCCCTTGACACCCTCTAAAGAAATGGTTGATCCTAACACTTTGCTTCACTATGCAAATGTTCTTGATGCTATGATTGATTCTGTATATGTTTCCATGAAGAATCTTAATTTCACTGATGTTGTGGTTCTTGTTACTGAAACTGGGTGGCCTTCAAAGGGTGATTCCAAAGAGCCTTATGCAACAATTGACAATGCGAATACGTATAACTCGAACTTGATTAAGCATGTTTTTGATCGTAGTGGGACGCCATTGCGCCCTGAAATCACTTCCAGTATGTATGTATATGAGTTGTTCAATGAGGACTTGAGGTCACCACCGGTGTCTGAGGCGAATTGGGGCCTATTTTATGGGAATTCAACAGCAGTGTACTTGCTTCATGTGTCTGGAATTGGTACATTTTTGGCTAATGACACGACGAATCAGACATATTGTATTGCCATTGATGGGGTTGATGCAAGAACATTGCAGGTAGCATTGGATTGGGCTTGTGGTCCGGGGAGGGCGAATTGTACAGAGATTCAGCCAGGGGAGGATTGTTACCATCCTAATAATGTGAAAAACCATGCTTCTTATGCATTTGATAGCTATTTCCAGGTGGAAGGGAAGGATCCTGGGTCTTGTGACTTCAAGGGTGTGGCCATGATCACCACCACTGACCCAAGTAAGTGCTACATTGAAATTTACTCATTGGGCAAATATTTATTTTTACCTTGAATTTCAAGAAAAATAATGCACTGCATACTAGTCTATGGTCAGTGATTAGTTGTTACAATGAGAATATGGTTCAAAGTATTTGTCGATACTAACATGACTCAGGCCAATTTGTATCCAACTCGACTTTTTGTATTCCGATAAAGTTTGACAATCTGCGTAACCCACGAGTCTCATGTGACTCAATTGAGTTGCCCATGACATTTCCGAGGGTTCACCAAGAGTTGTCCAGTCATCATCAGAGAATTGGCTAATGCGGTTCAAACAGTGCTGTGATATGACATGTTTTGCTCATCATGTTTAAAAGATTCTTCTATGTAGCATTTTGTATGTACCACCTAATTCCATTATGCGATTCCCTGACTAATGCGTTTTAGTGATCTCCAAGCCAATGACTGATACTGCAACCTTAAAGTATGAGTGAGCTTATATTCACAGTCGAAGGTATAACTTTTGAACATGCTTGAACCAATATGGTTGATGGGCAAGCAACATTATTTATTTAGTCACTATGCTTTTGGAACATGTTATTGTTTCATATTGTAATATCTTAGTTGGCTAATGATATGCCACTATAGTTACACAGTACATCGTACAATATGAGCTGGTGCTTCCAGACACAGATTGGTGGGTGGTGCCCACTTGGGCAGGCTAGAAAAAGCACAATAATAAGACCATTGTTTCTGTTTTGAGTTTAATGTTGCTCATGAAATGAGACTCTTTTAATGCGAAGGGTAAAGCAGCGATATTGAAAAATAATTTTTCAGTACTGTACTAGAAGTCAATTTTATTGGTAACCATTGATTGTGAAAATAATCAAATGAAGTAAAGCAATAAAATAATAAAACTTTCTACGTGCCATGTTGTGATGGGATAAAAAAAGAAGGAATGGTTCTGAAAATAGTTTTTCGGTATGTAATGTGAAGTATACAGATTTGAGGCTTAACTTGTTTTATGTATTTTTTGCTGCACATAATAAATTCTATCTTGAATCTGATTTCTAACTTTGTGGGCGAGTATTTTCAGGTCACGGGAGCTGTATATTTCCTGGAAGGTGAGCAGAATTCTGTAATTTGTTGTACCGTCATTTGTCCCTCTGTTTCTTTTAAACCACTGCACATTAGTAAAATCCACTTGAAATTCATTGATTTATCAGCATCTAATCTCTCAGTCTGTAGCTCCATTTGAGCCTTCATTTTGACTACAAGAATTAGACTTACTCAACAATAGATCATTTGTCGATAAGGTGTTCTTAAAACAGATTTGTTCTCACAAATTATAAATTATATTGTGTGTGCAGCAAGAAGATTAGCAATAAAACAAGCCAGGTGGCTAACTCAACACAAGTGAGTGGTGCAGATTCAATAAGATGCATCAGCTTCCATGGCACCTTAATAAGTGCGTTCAACAAGAGCTTATTAAGCATTTTCCTCGGTTTCACTTTCGCTCTGCTATTTTATTCATTCCTTCTATGATCCAATGTTGAGAGGTACAGAAAAAACTTCCCAAGAATTTGTGCAGAGGCTATGTTTGCCTTTATCTTACTGTAATTTAGTATGATGGTGTTTGCAGAAGAAAACTCACTGCATGGATGATTACTCGTTTGCATAAATGATCGAGCTCTTGGTCTAGCCATTCGTAATTCCTCCTTTGGTAAAGATTAGCTTTAAGTGATAGGGGATGTGATTGGAATTCGTCTGTATCATCGAGACACCCTGAAGGGCCGGCCCTGCCATATGTACCCCTGCCCTGGAAGATCCACACAAGGCACCATGTGGGAAGTTGAGCTGGTTCTATCCTTGAAAAAGTTCTCTATCATTTTCTTCAGAAAAGCATGAAGATTCAGAAAGGAACAATTGGTCTGTTGTGCTAATTTTTTGGTGGTTTTCTCTTCTCTGTAGGTTTATTGTGTGTTTTTTTTTTTAATTTTCATATAATAAAGCATCCCAATTTTTTTGGATAACGGAATATTGTCGAGTCAATGTCCTTTGGGCACATGGTTGTAACTTATATCTCGAATGCACACAACACTCTCAAATCACATATTTTGGTTAAATCCGGATTTTATACAATTAGTGGACTCGAACTCAAAACGTGAGAGTTTTCGCCATGTCCCTTATTTGGCTATCGAACTCAAAATGTCTGGGGAGTGTGGCATATCCTTTTGGCCAAAATGTGGGAAAGGCAGTGCATCAATAAGGGTGATAAGAGGTTATTACCAATTAAGATCTTGGGGATGTATCTATAGATCTTGGCCCAATTCAACGGGTTGGTTTGATTAAGACCCGCAAATACAACCCATCGGTTAAACATATAGCTCGACCCATTTTACAAAAAGAGTTCAATAAACGTCGTTAGACTTACATGATGATAATAAACGTTTCATATCAACTAACAAATGCACGGTGAGGTTAAACCTATTCTTCAATGTTCAGAGTACATAGTGAGACCTTAATTTTTTATTCTGACTTTGGCACGATAAATTTTTGCAGATAATTGTGTGGTATTAAGAACAATCTTCTATATCTATTTTTTATGAGAATTTGGGAGACTAGCCAACCCAACCTATTGATCGGTCACCATCCAGACCCATCAGCCTTCCACGGGCTGTTAATGGACGGGTCAAGTAGACCCGTCCCATTATTACCATCCTTGGCTAATAGTTATTTGTTAGATTATTTTCGACTATAATTCAAATTTTTTACTTAAATATGAATAAATAAATAAAAAAAAAAAAGTAAAAAGCATGATTAGACAACCCAAATCTCGGGCTTGATGTGCTCTTTGCGAAGTGTAGCCCAAAAGCGGCAAAACAGGGAGTTCAAAATGGCATTATTGCACAAAACGATACAAACCCTTCTACTTCTCCACTCCCAAAACCAGAGAAAAACCCTAGTTTTTAGCCTCAAATCAATGGCTTGGACTTGCTCAAAATGCACATTCATCAACCCATCATCACAAAAATCAACATGCCAAATCTGCTTATCAACAATATCGTCGTTATCATCACCATCATCTTTATCATTTTCACCTTCTTCTTCTTCTTCTTCTTTACCGTCACCATCAAAACCCAAGTGGTCTTGCAAATCCTGCACGTTTTTGAACCCATATCAGAACACAAGTTGTGAAATCTGTGGCACTAGAGCCTCCGCTTCGTTGCTCTCCAGTCTTGAGGAGGATGATGATGAGTTGGATTCTTCAGTTGGGAATGTTTTCTACCCATTACAGCCTTGTAAGAGGAAAATTAGGGAAGACCCAGTTGAGGTTAAAGATGATTGGGTTGCTTCTGGTGTGCTTCGTGGTGTTAAGTCGGCTAATAAGGCAGCCTTGGTGTCGGGTTTGTTTTAATTTCTTTAATTTGTTGTTTGAATTCATGATTCTATTTGTGAGTTATGATGGGTTTTATGCTTCTTTCTGTTTAACTGGTAGAAATGCAAGATCTTTTATGCTGGTTTTGTAATTTCTATTAACAATTTACCATTTATGGAGAACTAAATGCTGTTGTCGGGTTAAATTCAAATCTCTTGAATTTATATGCTGAGTTCTGGATTGTATATGTGCGTGTTGGTGAGTTTGTTTTATTAGACCAGTTAATTGGTTCAAATGAGGACCCTTTCTATGATATGTGTGAACCTATTGAATATTATGTCCCTGTGATTATATATTCAGGTTTGGGGTTTTCAGTTTAGGCATATGGGTTCGGATGGCTTGAATTGTGTTTTTAGCATGTGTAAATTCACGATATTAACTGTTAAGTAGCATAGTCTCTCTTAGTTTATCTCAGTTTTATTCTTCTATCCGATTTCAAATGTTTTTGGTGTTCTTTGGTTGGTGGTTATTGACGTGCTTCTTGTGTTATGCTTTTTCAGGGGTAGTGGTACCGAATCTTGGGCAGCATGTTTCTTCTCTGTATCTGTTATAATCTTTTCTTTTGTATTCTTAGTCTTGCCATTTTTTGCGAGGAAAGGTTTAATTTAGTTTCATGCATTTATAGGCTAAAGCTACATGAAAGACTTCAATGAACAACAGAGGTGACAACAAAGTGTAGTGACGAAAGAGAGTTTGTTGGAGTGAGAATTTTTATTTTGTAGCTTGATGTTAGAACATATATATAGAAGACCTATAGCTGCACCAGTTAGAATAACTGATGTGATATCCATTCTTGACAATTGGACAATAGAGGTTGTCTGAAATTATCTTCGAGTAAGGGATCAAAAGCAATATGATAGTCCTAGGTTTAACATAAAATATGACTAGAATACAATGCGCAAATTTGACTCATATATTTTAACTCAAAAAATAGTAGGGACAAGGATAACGTTCTATTGAGTTTGATTGTTTGCTGCCAATGATACATCAGATTGTTGTTGGAAAAGTCCTCCTTGACTTAGCTTCTCGACACTCTTAGTTCCTTGTGAGGTTCTCTGGGTTTAATGAAGAGAATATATTTGGTTTCTTCACATTAGGTGTTATTATTTGGGTGAGCATATTTTAATTGGTGCCAATGCTCAAGGATAGCTGCGGATCCTACTTCATAGGTTAGATCATAAAATTTTGAACAGATCAAACTATAGATTAAAGTTTGTTCCAAATGCAACCCTTCTGTGTTTGCGTCATATGAAAACAATAGAAGTTGCCATTAAGGAACTCTTTATTTGGTAAGCCTCACAGAATTTGTCATTTTGATTGTTTTTTTTTTTCCCGCTTTTCTTTTCTTCATTTTTCCTTTTTTCCTATGTTTGAATATCGGACCCTGCAGTTTATACCTTGCACAATACTTAAGATCAATTGAACTTGTGGCAGATGAAACTTCCTCAGGCAAAGATTTTGCAACATGGAAGATTTTGAGTTATAATGTTTGGTTCCGAGAAGACCTCGAGATGCATAAAAGGATGAAAGCTTTGGGTGACCTTATTCAACTGCATTCCCCAGATCTGATATGCTTCCAGGTTTTTCTCACTCTCAGCTTATAACTTATTTTACATGTGCTTGAAGTCTCATCTGAATTGTTCTTTGTAACTATGCCTACTTCCTTCTGCAGGAGGTTACTCCCAATATATATGACATTTTTCAGCAATCCAGATGGTGGAAGGCATACAGTTGCTCGGTTTCAAATGAGATGGCTTTTACGAGACCATATTTCTGCATGCAGGTGCGATTTTGTATCCTCTTCTCATTTAGGGTCCATTTTGACATGTTTGGTTGGTTTTCATAAAGGAGAAAATAATCTAGGTCAGATGGATAGAATAATTTCCCTTATTCATTATGGGAATAAGATCCCTTCCAACACACTTTTTCTTCAATTTCCATATTGTTGGATCATCTACCATGCATTCAAGTGAGACCCATTGTATACAAGTGAGTCCCTTACTCATTACTGGTGAATGATGTGCAAAGAACAAATTTGAAGAAAAAGTGTATTGGAGAAGATTTGTATCCGTCATTATTATGTTCCATACAGAATTCAATACATAAGGGATTGGGATTGATAAAATGATGTTTAGTCATTTGTAAAGAGCATCTCAGAATACCTTTATTGGAACACCGCCATCTATGCTTGCACTGTTTCAGGCATTGAGCTCAGTAAAAAGTTGTTCTACCGGAATGCTTTTGTTGGGCCACACACAATCATCAGTATTGGTGGACTTATATAAAGCTGCTACCCTAATCACTTAATCATATAATACCTTGTCTCTGGACTTCTGAAAACTTTGCTGTTCTTGAACATTATTTATTGCATATTCTCACCATCATGTTACTGCTCAAAATATATCTAGTATACTTGCTTCTAACATTCAATGATTCAATATGGAAAAGTGTTAAAGAGTGATCATAAGCATCTCTCTCTCTATATATAACTTGGCTAGCTTATTGTGGTTCATGAAGATGCTAAGAAGGTGACACTTGTATGCAATTAAATTGGCAGTTAAGTAAACTGCCAGTAAAAGCCTACAGCTGCATACCTTTCAGCAATTCTGTAATGGGAAGAGAACTTTGTGTTGCTGAGGTTGAAGTTAAGAAAGGCATGCCGTTGATTGTTGCAACTAGCCATCTTGAGAGTCCCTGCCCAGCCCCTCCCAAATGGGATCAGATGTACAGCAAGGAACGTGTAGATCAGGCGAAGGAGGCCCTAGACATTCTTAAGAAAAATCCAAACGCGATTTTTTGTGGTGATATGAATTGGGATGACAAGTCGGATGGTCAATTCCCCTTACCGGATGGGTGGACTGATGCCTGGGCACAGCTAAAGCCTGGAGAAAATGGATGGACATATGATACCAAGTCCAACAAGATGTTGACTGGTAACCGGACTCTGCAAAAGCGGCTGGATCGATTTGTATGCAATTTGCATGATTTCAAGATAACTGGAATTGAGATGATTGGCATGGAGGCAATACAAGGGTTATCGTATTGTAAGGAGAAGAAAGTGAAAAAGGAGGTTCAGAAACTGGTGCTCCCTGTTTTGCCTAGTGATCATTATGGCCTGGTTTTAACAATTTGTCCCCAGTAAGTGATTGTATCTGGGAATAGTGAACTGCTGATGGGTTTTTTGGCTCTTCAATTGTAGCATACTTGGTGTGCTTTTTTTTTTTTTGTACATATGACTGCTGAAATGGTGAGAAGGGCTTGTAATTTTTGGATGGGGGCATTGTTTTCCACATTTTGTAAGAAACTTCTTTGTGGAAATGGTAAGTTTGCGCATATTTTCTTTTGCTTACATCTCTTCTGCTAGGCTGTTTATTTACTTTTTTCTTTTTGTTTTTTTTTTCCCCTACAAAAAGTATGTTGTCCAGGAATTCCTAGCACCAAATTACAAATATGTTTGCATCTTTTTCGCATTCTTTCAGGAATTGTTTTTTGGCCCCCTCAAAATGTTGGCTAAGAAATAAGGTTCCTCCAATTTGGAGAGCCAATATGCTGGTTAAATCAAAAATTTTTCGGCAAAGTTGGTAGCTACAAGACACTGGTTTGGGCTTAATGGCAAGTCACATTACTTGGCACACTATGGACTCGTTTGGTAAACGTATTATGAGTGAATTAAATATTAGATTGTACTATTATTTATTTAATTGAGTATAATACTTTATTTGGTAGATAAATTTAATTCCGTATTAATTTTAAAAATGTAAATTAATCGTATGTTTATTGAATGTTTTTTGTACCATAAAGCTGTATTATGGAAGTATTTTAATACCAGCGGGAGAGATGATATTATAATCTAACTCAAATATATTATTGTACATATTTACTATTATAACCTCATAACTGATAAAATCAAGCTGTCATCAACGTAACAAACACTGATTGTTGGTATTTTTGTTAATTCAATATTTATACGATGAAATAATTCAATAACCAAACAACTATTTGGACTAAATAATTACTATCCAATATTTATGTAGTGTATTGTCAAATACTAGATAAAATTACATATTATTCTAATATTCCATTTAATCTTGTCTTTGTCCATCTTGGGTGGGCTAACCCGAATTCAACCCGACCCCAATAAGGGAAAAATAAGACTTGAGTTGAGGTTTTTAATACTTGAGTTGGGCCTGAGCAGAAAAACACCAACTTGAATTAAATTCAGACAGTACCATGTTGAGGTCTCGGGTTATGGATTCAACCAAAATATATAAATCGGGTTCAACCCAAATATTAAATTGAGCTTGACCCGAATATATTTAAAAATAAATATATAAATCAATATAACTTACAAGTTAAAACACTAGGTTTAGTCTTTTGTTAAACATTAGCTTATTATGTCTTTATGTTAAACATTGATTTTTATGTTTTAAATACTACGGTATTTATGTTAAACATTTGATCGAAGTTGTTGGTTATTACTTTAGGCGAATACTATGTAGTATATACAAGGTTTAGAACAACAGACTAATTTCGGACTTGAGCGAACCCAACCCGAATTCTAACTCGAAATTAGTCCAAATTATGTAACCCAAATTCAACCTAAGCTCGCTCGAATTAAATTTAAACAATACTCAGGATGAGTCCCTTGAATTGAGGCCGAGTTATGGTTAAAGTTAAGGTTAAGGATTATATAGTTAAGGTTAGGTTAGGATTGATCTCTCAACCTGCCCAAGTAGCACCCCTATCCTTAAAAGCCCGGAGGGGTTGTTGATTCGCTGTAAATGGTATGAGGAATTATCTTCTTCAGTTCTGCTACATACAAAAACATTGCCTACGAGAGATGGTTACAACAAAATTATCATCTGCCACTCATAACAACATCAACAGAGAGAAAGTTCCTGAAATATATGTCTGAACAGTAGAAAATGTGCAATCCATCAAACCTAGTATGGCAAGGATATGATCCACAATGAGTGATTTTGCATTATGCTGTCAAATAAATTGAGTCTATCAGTATACACATATTGACGGAATGATTACAGAAGTTTGGTTAACTGGTGGTGATGCCATGACTACAACATTTTGCAGCATGCAGACAGGAGGCTACAAAGTTACAGGCTGCTGGTTTGACAAACTCCGTTAGGAGCCCTCAACTACTTGCCTTGGGTAAACACACTTTCTTTTCTTCATTCTTGATCAATATTTATTTCGATGAAGTTTGCATCAAAATCTGATGCTTCGCTATTGAAATTGCTCATTTTTGAGGTTGCTGGAGCTTCTAGCCTTACATAATCATATATGATTCCACAAAGTGCATCTCCACCCCTCGCTTGAGTGAGCAGTATGGAATTGTCTCCCTCCATCAACAATGATGACGTTATGTCAACGTTAAAAAACCGGTAGAGTCCATGCACTCCATGTCGACATACAGTGTTATCTGACCCTAAATTCAACACTTGGAAAACCAGGTGGTCTGTGTCCATATGATTGGCATGGACCTTAACAACAATAAACTTTATCCGGTTACTATATATGTTGGAAATGTAATTCGGGACAACTCAAAGTGGTTAAATAACGTAGATGCAACAAAATGTAATGCTACTACCTGAAGATTAGAACGGGTTGCTGATGCGATAGCCAACCTCAGCGTGTAAGTTCCTCTGGTAACTGAACTAAGATTAAACTTAATTTTCCATGTTGATGGGAGATACTTGTTTGCACCCCTCCTGTTTACATTTCCATTAATCAACAAATATAAAGATGCATCTATGTGAAAATCTAATTCATGAGGATGGAGAGGACAGAGAAGGAAAGACCTGTCCACTTGAGCAAAGAACCAGTCTTTCTTCGGATCATTGATGCCCACAGTAAAAGCTTGATCATGATCAGGGTGTATGTTCGTGTATCTGTCCCACAAGCCATATTGCCTGTACCTGTAAATTTTCAGCACTGAAACAAATTATTTGGTGCTTGCAATTAAATCCCCAGCTCAACTTTAAACGATGCTACAGTAGCACTGTTTTTCTTTAGTTTGGAACAAAGTTATTAAACCAGATGACAAAGTTATCATTGCTTGACAAAGTTTATAAAATGATTGTGTTTGGCATTTTTTGTGTCACTTCAATATATAGGTTTCTCAAGCAACTGCAAGTTATTACACAAAGCAGTTAGAGTCGCTTACTTCTCGGGGCTGTTAAGAAATAACTTGTTGACATACATCGGATTCACATTAGGAACATAGTAACCAATAGCTGTTCGATCTGGGAAGCCAATCTCCCATACAGTTGGACCATCTCTGATCGGAACATAGACCAAATTGCCAAGCTGTGTTTGTGAACCTGAGTAACATCAACATTCAGTATGGCAAAATGCAGATGCTGAGGGATATTTGCAATATTTACCTATGTGTTGGGATTATTTGGTCATGTCTTCTGAGGTTACATTTGTTGATAGGTTGAAGATTAGCTCAAGGTTCAGGAGTCAATATGCCTTACATAGAAACATATTATTTTTAATATTATAGACCATGTTTTCGGTTTCTGCAGACTGAAAGGAGTAATATAATAGTACCTGAGGAGATGGTAACAAGGTCCTTGCCAAGGTAATCACCAATAAAACCAGGAACCCAGCCATGGAGTCCATAGACTCCAGGAATAACATTCTTGATCATAAAATTTCCATTTAAATCTGTTTGTACCCAAAATTGATATTCCTGTATGACACCAAACTTTTCATCTCAGAAGTTCTATTGTAAGTATGTTTTGAAAGGACTGTTGGAGCTATAGAACTTACATCAAAGTATTACCTTGCTTTCTATTTGCCAGAACCCTTCGGTTCTTGCAGCTGATAGACCAATATATGCATATTTCGCAGGAATAAGGGAACCAGATACAAACCTGGAGTAATTTGACCACAAGTTAAAAAGTTAGTGTCAATAAAATGATCAGAAATGCTGTGGAAAAGATTCATTATCTCTGAGGATTGAGTGTCAAAGATCAAGGTTGCTGCAGAAAATAGTTAAGGGAGAAGGGGCAATTTTTTTTTTTTTTATGGACAGAAGAATACTAGCAAATCACTAGTGCCCCTATCCCAGTACAAGGACAATTAGATGATAAATCTAAAACGTACAACTTTTATCAGAGTTCAAACTAAACCTGCCACCTAATCTCTCAAACTTGCCCCCCAAACTGCTCATAAAATCAGTCTTCGCACCTCGTGATTCATAGATCCATGAAAAAGTACTTTTGACTAGAGCAAGTTGCTCAATTGTATAAAAAGGAAAAAAAGCAAATACAGCCTGATGAGGCCGGATTTAACTAGGTCAAGTCCAATTTAAACAAGCCAAGAAAGCCCAAAGAAAGGTCCAATCAAAATTGGGTCAACTCAAGATCCAAAGCACCAAAGGCCAACGCCCAAGAGGGGAGCCAAAGGGGTGCCGCCTAGGGGTCACCCAAGCCAGGCGCCGCCCAAGGCTGGTCCCTGGTCCTCTCCTTCGCCCTCTTTTCCTTGCTACTCCTACCCAAGTCCAGCCACTCCAGCTCAAAGCCCAAGGCTCCCCCTTGGTCTTCCCTTGTCCTCTTGACTCTTGTATGAGTCTAAGCCTACTCCAAGTCAAGTCCAAGGTCAAGACCAAGTCCGAGCTTCTCCTCCTAGTCCAGCTTAGGATCTTCCTCCGACGAAATAGGAGCACGAGGAAAGAATATCGGGATACGGAGATCTATTCCTACCTGTGCTTACCAAAGAGATTTATTCCTACTAAAATTGTACCAAAATAGTGGAAGACCCCTTCCTCACGTCACCGCCTCACCGCCTTATTCTAACTATATAATGTAAGTCCTCTCAAGAGTAAGGGCAAGCTTCCAATACCTCACATACTTCACTATGCACATTGTTCTCTCTTCCCCAAGCACTGTAATACTCCCGGAGTCACTCTCCCGGCTACATTATTCATCAATAAAACACCTCCGGCCACCGCTGCCGTTCCTGAGAGTGGAGTAGGTCATCCGGACCGAAACACTATAAATCTTTGCGTTCACTGTTGTTTATAGTCTTGCCTTTAATCTGTTTATTGCTCATCGATTGCACCCATTCATATTCTTGACTATTGATCTTGCGCAATACCAATTTGTGCATCATCACAGCCCCTTTCGCTGTGTCACAGATTCTTTATATCCTTAGATCTTATTCTTTGCTGCCTTTCGGGCTTGGCATTTGCTCGGAGTGGTGATCAAAGGGATAGGATAGGGAATTAAATTTGAGACACAACATTTACTTGAGAGATTACCTAATTAGTTCATCATCACATTACCTGTCTTGGACAAAAAGTTGTCCTGAAGCTGAACCACGTTCTTTAGCAGCAAGATAATAGGGTGACGAGCAGGGGCGGAGCCAGAATTTTTTTTGAGGGTGGGCACACTAGTATGTCTTGATTTTTTTTTAATAGACCGTAAAAGTTTATAAATTTTTATTTAATATTTTTAAAACATAGAAGATTAAAAATCGATATACTCATAAATAAAAAAATAATAATTAAAATTTCTTATCGAGAATGCGACTAATTATTATTACTTACAATTGACCATGATATACTTTTATTATTTGAAAGTGTTACAAATTAATTTTATCAATAATATTTCTTTTATATATAAAATCACGGTAACAATCTTCTATTTATGATCGTATAATTTACTACATAACGACACACATTTTTATATAATAACAAAATAACCCTACAATTTTAAAAAAATTATAAAATAACATCAATATTTTCAAAACATATTCGGACATGTCTAAAAGTTAACAATTATATTAGTTGTACATAATTTGAGATTTAATTGATGGAGACCCAATGGTTTGTGACCATTGGATAGACAGTAGAATTTATTAAATATTAAGACTATTATATTTAATATCGCAATGTATTATGTCCTAAAATTAGGTTTCAATAACATTGTTCAAAAAGTTAACAATTATTTAGGTATGAGTCTATTTAAATCAATATCATCTAAACACAATATTATGGTGGGCACAATTAAATATGGTGGGCCAAAAGTTTTGTTTTTAATGTTGGGCCAAAAATTTTATTTTTTTAATAGGTTTGGGTGGATTGTGATAGGTCAAAATTTTAATTTTTTTAATAAGTTTGGGTAGATAGTGATGGACTCAAATTTTTTTTGTTTTAAATGGACTTAATTTTTTAATTTTTTTGAATAAATAATGTGGGCCTAACATTTTTATATTGGATTTTGGGTGGACACAAATAATATACTATACAAATATATAATATATATACATAACTAAAAAAAAAAAAAATTTTTTGAAGGGGGGCACGTGCCCACCCTGGCCCATGCCTCCCTCCGCCCCTGGTGACGAGACAAAATCATATGGCCATAGTGATTCTTGAAACAGCCTCTAGGATGAACCATGCACAAAACATACCCATTAGCAAGGTCATAGGCTTTTGTTTTCATCTACACTGTATTGTCATTTACTTCAGAAGCATCAGCAAATTACAAATTACTCTGGAAATATTGGTTATCTGTTGTAGTATTATGGCCTCAAAATAGAAGGCAGGTAGAGCCAACGGACATATATTTGAATCTTGTAAAATAGAAAATCTTGTCCCCTTCTGTTTTCAGTCAATAAATATGTTTCTATAATTTACTGTGTATTTTGATGGTAAATCAAATCATCAGTCCAGTAAAGGTCATGGAACAATTATAAGCCAATGCTATTGTGGATATGAGATAATACCTGCTTTTTGGCATCTATCCACAAGTTGTATGCTTGTGATACATGGGGTGTCGAATTAAGATGTACAAAGAAGGGACCAAACACTTTCCTCCATGTTTCTCCCTCTTCAAAATGAGCTAATATATCATTCCCAATGTAATGAGTTCCATGAAACATCTGTTATACCAAAATCCAAAGAGTTCAAAGTACTGTTCAAGTCTTACACTCGAGGAATTTAAGAAGAATCGATTAAGATGTGAAACTTATCATCTTTCCCTGAGCTGAAGTTATAAGATTACGGAAATTGTCTGATGTGTAGAGTTCAATTAGGCCAGCAAATCACTCAAGGAATAGTCCGAGGAACCAACAGTCACAATTATAGTACTTAATTTGTTGGATTTAGAGGTTGAAACAACTTTTAATTGGTACTAACCTTTAATAACGTATACAATTGTCTATGCATGTTGAATGTTTTAGGCATTTTGCAACATGAACTTGTAATGGAAAACTTACAGCAAGGCAAAATGGGCCAGTGTGGACTGTGAGATTTTGCTTAGTAGGTCCCCCACTCCGAAACTCGTGGCTGGGAAATATGACCCAGAATCCAACAATGGGACCAGAACTTATCCAGCCATGGACTCCACCATCTTTGTTGTCCATTGAATACTGGTATTTGTCATCAACCTGCTTGGATTTACATAAAGGAGTGAAGACCTTGTTGGTTTATTCTGTTTGTTGGAATTTATATGGTCATATTTTGCATGGTTACACACAAACACAAACACAAACACACACCCATACCCACTGTTTTCCGCTGGACCCACCTCGCCTTTGAGATCAGGATTAATGGGATTTACTAGCAAAACCGATTCAGGCACAATTAGCTGCTTGCTTCTATCTGGTAGTAGATCCTCTGGCATAGGCATAATTCTTTGCTTCTCATCAGTGATTGCCATATAGTGAAACCTGCTTCAATTTAACATGAAGTAAGTATACATTTTATGAGGTAGTAGCTCTCAGCATCATTTAATGAATGATAAACTTTACTTTTCTCGTCGCAGCTTGAATACCATTCTTGATTGTGCAAGATCAAAGGTGCGGCATCCAGGAGGAAGTTCATAAATTGCATAGCAGTAAAAGCCTGAAACACCACTCCTCAAAATGTACCTGGCCAAGGGAAGAATAAATGAAACAGATTCATTTGAAAGCGTTATACTGAATGAACGCAACAAGATTCTGCAAATGGAAACCTCAGGTCAACACTGAGTGGTAGTCTTATGCCTGGAGTTGAAGGATCATAAGTACTCCTGAACGACAGCTCCAATTGATCGTTACTCATATAAATTACGCTATACTCAGATCCTTTCAACCTGAAATATAGAAGGAAATTTGTTTCAGTTTCATGGTTTACTCGTTGTCTTGCTGTTATCAGCACAAAGCACAACAGACATTAGGAAATTTTTTTCTAGGTGAAAATAGATGCATACAACTGATATCTGTCCTGTCCTCCTGGCAAGCTCCAATTGATGTCCCAATAACTGAATGTTTACAGAATGGTAATCATGATCAGTCAACCAAGTAGATGGTCATATAAGATTTTATTCTATACATCAATTAATACTTTACTTATAGACCTCCTTAAACTTTGATTAAAAAAAATTCGAAAAAGTCTTGAAATGAAATTGGCTTCAGTGTTTTCAACAATACAAATGCTATATTGTTGATAAACTATACACACAATATGCAAGAAATATGGTTAAAGTACTTGAAAGTTCCAATTTTCTCTACTATATAATTGAGCTGTGCATTTTTGAAAGTTACCCTCTGCTTGATTCACTTGACATGAGGTCTAAAAGGTTGTCCATTCCACCATACTTTATGCCAGTTAATAACCCTTGTGGCTTTAGTATTGTGAGCCTTACCAGCCCATTGTCCAGTATAACCTACAGAAAATATCAAATATATCAGAAAAGAGAGAGCGGAAAGGGGGGGGGGGGGGGCGGGGAGATAGAGAGAGAGAGAACACTCACATAAGAGCCTTGGTAGATCAGGGTCACCTTTTTCTTTGCCATAACAGAATTGAATTTCATCTTCCCTTGGTACAGAGGTGATGAATACTGGATGGGGTGAGCTGTTGAAGAGCTTTGTTAAAAGAGCTACTGGTCGTTTGTTACTATGGCATCAAGAAGCAAATTTTATACTCTTCTTACTGTCTTTTTCATAAACAGATTTGGCTATTTCTTGTTTGTGTCAAACATACATACATTGGTTATGTATGCTAAAGTTAAAAAAAAAAAGTTATAGTTGTTGTGTGAGCATACATATATTCTCCTATCAGAAATTTTCTGCCCCCTGCATTGATGTGCCTTAAAAATTATCTGAAGCAATGCCACAACTAGGTGGCAGTCATAGTTGAAGGTCATAGTATCAGTTATCAACTCGGAGGAGGCACTGAGCCACATCCGTTCTTGTGTCGCATTGGATGATGACAGTCGTCGTTCAAGGTTGTAGTATCAGTGGTCGATTTGGAGGGCACTCGGCTGCATCCTCTTGGCATTGCTAAGACGTCTCCAAATCAACCATGAGTCAAGTGAGACTCGTAGTTCACATAGAATGGGAAAGAGTCTCAAAATGAAAATGCTAAGCTGGATGCAATGAACTTCAACATTCATCCCAAATATAACTTTAAGTATATGTGTGATCATTGTTTGAATTCGGGTTCCTAGATGGAAAGAACCATCTATTGATTCACCACCTTTTCTGGCCTCAAGACACAATGTGATATGAAGATGAAGAAAAAGTTGAGCTAGACAAACTTCAATAATGAAAAATAATAAATTGTTATGCGGTGAGCGTGGATCGAACACGCGACCTTCAGATCTTCAGTCTGACGCTCTCCCAACTGAGCTATCCCCGCAGATGAATGTAAAGCTTTGCTTATACTAATAGTACAATGGGGGCATGTTTGGTAGGAGTATAAGGGTGGTATAAAAGAGTGGTATAAAGAAAATAGTACGTGGGACCTACTTTATACCATGTTTGTTTGACTTTTTTTGGTCGGTATTAATTTGCGGGTCGCAATACCGACCCGCTATGAACAGTGCCGTTAATGCCTTGTACAAGGTGCTATTCAATACCACCTACCCGGTGGTATAAAATGTTGGAAGGAGGTATTAAAGTGGTAAAAGACTCAAATGCCCTCAACTACAAAGCCAGCCGCAATTGTTGACTTTGATTTATAAGGATAAAATTGTCTTTTTACACCCCAGCCGCAATTGTTGACTTTTTTAAATAGGTATTACATAGATAATATTTGTGATACACAAACAAGGGGAAGGATGGGATTATAGTTTAAGACCGGGTATAATATACTATTGGATTGGAATGGAATGGAGATAAATCTAATACCGGACTTATTTTATACTCAAAACAAACGGGCCCTGGTAGTTATGTCACACCCACCTTAATTAATTATTTTAAAAAAGGAATGAAAATCCTAAAATCAATCTTCTTTTTAAAGTTAAAGATTATTCCTAAAAAACATCAAATTAAAATAGTAATTTTTCATTAAATTACTGGTAATAAACCTTAAAGTTTTTTTTTTTCAAGTGCTAGCAAGAAGAAATGTTACATTCTCATTTTTTTTTATTTTTTTTGGTTTAACAGTAAGAGGTGTTCGGCTAGCTTACGTGTATCTCGATTAATCTCCTATCCGATCTGATCAAAGACAGACCATCCACGCAAGAACCAAGGTATTCATGAGAAATAAATCCCTTATGACCTGATCCCAAAAGATTACATTCTCATTACACTACTCCGTGGAGATGCAATTGATAAATATAAAATTGTTGTATTAGTCTATTTCTCTTACAACCAATTTTTATTCCTCGAAAGGTCAATGGTGAATGACTGCATCTCTCACCAACTTAGGTCGACCATCCTTGTTGCAGTATTAGTCTATTGTAATTTGTACATATGTCTATCATTTATGAAAAGATGAAAGAGTTGTAATCCAATTATCATACCACATTTATCGCTCCATTGCAAAAAAAAAAAAAAATTATTTGATCAGTGTTAACTGAGTCGTGTCTTTTAATTGAGATTTGTGCCATTTTGATGTTACGTCATTTTGTTTGTGTGCGTTTATGTCAATATTTGTGTTAATAAAAAAAATTTAAAATTTGAAACATTTTGCATAAAAATAATAATATTAATCATATAATTTTATTTTGAGAGAGAGAGGGAGAGAGAGAGAGAGAAGGGGGGGGGGGGGGGGGGACTTGATGGGGAGGGTAATATTCACTTTCCTACCACCACTCGCTGAAGATGGGTCTCGATTTGGCATAGAAATCCTCCTCCACCCACTACTTCCCACCAAACATCTCCATTTTCTTTTGTTGATTTTTCAATTAAAATCCTTATTTAAATATATAGTAAATATAATATAATAACCAGTGTGCATATGCAAAGACAATATTTTTTGCACCACTCTCTCCATCTATACCTGACAAACGTGCTCATCTTAGGCTCTCAAGGTTTGTTTTTTCAAGAAAAAAACGACACAACTACCTACAGCTTTTAGCTTTCTAAGCAGTATGTGTTGTTAAATTTCTTGTTTCCTCTACAATAGCATTTTTTTTTATTCATTCGTGATTCAATATCATACCCATGTTTCTAATTTGTATGTCTTCTGTACTTTTTTCTATCTTTTTCATTGATTTTCTTTCTGGGTCTGAGAGATATATCTTGGAGGTTATGGTAAAAACCATTGAGATCTGGATTACTTATCGAGACTTACATTTTCTCTCTTCTGGATGGCATTTAAATTCGCTTGCATATTACCTGTTTGATGGGTTGTGAAATAAACCACTACTTTTTCCGACATAACTGTAATGATACTAATGAATATTGATGTTTTACTTGACCCGTTTGGAAAAAGAAAGAGAAGGGTTTGATTTTGATTACCAATATCAGATCAATTTGATTTGGGTGATCCTGTTATTTAACAGAGTTTATATATTAACCTACAAGTGGTGCGTTTGAATGCTAGATAGTAATCAAAGCTACCATTCTACATGTTACATTTCAATGAGCTTTCTCTTTCTTATTGATTCTTTGGCTTTCCATTGTTTTTTCACACCCTCTCCTTTGCAGAAGCTAGCATGCTTAATTATTTTTGTTGTTCAAGACATTTGTTCACCATTTATGCTTTATTTACTATGCTGACACCCATTTTGAACATCCACTGATTTGAGATTTGTGTATTTTTGAATCCAATGGGATTGTTTGTATAGTTCAACTCAACCCAACTCAAGAAAGTCGTCCAAACATTTGGGGTGGGCTACATGAATCATGTTTCGTCATTGTATTATATTTTAAGGGCTATACTTTCTCTTAAATCATAAGCTATTATTTTTTTTAATTTGTTGCTATTTCGTTATATATTTTGGATCTTCTATTTTATATTATGTGACCTATTTTGATGTACTTAATTATTCCTGATTTTACAGTTTCAATTTTCTGTTGATCAGATATTTGCATCGAAGAAGATGAGAGGAGGGGGTTTGTGGCAGCTGGGCCAATCAATCACCCGCCGTCTTGTTCAAACTGATAAGAAGACCATAGCTCGTCGATGCTTTGCATCTGAAGCTGATCTCAAGAAGACTGTCCTATATGACTTCCATGTTGCCAATGGCGGGAAGATGGTGCCTTTTGCTGGTTGGAGTATGCCAATCCAGTACAAGGACTCAATCATGGACTCTACCCTAAATTGTAGAGAGAATGGTAGCCTCTTTGATGTTTCCCATATGTGTGGGTTAAGTCTCAAGGGGAAAGACTGTGTTCCGTTTCTTGAAAAGCTTGTCATTGCCGATGTTGCGGGACTGGCCCCTGGGAAAGGGACTTTGACTGTCTTCACAAACGAGAAGGGAGGGGCGATTGATGATTCAGTGATCACCAAGGTGACTGATGATCACATATACCTGGTCGTGAATGCAGGTTGCCGAGATAAGGATCTTGCCCATATTGAGGAGCATATGAAGGCATTCAAGTCCCAAGGTGGTGATGTATCTTGGCATATTCATGATGAGAGGTCTCTTTTAGCTCTCCAGGTTATTCCTCAAAATCTTCCGGTTTTGCATTTGATATTTCATGGAAATTGAGTGGATTATTTTCTAGCATTTGAAGTTTAAAATGCATTTTGAAGAGTGGGACCTTTTGAACAAAATGGACTCCATCTTATTGACTGATGGTGGAATATCAATTCATGAAATGCTGCTATCTGAAATTGTTAACATCAAGTTTTTTGATGTGTCATTTCCTGATGATGGATTATTTTGTTACTGTTAGTATAAAGCATAATGGGACTTCCGAATTTCCCTGGGACTGAGAGACATGTTCTTGTTCTTTTTTGGTTTTCTTTATCACTCTCCTAATGGAATGCACTTCACCTGAAACAGAGAGAAAAAAACATCTTGGTTTGGAGGTGGGAGTGCAAGTTTGTGTTTCTGCTGATTGGATTAATGATTTTTAAGTTTCATCTTCTAAAGCTGTTTTTATGGGTTCCGATTTACATTAGACTTCTGCTCGACTCTTATCTGGTCTGGTAAGCAATTGGTGGGGCACTGAGTACAGCGGAAGTACCCTGTATCTGATTTTCTACTTTATGCTTTGTGCCTTGTCAGTTTCTCATTTATCTTTTTCTCCATAATGTTACTTATTTTCAGTGAAGAACGATCATTTTTTTTTTTGGAATGAATGGGAATTGATTTGCAATTCAGCTTATATATTTTGATCTAGGTGTTTGCAGTAAGTTTCTAGCTTTATTGATGCTCCTGTGCTTGTGAGAATGAAGTGCCTCACTATTAAATGCTAGTTAAAAGTTAGTGTTGTTTTGTCCAATATCACTATTGTTGTTTAAGTGTTGTAGAACAAGGATTTTCTGAAGGTTTCTGGTGCAGGGTCCTCTTGCAGCTCCAGTTCTTCAACACCTGACAAAAGAGGACTTGAGCAAGATATACTTTGGAGATTTTTGCATGTTGGATATCAATGGTGCACACTGCTTTCTCACTAGGACAGGGTATGTTATTTTTCTGGTTTTCCTTCTGAGATCTCCATTGAGTTTGCATGGTTAGCAACAGAATGATGACTACCTTCTGATTTAAATGCTTGTTTGGTATTGCTTGCTTTCCTCCCCCTCGAACTCAGAAAATCAATAAAGAGTTGTGATATAAATGGTTTTAAATCTGTTCTATACCACCAACCAATGGATGCCATATTTTTTGTAGCCGAAGACGCAATCTATGTTAGATAATGTGTGGTTAGTCCTAATCAATGTTCTTATTACTGAATGTACAACACAGAAAAATCGCATGCACACATCATAATATATCCTGATAAAGTCTCTACTTTTAGGCCAATGAAACAAGTTCTCATGATCTTTGGAATTAATGGTCTTCAAATCATGTTGATGATACACTAGAACCTTGGTCTATGAAGCATCAGCTAATTCACTTAAAACATACTATCTGACTTCGGTCATTTTAGACATCTTGAGAAAAGGAGAGCAAGTGGCACAGTTGCTATAAGGACCTAATTTAGTTTCTCTGAACATCTGAACCCCGGTCAGATGCATGAGACATGGTGCCTCCATTTTAAGGTCAACCTTTCAGTTGGCTTTTGTTTAATTCAGCAGTTGAGTTGTAATTCCTTAGGCTTTCCAAATGAAGGAAACGTGTTCTTGGGTCAGGGTTGGGAATCTCAAAACGTTTCAGATCTCTTCCTTTGGATTTTGTAAAATTGACTTCAAGCTTCTGATTATTATCTGAATTCTAGGAGTGAAGATTGAACCATATAAAGGCTGATTAGCACTTTATTGATTCAATTTCCCTATCCAGTTCACACCAAATTGTCCAGTTTTCTAAGTGTTGTCAATTTTGATAAGTGAGACACTTTTCCTTCATGGAGATCATGTCCAATCCTAATGCTAAGGAGCTGTCTCAGAATCACAAGAAATTGGCCTAGCTAAGCTTCAACCTGATGTAGTTTGCTACTTGGGAACTGTCAAAGCAGTGTAGGGATGATTGCCCTGGTAGTAATGTGTATTTTGCAAGTGTTACTAAATCATAGCTTGATGACCTGGTTGGAGTTGTGACACAAACTGCTCTCTGGTCCCACTTAGACCGCCCTATATAAAACTTTGGAAAATTCCGTCTATCTCGGGGACACAAAGACAGTTATTGATCTTTAGTTAGGTTAGTCTTTAACCATCAATGCCCAATTTTTTTCTTTCTCGTTCTTCTCCCCTTGTAATCTTTGCTTGTATGATTTACTGTCGCGATGGATTGATTGACCTTCTGTTCAATGAGATCTTTAGGTACACAGGTGAAGATGGATTTGAAATCTCAGTTCCCTCAGAGCATGCAGTTGATCTTGCAAAAGCTATTCTGGAGAAATCTGAAGGAAAGGTTAGGCTGACTGGTTTGGGTGCTCGAGACAGTCTTCGGCTTGAGGCTGGGTTGTGCTTATATGGCAATGACATGGAGCAGCACACAACACCAGTCGAGGCAGGACTCACATGGGCCATAGGAAAGAGAAGAAAGGCAGAAGGGGGTTTCCTGGGTGCAGAGGTAATACTCAAACAAATTGCAGATGGTCCATCAATCAGGCGAGTCGGTTTTTTCTCATCAGGACCACCTCCCAGAGGTCACAGTGATATTCAGGATGAAAAAGGCCAAAGCATCGGAGAAGTGACCAGCGGAGGATTCAGCCCGTGTCTCAAGAAGAACATAGCCATGGGTTACGTGAAATCTGGAAACCACAAGGCTGGGACCAAAGTTAAGATTGTGATTCGTGGGAAGTCCAACGATGGAGCTGTCACAAAAATGCCTTTTGTACCCACAAAATACTACAAGCCATCTTAATTATTCTCCGCTTTCGGAACTCCTAAGGTTTTCTAATTGTTGATTCCTTTTACATGTTCTTGGTGAACTTGAATGCTGCAATCAATTTAAGTCTCCATTTTTCTGTTGGTGAGTTTCCCATGGTTACAAGGGTGATTCAGTTTCTCAATCCTGCATAATTGTCATGTGTTTGTGTATGCATTTGGTGCACTCATTTGTTTGCCATTGATGCAAGAAACTTAGTTAGCCGACCCCAAAAATATCGGCACAAAGGTTTTTTGAGTTGAGTTGATGCAAGAAACTTAGTTGATAATATGACCAACAGGGATGACAATATTTTTTTTTCTTTTTCTCAGTTCAAAATTTGAACTCCCCCTCTCTTCTTCCTACTTCTGGTATTGTGTTTTTGGGATAATCTGCCTTGATCTTAACTGATTTAGTAGTTGGGTCTGACCTTTGATAACTGAGAGGTCTCATATTCAATCTTTTTTCATACCTCTTAAGAGTTAATCATCCTCGTCTCTTAGGGCCTGTTTGATATGTTTTTTGGAAAGGGTTTGGATTGACTTGTCCAAATCCTTCCAAACCCAAAGATGGGATTCAAAGATGGGATTCAACATTTAATGTTGTTCATACTCATGTTTGATATGCGCAGGAATAAATGACTATTATGATAATATATTTATATATAAATGACTATTGTGCCCCTTAATCAATTTAATCTAAACATATATATGGATATATGAGAGGTATAAATGTCATTTAGATGTTAAACCGATTAACCTACATATGAAACCCACCCCCCATGGGTTTCATGAAACCCATGAACTTGGGTTTCATGACCGGGCCATGAATGGGTTGAGTTTCCAAACCTTTGACTAAACATAGGTTTAAGGGGTTTATGCTCCAACCCACAATCCAAACTCCTTCCAAACCCACACACCAAACTACGGTGACTAACTGCTAAGCTTGAGGAAGTGGTCGACACAAGACTAGACATCATGTATCAAAAAAAAAAAAAATTCTGCCTTGGCTCTCCTGATTTGGATTTTTTTTGGCTCTGGGTGCAATAGGGAAGGATTATAAAACTTGAAAAGGGAATAGAAAAAGTTTTAAGTTAAATAGATTGGTGCAGCTTTCAAACATGTGTTTTAAAGGTGATTAAAATAGTTAATTGAATGAGTTTTAACCTTAGTTCACCACTTTTAATTCTCTAAATATTTTGCTAACCAAGATGTCAAAACATCAATCTTACTAAAATCAACAATTTATTTTTAATGTTTCTCTATATCTCTTAATAATCAAATTTCTATCGTTTTGATAAAAAAAAAAAAAGAAAAAAAAATGATCATTGTGGTATTAATAACCATGGTATTAATAATTAATAATAAAATAATAAGACTTACTAACTTTATGGGTATCCATAATAATTTATTATTGATTAATGTATTAGTGACACAGTTATATCGGATAATTTCCTTTTTTTTACGAGGGTAAAATCCGTACCTTGGCGCTTTACATTCTTCCACCCGCTACAGGAAAAACCCTAATAATTCTTCTGATTTCCCTCTCTGTGTTTGGTACTGGAGAAATTCACATGAAGAATAGGTAAGGAAAACAAGAGGTGGAGAGTGTGAAAATGGGAGATGATAAACAAGGAAGGTGCATCGACAGTTTACCAGACTCTATTCTTCTTCACATTCTCTCCTTTCTGGAGACGAAATACGTTGTGACAACCTGTGTTTTGTCGAAACGATGGAAGAATCTTTGGGTCTCTGTTCCCAATCTCATTTTCTCAGAATCCAAGATAATATTGAAATCTAGTGGTCGAAAGTTCATGGATTTCGTCGATAGAGTACTCTTCCTTCGCGATTCACCAACTATTCAAAAGTTCAGTCTCACTTATAAGCGTGAATGGCTGGGACGACCTCTCGATTCAGACCGTCTCAATTCATGGTTATGTGCATGGGCGGAGCTACACTTAGCTTTGTGGGGGCAGTTGCCCCCACTCAATTTTGTTGTCCAAATATTTTTTTATATAAATTTGAATATATTCTAAATTTGCCCCCACAAAAATTCATATACATTTTAATTTACTTAATAATTTCTAACATTAAGATTAAATTTCTTTACTTGATTATTGATTATTTAGTTGAATCTCTCAACAGGTGTTCAAGAAATTTTGGAGCTTTTCGTTGTCTCCCCTATATGAAGCCCCCTTACTCTCATCTTTGTAAATTTTGACACATTGAATGATAATATTATTATGTAATATTTTTTATAATATAAAAATTAGTCAATAAGATGGTAAAGATAAAGTATACGTTGCTCCTTTATGATTTGAATGTTAAGGATTCAAGTTGCAAAAAAAAAAAAAATACTCTCTCACATGCAGGATAATAATATGTACATCTTACTCCAGGCCTTGTAATAGCAGAAGCCACACGTTGGGTCACCTCGTTTAATTTATTATTACTTCAAAATTTTAAATTTTACTTTTGTTAAAAAAATGTTACTAACATATAATTGAAAGACCTAATTTGATAATATAACACATTGTTATTATTGAATTAGCATAGGGTATCAGCATTAAATGCATTTTATTTGTTAAACCAACGGTAATAATGTATTAGTTTTTCCAATTTAGTACATATAGTATTGTTATTGTTAAAAATTTTGCCCCCACTATCCCAAATTTCTGGCTCCGCCCCTGGTTATGTGCTGTAGTTAAATGTCACGTTGAACAGCTTATTATTGATATTAGTTCGGATGATGTGTTTCCTAACTTGCCTCCAACCCTCTTTACTTGCAAGTCCCTTGTTGAATTACACCTCAAAGACCAACTTTGTATCGATTTTCCGAGCTATGTGAACCTTCCAAATCTAAAAACCCTGAAAATTTCTATTGTTGATCCAGGAGATAGCTTAAATGATGGGTTCTTTCGTGGGTTTCCCGTGCTAGAGAATTTGAGTATAGATGTGTATTATACGCTCACACATGAGAACCAGAAGTTCTTGATTAATATCTGTGCCCCTAAATTGAGAAATTTGAAGACCCTTTTGGTGAGTGAGGATGAACGTTCTCTCTATGTTGTCAATGTTAAGGTTGTGATAGATGCACCAGTTCTTGAGTGTCTTGTTATTGATGATGATTGTGGGGCATGGTATTCGATAAAGAATCGATCCTCTTCTCTGGTGAGAGCACAAATTAATGTTCTGCCAGACAATTTCCCGGAAGACATGCAAC
Organism: Ilex aquifolium; assembly: GCA_951799425.1. NCBI lineage: Eukaryota > Viridiplantae > Streptophyta > Magnoliopsida > Aquifoliales > Aquifoliaceae > Ilex > Ilex aquifolium. The sequence goes on along the minus strand of OX637393.1, from coordinate 1,158,228 downwards.
CTGATCGTGCCAGTCGTGTACTTGAGCTTTTTAATGGAATATCTAATGTTAAATATCTATGGTTATCTGGTTCAGCTACAATGGTAAACCTATATATGTTGTTGTTGTTGATATTTTGTCGAGCATATCTTGAATCTTTGTTTGATTAAATTTTCATGATTTCTTAAAGGTTCTTGACTGCATTGATGGTAATGCCTTGTTTACATTTTGCAATGTGACACACTCGATATTGAGTTTTAATTATTTGTCAAAGCTGCCGGAAGTACTTCAAAGCTTGCCTAAACTTGAATCTTTGGACGTATGTGTGGTGAGTGTAGACGTGGACACAATCTGTACTAGAATTGTTCTTAACTTACTGCCTTTTAAACTTGTTTTTTTCTTTTGATCTAGTGGGAAGGAAAACATTTGGAAGCAGCAGGTATTGATTTGAGTGACCAAGACACTCTTTTGACTGAGGCATTGAATCTGATGGAGTCACATGCAGTGCCTAGTTGTTTGCTATCACACTTGAGAGTAATTGAAGTAGGCGAGTTTGTGGGTAAGAATGATGAGCTGCAGCTGGTAAAGTATTTGTTGAAGAACTCCAAAGTGTTGAGTAAGATGACAATTGGTTTTCCGTGTGATGTACCCATCAAAGAGAAGAAAATTCTTGAGAGAAAAATATTAAGATTTCCTAGAGGTTCAGAGACATGCCAATTTCAATTTCTTTAAATTTGTTTTCAACTAGGTTTTGATGCTTTTTTGACTTATATGTATGAATACTCAGTTGATGCTTGAAAGAACAACTAGTTTATCTTGTTTATTTACTTCCTCTCTCAATATTACTCTAGATTGTTGATTTGGTTGGTTTTTAATCCATTTTGTTCTCAATGTAGTTGTACTGTTGTCTGGAATGTTAAGTCTCTCCATTTGTATGATACACTTTGGTCTTTGATGGAACAGGAATACCCACTTGGGACCAAAGTTCATAGTGTGATTCGCTGAAAGTCGTATGATGGAGCAGTCACAGAGATGTCGTTTCTACCCACGAAATACAACTACAAGCCATCTTAGCATGGAAACGACATGAAATTGACGTGTTTAAATTTAGTCTTCATCTGAACTCTTCAAGTGATACATGGGCGAATCTGCCAGACTCGCTTAATAAATGAATTGACATAAGTTTGATTAAATATGAAACAAACCTAGATAAATGTACGGTACACATAACATCAATTTGGCACTATATAATAGATTATACACTGACTATAAATGAGATTAGGCAAAATTTGGCACGATACAACTCGAATTAAAATAGCACCACCTATCAGCAACCCAAAAGAAAAACATTACTTCCCCACATAGTATTTTCGTATTGGAAAATAGTATTTAAACTTAATGTGGAGATCTAATTAATTATTGTTATTAATTTAAGGGTCTTGCTACGGTACCGACTACCCACTTTTCGTGTATGGTACCAAAAAAATAAAATCTATTGTAGATGTGTAATGAAGAACTTTCAACCTTCGATCAAGTCTATCATTTTTTACCGGCTACCCACTGAGCCTTACAAATTCATAAAAAAAAAAAAAAAAACTCAGACGAAGAAGAAGGAGATTTAAGAAGATGAAGTTGCAGAGTTGTTTTTATCCCTATGAATGTAATGAAGAACTTCCAACCGTTGATCAAGTCTATCACTTTTTACCGGCTACCCACTTAGCCTTACAAATTCTTAAAAAAAAAAAAACTCAGACGAAGAAGATGGAGTTGCAGAATTGTTTTTATCCCTATGAACCCTTCAAGAGATTATAAAATCATCATCATTTATTAAAACTAAGGTTGAGATTATAGTAAACTTATATTTAATAAAAAATAAATACACTTAAAACTTTTTTTAGAATAAAATTAGAGCAGTAAGGTTCCAAGGTAATTGGAGTTTGGTTAGTAAGAATATTATGAAAGGTTATCACTTTTTCGATAAGATTACCACTATTTTTAGGCAAGATTATCACTTTTTTTGGGTAAGATTACCATTTTTAGGAAAGATTACCACTCTTGAGAGTAAGATTACACTTTTGAGGTAAGAATACCACTTTTTCTGTTAACATTACCATTCTTTTGATTAAGATTACCATTTTTTTTGTTAAGATTACGCTGTTGAGGTAAGAGTACCACTTTTTTTGGTTAACATTACCACTTTTTTTGTTAGGAGTACCACTTTTTTGGTTAACATTAACATTTTTTTGGTTAACACTACCATTTATTAGGTTAACATTATCACTTTTTTGGTTAAGATTACACTTTTTTTTGGTTAACAGTACCATTTTTTTTTTGTTAATATTATCATTTTTTTTTATTAAGATTACCATTTTTTTGGTTAACATTACACTGTTGAGGTAAGAGTACAATTTTGTTGGTTAACATTACCATTTTTTTGGTTAAGATTATCACTTTTTTTGGTTAATATTACTACTTTTTTGGTTAAAAGTACCACTTTTTTGGTTAATATTACCATTTTTTTGGTTAATATTACCACTTTTTTTGTTAACATTACAATTTATTAGGTTAATATTATAACTTTTTTGGTTAACATTAAACTTTTTTTTTTGTTAACAGTACCACTTTTTTGGTTAACATTACCATTTTTTTTGTTAACATTACCATTTTTTTTGGTTAAGATTACTCTATTAAGGTAAGAGTACCATTTTTTTTTTTGTTAATATTACCACTTTTTTAGGCATGATTATCACTATATTTTGGTAAGATTACCGTTTTTTAGGGAAGATTACCACTTTTTAAGGGCAAAATTATCACTGTTGAGGTAAGAGTACTACTTTTTGGTTACCATTACCATTTTTTTGGTTAATATTACCACTTTTTGGTTACTATTACCATTTTTTTTGTTAACATTACCACATTTTGGTTAACATTACCATTTGTTTGGTTAAGATTATCATTTTTTTGGTTAACATTACCACTTTTTTGGTTAAGATTACACTGATGAGGTAAGAGTACCACTTTTTTGGTTAACATTACCACTTTTTTGGTTAAGATTACACTGTTGAAGTTAAAGTACCACTTTTTTTGGTTAACATTATCACTTTTTTGATTAACATTACCATTCATTTGATTAAGATTACCACTTTTTTGGTTAAGATTACACTGTTGAGGTTAGAGTACCACTTTTTTTGGTTAACATTACCATTTTTTTTTTGTTAACATTACCATTTTTTTAGTTAAGATTATCACTTTTTGGTAAACTTTACCACTTTTGGGGTTAAGCTTACCACTTTTTTTTGGTTAACACTACCACTTTTTTAGTTAAAATTATCATTTTTTAGGATAACATTACCATTTTTTTTTGTTAAGATTACACTGTTAAGGAAGAGTACCACTTTTTTTTGTTAGCATTGTCATTTGTTTGGTTAACATTACCATTTTTTTTGGTAAAATTACCAATTTTTTTTTGTTAAAGTTACCACTTTTTTATTTTAAGTTTACCACTTTTTAGGACCGGTCATGACCTTTCATGTGCGATCAAATACCAAGAACACTAGGACCGATCAAGTGTTGGGTAGCGATCAAAAACACCGAACTAATCAAGACCGATCAAATGTTGGGTAACGATCAAGAGTAGTGATCGGACAACTGATCAAGCAGCGATTGAGACCAATCTATGCAAGAACTGATCAAGGAGTGATTGAGACCGATCTGTACAAGACGTTGCACATCAAGTAGCGATCAAGAGTGGGATCAAGACTACTGATCAAGTAGCGATCAAGAGTGGAATCAAGACTACCGATCAAAATTATCGCAACATCAATTAAATTATCATATTTAATTAACATAACAAATTAATATTACATTAACACATTCAATTCATCAAATTAACATTAAAATTCAACTTAATTAATATTAAAATCATCCAATTTATATTCAAATTCATTCAATTAACATTCAATTCATTCAATTAACATCCAATAAAAATTCACTTTATTAAACTAACATTCAATTTCATCCAATTTATATTTAATTTATCAAATTAACTTCCATCTACCATTCAACTCATCAAATTAGATTAACATTTATATCCAACCAATTAACATTTAATTCAACAAATTAACATCTAAAATAATCATCAATTAATCAAATTCGTCCAATTAACCCTCAATTAATCAAATTAATATCTAAAACTATTTAAAAAATATTCAATTTATCAAATCAATTTTTAAAAAATATTTTAAAAATATTCAATTTTAATTGACTTGAATTATAATTCATAAAAAAATATAATACAAACAAAAAAAATTTAAATATCTAACCCGACATCCCATGTAAACCGTTTGTCCAATAATCGAGATCCATATCGCCGCCTATCCTTCATATGTTGTACCGAAATAATTTCATCAACTATTAAACAAGATAGATCCATACATATATCCTTTTCAATGGCATACATGAGATAAGCTCGATTAAGTCCAAAATCAACAGTATGTCCTATTGGACTAATATTTTACCCCACCATAAGATTTAACATCATATATTTGGGAGTAAGGTCTTGCTGAAAAAAATAGTGGATTGTTAACACTCTCATTAAAATTATTAGGTATACTCTCAATTTCTGCATAAACATCTTCAAACTTAGGTATGTCCTTAGAATTCTTGAATGGATAGGTAAGTGTATCGTTAGGAACGAAGGGTCGGCGAACTCCCAATATTTTTTAAACTAAATCTGGGGTTTCTTCAAAACATACATTCCTCACAAGGGACTTAAATTTGTGATCACCTTTATCAATATCATGCATGTTTGCATAAAAATATCTTCACCAATGTATTATATGTTTTATCTGTCTTCTTGATATCAACTGTAGAATTTCATTGATGAAGAGCAAAAATAACATCACATCTTACATCTTTTAATTGATCCAGTAAAACACCCCTCTCCAATAACAAATGCCTATAATAAAAGCAGTTATCATACCAATGTTTGTAATTTTTGTTGAAGAAAGATATGTCTACATTGCATATGGGGTTGGATGAACTTGCTGGATTGGGTATAGGGTTTGATGAACTTGCTGTATTGAAGGAGAGATCAACTGGATTGGAGGTGAGATCAATTGGATTGGTGGAGGTGAGATCAACTGTGGAGGAGAGATCAATGGAGAGAGGATGATTACAACTCTTTTTCCTCTTCATTTTTTCCCTACTGTTATCCACAACTTTTGGCTTATACTTCTTTCTGTCGGTCATTATACTCTGCTGTAACAAGAAAAAAATCTAGTCAAAAAAGAGAGTAATAACATGACAGATTATCTATTACTTTTGAGCAATAACAATTGATGGAGATGTGAGAAAGATAGGATTGCATTACTTTTGAACCATCATTCGCAAAAAACCATCATTTGTTCAACCCCAAAAACACAACCCTTATGCAACTATGTATACAAAAATATTATGAAATTGAGAGAGAGAGAGAGATAAAGAGAGACAACTATGTATACAAAAATATGATGAAATTGAGAGAGAGAGAGAAAAATGGATACCTCGGAGAAGAGGAGGCAGTGGTAGTGGCGGTGGTTGCTTTGGCAGTGGCTCCAGTGACAGTGGCTTCGGTGGCAGTGACGATGGTTGCTCTGGCTGTGGCAGTGGCACTGGCGATTGGTTTTGATTTCGGTTCGATTTGGTTGCGAATTTGGGGTTCGAGACCATGATGATGGTTGTTGATTTAAGGTTTTGAGCTTGCAATCAGGTTGGGTGAAATTGATTTGGGGTTCTAGGGTTGTTGAGGAGTTGAATTTTTGGTTTGGGCGGAATAGAAGAAAAGAAAGAAGTTGATCGCTATATGAGCGATTTAACCTCGATCGCTTATGTAGCGATCGGGAGTTTCAGTAGTGATCTTTGTAGCAAACTAATCTCGAGCGGTCAACCAGCGATCAAGTTGCGATCAGGTCCAAAATAAATTTCACTTATACCCCTAAATTATCACCATTTTTCAAAATTTTCCTCATATTTTTCATATTATACCCTCAACTATGTAATTAATTTCATATTACCCCAATTTTTTTTACCTATTTAAATTTAACACAAAAGGTGTACCCAAATATGATAATTTTGTTGTAATTTATTTAGTGGTGAAAATTTTTGTTGTAATAATTTTAACTTAACCTAAAATATAATCCCAAAAAATAGCAATTTTACCCAAAAAAAATTGTTGATAACCTTCCTATAACATTTTAGTAATAGCCAAAAAAATATGGTAAACTTTAGTTGTAATTTAGCCTAAAATAGTGGTGAACTTACTTTGATAACTTAATCCTAACCTCTAATATTTTTAACTTAATCTAAAATGGTAAATTTAATGTCACTCATAACCCCAAATATTGTAAATTTTTCCATATATTTTTATTTCAGGTTTAAATATGATAAATAATTATCATTTTTTAAAACTAATTTTAATTTCTATTATCACTTAAAATAGTGGTGAACTTAAATAACCTAATCTAACCTCATAATATTTTTAACTTACTCTAAAATGTAAATTTAATTTCACTCAATAACCCCAAATATTATAAATTTTTTCTTATATTTTTATTTCAAGTTTAAATATAATAAATAATTATCATTTTTTAAAACTAAATTTAATTTCTATTATCACTTATTTTTAAAATCTATACTGGTGAATTTCTATTATCACTTATTTTTAAATCTATACTGGTTTCATTGGTTACCGGTTTTGAGGTGTATACGTGGCTTCAATACATCGCTTTTACTTTTTCGATATCGTGCTGAAAAAAATAAAAGCGATATTGAAGCCAACTCCTTAAGTTAAAAGTGGGTATTGTTAAACTTTAAAACTCATAATTAATTTAATGATTTCAATAAATTACGTCCCGAGTATTTTGGTGTTTTTGGGATTTTTTTTTGGGCAAAACAAATCCCAGTCGGGTCAATTCAAGTCGCACTGGGATCCGAACTTTGGCGACATTGGCAAAACAAAACCCTACCAGCCTACCTAATTCCTCTCACTTTACTCCTTTGTTTGGTTCTGCAGAAAGCATGAGAGAAACGGAAGGAAAACAAGAGAAGAGTACCAAAATGGAAGCTGACCAAGAAGGTAGCAGAATCAACAGTTTACCAGACTCTCTTCTTCTTCACATTCTATCATTTCTGGAGATGAAATATGTCATGAGAACCAGTGTTGTATCGAAGAGATGGAAGGATCTTTGGGCCTCCGTCCCCAATCTCATTTTCTCTCTATCCAAATCTGATGTAAGATCGGAATCTCTTCTCCGTAAGTTCATGGATTTCGTCGATAGAGTGCTTCTTCTTCGCGATTCAACAACTATTCAAAAGTTCAGCCTGGCTCATAGACGGGAATGGTGGGAGCGACCTTTCAATTTGAACCATATCAATTCATGGGTATGTGCTGTAACCAAATGTAATGTCGAACATCTTATAGTCGATGTTTATTTGGCAGATTATGAGCTTTTTAACGTTCCTTCAAGCCTCTTTACTTGCAAATCGCTTGTCGAATTGTGCCTCGCAGACCACGTTTTTATAGATTTTCCGAGCTCTATTTATCTTCCAAACCTCAAGACTCTAAAATTTTCTATGATTGGTCTCGGAGATGGCCTAAATCAGAGGCTTTTTTCAGGCCTACCCAAGTTAGAGAATTTGAGTATACATGTATATTCGTTTTCAGATGAGGATAGGGATATATTAATTGATATCTTTGCCCCAAAATTGAGAGAAGTACGCATGTTTTTGATGGCGGGTAAGGTTAATTATTATCCCATTGTCCACAATGTCAAGGTTTTGATAGACTCACCTATGCTGGAGTCCTTCTTATTGATGATGTTTCTGATGCAATGTATTCGATAAAGAATGAATCATCCTCTCTAGTGAGAGCACAAATTGAGGTTGGGCCTGACTTTTCCCAAGATGCGGGCCGTGTGCTTGAGACATTTAAAGGAGTATCTCAGGTTAAGTATATGGAGTTATTAGGTTCAACTATGAGGGTAAGTTTGGATCAACTTTATAAATGTTCTTGTTGATATTTTGTACTGCCATATTTTGAATCTTTGTTTGACTATTATTTTTGTGACTATATAAAGGCTCTTGGCTGCATTGATGGTAATGCTGTGTTTACATTTTGCAATTTGACGCATTTGGTATTGAGTTATGATTACTTGTCAAAGTTGCCCGAAGCACTTCAAAGAATGCCTATACTTCAATCTTTGGATGTGTGTGAGGTGAGTATAGATGTGGACACTATCTGTAGTAGCATAGTTCTTAATTTACAGTCTTTTAAACTTGTTTTTTTTTTTTTTTTAATATAGTGGAGTGGAAAGGAATATCGTAGAGAAGTGGAAGATATTGACTTGAGTGACGATGATGATTTGAGGGAGGAGTTCAATTGGATGCAGTCAGAGATAGTGCCTAGTTGTTTAGCAACACACTTGAGAGTAGTTAGAATCGATACATTTGAGGGAAAGAATGATGTGCAGCTGGTGAAGTATTTGCTGAAGAACTCCAAAGTGTTGGGTAAGATGACAATTGGGCTTTCATGTCGATTATCCGGCAAAGAGAAGAAAGTACATGAAAAAGTACTAAGATTTCCTAGAGGTTCAAAGACATGTCAAGTTCAATTTTCCTAATTTGGTTTTTCAAATATCAACTAGATTGTGATGCTTTTTTGACTGTGTGTATGAATACTCAGTTGATGTTTGAAAGAGCAGCTAGTTTATCTTTTCTTTATTTACTTTCTCTCTCAATATTACTCTAGACTTTTGATTTGGTTGGTTTTTAATCCATTTGGTTATCATTATAGTTGTACTGTTGTCTGGAATGATAATTCTCTCCATCGAATGATACACTTTGGTCTTAGATGGAATATCCACTTGGCACTGCTCCGCTTACTGCATGTGATCCGATTATTGGTCCATTGTATTCGACTTCAAGCTTTGCCATTTTAAGTGTAGTTTCGGTTATCTCATTATCTCAAAAAGCCTTGTCTCACTCCTTGGATCCAAGTACTAGTTATATAATTGTCTCACTGCATGTTGTGTTATTTTGTCATCAATCGCTAACATAATTTCTGTTACATATCACCTACTTAATGTTGCACTACTTGTGATCTTGTGCTAAAGAAGGGCTATCCAAAGATTCTAGACAGGAGCATCTTCTTCCAGAATTTGGCTATAATTCACAGTTGTTTATGTATTTTTGTTTTTTATTCACTTGGCTGGGTCAAGTGGTTGTATCCGCTGGATTAGCCATGTTGAAAAACTAAGGTGAGGGGTTGCTACTGTGGGGAGCTTTTAACAGTGACATTTGGGATGAAAAAGGAGAAAACATTGGAGAAGTGTCCATTTGGAAACCACGAGGCTGACACCAAAGTTAATAGTGCAATTTGTTGAAAGTCGTATGATGTAGCTGTTACAGAAATGTTGTTTGTACCCACGAAATACTACAATTACAAGCCATCTTAGGTTTTTTCTCTGGTTTTGAATCTCCTAGGCTTTTGCATTCTTAATTCCTTTCACATGTTTGGTGTACTTGATATTGAATGCTGCAATCACCTATAAATCTCCACTTTTTGTTAGTGAGGCTTCCATGGTTAAAGGGTGAGGCAGTTTCTCAATTCTGCCTAATTGCATGTGTTTATGTAATAGATAGATGTATGTTTTTATATGATCCCTCAAGCAGCTAACGATTTTTTATCATAAATTTGTCACGTAATATCTAAATATGACAAAAAAAATAATTTTGATAGCTTTTGACCTTTGAGCGAAAGAATGATGTGCAGCTGGTGAAGTATTTGCTGAAGAACTCCAAGTGTTGGGTAAGATGACAATTAGTCTTCCCTGTTATTTATCCGGCGAGGAGAAGAAATTTCATGAGAAAATTCTCAAATTTCCTAAAGGTTCAAAGACATGTCAGGTTCAATTTTCCTAATTTGTTTTTTTTTTTTTTACGTATCAACTTGGTTTTGATGCCTTTTTGACTTATGTATAGGGATGTCAGTGAACCGAAGAGGGGGCAGAGGGTGTAGTCTCCATTCCCGTACCCGTTTATAAAAACTTCGTTCATCCCCGATCCACCCCTGTTAACGGGTATAATTTTCATTCCCATCCCCGTCCGCGGGTAAATTTCTAATCTCCTCCCCCGTCCCTACTTTCCCGTATCTGCCCAAGCCCAAGCCCAAGCCCAAGCCCAAGCCCAAAACAAATTTATTTTGAATTTAGAGAGCTGTGATTGAGCATCGAATTTATTTCATTTCACTGGTGAAAATTTGATGAAACTAAGCTTCCAAAACAAAGAAGTCATCCATCGTCACAATACCGAGATCATCTTTATATCAACAGAAGTTTCTACCCTTGTCATGATATACTCCTAAGTGTTACAATTTTTGGATTAATCTCATGGGTGGGTTTGACCTTATGACCTCCCAGGCTCTCCAATAGGGGTTCATTTGGAATAATTGGTTGGATGGCACAAATAAACAGTCAATTACATAATCTACGAGGAAAATTTGAGTATCTGTTGTTCAAATAAGAATAATCAATAGGATAATTAACCTCTCCAATATGGATTTTACAGTGAGAGTAAAACTACTGTGGCTACACAATGCCCACATTCTGTAATCCAGTGCATTGAAATAGAAAACTAACCGTTGCTTTCTTTTCCCATTCTTTCTTTCTCTGCCTATTATTTTCTGTACAGAAAGCCAGTTGTCATAGGATTTGAAATTTATTTCTGTTCACTCGGGGTTCAGGAACAGAAGAGGGTAAGGCAGAGACAGAGCAATGGAGGCGGGCGGCTGATAGAGAGTAAGTTAGGGCTTCAACTGAGATTATTTATCTTCTTTATTGAATTACTTTCTCAGTATACTTGTAAATTTTCGATATGTTTTGTCTGTACTCCATTGCGTCTAATTATAACTGTACTGTTTGTCCTAAATGACTAGTCTCTCCATTCATAGGATACACTTTGGTCCTTATATGGAACACTCACTTGGACTACTCCACTTACTGGCATATCATCTTATTAGTGCTCCAGTACTAAACTTTGGAGCTTTGACATATTAAGCATAGAATCATTCATCTCAACCATTCAGAAAGCCTGGTCTCTCTACTTGGATCCATATACTAATCATGCATTTGTCCATTAAGTTAATTACATCTTTGCTGCATGTTCTGTCATTTCTTTACCCTTTTGATTTTTGCAGAGGGGAATCGTCTGAAAAAAACACGGCCACAGGGAAGAAAAACAGCAAAATTAGACGATTTGCTGCATCTTTGTTTTAGAAAATTATTGATCTAGCCCTAAGATATTGATATTTGGACATTGCAAAATTAGATTCTAAATTATATATTTTTTCCTCACTAATTTTGATTTTTTGTGCATTAATGAGGTTGTTTAACATTGGAGACCAAATAGACACAAATTAAAAATTTTAGAGACCAAATAGATACAAATTAAAAATTTTAGAGACCAACTAGACACAAAATTTGGAATCACGTGATTGGAGTGTGATCAAAACCGTCACAATTTTCTGACAGATGTTTGGAATTGGACCATGTAGATATAAATTAGGAACCTTATGCTCCGTTTGGTAGGAATGATGAAAAGTAGGAAGAATGGAAAATAGGAGGGATACACTTTCTATCTTTCAAGAAAGGAAAGTAGGAATGATACATTTTCCTTCCTTTGTGTTTGGTTGGATGGATGAAAAATAAAAATGACTAATTTTTTTTTTGTTTTTTTGTGCTAGCTAAGATTAGGGGTGACAATCGAGTTGTGTCGTGTCAGATTCGTGTTGAGTCATTACGGGTTTGTATCGAACATTAGTCAAACCTAACTCAATTCATTGTAAATTAATGTATATAATATATGTATATATTAAAAGATATATAGACAAATAAAATACATCTCAACACAAATAATTAACTTTCCATCCACTTTCTTTCCGATTTTGGAGGGATTGATTTTGGTGAGTAGGAAGAAAAGTGAATCCATTCACTTCTCCATCCTTCCTACTTTCCTTCCTTACCAAACATGATGTTTTATCTATCCCTCCCACTTTTCATCCTTCCAACTTTCCATCCTTCCATTTTTCCATCGTACCAAACGGAGCATTAGTGACCAAATAAACACTAAACTGCATACTTTAGAAACTAAAAATCTATTTTTTTTTTTTTTTGGGTAAGTACTAAAAATCTATTTTACCCAGTATTAAAACACTGATTTCTGAGTATTGCCGGCAAGTTAAACCAATTTCTGAGAGAAGTAATAAATTACATCAAAAGTCAAATTGTTCGGTTGATCAAAACTGCCCAATCCAGACCATTCTTTTCTTAATTACTACCGACGTCTAGAATATTCAACTTAATTACTACACAAATGTTTAGGTAGGTAGTCAATTTTATTGAAATCTTTGATATCTTCTTGAAGACAACATGTTAGGAAGTTAATTAATTACACTAAATGGTGGTGTTCTGCAATTAAAAACTAGGCAATTATAATTATAATAGTGTGGTTAGACCATGTCAATTATCACACCATTAGAGTTACGATTGTAAGTTAGATTTTTAGATTATACTACCACTACTTATTCTTAAAAGAGAGAAAAATGTTCGCTTTTTTATCTTACAATATTAGATACACTGGTAACTCATTTCTAATATGAATCTGATTCATTCATTATTCATGTTAATGACTCGTATCATTTTTAATTTTGTATTATGCATTTGTTTCTTGAAGTAATTGCACCTAGCAAGCGAATTGGGTATGCTTTCTCAAGTGCCAAAACTTGTTAGCTGATATACTAGGGTTATAATCTTTATCTATGACTAAGTTCATAAGTTGTAACTCTATTGAAATTCTATCATAATAAAGAAGAGCAATGCTAAGGATTCCAAATAAGTTTGGGCACCCTTGGATCAATGAGTTTCGTTAATTTTTTTTAATAGAACCCACTAATCCAAGGGTCCAAAGTCATTTAGGATCCAAAACATTTCCAAATAAAGAATAGATGTTCTTTTACTAAAACTTGTCTTTTTCTTTTTGGTAAGTATATACTGCAATTTTGTCAAACTACGTAAACATATGTATTCTGAATTTCATATACTAGATGATAAATGAGTTATTCAATTGTAAATGCTAGCCTTTCCCATTTACCATTGATATTAATAGATCATGTATTTTCACGTTTATATCAAGTCGATTTCATGTTTATATCAAGTCGATTTCATGTTAATGGATAAAATGACCAACGGACATTTGGTTCAATGGTACTCTTTGCCATGTAAAAATTTCAAGCCTCCTTCCCCCCTCCCCCTCCTCCCCCCCCCCCAAAAAAAAAGTAAAAGGGTAAAATTGATATTCCTAATTTCATACATTGTTGGGCTTGTATTATGGTTTTTAGTTTGGCTCTTTTTTCTCTCTTTGATTTCTGTTGTGACCAGGAGAAAATTGAAGGGTTTAAGGATGAGACTTCAAAGGGTCAAGTCAAGTGGAGTGGGAAGTTGTTTATAGCAACAAAATCTATGACAGAAGGGGGATAGAGTAGGGTGCTTCAAAACATTGACCAGGTGATTGGGTTGACCCGGCCCATTTTCTGACCCATTCTTGTCTAACTTTCCATTTCAAATCTTTTTTAGGTCTAACTTTTCATTTCAAATGTTTCGGTCTCACAAACGCCGTAGTAAAACAGGAATGTTTAAAATATTGGAGGATGCTCCAATATGTCAAAAATCCCCGATCGTTGGTTTCAGTTAGGGGTGTCAAACGTGTCGGGTTAAACGGTTACGTGTCGGGTTAAACGGGTGACGGGTGAAAAATATGTAAACTGGTACACAACACGTTTAATAAACGGATGAAAAAGTTCAACACGAACACGACCCGTTTAATAAACGGATAACATGACACGACTCGTTTAACCCGTTTAATTTAAAAAAAATTATATCAACAAATTTTAATACTCCACTTTTTTTTATTGCCAGCTCTCACCCGAACACGACCCGTTTATTAAACGTGTTTGGCGTGTCAATCTGTTTATCACCCAAACCCGTTAAGATCTCACCCAAACCCGTTTAATTCGTATCGATTCGTGTCGGTTAATCGTATCGTATCGTATCGAATTTTGACAACCCTAGTTTCAGTGTTCGTAAAAATGAAAATATTTCAGAAAAATGTCAAAAAAAAAATAAAAATTAATTATTGTTCAAAAATGTACCAAAACGTTACAAAATATTTCAAAACACTCTTCAACACCTCAAAATGTAAAAATTTAGATATTAATCGCTGATCCGATTTCAGTTTATGAGACCTAAAGATTTCAAATCAAAGTTGAAGACTCTTGCAGAATTTTCACTAAGTATGCAGATTAAACAAAAGTGTAGGCATTGAACAAATCTATTATTGATTGATTCAAATGCTGAGCTCACTGCTGATCCATTATGCCCCATAAAAATGTGCGACTGCGACATAAGACTTACCATTGCCAAGGAAAGGCAAGGCACTAGGTGAATTATCTACTTTCTTTTTTTTTTAATTTTCACAAATTTATGCAAAAGTCCACAACATACGAGACGGTTGTAAACTAATTAGGTCAAACTTAGTTGGTCATTCCAAAAATTCCCAACTAGGACGGCACGAGATCAATCCTTGTCAAAAATTTTATAAAAAAAATGATAAACAAATCGATTTTACTTTATTTCTAACAAGTTTTATTTCCATATTGGTGAAAATGGACTTGGTAAACGAAATGAAATTAAGAGTAACCTTATGTTTTGGGTAAATTTCAAAGGCATCCCATGATATATATCTACAAACAAACAATGTTGCCATACCTAGTGTTTTAGATATGACATTGAGATCCCTTTCTTCTAAAAAGTTATAACAACACTTATCTCATTTCAGCAAAATTAATTTTCTAAATATCAATTTTACCCTTTTATTTCACATTAAAATAATATTAATCTTGTATCCAATACTATTCCTATTAAACTTTATCCCATTTTACTCGAGTCGATGACAAATATGTGGTTAGATAATCTTAAGTTTTTACGATGTGTTTGATATACAATAATGCTTTTAGGTGAGAATGACATTAAGTGTCGGGTTGGGAATGCATATTTCATTCCGGTGTTTATAGTTGTTTTTATCAAATTATAAACGATTTTCTAATATACAATTTTTAATCGAGTCTAGGCAATATATGGGATTACTAGGGGTAACTTGTGTCTGAAAGCACGGTGTAATGTGAATGTTTTTATTTGATGCACTTAAATATAAAACTGTAACTTTTATAATTTACTTTTTATTTGTTAACTCTAATACTTTTAATTGTACGACGAATTTGATGCACGGTGTAATGTGAATGTACGACGGATTTGATTATTTGATCAAACGGTTAAACCAATAATATACTAAACTAATCCTCTTATCGATTAGTATATGAGGTGGATTTAATAACAACGTTATTTGAACCTTATTTGTTGAACTAATTACTCATAGTCACTACAAGATTGATAACGAGTCACAGTATTTTTTGAAATTTATTATCAATCTAATAATTATTTCATGATGGAATAGACCAACAAATTAGATCTAAATACTACTAACTGTTAATAAATAGTACTAGTGATTTAATAAATAAACCACCATCTCTGCCCCGTTGTCTGTTTCAAAATTTTACTTGGTGCTTTGTGTTGAAAGTCAATTTAGCTTATAAGACCCGGTTAAGACCATGAGGCAGCCAGAGTGACCAACAAATATACCCCAACTTAAAAAACAAGCTAGAAATAGTCTAAGTCCTAAAATGTAGTTCAAATGGTAATAGAGACGAACAGTAAAATTTGAAATTCTGAGTTCAAATCTCGATAATCCCTTGGGGTAAAAGGTAGCTCAAGTGATAATAAGGACGAATTGTAAATCTATATGTCTTAAATTTGAATCTTGACAATTTCTTGGGACTAGATCATGAGGAATTTATCCTTCATGAATACCTTAGTTTTAACATGGATAGTCTACTGACATGGATAATCTATTTTAGGAGATTAGTCGAGTGCGTACGGTTAACCAGACACAAAAAAAAAAAAAAAAGAAAGAAATAGTCTAAGCCACGAGATTTTTCAAACTTCGAATGTCAGACCTCTTCAGGCTGTGGTCTCTATGCCACCTTCCTCCTATATATATGTATATCCTATCATGTAAGACCTCCAACACAACTTACTCTCTTCAAAGCCTTCATCTTTCAAAAGATTTCTACTTTGGTTCCAAGATCAAAGGAGACCCGGCAATCTCTTCTTGCTTGTTTTTTGAATCCGACACCAGTAAGTGTTTTCAAACCCTCGACCCTACGTAGAATCAACCCAATTTTCGAGTTGAGAAGGGCCCTTATTCCGTCCCACACACTGTATTACTATCAATCCTCTCAGGCAACATCTACCTACACAAGCTCGATCAGGAGATAGGGAGGATCGTCAATTTATAGAAGTGGACATGGCAACACTTCAAGCTTCAAGCCTTTTGTTTGCTTCTTCTGGTTCTCTTTCCTCTCGTTGCCATAGAGGAACCATTGCAGCTACTATCAATCTACCAAGACTCCAGACGAGTGCTCTCCACCTCCCAATTCCAAAGCTCTCAACTGGTGGTTTGGCGGAGGAAATGGAGCCGAGAAGCGTTACCGCGACTACCATAAGGAACAATCCAACTTCGTCACCTCAGATTAATACTACTACCACTAGGCCTGAACCTGAAGCCAATGATTCTGACCCCAAGGTGATCACAAAACTATATGCGATAATGGAGGCTGTTGCGGATAGAGTGGAGATGCACAAGAACATTGGAGAGCAGAGAAATAACTGGAACAGCCTGCTTTTAACATCAATCAATACAATCACTCTCTCTGCTGCAACCATTGCCGGAATTGCAGCTACAAGTGCAGTCGGGGGACTCGGGTCCCCCGTACTGTCACTCAAACTGGCTTCGACTCTAATGTACTTGGCAGCCACTGGAATGTTGATTATTATGAATAAAATTCAACCATCCCAACTTGCTGAAGAACAGCGTAACGCTGCAAGGTTGTTTAAGCAGATTCATGGAGAAATTGAAACAATTATTTCCTTTGGTAATCCTACTGTTAGTGATGTGAACGAAGCAATGGAGAAAGTTTTAGCTGTTGACAGGGCCTACCCTCTTCCTCTACTTGGCGTTATGCTCGAAAGATTTCCATCTATGGTGGAGCCTGCAGTGTGGTGGCCTCAACCACGACGACGAACAGCGAATTCGGAAGAGTTAGGAGTTAAACTTGATTGCAACGGTTGGAATAGAGGATTGGAAGAGGAAATGAGAGAAGTAGTTGGGGTTTTGAAGAGGAAAGACAAAGCAGACTATTTGAGGTTGGGTGGAAAAGCCTTGAAACTTAACAAAATACTGGCCATAACTGGTCCATTACTAACAGGTCTAGCAGCAGTTGGGACTGCTTTTATAGGATCTCCTTTTCATGGTTCTTGGGCCGCGGGGCTTGGAGTTGTTGCCGGAACTTTGGCTAGCATAGTGAACACAGTTGAGCATGGAGGGCAAGTGGGGATGGTGTTTGAGATGTACAGAAGCAATGCTGGTTTCTTTAAGCTCATGGAGGAGTCTATAGAGTCAAATCTAAAAGAAAGTGATTTGGGTAGGAGAGAGAATGGGGAATTGTTTGAAATGAAGGTGGCTTTGCAGTTGGGGAGGAGCCTCTCAGAGCTAAGGGAACTTGCAGCTTCATCAGCAAGAAAGGGAGAGATGGGTGAAGAGTTTGCAAGCAAGCTTTTCTGATTAAAGTGAATAGATGCATATGCTGTAGTAGTAACTCAAATATGTCTACAAATCTGTGTATAAACTGTTAACCGATTCATCCAATGTAATTATGGGGAATTTGAACATCTTATGGAAAGAAGATCAGTGGGCCTAATGGCCACCGCAACCCACCATTAGACCCGTTGATCGCGGGTTCAAATTTCACCCGCCCCTCCTAGTAATAGTTCAAAATAATGACAAAAAAAAAAAAATCTTATGGAAATATTTGGCCTCGGCTTTTTTGCTCGACACTAATAGTTTTTAACTTTTTGCATGGCCTTTTTGAGTCTCTCACCTTTGTTGACCCTTTTGTTGACTTTTTTTTTTTGTCTCAAGAAACAAAGATACATCAAACTACAAAAAAAAAAAAACCACAACAAACAGCTAAAAGTAACAAGGACAAAAACCAGTTTTCAACCGATACCCTTTGTTGACTCAAATAATTTAATTGTGGGCACAATACTTTTTGCGTCGACAAGCAGACTATTTGCGTCGATAACTTGCCAACGCAAAAATTAGTCTTTCTAGTAATAAATTATATACCTTACATATAGACATGTGAACAATTACACATTTTTTAATTAACTCCAAACAAAGAAAAAGAAAATTGAAAACAAATTTGCAAAAAGTGAACCTTACATAAAAAAATATATTTTTTTTTTAATTGAACTAGATATAAGAAAGTAGTTAAAAAAACAAAAATACTAAAAAAAAGCATTGCAAATCCGTACGTAACATAACATTATATAAGAGAGTAGTTAAAAAAATAAAAATACTTAGAAAGCTTTGCAAATCCGTACGTAATATAATAGTATAGTTATGTGACACGGTTACCCGTAACTTTACATTTCGTCATTTATTTATTTATTTATTTATTTATTTTTTCCTTGCAATGAAGTCTTTGCAGAATAAATGTCGGACTGAAAAAGTGAGATGGAAATCCTTGTGGCATTGGATGAAATAAAGTCCTTGAAGGTGCCAAATATACATCTCTTTGGTTTTTTTTTTAAATTTCTTTATTATGAGAAATTTTGAGCTAGATGTATAAAATTGAGTTGACGACTCTTCATGACAGATGATATTGTTGGCTTTGAAGTATGTTTGTTAGTGGGATAATTTTTATTGGATTGAATAGTTTGGTGTTAATGTTGTTCTTGGCCATGTGTGCATGGTAAAAAACTAATTAGCAGGATTCTAATAGGTTCATTGTTTGTAGATTGGTGGGATATTTTGATTATGGTAGTAGGATCGAAGGTGACTAGAGTGTGTTGGTGGTGTTATGAGTGGTTTTTTTGTTGGTTTGCATGGTTGCTATTGTTGTTGATTTATGAAATATTATTTGCAAAGGTTAATATTTTTTCAAGGTCACGCACACGACACTCACATACAATACACACACAACACTTGAGAACTCACACTTGAACTGTTGTATTGATTTTGGTTGTTCTTATGGTTTGGTGTCGATGAAGACTACATGGATTGCTTGGCTGGTAGCCATTAAGGGTGTAGAAGTTGGCAATGTAAACATTAATATTCATTTGGTAATTAATTTCCTTTCTATTTGCACTAATATGATTTTTTATAAAACAATCAAGTGTATGTGAGATATTGGATATCTTGATCAATTAGGTTACTATCTGTGTGTTATTTCTTGAATTAAATTCTTATGAATGGTTAATACTTTTACCAGAATCTTGAAGACTTCTATCCATACATTTTTTGATGGGTGATGGTGGCTGCATGACGATGGTAGTGGTAGATAAAATTGAAGTTAGAGATAGATGATTTTTTTATTTTTTTTTTGTGGGTTTGAATTTGGTAACCTTTATTTGATTTGGATGAGTTTTTATGCAAGAAATGTTGGATTTTGCTGCAGAATGTTGGAATTTTCAGACTTCTTTTATAATGTAGGAAAATTTGGCGTGTGGTATGTTTGGCTATGGGATGTTGATGGTTGGTTTTGGTGGTTAGGTATGAAATGTTGATTTTAGATTCTTGATTTGTAGTCTTGAAGTTTTGTTTTTATGGGTTTGTGTTCAGATAAAGAAAAAAATTTAAAGCATGTATGAATTTTTTAAGACATGCCATATGATTGGCGATTATTAGATTTACTTTTATTTTTTTATAGGTACTTATGTGGATTTGAGGCTTTTTATTGAAAGTTGAGTTTGATAGAGCTTGCGAAAGACAAATACGTGAGCTTTCTTTTGTATGTTGAAAATCTATTAGCCCATTTATATCTCAATTTTTCATGTATCTATTTGACATGGATTTCATGTCTCTGTATTTTATTTTATTTTTTGGTGGGTTTGAATTGGCAACCTCTATTTGGTTTGGATGAGTTTTTATGCAATAAATGTTATGTTTTGCTGCAGTATGTTGTGGTTTTCTAGCTTCTTTATAGATGTTCGAAAATGTGGCATGTGATATGTTTGGGTATGAAATATTGATGGTTGTTCTGGTGGGTAGGTATGGAATGTTGATTTTAGGAGAAATGGTATTGAATTGTGATTGTGCATTATGATGATTGTTATATATGATTGTAAATTTTGTATACAGGTTGAGATTTCTTTGGACTCTTGTTTTTAGAGGAAACTTTATCGAAATTTTTGAAAAAATAGTGGAGATTAAATTGATTTCAATTTTTTTAATGAAAGCAAATGAAAAAAAAACTATTTCAAATTGACGAGTTATTTTAAATTGCAAAGTGTCTTTAAGCACGGGCTATTACTAGTAATATTATATAAGAAATTAGGAATAACTCGTGTCTGAAGACATAGTGCAACGTAAATCAATATGAATGATTTTGAGAGAGATGTTGGTGACCGTTATATGAGTTTATTGAAACCTGCTCCGTTTTATATTATAAATAGCTCAGAAAATAAAAATACTTAAAAAAGCAATGCAAATTCGTACGTAACATAATAATATAATTACTACTAAAGAGTGAGCATCAAGATTTAAATCCTTTTTATTGTAAACAATAATAAAAAAAAAAACTAGATTGTGGAAAGTATCAAAGAGGGGTGACTTGAAAAGGTCAATTTGTATGAATACAATATCTGTGGAGTCGTTGTCATTATAGTAGGAAGCTTACAACCCTATTAGCCATCATGATAAAGTATAGCAACGGGCATGTAAAGTTGAGTTTATTGGAAGGCAATTCAACTCTTAAGCAATTGGCCATTAAAGAGTTACGACTTTGAGAACTTACACAAATTTGCACATATATATTATCGGATTTAAATTTTTTCTATTATATTTTTACTCAGTTTCACTCTATGGTAAGTTTTTTACCATTAATACACGAGACATACATTTACTAGTGAGTCCAACATCCATACACGATGGATGATCCATAATTGAGTGAAATTGAGAGAAAATATAATAGAGAGTACTGACGAGCTCAGATTCAGGCCAGGCTTGGGCCCAGTCCATTGGTTGAGCCCAAATCATCAAAAGGCAGATCAGGCTTAGCTCATGGCCTTAGGCCAATCTAAAACTCAAGAGTCCATGAAGAGTTTACGCACGTGGGAGAGCAATTATCAGGATAGTCATTACTCCAAGATAGTGGTCATCCTTAATTGTAGCTATCCTCCCTAGTAAATTAGTAACTTGACATTTACGTCACCGCATTAGTTAAGGCTCTGTACCTATAAATTGTAAACCCCTTTACACATAGGGAGATCTTACACACATCACATTGAACGTACTATTGCTCTTTCTCTCTCTCTCTCTCTCTCTCTCTCTCTCACTACCTTGTACTCTCATTAATAAAGTTATTCGGCTACCGTTGTCACCTTCGGTGATTAGGTCACCCAGACCCAACCACCCAATCTGTCTTTTATTATTAGCTGCTTCATTAATTGTTTTACACCACACACTCAACTGATTTGATTGTGCTTAAGCTATTTTGTGCATCATCAAGTATTTCAATATCATATTATCTATTAGGTGAAAACTTACAGGACCTAGAAAGAGGATGACCCAAAAGAAAATTTTTGGTATTGAAAGTTAGGATTCTATTAAATCAAATTATAACTTAAATATGCCAAATTATGATCTAATGGCATCGAGTATTTTTTTACGTCAACTATTTCTTCGAACTCAGGGGTTAGCCACTGTGGCTTGAGTTGAGTTAGAACATGTCATTTTAGGGATAAAGGTGGCTAACTGATAGAGTTATAGACTAAAAGCTTACTTTTTGTAGTAAAACTCGTTTTATTAATTAATAAGAGATTGTTTGTTTTTCCATTTTATTGAGAATCTATATAGGCAAAATGTTTGTATTATATTTGATATATGGTATGCATGTATGTCTTATATTTTACATTTTATATAATCTGGTGTGTAGAGTTTGGTTTATGCACAAAAGACTAGATTATCGGATCTTTGTATAATATGAATATTGGTTCATAATCCTAAATGGAATTTGACACATCATCAGTATGATTGTAATGTAATATTCTGGTATAGTCTATCTTGACTGTAGGATATTGTTTGATATCTCGAATTATTGCACTAGTACACTTTGTGTATTGTACAAACTCGGTGTATTGAACAAACTCATGTTGAATTTATTTATTTTTACTGATTCAATAAGATAATAAATACCTCATAATTATTATGATTGCTTATGTTTTTAATCATGAGATATTTAATTGTCACCTGCATATAATATTTATCACTTTAATTTATCAAAGAGTGAGATTCATATTGAATCAATAAGCTCGGTGAATTGGGAGACGATATTATTTATATGGTGAAAATTAATTATTAAAATAAACCACGTCCTGGTATTTAAATGGGTTGATGATGTCCTCTTGAAGAAACTCATAAATTTTGTTCATGTCAAACCCTGCAGGTGAATTTAATTATCCGACATGACAAATAAGTTGAGTGGTAAGATCTTAAGGAATAAAAGAAGTCAATTAAATATAATTATAAGTAATTTATTTAATTGATGAACATCTGTAATCTTAAACGTGGGGATATTTTAAGTATATAATAATAAGGAGTTCGAAACATAATTTTGAGATAAGGCTCGGGAGATCGATAATAAGTTTTTAGACTGTAGGATGTTTGTTCTAGGTTAAACATAGGAATTCTAGGCCTATTGGAAGCCTGATCCTTATTTTTCGTTAGAGTTTCTATCGTAGTCTATATATTGAGAGAGACTGAGAGAGACAACATAAATTCCGAGGTCTTTGTAGCCCACACTGTATTCGAATTTTGACGTTGAGAGATATACGACAGAAGGCCATGAGGTTCATCGAACTATCTTCCACGTTTGTTGTTAGATTCTGTGTTCATGCTGAGACGAGATCAATCCAGAGCGATCTCAAAGATAAACCCTAATTCCGCTTTGTAGGATTTTAACGAATTTTTTTTTTATTCGATGCATACGCACTATTTATAATTCTTAGGATTTTCGTTCCATCAAGACAAACCCTTAAAAAGAGTGAGAAGAAATTAAACTTAAAATCAAAAGTCAAACTCAACCACTAGACCACTTCGAAGAGTTTGAATGACGTGGAGTTCTGTTTTAGGAGATGAAATCTTATATAAATGATTGTTTTTTTTCCTCCTAGTCTCCAGATATAAACAATTGTGTTTTTTAGGATGGAGACTAAGGGTGTGTTTGTTAACTCAAATTCAGCACTTAAAATGAATGTATTCAATACTTATTAATTAAGCCCGTTTGATAATCAAAATTTAAACTCTCTTAATATGTTAAGTGCTCCTTAAAAATAGGCTACAATATTAAGTAGGAGATCCCTTACTTAATTCTGAAAGCTGAAAGCGCTCAACAAAACAATCTTTAATAATATTTACAATATGATAATTATATCCCGAAATATTTTACAATCATATTAAAACTCTAATTAGTCTTTTCTTCAAAACCCCTAACCTATATATTCTCCTTATCGATCTTTTTTTTTTCTTTCCCTTGTCTTATGTATCAAAAATATACATATTTAATTATAATTACACACACAAACGCACACACTGCACACACACAATTACACACAAACATATGCATTGCACACACACACACACGACGCACACACATATTGTTAATGAAATCTAATTTATTGTATTTTTTTAATATTATTTAATTATTTATTATTTGTTCAATGTAGACTACAATATAATAATAGTGATTATGATTTATGTTATAACATATTTTATAAATTTTTTTAAATTAAAGAATGGAAGGGTAAAACTGAAAATTAATTTATTTTCAGACGTCAGCTCTGTGTAGTTATGAAACTGTTTAGTTCAATTCAGTACTTAAATTTCGGTAAATACCAAATAGTCCACAAATTCAGACTTCAGACTTCAGACTTCAGACTTCAGACTTCAGACTTCAGACTTCAGACTTCAGACTTCAGACTTCAGACTTCAGACTTATCAAACACCACCTAAATCATTCCTCTAATGACTTATCAAATACACTACTAAAGAAAAGGGGAGAAAACTACACTTTGGGGATTTTTCAATAATGTACAATCAAATCGCACAAATTTTGTAAATTAAAATACAAGTTGTAATGAGCCCTAAAATTAATAAATGAACCCTAACAATTGTAAATGACCTTCAAAATTCATGAATAGCCTCCAAAGTTATAAATGATCATCAAAATTTATTAAAAAACCCACAAAAATTATAAATAGCGATATGGTACTGATTTTTTTTTCCCAGTAATGTAGCATACTCGTACAACAAATACCAATTGTTTCCACCATTCGCACAAAGTATTAATAATAAGAACTTCCATAAAAGCCAATACTCTTAATCGTTGCTAACATTTCTTATATTGGTAACGAGAGAACACACCTGACTATTCACAACCACTGTTTATGGTAAACGCAACCACGTTCAGATTTCACATTAGGTTTCTTAACATTTTCCGAACAAGCAGCATAAAAAAAGCATGAACAGGAGGTCCCAAGGCCCTACGTGCAGGACCCATTTATGCGGCTTCTGCAAATCCAACTCTCAGATTGCCACCATCAAATACAGTATGGTACCGACCCATAAACACATCTCCCAAGATCCTGCATTGCATGGTTGCCATTACAAAGATTTAACATCACCATCGATGAGGATGACAGGAAAACAATGTGGAATAGCCAGAAAATTTGTTATGCGTACCAGAGAGGTCCACGAGGAGGAGGAATATCGAGAGCAGTAAAGCCGCTAATGCACTGTGCAGCAGCGCCCTCACCGACCTTGAGTATGTACTGATCACATCAAGAAGAAACCAATCTTAGTGCAATCATATATTGATATTACCTCCCCAAGCTAGGCAACAGATGCTGTGGAAGTATCGAATAATACTCTCATGCCTATTGAGGAATCAGACCAAGTAAAAGAGATGAAGATAATGGTAGGTAAACTATTTGTGTAGGTAAGCTCAATATTCTTCTCGCACTCTCAATTTGTATGTAATACACAAACAAGGAAAAATATGGATTTAGGAAAAAGCTGCAAGAAAGGTTGAACTATTGACGCTCCAGAATTAGCAATGATATAGAGGTTCATGTGTCATAATAAACACTTCATCATTCCCCGAATTCCTATGGTGCACATGGAGAAGTCAAAGAACCTCGGTAGTAGTACTAATGTGAAAAAAAAAGTGATTTTGTATTAAACCATACACCACAACAGAGGCATTCAAGAACACCAAATGCTATAGTTTATCCGCCACATGTGACTGATGTAGACAAAACAGTTAATGTAAAAAACTTCCTTTACTTGCAAAATATGGAACCTGACATCAGGGAGATACTCTTTTTCAAAAACAAAAACAACAATATAGTAGAACAATATCAAAACTGTAAGTCTTATTTAGGGCACCTCATAAAGAACAGTGAGTAAAAGGAGACGGGGAGCCCAAAATTACAAAAGACAGTAATTGAAAAAGAAACTCAGAAGATGCTGCATAACAAGAAAATAAAATTAAGCCCAAGAGTTCAATTCAAAATCTATAGGTCTTGAGTTCATATCTCCCCCACCTCCAAAACAAAAAAGGCAACCTTAGGGATTCATACATACTAGTCCCCAATTGATATGGCACACAGAAGGATTGCCCAAGCCAGAGAAAATTTAATTAGATGTTCTAAAAGATTTCAATCAACCCCAAAACCTTCAATAATCATGATTATAAATAATACAAACAAACAAGAAAGACGACAATGACAAAATCAATGAGAGAAGTTCAGAATCCTACCTCTTCTGGGGAGAGATCAAACTTTTTACCACCAATTGTAAAGGAGACACCAGGCATGGAAGAAACTTTTGCACAATCAACAGCTGATTCTCCCATGGGGCTAGGCAGTCGATCGCAAAGCTGCAATTCAGGCACAGATCTAAGTCAACATGAAAAAAAACCTCTTGAACTTTAAGATCCAAAATTCAAAGGGGGGAAAAGAGAACTTTAGCATTAGTTAGTAGTCACCTCATTGACATATTTCAGAATACGCTCCTGTGTCTGATTTTGTGTAAGCTGGTTTTGCATCCAGACAACCGTCATTTCACAAGCATTGCACATGGCATCGCTTCGCCCAGCTGATCTTCCACCTTTCTCATCCACTGCACTCTCGATGCCCATACTACAAGGAACATATTCAGTATCAAATATTAACCTAAGACAAACTTACCAGAATATAATTTTTCATTTTGACAATATTAACAATAAGGAAAAGTGACCAAGTATAGATCAAGAAGAACAAGACAACCAAACAAAATATATGTAGGCTTTTGATCCTGACCTCACACCACGAGTTCCATCAAAGGTGCATAATCCAATTTGGGAGCATATCTTCTTTGGTTGAGCCTATTAAATGGAGTTCAACAAAAATATCTCTTTACTGTGCGTTTATAAGTCTCAGAAATGTAATACAAGTGATGTAATACAACATTGCACTTAATGCATTTGAGAGGTGAAAAGTTGAACGGAGGTAGGATTAGAATACAATGATCGTCTTTACCTCTGCTGAAAGCAAATCCATAATTGTCTGCCCATATTGTTCAACTACGTTCTTGCATTGCTGGCTAACAACTCCAGAAGCTCCAATTGCATGATTTATCATGGTGATCACAGTCTGCAAAGAGGAGAGGAAGAGGAAGGGACAGAACAGGAGGGGGGAGGGAGGGAAGGACAAGTTGAATATGAAAACAAAAATAACAGCACCATGATCATATTGTAGCTATTAACTTTTTAATGTTTTGAGCAACAAAAGCTACTCGTAATTGTAAACAGGTATACAGCCTATTATAACACAAAAGAATTGGAATTTAACCATGGAAAAATGAGAGATGCATACAATAGCCAACCACCTGACCCAAAAAAAAAAAAAAAACATATCCCATAGCAAAAAATTTGATCATTACCACGTCTCCCAAGGTCAACAGAGCTAGTGGGAATACCAAACACCACTTCTGATTCGACAGAAATCCACACAAACATCAACACATGTGATAAAATTAAACCATATATATACTAGCAATAGCCCCGCGGGTAAAGACACTTTACAATACCAAAAATCGAGCTTTTTAAAATATAATTTATTTTTTTCCATTTCTTTAGTCATTTAATTTAAAATTAAAAGGAACAGAGAAAATAAAACAGAGGTAGGAAAGAGAGGAGAGGTAGGTGTGGAATAGTGGGATTGTCCAACATTGAGGAGTGTGCTAGTTGGGTTGTCCGACATTGGGAGCCGTACAAAAAATGTAATATTTTTTAGTGGGAAAATTTGTTTTGGGATGAAATTTGTACCATTGGATCAAATCACATGAAAATTGGATCAATGTTGACAGTTGTTGTGCTTTTATAAAGTTGAGAAATCAACTTCCAACTATAATATTAGATATATTTATATATACTATATGTGCAATTGTAGAACCACAGGATGTCGCAGGACACCGGACAAATTCAATATATGCTGCTTCTCATATAACACAATTCAAAATACCGACAAAGTCATTCATCCTCGAAAAAACTGTCCACACTCGAACAAAGCTCTAATTTCAATCATAGCAGAACAGGAATCATGATATATAGTTTTATACAACTGAAATACAAAAGTTTAATATGCAGATGAAATTATGGCACAGCAGACATCTTCACAAAAGAATCAAACAAGCAACAACTAGAATGTATGTTATAACTATTTCAGGAAGTACAAATTTAAGTTGGTGACCAAAATCAGCAGCACACATACGTACCGATGGACCAGCTAACAGAGAAGTTCCAGAATCTGCAATTGCAGAACAGCCGCCACCACAGTAACCTGATTAACACCAGCGTAATGTCAGACCATATTATAGCAGGGAAACCTTACTTTCACCAGGAAAATAGCTGTTTTAAGAAAATGTATGGCTTTTGTAGCCTTCATCCCTTTCCTAGTGAGAAACACAAGGCACCAATAGAAAGCATACCAGTGGGTTTACCATCGATGAGAACATCGCCCATGTCGAACTATCAGGAAGACAATAAAAAGAGACAGTGAGATGATGAATGGAACTCTCAAGCATGTAGCTAGCAGAGTAAAATGCCCGGATGACCAACCTGCCAATAGCCTTTCTGCGTCACTGGAACGTAAGTGTGTTTACCCTTGTAGTGGTTTGGATCTACCCCACCAAACACAATTTCACCCCCTTCTTCTTCACCTGCATTTCGGTTGAGCCAAAATGAAAACACAGGCTCCTTAATCAGACCCTGTTTGACCATGTTGTACCTGTAACAAATGCAGCAACCTCACATCAAATGTGGAATGTTCACATGTTTAAGCAATGCATGCTAAAACCACCGTTCTTCCAGACTCATTTTTTGAGCATATCTAGTAAATTTCCAATGTCATTTACGAAAAAGTTTAACAGAAGATGAATTATGCATCTTTGGTTAAATAGGAAACTACTCGGGGGTACAGACATACCACACTGGAACAGCATTTCCAACTGCGATCTCTTGAAATCCAAGCCCTAGGATACCATCAAACTTAGCCACCATAAATGTGACACTAGGCTCGCTAGTTGCCTCAATAAATTCCTGATCAGAGCAAAAATGTGAGTATCAACAAATCCTACCTTAATACCGGATAAATCAGAGGAGGAATAAGTACATGTACCTCATGCTTGACGACTACGTCACCAACTTTGACATTGTCTTTGCTAAAGAATCCTGATATAGCTCCAGTACCATAGTGAATTTCAGCAGGCTTCCCTGCATGACATATGATGACATTGCTCAGAAAAATTTCAACTTTGGTTTCATGAATCATAGCCATATGACACTTAACCACTAAACACACGCAGGTGTAGAATGGTGAGGGCATTGTAAGCATTCACACACAATACCGGATGATGTTCAATCTTATTCATGTCGTACAACTAATTCATTCCGCTGAAAGTGTGGCCACCTTTTATTTCTAATTCAGAATTATTTTAAAGATCCCTTCCTAATTCTGGTCGCGTAAAGAGTATCCACAGACAGAGGAATGGCACAACACTTGTTTCATTAGGGACTTGAGTACAGCTGTAAAATTATGTTTACGAGCTAGTTTATACTGCATACAGACCCTTCCATTAAACATTCTTTCAGAGTATGTTCTAATAATCATGGGAAAAGCAATCCAGAATGAGAATGATAATTTCAGCCCTTCTAAAATAAGAAAAAGGGAGCATGACTAGCTGTCACGAGCAGTGTCGTTAAGCAAACATCTATAGCACATCAAAATAAAAACAAAGAAGTGAGATTACACCGGAGGAAAAGAGAAAGTTAGAAGGCAAATTTCCCAAGTGCCATGGTATTGATAACATAACCCACAACACAAATATTAAACTCCACAAAGAAATCTTACCCCACATTTCTTCCGTTTCTATTGGCAATAATTTATCTTTTATTAAAGATATAATTCTTCTCTACCGCCAAAAACCTCCCTCAAAAAGGAGAAAAAAAAAAGGGGGGGCCAATGATCTTGAAATCATGAGCATGAATGCACAAGTTCTTAGAAAAAAATGACTATGTCATCCTTAGACTCCATAATTACTAAACTTGGTGCCACCAAACATTCAAGAATATATCAATCTCTGCAAGGAATATGAACTAACCAAGCTCCATCAAGGCATTTACAAATCAAACATAATTAACTTAAATCGATAGATAATTCAAAATTACAAGCAGATAAATGACTTCCGGTCCAAACAAGAGGGTAAGAAATTTTAAATTTGTACATGGATGGTAAAGGGAGACGAAAAACACACCAACTTTCTTGTAAGTTTTTGATTGGCTTGACTTGTACTTGTTATGAAAAAAACACGCAACCTGCAGAAAAATGTATAAACATGATAATTTGCTGCCTCCAATGAAGCAAGCATATACATGAAACTGATACGTCAGAAGTTTGCATAGTATAGAAATTTGGGCGCACCGAGAAATAACATTTTGCTGATGGCACCCACAGGTTAGCGCTGCCGGTGTCAAAGATTACAGTGAACTTCTGAGGGGGAGTCCCTATAGCAATCTCACCAAAGTACTGTGCGTCCATGTAGTTTTTTAGTGCGACAATATCGGTGTCCTCGGAGTCCCCTAGATTACCTCGGAATTTATACTTCCTTAGAGAAGCCTTCAATGCCTCCCCTTCCTTAGACTCAAGCCGGGCAGCAAGCCGGTTGTTTTGATCAAATTTCGTCTTTTTCAGTCCAATTCTATACAAACCATCATTGGAAGCAGAAAAAACCAGAGGGAACAACAGCAATGAGAGGAACAGCGTGACGACAACGGCTCTCAATTTGGTTCCCATGCTGACCTATTAGTGCAAACCAGAATATTAACACAATCTGACTGGTGAACCAAAGGAAGGGATAGATACCTTATGATACCAAGGACACAGATACCACACATCCATCAACATGTGTGTGTGTGTGTGTGTGTGAAAGGAAAAGGGAATCACATAATATTTAGGATGATTTCAGTTCAAATTTTTTTTAAAAAAATCATGCGTAAAAAAAGCAAATTTGACATACAGCCAGATTTTCCCTCAACTTTTATAGCACGCATTTAAATTAACAAAGTCTCAAAAAGCATGACCATAAACGAGACCTACAGGAGTAATCCATATGCTTTTTTCATGGAAGCAAACGGAGCCAAAACAATTGAATTTTATCAACAAAGTCTCCAGACCAACACTAAGTAATAAAAGGAAAAAAAGAATTATCAAATGACAAAGTTTCAGCTGTTCTGTTGTTTTCTTTTTTATGCCCCTCATTGGCATGTTCTCATTCCCACATTGGAATATACGTAGGAACAAACCCCAAATGACAACTCGTTGGCTAGCCCTGTCAGTTCCCTTGGCTAATATAGATTTTTTTTTTTTTTTGAAAAATAAAACCAATGAACCATTAGGCTCAGGTAACTGGAGCATGGAGGATTTCACTTTTTCTAGTTCAAAACAATTGGAGCTTTCATATTTTGAAAATTTAAAATTTCCACCACCACCTCCTCCTCCTCCTCCATCGTTTTCAACACCAAAAGCTTTTCTCTTTCCCACCACGTTCCACCAATTATGAAACTGAAACCTCGTGTTTCCAAATTTGCTTCTTTTTCAAAGCTGCCACCTTTTCTTTTCTCAGCATCCAAACACAACATGCATATGCAAAAGAAAACAAAAATCATACGTATAGTACAACATTCGCACATGCAATTAAATAAAATTCTCATATAATCGTAGACAACACAGACTAACAATAATCTCAAGCCAGAACCTATAGCCATGCAACGAGGAGAAAATCAGACAATCAGCACAAAAAAAAAAAAATTAAAAACCGCAAACACTGATCGAAAAACAATTATATAAGTTTAATTCACCCCCAAAAAAGAACCGAAAACCTTAATCTTTCGTAGAATATAGTTATCTTTCGTAGAATTCATCCCATTATAGTTATATATAATAGCCGCAATTAAAGAGTAACAAAAGAAGTAAGCAAAGATCAAAATCACTCACCGAATATTTGATCGTTCCTTAGAAGAGAAGATATAGAAGTTTTGACAGAAACCAAGGTCCTATGCGTATATATAGTAACAGAGAGAGAGAGAGAGAGAGAGAGACTACCTCTCAGATGACACCGAGATTCTTGAGAGAGACTTGACTATTAGTTTTGATCCTGACCGTTGGAGCTTATAACAAACTCTCTTCTCCACCGTTGATGTTTAGATGAAGGTCGCAGTCACGAGATGCTCGCTTTGGGGACTCTAAATAGAGGAAGCAAAAGCACTATGAGAAGGAAATTAGGTACGGCGTGACACAGCACATGAAAAAGTGTCGTTAATTCCTAACCGTCTATTTTTGGATTTGACGGTGATTAAAGCATGTGAAAGGTAAGAGACAAGATAATAAAGTAGGTCGTTGATAAGGATGGAGTAACTGTGGGGGATAAAGACGCGGGCGTGTAGTTGTGTGCGATGGCGTTTTACCGGGCACGCTACGTGTCAGAAAAGCATGCAAGTTGGTTTGCTCAGCGACACCTCCTTCTCCACTTTGTCTCTTGGGACAATTGTAATTAATTGGGCTTTTGTGCTGGATCTTTTTTTTTTTTTTTTCTTATGTGCTAGATCAAGTGGGCTCATATTAAATTTTAGGTGAGTTTGTATTAAAAAGATTGGGCCTAGTCATTGAGAGCGTATGTTCTTTTTTTTAGAGAAACAATACGATCTTGGATTAATTATCGTGTCTAATAAATCGTGTTATATCGAGTTCATGTCGTATATGAATCGCATTGGTTTTACTTATACCTGATTCGTTTATTAATCATATCAAATCGAATTCACATGTTTATAAAACACGTATCTTAAAAGAAGTTCCAAACCCTTTAATTTCGTGTCATATTCGTGTCGTGTTAACAAATTTGTGTTATATTTTTGATACCCCTAATTGTAATGTAATTTAAACTTAATTTGTTGAACTAATTTATTAATTTAATTACTTGTAACCGTCTGATTAACAAGTTTTAATGTTAGATGGTATTTACTACCAATCCAATAGTTATACTGAATTAGATTAACAAATTAAGGCAATAAATTAAGTCTGAATAGCATTACTCATTGAATATTAAGGCAATAATTGTGTCTTGCAGTGTTATTCAAGTGCATGTCGAGTATTAATTAATCTTAAATTAATTTAACTAATCATGTTGGATTATGTTTGGGCTTGAGCCTTTCCCCCACCTGACGGAGGTGGCTCAGCCCAAAGACGGGACTGAACCAAAAATTGATATCTCTAGACTTGTTAATAGATTAGTTCTTAATTTGAATCCTATTAGTGGGAATTAATTGATATTTTTTTTACCAATTATATTAATATGAAATTTTAATATGTTGTATAATTTTCACGGATCTAAGTTCAAAATTTATTAATATTTGATCCAATTACAATCCAATATGAATCTAATATAAATACATATAAACATTTTTTTTAAAAAAATTTGGTAACTATTTGATCAAAATGAGTTAAAATTAAATTATAATTTATTAAAATTAACTCTAATTAAGTTAATCAGATCTGGTTGGATATCAAATTCAATGTCCAAAATTTAATGGATTCCGATAAATACCATGTAAATAATTTTTTTCAGATACTTGGATGAATTTTTTTTTACCCAAACCAGGCACCGTGTCCATGGGCTGACTCAATCCAGGCCTGAAAAGCCAATAGTGTTGGCTGGTCCAGAAAATAAGGCTTGGGCTAGAATTTGTTACAGGGCTAGGCCCCAGGCAGGCACCTTGGCCATGGGGGCTGGCTTGGTCCGGTCATGAAAAGTAGTTAAGATATAAAATAAGGTTAGTAGTACTTTTGGTCTTTAAATATGTACGTTTTGTCAGTTTAATCTTTAAATTATCAATTTTATCATTTTGATGTGTAAAATATTTAATTTGTGTTTAAATTAGTCCCTATATAGATGGACAATTAATTTTTTGTCGAAATGATCATATGTTGGTCACGTAATACCGTTTGAAAGAATGATATGTGGTCACTTCCATATAATATCTCTCAAGAAGAATAACTTTGCTCTGATTAGGGACTAAACTGATAAAACAGGCATATTTTAATAAAATACTTCACATACAAGTGTTATCTTTCATTTGTTTCATGTATAATTTGTTGTTCTTTAAGTATGAAAAAAGTCAAAAATAAGTGTTATACACTAAAGAAAAATAAATAACACAAGGCTAAAGGTGGCCGAAGGCGGTGGTGACCCAAGCCTTTGCCCACTGGGAGTAACTATTCAGTGTTACAATTATATTAAGTCAGTATTGTCATGTGATATAATCATTTGATAATAAATAAACAAATGAGTAAGATGGATCCTAATTTTTCACATGGGTAGTTATTATCTTATATAGATTGCATAATTATTAAATTTTGTAGAGTTCACTTGTATACTTGGTAGTTTATCATTGGATTAGGGGTAATTTGTGTTTGAAGGCACAGTGAAAATTTAAGAGGAATGTTGGTGACCATTGGATGAGTCTATTTAAAACCGTCAGATAAATTTATTGAAGTCTGTCATGTTTTATATTATAGAGGTTTATTCCAGTGAAATCTTTATCAAGGTTATTCCGCTTTCTAGTGAAATCGTCAAACAAAGATAAGGATGTATTGACTCTCGTCCCAGTTGTCCGAAAAAAGATGAAAGTTTCTTGTCTCTGTTCAAAAAATAACATTTCAGTCAAAAGTGTCGTTTGTTATTAGTTAATAAACTTTCAATTGGAAGGAATTCATTTATCTTTCCTTTCGTTAGGCCTTGGTTGATAATTCTGACATGGAATAACAATTACCCCGAATATTTATCCTAAGTAGGTCAAGTAACCGATCAAATTTTGAATGATTGATTTGATAAATTTGATCAACACCCCAATTCAACTCCGATATGATTATTTGATAGATTTGATTTTCGTAACTTATTCCAAATTCATTGAAATTGAATATCTCAATTGAGTTGGTTTTTACCAAATTAGATCAAAATTTCGACAAGATCTTATCAATTATTTACTCTTTTCAATCATATTTTCACATAAATACATACAAATTCACGTGAAATGATAATTAAACCAAGTATTTATATCCACATTTAGCTAGACAGATCCAAACTATTAACAAAAAATATTTTATATATATATAAAATAAGTATATAGATATATCACTCTATATATCCACTAATAAATATTGTTTATTAGTATCACATAATTATCTATAAAAAAAAATCTTACCACACTTTTATCGAGATCGAAACTAAGATTTTATCTCGTGCTTTGAAATAAAAATATATATATATATGGACCAGGCTACAATACATACAAGGGAATTTTCGGTACCATACCGAAAATTCCTTTTTACAACATTAGTGGTATACAATTTACAACATCAATGGTATAATTTACTACATTTATGGATTATTTACAACTTCAATGGTATTGAAATGACACCGCACAAGACATTGAAATGACAAGACAAGACATAAAGTACAGCCGTCATTATTGACTTGAGGGCAAAATTACAACATTAGTGGTAATATTTACCACTTTAATGGATCATTTACCACTTTTATGGTAGTTTTTACCACTATTGGGGATAAGCATTTACTAAAGCAATGGTAGTTTTTACAACATTTAATGGTCCCATGATCGATCATGGACCATGTTTGATCGATCAATATGTTGGGTGAGTTGTAAGGAATTAATCATTTACCACTTTAATATATCATTTACCACTTTTATGGTAGTTTTTACCACTATTGGGGATAAACATTTACTAAAGCAATGGTAGTTTTTACAACATTTAATGGTCCATGATCGATCATGGACCATGTTTGATCGATCAATATGTTAGGTGAGTTGTAAGGAATGGATCATTTACCACTTTAATAGATCATTTACCACTTTTATGGTAATTTTTACCACTATTGGGGATAAGCATTTACTAAAGCAATGGTAGTTTTTACAACATTTAATGGTCCCATGATCGATCATGGACCATGTTTGATCGATCAATATGTTGGGTGAGTTGTAAGGAATTGATCATTTACCACTTTAATGGATCATTTACCACTTTTATGGTAGTTTTTACCACTATTGGGGATAAGCATTTACTAAAGCAATGGTAGTTTTTACAACATTTAATGGTCCATGATCGATCATGGACCATGTTTGATCGATCAATATGTTAGGTGAGTTGTAAGGAATGGATCATTTACCACTTTAATGAATCATTTACCACTTTTATGGTAGTTTTTATCACTATTGGGGATAAGCATTTACTAAAGCAATGGTAGTTTTTACAACATTTAATGGTCCCATGATCGATCATGGACCATGTTTGATCGATCAATATGTTGGGTGAGTTGTAAGGAATTGATCATTTACCACTTTAATAGATCATTTACCACTTTTATGGTAGTTTTTACCACTATTGGGGATAAGCATTTACTAAAGTAATGGTAGTTTTTACAATATTTAATGGTCTCATGATCGATCATGGACCATGTTTGATCGATCAATATGTAAGGTGAGTTGTAAGGAATGGATAATCCAATAATATATACAAATTTAATGGATCATTTACCACTTTTATGGTACAAAACTCGAATTTGGGGATATTTGATCGATCAAAATCTTGATCGATCAAATCTTCTCAGTACTTTTCATTCTGATTCACAATAGAAATAACATGATCGATCAAATATATGTTTGATCGATCAAATTTACTTACCAACGATTTGATCGATCAATATATATTTGTGATCGATCAAATTCAATTAAAACTGACTAATTAATCCAATTAACATGTAATTTCATCAAATCAACACCAAATTAACAACAAATTAACATTCAACTCATCAAATTAGAATTCAATTCATAAAATTAACACCAAATTAACCCTCAATTTCATTTAATTAACATTCAATTTTATCTAATAACCATTTAATTCACGAAATTAACATTCAAATTCAACTACTTAATATTAAATTAACCAAATCAACTTTCAATTTCATTCAAGTAACACCCAACTCATCAAATTAACATTCAAATTAACAAATTAACATTCCGATTTATCTAATTGACATTCAATTTTCTCAAATTAACATGTAATTAACATTTAATTTATCAAATTTACACTCAATTTCATCTAATTAACATTCAATTTTTTCTAATAAGCTTTTAATTCACGAAATTACCATTCAAATTCAACTAGTTAACATTAAATTAACCAAATCAACTTTCAATTTCATTCAATTCCCACCCAATTAATCAAATTAACATTCAAATTATCAAATTAACATTCCGAATGATCAATTTAATATGAATTTTAATTTAATGTTAATTTTATGAATTTTAATTTATTTTAAATTTAATTTAATGTTAATTTTATGAATTTTAATTTAATTTTAATTTGATGAATTTTAATTTAATGTTAATTTTATGAATTTTAATTTCATGAATTTTAATTTAATTTTAATTTTATGAATTTTAATTTAATTTTAATTTTATGAATTTTAATTTAATGTTAATTTTATGAATTTTAATTTAATGTTAATTTTATGAATTTTAATTTATTTTTAATTTGATGAATTTTAATTTAATTTTAATTTTATGAATTTTAATTTAATGTTAATTTTATGAATTTTAATTTTATGTTAATTTTATGAATTTCAATTTTATGAATTTTAATTTAATTTAATTTTATAAATTGATCCATTCAAGTTGTAAACATATCATTGATCCATTGAAGTTGTAAATCATCCATTAAAGTTGTAAATTGATCCATTCAAGTTGTAAACATATCATTGATCCATTGAAGTTGTAAATCATCCATTAAAGTTGTAAATTGATCCATTCAAGTTGTAAACATATCATTGATCCATTGAAGTTGTAAATCATCCATTAAAGTTGTAAATTGATCCATTAAAGTTGTAAACATATCATTGATCCATTGAAGTTGTAAATCATCCATTAAAGTTGTAAATTGATTCATTCAAGTTGTAAACATATCATTGATCCATTGAAGTTGTAAATATTTACAACTTCAAAGGATTCTTTACCACTAATATTTACAACTTTTTGGGGAGATTTGATCGATCATTGGGAGATTTGATCGATCAAATTGTTGCAGATATGGAATACTGGCGACATCAGCAACAATTTGATCGATCAAATATGGTTTTGATCAATCAAATTCAACAACAACTAAGTGATTTATCCAATTTAAAATTCATAAAATTAAAATTAAATTAAAATTAATAAAATTAAATTCACGAAATTAAAATTCATAAAATTAAAATTAAATTAAAATTCATCAAATTAAAATTAAATTAAAATTCATCAAATTAAAATTAAATTAAAATTCATCAAATTAACACTAAATTAAAATTCATAAAATTAAAATTAAATTAAAATTCATAAAATTGAACTAGTTGAATTGACATGTAATATCATCAAATTAACATGTAATTAACATTTAATTTATCAAATTAACATTCAATTTCATCTAATTAACATTCAATTTTTTCTAATAAGCATTTAATTCACGAAATTAACATTCAAATTCAACTACATAACATTAAATTAACCAAATCAACTTTCAATTTCATTCAATTAACACCCAATTCATCAAATTAACATTCAAATTATCAAATTAACATTCCGATTTATCTAATTGACATTCAATTTTCTCAAATTAACATGTAATTAACATTTAATTTATCAAATTAACACTCAATTTCATCTAATTAACATTCAATTTTTTCTAATAAGCTTTTAATTCACGAAATTATCATTCAAATTCAACTAGTTAACATTAAATTAACCAAATCAACTTTCAATTTCATTCAATTCCCACCCAATTAATCAAATTAACATTCAAATTATCAAATTAACATTCCGATTTATCTAATTGACATTCAATTTTATCAAATTAACATGTAATTAACATTTAATTTATCAAATTAACATTCAATTTCATCAAATTAACATTCCGATTTATCAAATTAACATTTAATTTATCAAATTAACATTCCGATTTATCTAATTGACATTCAATTTTATCAAATTAACATGTAATTAACATTTAATTTATCAAATTAACATTCAATTTCATCTAATTAACATTCAATTTTTTCTAATAAGCATTTAATTCACGAAATTAACATTCAAATTCAACTACTTAACATTAAATTAACCAAATCAACTTTCAATTTCATTCAATTAACACCCAATTCATCAAATTAACATTCCGATTTATCTAATTGACATTCAATTTTCTCAAATTAACATGTAATTAACATTTAATTTATCAAATTAACACTCAATTTCATCTAATTAACATTCAATTTTTCTAATAAGCTTTTAATTCACGAAATTACCATTCAAATTCAACTAGTTAACATTAAATTAACCAAATCAACTTTCAATTTCATTCAATTCCCACCCAATTCATCAAATTAACATTCAAAGTATCAAATTAACATTCCGATTTATCTAATTGACATTCAATTTTATCAAATTAACATGTAATTAACATTTAATTTATCAAATTAACACTCAATTTCATCTAATTAACATTCAATTTTTTTCTAAATTAAATGTTAATTTGATAAAATTGAATGTCAATTAGATAAATCGGAATGTTAATTTGATAATTTGAATGTTAATTTGATTAATTAGGTGGGAATTGAATGAAATTGAAAGTTGATTTGGTTAATTTAATGTTAACTAGTTGAATTTGAATGGTAATTTCGTGAATTAAAAGCTTATTAGAAAAAATTGAATGTTAATTAGATGAAATTGAGTGTTAATTTGAGAAAATTGAATGTCAATTAGATAAATCGGAATGTTAATTTGATAATTTGAATGTTAATTTGATGAATTGGGTGTTAATTGAATGAAATTGAAAGTTGATTTGGTTAATTTAATGTTAAGTAGTTGAATTTGAATGTTAATTTCGTGAATTAAATGCTTATTAGAAAAAATTGAATGTTAATTAGATGAAATTGAATGTTAATTTGATAACTTAAATGTTAATTACATGTTAATTTGATAAAATTGAATGTCAATTAGATAAATCGGAATGTTAATTTGATAATTTGAATGTTAATTTGATTAATTTGGTGGGAATTGAATGAAATTGAAAGTTGATTTGGTTAATTTAATGTTAACTAGTTGAATTTGAATGGTAATTTCGTGAATTAAAAGCTTATTAGAAAAAATTGAATGTTAATTAGATGAAATTGAGTGTTAATTTGATAAATTAAATGTTAATTACATGTTAATTTGAGAAAATTGAATGTCAATTAGATAAATCGGAATGTTAATTTGATAATTTGAATGTTAATTTGATGAATTGGGTGTTAATTGAATGAAATTGAAAGTTGATTTGGTTAATTTAATGTTAAGTAGTTGAATTTGAATGTTAATTTCGTGAATTAAATGCTTATTAGAAAAAATTGAATGTTAATTAGATGAAATTGAATGTTAATTTGATAACTTAAATGTTAATTACATGTTAATTTGATAAAATTGAATGTCAATTAGATAAATCGGAATGTTAATTTGATAATTTGAATGTTAATTTGATTAATTTGGTGGGAATTGAATGAAATTGAAAGTTGATTTGGTTAATTTAATGTTAACTAGTTGAATTTGAATGGTAATTTCGTGAATTAAAAGCTTATTAGAAAAAATTGAATGTTAATTAGATGAAATTGAGTGTTAATTTGATAAATTAAATGTTAATTACATGTTAATTTGAGAAATTAAATGTTAATTACATGTTAATTTGAGAAAATTGAATGTCAATTAGATAAATCGGAATGTTAATTTGATAATTTGAATATTAATTTGATGAATTGGGTGTTAATTGAATGAAATTGAAAGTTGATTTGGTTAATTTAATGTTAAGTAGTTGAATTTGAATGTTAATTTCGTGAATTAAATGCTTATTAGAAAAAATTGAATGTTAATTAAATGAAATTGAGTGTTAATTTGGTGTTAATTTTATGAATTGAATTCTAATTTGATGAGTTGAATGTTAATTTGTTGTTAATTTGGTGTTGATTTGATGAAATTACATGTTAATTGGATTAATTAGTCAGTTTTAATTGAATTTGATCGATCACAAAGATATATTGATCGATCAAATCGTTGGTAAGTAAATTTGATCGATCAAACATATATTTGATCGATCATGTTATTTCTATTGTGAATCAGAATGAAAAGTACTGAGAAGATTTGATCGATCAAATCTGGTTTTGATCGATCAAATATCCTCAAATTCGAGTTTTGTACCATAAAAGTGGTAAATGATCCATTAAATTTGTATATATTATTGGATTATCCATTCCTTACAACTCACCTTACATATTGATCGATCAAACAGGGTCCATGATCGATCATGAGACCATTAAATATTGTAAAAACTACCATTACTTTAGTAAATGCTTATCCCCAATAGTGGTAAAAACTACCATAAAAGTGGTAAATGATCCATTAAAGTGGTAAATGATCAATTCCTTACAACTCACCCAACATATTGATCGATCAAACATGGTCCATGATCGATCATGGGACCATTAAATGTTGTAAAAACTACCATTGCTTTAGTAAATACTTATCCCCAATAGTGATAAAAACTACCATAAAAGTGGTAAATGATCCATTAAAGTGGTAAATGATCCATTCCTTACAACTCACCTAACATATTGATCGATCAAACATGGTCCATGATCGATCATGGACCATTAAATGTTGTAAAAACTACCATTGCTTTAGTAAATGCTTATCCCCAATAATGGTAAAAACTACCATAAAAGTGGTAAATGATCCATTAAAGTGGTAAATGATCAATTCCTTACAACTCACCCAACATATTGATCGATCAAACATGGTCCATGATCGATCATGGGACCATTAAATGTTGTAAAAACTACCATTGCTTTAGTAAATGCTTATCCCCAATAGTGATAAAAACTACCATAAAAGTGGTAAATGATCCATTAAAGTGGTAAATGATCCATTCCTTACAACTCACCTAACATATTGATCGATCAAACATGGTCCATGATCGATCATGGACCATTAAATGTTGTAAAAACTACCATTGCTTTAGTAAATGCTTATCCCCAATAGTGGTAAAAACTACCATAAAAGTGGTAAATGATTCATTAAAGTGGTAAATTTTACCACTAATGTTGTAATTTTGCCCTCAAGTCAATAATGACGGCTGTACTTTATGTCTTGTCTTGTCATTTCAATGTCTTGTCCGGTGTCATTTCAATACCATTGAATTTGTAAATAATTCATAAATGTAGTAAATTATACCATTAATGTTGTAAAAATGAATTTTCGGTATGGTACCAAAAATTCCTTTGGCTGTACCGTAGTCTCCTCCTATATATATTCATACAATCAGCGGGGATCGATGAGTAATGAAGTTGGTCAACCAAATCACATGCAAGCACGTGGAAATTAATTAAAAAGTCGCTGGTAAACAAAGTAGTACGGTGGATGAAGTACGGTGAGACCCAGAAATCTCAACACGTTCTTGACAAAATATAATAATAGTTGTTTTGATCAGTCGGCAGACCATGACCTCAGGGTGCACATAAGTCAATAACGTATCACAGTCGTCCAATAAAATTAAAAGCTTCCAACAACAACCCACAAACCACTACGTCCAGAAAATTCCAATTTAATCTATAGATATGAGGCAGAAAAAATAAATAAATCATTTCGGTGTATAAGAATATCAAATCCATTAAAAGTATAGTGCAGAAAATCAAAAATTTGAAAGTACAAAGTGAGAAAATATTAAATCTTTTAGGGCATGTTTGGTATGTTTTTTGGGAGGGGTTTAGATTGGATTGTCCAAATCCGGGTTTGACTCAAAGATGGGATTCAAAGATGGAATTCAACACTCAATGATGTTCATACCCATGTTTGGTATGCGCAAGGATATATGACTATTATGATAATATATTTGTATATAAATGACTATTGTGCCCCTTAACTAATTTGTATATATAGGATATATAGGGGTATAAATGTCATTTGCACCTTAAACCCATTAACCCACATATGAAACTCACCCCCCTCCCTTGGGTTTCATGAAACCCAAGTATGTTGGTTTCATGACCGGGTCGGGTTTCAAATCCTGTCCATACTTCATAATTGTCAAACATGGGTTTAAGGGGTTTATATCCCAACCAATGTTCCAAACCCCCCCCCCCCCCCCCCCCCTCCCAAACCTCCATACCAACCCATGTTCTAAAACCCCCATAAAATATTAAATCTTTTAGGGTATAAAGCGTGATTCTTTAAAAGTTAGTTTTATATATATTTTGGTCTAACTAATATTTTATTGGGCATAAGTTTTTTTATTGGACATGGAGTAGATGTATGATACTAAAAAAAATATCTTTTAAAGTATTAGTTATATTTTAAAAATCTTACCTCTACTATATGCCCAATAAAAATCTTATGAAGTTTTCTTATTTTTATAAATTTATTATTCATACAATCAATAGCTAAAATACATCCAATCAAGATCTACAATTTCGTATTTATTTTGATATGGTACCATTTTTTTTTTTTTTGATGATGATTCTAGCCTTATCCATGTATGTATATGCATGTGCATGTACAATTAAAGGAAGTTGCCTTGAAGTCTCTTTGGGTCCTGTTCAAAAAAAAAAAAAAAGTCTCTTTGGGTCTACTGTTTTTGGCCTATTCAAACACTAATGGCCGAAGTTGTTGACCAATCAAATCAGAATATGCCTAAAAAACGTTTGATTATTCGTTTCTTCCTTCTTGTTTCTTACCATAGTCAGCTTCCTCGCTACGAAACAAAGCCAGAGACGTAACTAGCTAACTCATTAATGGAGGTTTGTGTTGTAATCTCGAGTTTCAATGATGTGTGATTGGGATGATTCTTTGTTGAAGAAAAACATTTAAGATTACTGAACATCAATATGTCATGAACAAACTAATGATGCATTGTTTTGTTTGCTAGTATTTACTACAAATTTGGATAAAATTATTCTGCGGGAAACAACAAGAAAGAATGAAATTTGGTGTTCTAAACCTTATACCTCCCCCCCACAACTCTCACCCCCACAATAAAGAAAATTGACAATAAATGGTGGAAAGAATGGCAACAACAAAAACACTAGAATACTTTTCAGTTAATTCCCTGGAAAACTACTTGTTTTGTTGCTGGTGGTTGAAATGTTTGTGTTGGTGTTGCTGGTGGTTGTGGTATCTTTATTATTGTTGTTCGGATGAGCACCACCAATGATGGATGTGATGGCGGCAGCAAGGGCGGCGGTGAAGTTGGGATCGGCGGTGATGGCAGCCGTGGCAGCACTGAGAGTGTCAGCAAATGAGGGATGTTGTTGTGTAGCTGCTTGATGGAACTGTGGAGATGAACCTTGGTGTAGTAATTGGGCAGAATCCATGTCTTTAGAGAGCTGAAGGCCTGAGAATTTTGATTGATTATAAAGAGCTTGGCCAAAAACTTGAGGGGCTCCTGGAAAAGGGACTTGGAATTGGGGTGGTGGTCTTTGGAATTGTAATGGATTTGGGGTTTGAGTGAGGTCCAAAGTGACTGTTGGAAATGGGGCTGAGGCTGAGATTGTTGCCACGCTTGATGAGCAAGGAAGAATCGCCCTCGCCAGGATGTTCGGGTTCATCATCCCATCTACACTCGACATGGAACCTGAAAGAAGCATATTCGCGGCAGCTGATGTCGTTGATGCCATAGCCATTGCAGCCGGAGGGAGTGGATGGTTATGAGTGCCTTCATAAGTTGTTATCAGGATTGTCCGATCCTCAGCACACCTTTGAACCTGCAAAGGTTCCGTAATTCATATCAGTATTTACAAAATTTCAAGATTGA
This sequence comes from Ilex aquifolium, assembly GCA_951799425.1. Classification (NCBI taxonomy): domain Eukaryota; kingdom Viridiplantae; phylum Streptophyta; class Magnoliopsida; order Aquifoliales; family Aquifoliaceae; genus Ilex; species Ilex aquifolium. The sequence goes on along the minus strand of OX637393.1, from coordinate 1,113,454 downwards.
CAGTAGTGACGTGATGTAATTGTTATATTGAATATTAATCAACAATATTAGTGAAAGAAATGAAACGTACCTGCTTGCGCACTGGACAACCAACGGCCATGGTGCACCGATAATATGCTCGTGGGCATGGATTGCCTTTCGCCATCTTTTGTCCATATTTTCTCCATTGGCATCCATCAGAGATCTGTAATTTATATGCATTAGTCACACAATTCACAACAATAGGATAATTTTTTTGGTGAATTGAATTCTGAGCAATGTACAAGTCTAGTGAATTACCATGGGAGCTTCTGATCGAGCTCGAACGGAGACACGGGCTTTCCTCATTGTGGCTTCCATGGCCTGCTCAACAGGCTTGGGGGAATTCAATTTCGGAACCTTGTTAGGAACCCAACCTTGCGATTCGGGACTCTCTTCCCTACCTTCACTGAGATTTTTATTTTTTGATAAATCAAGATTGTTTTGAGGTGAACCAGAAAGAGTTCTTTCTTCAGATAAAGATTGAGATGATTCATTAGCTTCTGTTGTGGCACTAGGGCCCAAATCCATAAACTGTCTAGGCACCCTTAGTCCTCCAACCTCCTTTCTCTGATCTTCTGATCTTACTCCTACAACCTGAACATATGGAAAATAGGAAGGACCATACATAAGTCCAATCATTTGAATCATAGAAATTTTTTTTTTTTTTGCAGTGCACGAGTCTCTTGCTATTGCGATATCTGAGAAATGTCGGATTAAAATGGAAATAGGTCAAGATATATCGAACTAATTAAAACTTACCTCAAGTTCTTGTGTGGTTTCAGTTCTTGAACTCTGCTGCTGTTGCATTAATGTCACGAGATGCATTTGCAGTGTACTGTAATTGTTGCTAACCTGAGAAAGCATCCCTCTCAACCTCTGATTTTCGGTATTCATCCTTTCAAGCTCAACTTGCAATAATACCATCTGATAAGACAGAAAGCAAAGTTAGGCATAAACTTCATATGGTACACAATATTTATGACTGAATCACAATAATATCTATAAAAAATTGTCATAATTTACCTCATCCTTAGCTCTTTTGTCTTCCATTTCTGATGAAGTTGAATCATCCACCGTTGATTGATCACTTCCGGTATTAGCAGTAAGAAGATTCAAGCCCGTCTGTGAATTGGAAAAAAAAAAAAAAAAACCGATGTTAATACTTAAAACTCTATTTATTCTGGTATTTTTGGAGTCGGTTATATGAATTATGATTCATCATTTTGTTCTATTGAAACTAACAAACATTAATAATGGCTAAAACTATATACATCAATAAAAGAAAAACGCTTTAAACATGAAAATTAAACTTTGCTTCTTACATTTACATCATACTGATCTGTCCTTGGAGGTGAGTTTTCTTTCTTTACAACCATATGATCATTTGACCTCTTCTTATCGGAGAAGAAGTCTACTTCACCTACAACCACCCGATCCTCATCCACCGGCGACGAAACTGCCGGCTCTTCCCTACGACTCAGATTAACAGGAAACCCCATGCCGGAAAACATACTGTCTCTCTTGTTAGTCAACTTGGGAGTTGAATTAAACCCAACTGCCTTATTCAAGAACAACCCAGTTGGATCGGAATTATCCAGAGTTAGACCCCATCCTTTTCCCATATATTAACAAACAAATAAAATGATCAACAATAACTGGTTGATAGATGTATAGAAACAGAGAGAGAGAGAGAGTATGGTGGATTAGATGTATAGAAACAGAGAGAGAAAGAGAGAGTCTGAAGTTTTTGATAGGTGGAATGGAGAAGGCTATAAAAAGGGTTTAGATGAGAGTCATGGTCTCATGGGGACGTAGACTATAGGAAGGTGGTGAAGTGAGAAAACCAAAGGGTTCTGATAAAGTTACGTAAGGATGTGCGTCAGAGTAGGTGACAGGTGGCCAATGGGACCCAATTAGAGAGACAGAGAGAGAGGGGAGGGGGGGGTTTCGTCTCCATTTCGTCAAGACTGAGTTTGACTCGTTCGTAAAGATAGAGAAAACCCAACCGGCCCGAAGGATGCGGCGCGTTCCACGTGATGAAAATGAAAAGGCTTAAGAGAGAGAGAAAGTCAACGAATTTGACGGCCAGAGCGTGGGTGAGACTGACGACTGGGTGAGGTAATTCTATACATTTTACTCCGTGTGTAGCTTATGAAAAAAATTTATTTGGATCTAATAAGTCGAGGGTAATAGAGATATTATGATATAATTCATTAAAAAAAATATAAAATTAAAAGATTTGAACTTTTTTTAAGTAACTATTTTATAAATGAGTAAATCCGATATGACATGATTAATAAACAAATAAAATATGAATGAAGTTGATAAAAAAACTCGTTTATATACAGATTATACATTATATAAACTCGATATGATACGATTTGTTAGACACAAATTAATAAATGAAAGTATTTTTTGATATAAGCCTACTCAGACCCGACACGAATCTGCCTCGACTAACACGATTGATAGACCTAGATCTTCTTAATTACTAACCTGATGCATTATAATTATTAATTGGTAGTGAATCTCGACTAATAATGAGACCCACTATCAATCCATTACAGTAAATTAATTTTAAGTAACATTTCTTACTGTTTATTGGGATACTTGCATTCTAAATCAATTTTCAAATTTTAGTGATTTTTTAATTTTATTTTGCAATTTATTTTTAAATCTATTGTGATATCTACCGAACTTTGTTTTAAAATCATATTTTTAAAATAAAAGGGTATATTAAAAACAAATTTTCTAGATGTTGTTGATTTAAATAACCTTTTTATAAAATTTATGGAAAAATAAAAAAAAAATTGTTAAAAAAACTACCATAAAAGAAACCGTAATATTTGGATAAAAAAACTCCACGTGTTCTGATTTGGGCGGTACTAGTGGGACCGAGTCACTTGCTTAGACTTTTGGACCTTCCTATCTTTTTTGCTTTCCTCATGCTTCATGCGTAGTCTTAATTCAACACAAGGTTAAAAAAAACATATATTCTAAGAAAAATTACACTTTGTCAGATATATTATTGAGTTTTTCAAATTGTCCCTACTATTTTAATTGATTTTACACCGTCTACATTGCATTAAAAAAAAAAGTAACTTAATCTCAAAAATTATATATTTTTAATATTGATCTCAAGTGTTGTGATCGATTATAAAATTATTTTTTTAATTTGACCATAAAAATTATATTTTGAATTAAAAATATAATAAATTTTAATACCATACCTGTTCCGGTACAAAAGTTATAAAACCCCAAATTTCAAACTCATTTGGTGTGATAGTTGAATTGTCAATATCATAATTCCATTCTTAGTGTGTACAATTTCGTATACCAAGACTTTATCTCGTATTTACGATTTAAAATATTAATCATATTTATAAGTGTATAAAATAAAATAAGAAAGCAATTCAAAGTTAGATGGTAATTTGGTCATTGATTTTGTTGGCCATTGATGTGAACTATCATCCAACATTTGCAGCCCTCCCTTACTCTCTTTGAATAATAGTACACTAATTTCAACAGGTACAAACGTGCCTTTCTCAACTTTGTTTAGTCACAATTAATGTTCAACAGAGAGATAAAGAACCCATTAATAGAGTGGATAGAGATATAATACCGAAAAATATCTTTTTTTGTTTTATATAACCAATGGTTTATAAACATACATCTTGTTTTGATTTCGTCGTGAATGTTGATCGTCGAAAAAATAAAATGAAGTGAAACAATAAAATAAAAACTTATTATACACGTCTATTCTCATTAGACAAGAAAAAGAGATCTGATACCGAATTTTTTTGGTTAAATAACAAGGTGCTGCTTGTTCCTTTCTCTACTTCTTTTGAACCTCATTAATTTTTCTTTGGAAATTTGTCATGGTGTGGGGCAAGGGCTCAAGGAGACATATCCAAACAGGGAAAATAAACTGATAGCTTCTTTTCTTTACCATGACTAGCCCATGCATATATAGTCTTCTTTCAAAGAAAATTCAACATGAGAATTGCCACTTTATAACAAATTACACAGAGCTGGCATTAGTCTTATATTGACCATTTGATCCAATCAAAGAGGTCTTATATTGACCATTGGATCCAATCAAACAGCTCTATTACAAATAGTTTACTTTATCTTTTTCGTTGTTTCTATTTAATGGACAGGGTATTCGAATTAGCTTACGCGTATTTCAATTAATCTCTTTTCCGGTTTGATCAAAGACAAACCATCCATATCGGGACTATGTTATTCATGAGGAACAAATCTCTCATGACTTGATCCCAAAGAATTGTCAAGATTCAAATTTAGGACATCTGAGTTTAGAAATAGTCCTAAAAATTTTACTTTCAAACTTGCACAACTTGCATACAATAATGGATCTTGGGAGTTGACGGGTGACTTCCACCCAAAAGGGGTTTGAAAAGTACCTCTTATTTATTAGACTGTCATTAAATATTGATACCTGCATAATTGCACATTATAGAGAAGATATTCAAAAGGAGAGGAATAACATGCTATACCCAACTAAAGTAATCGTCAAGCCAAGTCCCAAGTGCATGCCAAAATTGGTGGGTTAGATTTTGGGGTGCAAATGAACCGAATCAAGCCGAATGCTGGACTATTCGGAATCCAACACGTTTGTGACGAGTTTGAAACATCTTTAAGTTCGATTTGTTAATTATTGTCCAAACTAGGACTCCACTAGACGTGTCTGATCAAGCAAATCGAACTTGAGCTCATATCCAAGCGTAATTAAATATGAGTTTAGGTTCATGCTCAAGATCAAGTCCGACTTGTTTATATATATGTTCATAAGTGCCGTCAAAAAAGTACGAATTGATTCTGGGTTATTCATAAAGAATTTAGCTCGGTGGCAGCCCAGATTGGACTCGAATTTGGAAACCACCAAAAGATAGTAAACTTCTCCACGCTATCCTTCTGTCTTCAATGGAAATTTTCATGGACGGAAGAAAAGAGAGCACACAAGAAAAAGAAAGAGGGTTTCAGTTCAAACATACGGCGCCTTTAAGAAAGAAAAAAGAACAAAAGAAAAGGTGCCAAGATAATTTGTTCGAGGTGTGTAGATTATATGTATTCATAAAGGAGAATGACTGGTAAAGTAGGGTTCTGGTTCATGGGATAGAAAAACAGGTTGAAAACGAGGTTCAATTAATCAAAAGGGTGTAGGTATTCTTTTTTGTGTTTTAATGTTTAGGGGCACATGGGGATAGGTTAGATAAATGGTAGCTGACTGTCTCTAATCAAGATTAATGTGGCTTACCAAATAAAAGTCCGCTATGAAACGTAGGCGGATAGTGTAGATGAAAAGATTTTAAGAGTTATCGTCTCAAGATATCGAGTTTAACTCTTACAAAAGACACCAAATTAATCAACTTGGTGAGTGAAATTCTCTGATGATTTTGCATGTTTATAGTTTACATTATAATCACGAGTAAAAAAATCAAGCATTTGCAACACACTGAGAAAGAGAACTTTCATGTCCCAACCTGATTGCAGGAACATATTTACAAACATCACTCATTAGCTTGAGGAAAAGAGTCCAAAATGCTTTTGCTAACCATCTCCACAAAATTGTTCTTTTAACAAAACCCCTCTCCCCCTTTCTCATGATAATAAGGATAAGTTATAAACTCAATCATCTTGAGTTCGAATTTTGACAATACTTTTAGTTCAGATCAGCAATGATTTATCTCTCATGAATATTCTAGTCCCGGCGTAGATGGTCTGTCTTTGATCAGACTGGAGAGAGAATTACTCAAAGTGTATATAAACTGACCAGAATATTCTTGATCGTTGAACCCAAAAAAAAAAAAAACATTCTTATCTAAACCGACATTGTAGGCTGTAGCACACTAGCCACATACAATGTATCAATGGAGCAAAGCTAGGCAAGGGCATGAGAAGTTAACCGATGATTCAAATCCATAATATACTCAAATTACAATAAAGTATTTGATCAAAAACAAAATTACAATAAAGTAAATTTACGACCGAGTATAGTACGTGTACAAAAGCTTATCTTGTCACTTCAATACAGTATTATTGATATAAAAAAGTCCCAGTTTTTATATTTTTTTTATGGCGGAAGATTAAGGAAAACAACCTTATTTCAGTCAGCAGGTGCAGGTACAATAAATTTTTTTTTTTTTTTCTATGGTTGCAACATTTAGGTAGTTCATATTTCAAAGATGAAAGACACAATGTCTTCCCAAACCCCTCCCCGTCCAACACCATGACCCCATTGGTCTCTCTTTGCAGCTATTATGCAGTCATTATTTGGTCCTTTTCCCATCTTCTCTTATATACACTTTGACCCCCCAGAAAAAAGTTTTTTATTGTTTCATCCACCATATTCTGTTTTCTTTTAGATGTCCCAGAGTATAGGAGTGACTAGGATTTCTCCTCTATAAAAGCTTTTAGCTTCTCTCTTCGTTACAATCATATTGATCCACAACTCCTAGATTTTTTACTTCATTTTTTAAGAATAAGGAATTCTTTATATTGTTATCACATTTGGGTATAGGGCTGATAACCGAACAAAGCACGAACAATCTCAAGTCGAGTCTGTCGAACTCGTTTTTTTAAACGAGTCTAAATAATTGTTCAAGTTTGACTCGTTTAAAAAAAACGAGTTGAGCCTAAACGAGCCCAAAACGAGCCGAATCTGAGTACTTACACATAAACAAGCCGAACATGTTGAGCTTCTAAATGAGTCGAGCCTGAATGAACTCAAAAAAAGTTGAACCCGAACCGAGCTCGAATAACTCTGTTTAATTGTAAGTCCTATGTAGGTAGTTCAACCAGAATGCGTTGTCCAATAGTCGAACAAGAGTTAAGACGTAAACTTCGAATTCTCAAGTTCGAGTAACCCAATCATAAAACTAGAGTTTAGCTGATACAAATAATTTTGTGGGTGATTGCGTGCACACAAAATAATTCTAAAAGATAGGTGATTGAAATTATTTCTCGAATAACAAAAAAAAAAAAAAAACATTTAGGTGCTTTCTAGGTCAAAGATAAAAGACAAGCTTTCTTCCCTTTACTGTCCAGCAATATGAACCCATTGGTTGTCCCTTTGCTGTAATTATTTTGTTGTTTTCCCATCGTTTCTTTCCCTCAACAACTACTAAATAATTCAATACCCTGCCGACCTCAAAAGCATGCTATCAGCCTGCTCCCATAGTGAGAATTTGAAAGGCAAGATATAAGTTGTCGTGTCAAATCCTCTATAATACTTTTTTTTTCAATTCTTCTGCTTAACGGATCGTCCATCATTAATGAGTAAAAGACCCACTTATATATAATGGGTTCTACTTAAATATAAGATAGATAATCTGTCAAAAACATAATTGAAGAGAAAACGTATTGGAGATCTCACTATCGGTGCAAGTGGGCAAAACAAACTCATAAAATTGTGGATCCACATAAGACTTGCAGTGAGTAGTGTCACGTTAGATTCGTATCCTGTCAAATGTGAATGTTAAATTTCTCTCCGCTTATTATAGTCGTATATAATTTGTTTCATATTACATATATAATAATAGTCCAGTATATATCTACTTGTAGGTACAATTATTATGTAGATTTGACTGGTCAACACAATTAAGATTTGTACTCGTTAAAATCATAAATGCCAAAGTTATCAACCCTAGATCCAGCCAGGCACAAGCAGGTAAAACTGATAATCGAGCCGATCTTTGCGAGTTTGAGTCGAGCCTATCGAGCTCTTTTTTCTAAACAAATTTAAAAAATTGTTCAAGCTCAGCTCGAGCCTGATCCTGAGCCTAGCGGAACTCGAGTTGAGTTCAAGTAGTTCGACTATTTAACATATAAACGAACCGAACTTTACGAGTTCGAGCCGAGTTTTTTTAGGCTCGTTTTTTAAACGAATCTAATTTTTTTTTCAAACTCGGCTCGTTCGTTTAAAACACGAGTTGAACTTGAGTCGAATCCTATCTAAATTGAGTCCAAATGGATTGGCTCAATTATCAGCCCTACAAGTAAGGACAACTTCCTACCTGTTTGAAAAATTACTTGTAATTATATAATATTGTTTTAAGTGGCCATACATTTATATAAAGCTCACCTTCCTTGAAAAATTACTTGCAATTATAATTTGACTTTCATGATTGCCTTCCCAAATAAAGACTTGTCCGCCATTCTTGCTCTCCTTAAACATAATTTTCGGGTCTGTCCCTGATCTCATCTACTCTAGTTTCTCACTAATATTTCAAAGAAATTAAATTTTAGATTGCTAGGTTCTAGATAATCCTCTAGAAACTATATAATAATAATTTCGTGCAAGCAACAAAACTAAAGTTGTGACTGCATTAACCTCAAAGGGTTAACCTAGTGATAATTTGCCCATCTGATAAACGTCTTTACAGGTTAGAGGTTCGAATATTCTACAAGACGTTCATCTCATTGGAGTCACCGCCCATAGATTTAACTCTGTGTGGAGAGGCGACTTTCCACAAAGTCTAGCACAAGTCCAATAAGTGAGCAGAATAACGTACCACTGTAATTTATTGAGACAGTTGGATTACTAAAGAAAAAAAAAAGTTGTGGGTGCATTTTCAAATCATATTAGATCACATACTATCAAGTTTGAAGACAAAAGAAGGGTTGACTAAGATTTGGTTTGACCATAGACCAACCCCCACGTGGTTTACTTGCATCGTGAAGAAAATTTGGGTATGGTTAGGTTGGATTGGACCCATTAGTTGAAGAAAGCAACAGACCCTTGAAATACAATGGCATTGAATTCTATTGAAATACTTTGCGTACAGATTGAGAATTTTTTGAGATACCTTTCACTTGTTCACACGATTCAAGTAAGAGATTCGATTTTCCTTGACTCGTTTTTGGGCAATTACGTAGATGATTTGTAAATCCCTCCGCACACAAGTTTCTTTTTCGAAACATACACGTTAGATAAATCGACTTTATATGTAAGGTAGTAACTAGGAAGTTTGTATTGAAATGATAAGTTTTGACATGACAAATCCGAAATGTCGACTTTAGATGTCAGGTAGTAACTAGGAAGTTTTTACTGGAATGGTAAGTTTTGACATGACAAATCCGAAATGAAATTAACAGATAAGACTATAATAGTTCACAACTTCCTGATACCTTTAATAACGGAGCCGATCAGTGCTAAACCCAAATAACTTGATTTTGAATTATTTTTTTATCCTTTTTCCAATATGGTATTTTAGGAATCCAATAAGTTTTTTATATGGTTTTCCTAATATCTCGATTGAGTGAATTTTTAGTTTACGAGGACTCTGGGTGGTAAGTTTGATCGAGACAAAATGAGTTCGAATCTTATATTTCTTAGTTAATAGATATGCAAATTGCTGGGCATATAACACATGCATCTAATAGGATTACTTAATCACAACAAACATATACTATTACTCAATATGAATTCAAAATAACACGAAACGATACAGTAAAATTTAATCATCACCCTAATCTTTCTCTTAATGATGATGATTAAGGCTAGGCTAGCTACTTTTTCTTTGCTTTGTGGAATTGTCATGGTTTACAAAGTTCAAATTGGTTTCTCCATATTTCAAACTACTTTTAAGACCGACAAATCAGTCATTTTTTTTTTTAATGTTGGGCTGACAAATCAATCAAATTCAAACGTTATTCTTTGAAAGAATGTGAAAAAACAAAAATGAAGCCATCTCTCATTTTCAACTAAACATCATCAAGTTGCTGATAGATTTTCTTCTTTTGGAGCTCATGGACTTTTGTGGCTATGAGTAAATGGCAACACTATTGCTAGAGTTGTCTTGTTGGTTAGGTGGCAAAATTAGGTATTCTGTCAAACGTCTACACGTGAGAGGACTTTGAATCAATGATAGAGAGATTACCCTCCATTCTAATATTAATTTTATTCAAATTGAGTCGTTAAATGATCTAAATAGATCAAACTCAAATCGGGTCCAGATCGGTTTTGGCTCATTCAAATTGTGTAATGAATGAAGTTTGCTCAAATTTTTAAGCTCGTTATGCAAATAAATAGAATTTGGCGTGACTTGGTTTGAATAGGCTTGGCTCGGTTTGAATGAGTTCCTATCCATTATAATTATAATTTCATCGCCAAAAACTCTTATCCGAAAAATGAATAACTCCAAACTTTCCAAACCCTATAGAATTTTCTCTCCCTCTTTTTTTTCTAATAGATTGATGGAAAATTTAAACTTTTAGGGTTTGATTCCATATACAATTATATTGATTTTTAGAGATTTTTTGTTAAAATGTTGATAGTTTGAGGATTGATCATTAGTTTTTGAGTTTAGTTTTTTTTTAGTTTTTCCTAGAAAAAGTGCATTAAGTTGCAAGTCGAGTTTGTCTCAAATGGTTACAAGTTTCTATCAAATTGAATTTTAGCAAGAATCCAAATTTGGTAATCGAGCTTGACAAATGACAGCCTATTCAGCTTGATTAGCTCTCCAACCCTCAATTCTTTCAATATTCGATCACTCTTCATGTATCGGAGGAACTACTACAAATTAATTATAAGTGATTTAACATCGAAAACGTCTAATACTGAAGTAAATCTAAATCCACATAAGGGGCTATAGCAATAAAATGGTCTTATGTTAACAACACTCAACCAAACTAGACCTCAAAACGTGCTCTTTTTGTAGCATTGTCACGCAATAGCACTTGATGTTATTTGCCACCAACTATGAAAATTAAAAAAAAAAAAAACCCACCCTGTATATTTTGTCAAATCAGCAAAATGACTAACAGAAAACAATTGCCATGTGACAAAAAAAAAAAAAAAGAATAAATGGAATTTGAAACAAAAATATAAGAGGCATAATTGAGAATAACCGAGAAGTGTTCATAAATAAAGCGATACGTTGTACTTCTAAATTCGGGAATCAATCTCTCTTAATTAGGAGACTCCTACATAATTTTTTTCAACGAAAATGAAAACATGCCAAATACGACTTATATTTTGTACAACTTTAGGTCGGTGTGGTACAATTGCTATGGGGCATTATGGGACACTTTGATATGAAAGCTGTAAAGTTGAAATTTGGAAGCATGGTGGGTTGGACCGAGGAGCTTTAAGAAAGAAAGAGGCAAGCATTAGACTTTTATAATGCCAAGAAGCATTCTGGGTACCCCAAGAGGAGAGATAAGAAGATACTACACCATTTTCATACATGGTGCTCAAATTCCATTTCGGGTCTACTGGGAAAAATCTTTCTGACTTCGTTTTGATTTTTATTTGATCATGTTGCCACCATACAATTTTCTTTGTGTTCAAAGAATTAGTCTAAACTAAGTAACTGCTAAATTAGGTCATTTTAAACACGACACGAATAATTAATTGCAGTTCGGGTAAATCATTGGAGAGCCTAATGCATTTTTTTTTTTTTTAAACAGTGTTTACATGGAGAGGAGACGGGGGTGAGGCTCAAACCCGCAACTCTTAGGTCTAACGGCAGAGTAGTTAGTCATTAAGTCACGACTGAATCCTAAGATGTATGCAATTTACGTATAAATATACATTTTTGTTAAATAGTTAATCACCTATTAACCCCTTGTATGCCTTTAAGATTGACAAAATTGAATATATAAAATTCTCTTGGACTTTATTTTGAAATTTCTATGATAAATAACTTGCAAATGAAGGAATCCAACCCACCCAGCCATATAGTGAGACAATGTTTTGTTGATCAGGTGAATGAAAACAATGCTTAATACGTCAAAAAGCTTCAAGTTGAATACATTAGAGCAATAAAAAAGATGAAACTCCTACTAGATGAAATGTAAACTAGACGTTCTTTTAAGCATCAACAAACTGAGTATTCATACATGAATTTAAGAAAGCAATACACAAAACTGAGTGGATAATCTAGAAAAGCAAACCCAGTCCACCCACCTCTCTCAGCACATGACTCATTAATTAATGGCTACCCAATGCACGATGTTTCCGTCATTGTGGGGTTTAGAGAGGATTAGATATATACAACTTTACTCATGTAAGCAGAGAGACTGTTTCTGCGATTCGATCCCGTAATCTCTAAATCACAATGGAACAACCTTACCGTTGCGCCAAGACCCGCATTCACTCATTAATGGAGACTAAAAATGGGTGTTGCATCACTGAAAGTATTTTTTTTTTTCGAAAATAAACTCTAGCTACTAGCTAGCCACTGATTTTGTGTCAATTTATTTGTCATCAATGATCTTAAAAATAATCAAATAAGTGAAATAAGGTAATTACTTTCCTTTAAACAAAAAAATAAGTGGCATGATGATCGAGAATAAACGATAAGTATTCATAGAAAAAGAGTTACGTTGACACGTGCGTTCGAATTCGGAAATCAATCTATTTAAATTAAGAGACTTCTACCTCTTTAGAAATTGTATGAGGCATTTGATATGAAAGCTGTAAAGTTCAAATTTGGAAGCATGGTGGGTTGGACCGATGAGCTTTTAAGAAAGAAAGAGACAAAGAGACAAGCATTAGACTTTATGATGCCATTAAGCATTCTTCTGGGTACCCCAAGAGTAGAGGAGAGATAAAACGATACTTTTCACACCATTGGGCATAGAAAAGAGAACTAAAGATATGAGAGCCCTTTTCTTCTTTCTGGATTTTGTGTCCGGCCTGTTGTACGTCTGTAAGGCGTTATCCGTGGGCTGCTGGCCTATTATGAGCATTTGAAAGGCCCAGACCTGTCCACAAGAAAATGGCCTACTAGAGGTACTCCATATAATTCTATTAATTAAAAATAGAGTAAATGTAAAAATATTTAATATGTATTTGAGAATAAAACTCAATTTTGGTGAAAACTAAAATTAATCTATTTATTAAAGCGAAATTAAATTTGACCAAAATGCTTCATATGGCATTATAATAATTGTGACTATTTTTAAATTCCCAGCCTACCAATGCCTCCACCCCCAGTCCCACCATCACTTCCTCCACCCCACCACACACACCACCATACACCACCACTTACCCCACCTTCACTTACCACCAGGTAGAGGGAGAAAAGATGAACAAAAGGGTAAGGCTATGGAGTGGGAGGGAGAGTAGTTCCATATGTTAGATGTCTAGGTCTAATCTCTGAGAATATTTTAAGTAACACCAGAAAGTTAGGTATTGGCAAGCCACTTTAATGGTTGGAAATTGAGTAATGCATTGAGAAATGATTAAAAGTTCTAGGGCTTGATGAACTCAGAGTATTTCTTTGAATCGCAACCCTCTAAGCTCAGCAAAACCTGCCTATCCACAGCACTGAGTTTAGGTCAAACACTTAAGGAGCAAAGCAAAATGAGTGAAACAAGGTCAACAAGGTAAGCCGTCAAATTGCTCAGACGAGGACTTATCTAAGTTGTCAGGGGCAGACCAGGCTCAAGGAACTGGAAGAGTGTCTGTTGTACCAAAGCGTCCATGGTGACTGGGGTCTTTCCTCTCACTGCCTCCTTCATGTGTCTGAACTCTTGATGTATGTCCCTGAAACGTTGTTCCTAGTATTGTTCTCTTCTTTCCTGCGGGAATGGGAGATACTCGTTTCTCTCAGTTCCCTCATTCTGGCTCTGAACTTCCTCGTTGTCCCTGTTCCTGGGGGGGTGGTCAGGGAGCATGGCTATGCTCCCCCTTTTCATTGTCCTCCCTCAAATGATCAAAATGTTGATGTTCCCCTTGCGGGAGGTCATTTTGGGCTGGTCGTGCCTCTGGTGGGCCTTGCAAGAGCTTCAAAAGCTCTTCGTTCTGCTATAGTAGACGTTGGTTGACTAGGCGAGGAGCCTCCAATTCGTTATTCACTGGAGGATCCACTATGGGAGGATTGGCCTCGGTGGTGGGGAAGAAGTCTTGTAGATTTTCTTGTGGCCTGGCGCTGGTGGCTTCCTGCTGGTTCTACATTCCTTGAGGATTCAACTGGATGGTACTCATATTGCGTGTTGAGACAATCAATTACTGAAAGATCAGCATATTTGTAACAGGAACAGTCGTTCCCACAGACAGCGCCAAACTAATGATGGTATAAAACGCGGATGAGCAAGACGTGCAAATTTATTGTGCAGAGTTGGATCTAAGCTCTTAGGCTCGTGGCAATACTGTAGAAAGTTCTTGTAAACTTAAATGAAGGAACCCATGCTTCATAGATGAATCGAACTAGCAAGAGGAGGTGTTGTTGAGTTGCTGAGATGAATGAAAACTATTGTGAAGACAAGTAAGTCCAACACTAGGTCCAATGTCCTTGTTCATATTCCAAACTCATGTAAAAACCTAAAGCTATAGGTACTGATGAGTTACTTCATATTGCTCATTCCCCATCTCCCATAAAAAAAAAAAGCTTATAATATGGAAAAGCTTTTAGTATGATGGCAATCCCAGTAACTGGAATATAAACTAAACAATCTTTCAAGCATCAACTTTGTGAGAATTCATACATTCAAAAGGGTAGTACATCAAAACCCGGGTGGATAGTTTGATAAAACAGAACTCAGTACATGTGTTTGATTCTGTGCATGTTCATAAAAAAAAACATCCAGTCTGCCTCTCCCAGCAACACTTTTTCATTAGGAAATTCTAATTTGGCATGTCTTTGAACCCCTAGGAAATTTCAGTATTTTCTCAAGTACTTTCACCTTTTTGCCAGCTAAATTACGAGAAAGACAAATTGTCATCTTATCCAATACTTCAGAGTTCTTCAGCAAATACTCTACCAACTGCAGCTCAACATTCTTTCCCTCAAATGCACCGATTTTAATTACTCTCAAGTGCGATACCAAACAACTAGGCACTACACTTGGCTGCATCAGATTGTACTTCTTATCCAAATCATCATCTTCATCACTCGAATCATAATCTCCAACTGTGAATGCTGAGCTCTAGGTCAAAAAAGAAAAAAGAAAAGCTTAAATGCTGCAGATTAAGAACAACTTTTTTTTTGAATACTTTTACTGCAGATAGTGTTCTCTTCTAGACTCACCGCATACAAAGTTTCAAGGTTAGGCATGCTTTGAAGTATCCCAAACAGATCTGAATGAGCATACAAGCAGTCCTCCCTCAACTTTTTCAACTCTAAATACGTCACATTTGAAAATGTAAAACGATCATGATCATTAACTTGAGCCAAAAACTGCATAAAGTAATTCAAATAATAGTCAAGTAACAAATACACGCATACACAAATAGACACACATATAATCGGTACTGTAAACTTACCCTCATAGTTTCATCAAATAACACCAGATGCTTTACATGAGACAGTTCTTTCAAAAGAACAAGTACACAGCTAGAAGTATCATCATCTACATAGTAATAGTCCACCTCAAAATTAATTTCTACTCTCACCAAGGAGGAGGATTGATTCTTCATCAAATACCAAGGGCCACACCGAGTGTCAATAATAAGGTGTTCAAGATTTGGTGCTTTTATCAAAACCTTAACATTGTGTCCAATGGAATTATCATCAAACTCATCCGCGTATATAATCTTCAACTTTCTCAACTTAGGGGCACTGATATCAATTAATGGTTCAGTACCCTCAATTACAAAAACATCTATGATCAAACTCTCAAGCATAGGGAATCCACAAAAAAAACTCTGATTTATGCTCTCCCTTGGGTCCATAATAGAAAACAGGAGAACTTTGAGATTCGGAAAATAAACATAGCTAGGAAATATTACATAAAACTTTTGTCCAAGGTGTAGTTCTACAAGCGACTTGCAAGTAACGAGGACTGAAGGCAACTTAAACTGCTGCACATCCATACAAAAATCGATTTTCAGCTGTTCAACATTACGTTTAACTAAAGAACACAACCATGAATTCAAACGGTAGCAATTGAGACACCTAGACCATTCCGTACAAGTGAGACTGAACTTTTGAATTTTTGACGAATCGCGAAGGAGGAGAATTCTATTGACAAAATTCATAAATTTATCTAAACGAATTTGTGATTTCACATCATATACTGAGAGCGAGAAAATGAGATTGGGAACAGATGCCCAAAGATCCTCCCATCTTTTCGACACGACACTGGTTCTCATGACGTATTTCATCTCCAGGAAGGAGAGAATGTGAAGTAGAATGGAGGAAGGTAAATTGTTGATGCTCCTTCCTTCTTTCTCATCTCCCACCATCATCCTTCCATCTGTTTTCCTTTCCATTTTCGCTATGTTTTCTCGGAAAACAAACAGAAGAAAAATATAAGAAAAAGGTGAAGAAGTAGAGTAGAGCTTTGTGTTCTGACAAGAGAGCCGGATGATTATATAGCTATCATAATGTGTCTTTTGGGTTGTCCACTTTTAATGATGTTTCGAGTGAAATTATGATTTCCCGAGAAAAAAACCTAAAAGAATCCAGTAACATACTACATTGGGATTATCCAACTGCTTCGATATTTACCCAAAAAAACTGCTTCGAAATTCTAACAGACATTTGACTTCTCCCATTTACCAAGCAGGCTCTTCAGTTTGAACCCAAAACCATAACCCTTCTTCTTCCAGCAGCATCACAACCATAATCAACTTCATCACTTAATCCAATATGTTCATATACGCCACCCCGCGTAAATTTAACTCAATTAAATTTCTGTTGGCAAGCGATTTATGATTTTTTTTGATTGGGACTAGTCTACCTATTTGGTCAAGAAAGAAGTAAGACCTTTCGAAAGGATCGTTTTTGGAACTTGATTTTGATTTGAGATGGCATATTATGTATGGCACAACATCTTGAACGAGATAAAACCCAAAAAAAAACTACATTCAATTTTCTGACAAGAACTCTAGTTTTATATTTTTTGTTGCTCCCTCGAACACTTTTTCCCTTTTCTTGGCCAAAAAAAAAAATCACCATACAATTTCTCATGTCATGACATGAACACAGGCTTGGGTAAAAAATCACCATGCAATTTCTCTTCATGACATGAACACAGGCTTGGGTAAAAAACACAAAAGTGACAACAGCGTCGAATTTCATATAAATGAGTTTTACCAATTGAATCCTTACCACATTCAAAAAACAGAGAAGAAAAAAGAAAGGTCCAGTACCAGCATCAAATGCAAACTTCATAAAACCTGTTGCTTGAGGAGAAAAAAAGACAGAGCCAGAGCCCTGGTCAAAGTCACGAGAAGTGATTTTGATTAAGAAAGAAGAACAATCCCACGGAGGAGAAAGTAATAATAATTGAGTTTGGGCAGAAGTTCAATCATTTGATGAATTAGAGTAGCCACCAGATGACAAGAGGTGGTTTTAGGACTGAATTATGTACATTAGAGAAATGGTTTCTGCATCGGTTAAAAATAAGATTAGACGTGTATATATAAACTCTTGAGTACCCTTCTCTTGTAAGCCGGTTACAGGAACAAATTATACTCACGAGTTCATAACAGGAACTTGTCCGAAAAAGGATTACAAGAAATCCTAGCAAACTAAAATAATCTGCCAAGAAGTTTCACCTTCAAAGATACAGTCTTTTTTGTACATAGAAGAATTTTACATTTACTCTCCTATAATTTGTTCTAGGATGGAAAATAAAGCATTCTCTTTTATTGGGAAGAAATTTTCTACTCTGAGGTGAAAAAAAAAAGAAGGTCCCGAATACTTCAAATGGCAGCAACATCCAAACACTAGAGGTCTCCTCTTTCACAACATTGATAATGATAGCATTACAAAGTGTTATGGTGAGGTAACAACAAGAGGAGCTTGCATGATCAAGGTCAATTCAGGCTTTGAGTCGAAGGTTATGGTGCGGGAGAGGAGCTCCATATGACTAGATGCTTAGGTCTAATCTCTTAGAATGGTTTACTAACACTAGAAACCTTATAGCAGTTCTGCCCCTCAACAGCGAGTTCTTGAATTGCAATGTCAGTGTCATGAGGTTTACTCCAATTTATGAATATAACAACATCTAGTACCTTTATCAACCACAATTCATGCCTTAATGTCAAAGGTTATGACTATGTCGAGCCTCTTATTTGAAGTTATCATCTTTCCCAAGTAACATAACTGAACAGGCAATGAAGTTGAAAATAAACCATAAAAAACAGGATATTAAGTGATTATAAGTAGCGGATGTGTAGAATGTGTATCCACATCCAATTTATCGCTGACGATCAAAAGAGGCTAGCAGTAAAGTTACATGGTATCTTATAGGGTTAGAAAAATGCCATTTGAGAAAATGATCTAAATAGGCTCCTTTTGGATCACGCCAAAACAAAGTATTGTCACTGTGTCATTGCAAACAACACTTTATAGCATAGTGTTCAGCCATATGAAAAAGCATTGAAGAACTGAAAGCAACAAAGAACAAATTATAGGGTTGCCAATCGTACAGCACAACTTCATGTATCTTCCTGTCAGATTACTTACAAACCAAGTTGGGTTTGTATGGGAGGAGGAGATGGTAAGCGAGAGATAACCAGAAAACTTCATCATGAATTAAAATGAAAAACCATGATCATTTTTGCCAAAAACAAACAAAAAGGTTCTGAGAGTGCCAATTGTTAAAATACTTGAATGTAATGTAGTTCTTTTCCACTGAACCCAGCTTTTCCCTTGCTAGGCCCAGCGATTTCTGAGAGTGACCACATTTTAGTTGATTGAGCACGAGATGCAAATACTTGGCTTAGTTAATTCGTTTATTTGTAGCCATCGCTCTCGTTTTCCCCCGCTGTAGATGTGGATGCCCTTTTCTTTTCCATTTTGTTATTTTTTTCCTACTCTATGGAAAGTGGTTTAATATTGAATTGTAGTGTAAAGGGTATGAACTTACATTCGGAACTTTGATGGGGCTTTCCGGAACAACGTTTTTGCATGTGCAAATGCTCTGTCTCAATTCCAAATACACACAAGTTATCATTCCTTTTCATGCTTAATATTTTGGTGAGTTTGCCAACACTTATTAGGGTTACTTCCCCATTACCCGCCTTTTCTCTTAAGTGAAGTTTTATCTCCCTCTGCCGTCCATCTTTCATCATTTGCCAAGCAGTGTTAGTTGTGCAAATCTGTTGTATGACCCGTCAGTTTCACACTGACCTGTTATTTGTTTGTTGCAGTATCCTGATGAACCACCTCATTGATTCCAAGGGTGTTCATGAACAAAGGCAAAAGCATCTGGTAACTGGTATTCACAACAGGGCTTGTGAAATGTCCTCGTATGCAATGCTTGTTGCACTTTGTGAGGTAATATTGTACTCCTCATCTACCTATCCGCTTGGCCTGTGTAAACAGGCAGCAACATTTTACTGAATTAGTTATTCTCTATTTGTTTAGGGGTGCTCTTATTCTAGTTGAGGAGAAAGTAGACTGTCGGGATAAAAAAAAATTGATGCTTAAAAGACATTTGATAATGATTGAGCTTTCCAATAGGGATAGGGCTCCCAGAGTTGATATATACATCCAAATAGGCCTTTCTCCACAATTGATATATACATGTATATGTGCATGAAACATATCAGTGCTCCTCACTCTCTCTCTCCCCCCATATTCGAAGCCTTAGGATTTTTTAGGGCTCACATATTTGAAATCTGGATTTTCTCTGTCTCACAGGGCAAGTGAATGAGTTTTGATTGATGTGTATGAAACTGAGGTAATCTTTGTCGAATTTGCGTTGAATTCTTATTGAATTAGCATTGAGTTTTAGCCATCATGGTTGGGCAGTGGGTTGTGGTGATCGGAGAGTGGAGAGGTTTTGGCCTTGTGGGGGTTCTGTGAGTGATGGTAGTGGTCATGGGGCAATGGATAGTAGTTGTGTTTTTTGAGCAGTAGGTGGTGGAAGGAGAAGAAAAAGATTGAGGAAGAAGAAAAACCAGTGATAGAATTATCATGAGTTTCATGGTGGTTCAGAATTATATGAGGTTCATGTGATTATGTGATATGGGGCCAAACCACATGGAGTAAATTGGAATTTATCTTTGTATTTTGGTGGGGGGGGGGGGGGGGGGGGGGGGGGGGGGGGGGCAGTACATCAAAACCGGGTGGATAATTTGAAAAAACAAAACCCGGTGTGTTTGATTATATGCAAAAAAAAAAACCCGGTCCGCCTCTCCCAGCAACACTTTTTCATTAGGAAATTCTAATTTGGCATGTCTTTGAACCCCTAGGAAATTTCAGTATTTTCTCAAGTACTTTCACCTCTTTGCCAGCTAAATTACGAGAAAGACAAATTGTCATCTTACCCAATACTTCAGAGTTCTTCAGCAAATACTTTACCAACTGCAGCTCAACATTCTTTCCCTCAAATGCACTGATTTTAATTACTCTCAAGTGCGATACCAAACAACTAGGCACTACACTTGACTGCATCAGATTGAACAGCTTATCCAAATCATCATCTTCATCACTCGAATTATCAGCAACTCCAAGTACAAATGTTGAGCTCTAGATCAAAAAAGGAAAGGAAAAAAAAAAAACAAGCTTAAAAAGCTGCATATTAAGAACAACTTTTTTTGGGAACTTTTATTTAAGACAGTGTTCTCTTCTGGACTCACCAGATACAAAGCTTCAAGATTAGGCATGCTTTGAAGTGCCCCAGGCAGATTAGAAAGATAATAAAAGTTGTAATACTTAAACTTCAACTCTAAATACGTCACATGAGAAAATGTAAAACGAGCATTATCATCAACGCGAGCAATAAACTGCAAAAAGTAATACAAATAACAGTTAAGTAACAAATACCCACGTGCGCACAAATAGACACACACACGCACACACATAATTAATACAGTAAACTCACCCTCACAGTTTGATCAAATAACACCAGATACTTAACATGGGACACTTCTTTCAAAAGAACAAGTACATGGCTATAAGCATCATCATCCACATAGTACCTGTTTAAGTCAAAATCAATTTCCGCTCTCACCAAAGAAGGGGATTGATTCTTTATCACATACCAAGGGCCACTCTTTTCGTGAATAATAAGGTCCTCAAGACTAGGTGCACTTATCAAAACCTTAATCTTGTGACCAGGTGGTGGAAAATCTTTAGACATATAGGCATCTATATGTGCCTTCAACTTTCTCAACTTAGGGGCATTGGAGCTTTTCCCCAAACCCATTCCCCCTCAAAACTTATTTCCCCAACCCAATCACTTTTAAACTTAATTCCCAAATCCAGTCTTTTTTAAAAATCGTCATTTGGAATGACGTCTTCTCCCCTTAAAACGTCATTCCAAATGACGATTTGAATTTCAAATTTTTTGTATGAAAACGTCATTCGAAATGACGTTTTTAAAGTCGTCATTTAAAATGACGTTTTTAAACATGAATTTTAAACGGAGCCTTAACAGACGTTAAGAAAGTAAATGCGCAGAAGACGTCATTCCAAATGACGTCTTTAAAGACGTCATTCCAAATGACGCCTTCTTCCCAAATTTTTTTTTTAACTTCTATTTGCCCTCTCAGTTTTTTACAATAACGTTTGTCTTAGCCAAAAATCACCACCAACTTGTAATAAAGTTTATAAAAAGCTAATAACTCCATCTTATATCTCACATCATGATTCACCAGACAAAAAAAAAATTTAAATAAATTTTAGAATTTAATTCCCTTTTCATAATAAATATGAACTTATTTTATAATTGAAAATAAAATATAAAAGCATAATTTAATTTCATATTTTTCAATATAAAAACATATTTGTAAAACATATATTTAATGAAAAAAGTTAAAAACGTGTGTTTTGAAAGCTCACTTTTATATCAAAAAGATGCTATAAAAAGAATCTCAATATTATAATCTCACTTCTCATGTCATAAAAGCATATCAATCTGGAGGAGCTTTTCCTCAAACCAAGTCGGACCTAAAATTTTATTTCTCAAACTCAGTATATTTTTAAAAACGTCACTGTAAATGACGTTTTTTTGTTAGAAATATTGACATGTTTATTGATTTATCTCTATTTAAATGTTTTTAGGTAATTTATGCTTTAACTCTAAAGAAGATATATTGACATGTTTATTGTAGGTTATTTTATGTAATTTAAGCTAAAAATAATATATATAAATTCAAAAAAGAATGTTTAGAAAAATATCCCAATTTTAGGAAGGTGTTTCTTTTTCTATTTTTTTTTCTCTTTTTATTCGTTAGGCCTTAGCAAACATGACCTCTATCACACATCCCCTATTTTAAGCGCACGGCTTAAATGAAAAAGATTAATACCAATTATAAAATGTAAAACTAATGGGGAAAAAGAGAAGAAATATAAAACTTTTATATCGATTTCATAGTTCAATTTTACAAAACCAATAATAAAACCATGGTAAGGTGTTATTATTTTTAATGATACCAACTCCTGTGGGCCCCGGACTTAGCACTAATTACTAAAATCAACATGCTAGGGTTTGGAACATTTGTCACAGCTCTCAAGAAGCTAGAAAATACCCAATATGAAACACCATCCACAAGTAATCCAAAGTGTTCATTACATAACATAAACATCCATGTATTAAATTCCGCTATTTATCACAAAAGCCTCTCTTATTCGCCACATCCTTTGGTTAACCTTCCGCACCACTCCAAATTATCCAACATTCCTAGCCCATAAGAAGCACTTTACCTCTTCACTCCAATTTATATCATTTTTGCCATGTTGGAGTGAACGGCACATAATCTGACGAGCCAAACATTATTTCCAATCCAAAAAAAAAAAAAGGAATTTGATTAAAGTAAAGTACTTGCCATTACAGTATCCTAAAAGAGCAGACGCAAGAAACACAACAAGCAAGTGTTCATAAGCAGGATATCTACAGAGGACTCCTAAGAAACCATATTGACATTAAAGAAGTCATCACTGGAAACTCAAAATCTTTGCTATGTTACAAAAGTGATATGAAGTCATCCTTTACACATGGTATCACGATTTAACAACTCGGAAAAAAAAAAAAACACAAATGTACCGCACATGCCACATGTTAATGTGGTTTGGCTAGTGTTAGGCAGTCTGCAAAGATCAACCCAAACAAGACTTTAATGGAGTTCTAGTAAGGCGGTGCATGTATGAGGTATAATCCTAGCATTGAGCCCATAGAACCATTCCTCGTAAAAGAAGACTATGTTTTGCTGGAAATATTAAAAGAACAGATCTTAGTATGTTTGTAAATATACATTCATGAATTGAAGTGAAGCATTGTCAACACAAGCACTGATTTACAATTTAATTGCCTAGGCATTTTTGTTCAAAACAATAAGCTGAAGCATACTGCCTTTGACATACACAAATGTAACATGTTATTTGAAAAGGTTCATTAATTCACCCAAGCTCCTTCATGTCCAGCACGAAAACACCTGAGAGGAATGCAGATCAGAATAGGATTCAAACAACAAATGCAACTTTGTTCCTGCAAATGATTTGTGAAACAGAAATGCATCAGCTGGGGCCAAAACTTTTGCTCTGCAAAATTATTGGAGATATGGCTATTAATGCTCATAAACTCACATTTCGATATGCAGGTACTCTTTCACAGTAAGCTGTTTAGGACCACCAAACCAATTAATCATAAAAATATCCTCGATTTCCAACTTGAAGATCTGGAAATTGTGACCCTTAGGCCAGTCTGCCAACCATCGGAAGGAAAGTAAACCACCATTAGGGAACAAAAGAATAGAAGTGACAAGAGAAGAGCTGCCATAGATAAAGTATTATTTACCTTTCATCTCAGGATGCTTTGAGAACAAAGCGGTTCGTGCATACTCAGCTTCATCAGAGTTTCCATCAAGTAACTCAATCGCTGCTCAATCAGTGCTCCATCGCTGGTCTGCTCAGTCGCTGGTGGAGCAGCTGTGGGTCTGTTGAATACTCGGTGGGAGGTCGTCGGAGTAATGCCTGGCTGAGAGAGTGGTTGAAGAGGAGGAGGAGGAGGAGGAGAGCTGAGTGGTTTTCAAAAATTTTGACCTAACGAGTGATTTGAGGAATATAAGTGAGGTGTTTAAATCGTCATTCTAAATGAGTTTTATAAAAACGTCATTTAGAATGACGTTTTTCACCCTTTTTATTTTTAACGCTTCTGTTAGCGGTCCGTTTAAATTTCAGGCTAAAAAACGTCATTTTAAATGACAATTTTAAAAACGTCATTTGGAATGACGTTTTCATACAAAAAATTTGAAATTAAAATCGTCATTTGAAATGACGTTTTAAGGCGAGAAGACGTCATTCCAAATGACGTTTTTTAAAAAAGACTGGGTTTGGGAATTAAGTTGAAAACCGACTGGGTTGGGGAAATAAGTTTTGAGAGGGAATGGGTTTGGGGAAAAGCTCAGGGGCATTGATATCAATTAAGGCTTCATAATCATCGATTAAGAGAACATTTATGATCAAAATCTCGAGCACAGGACATCCAGAAAAAAACCTCTGATTTAGGGTTTCCCTTGGGTTTATAATAAAAAATTTGAGAGCTTTGAGATTCGGAAAATGAACATAGCTAGGAAATCTTACGTGTAGATTGTCTACGAGGTGTAATTCTACAAGCGATTTACAAGTAACGAGTACGGAAGGCAACTTAAACTGCATCACATCCATCCTAAAATTGATTTTGAGCTGTTCAACATTACGTTTAACTAAAGAACATATCCAAGAATTGGAACGGTTGCAGTTGAGACGCCCCAACCTATCCGTACAAGTGAGACTGAACTTTTGAATTTTTGGCGAATCGCGAAGGAGGAGAATTCTATCGACAAAATTCATAAATTTATCTAAACGAATTTGTGATTTCACATCAGATTCTGTGAGCGAGAAAATGAGATTGGGAACAGATGCCCAAAGATCCTCCCATCTTTTCGACACGACACTGGTTCTCATGACGTATTTCATCTCCAGGAAGGAGAGAATGTGAAGAAGAATGGAGTCAGGTAAATTGTTGATGCTCCTTCCTTCTTTCTCATCTCCCACCATCATCCTTCCATCTGTTTTCCTTTCCATTTTCGTTATGTTTTCTCGGAAAACAAACAGAAGAAACATACTATAAGAAAAAGGTGAAGAAGTAGAGTAGAGCTTTGTGTTCTGACTAGAGAGCCGGATGATTATATAGCTATCATAATGTGTCTTTTGGGTAGTCCATTTTTAATGATGTTTCGATTTTCCGAGAAAAAAACCTAAGAATCCAGTAACATATTGCATTGGTATTATCCAACTGCTTCGATATTTACCCAAAAAAACTGCTTCGAAATTCTAACAGACATTTGACTTCTCCCATTTACCAAGCAGGCTCTTCAGTTTGAACCCAAAAACATAACCCTTCTTCTTCCAGCAGCATCACAACCATAATCAACTTCATCACTTAATCCAATATGTTCATATACGCCACCCCGCGTAAATTTAACTCAATTAAATTTCTGTTGGCAAGCGATTTATGATTTTTTTTGATTGGGACTAGTCTACCTATTTGGTCAAGAAAGAAGTAAGACCTTTCGAAAGGATCGTTTTTGGAACTTGATTTTGATTTGAGATGGCATATTATGTATGGCACAACATCTTGAACGAGATAAAACAGAAAAAAAATAAAAAAGCTCCATTCAATTTTCTGACAAGAACTCTAGTTTTATATTTTTCGTTGCTCCCTCGAACACTTTTTCCTTTTTCTTGGCCAAAAAAAAAAAAAAACACCATACAATTTCTCTTCATGACATGAACACAGGCTAGGGTAAAAAAAAAAAAAGTGACAATAGCGTCGAATTTCATACAACCATACTGAAGATATGAGTTTTACCAATTGAATTGAATCCTTTCCACATACAAAAAACAGAGAAGAAAAAAGAAAGGTCTAAAGCTATAAGATTTCTGTAGCATCATCAAATGCAAGTTTCATAAAACCTGTTGCTTAAGGAGAAAAAAGACAGAGCCAGAGCCCTGGTCAAAGTCACAAGAAGTGATTTTGATTAAGAAAGAAGAACAATCCCATGGAGGAAGAAAGTGATAATATAATTGAGTTTGGGCAGAAGTTCAATCATTTCATGAATTAGTGTAGCCACTAGAAGACGATGTGATTTTAGGACTGAAGTTTGTACATTAGAGAAATGGTTTCTGAAGGCAATGGGAAACTGTTATGATAAAAATAAGATTAGATTGTAAGCCAGTTTCAAGAACAAGTTCTACCAATGAGTTCATAACAGTAACCTTGTCCGGAAATGGATTACAAGAAATCCTAGCAAAGTAAAATAATCTGACAAGAAGTTTCGCCTTCAAAGAGCCTTTTTTGGACATACAAGAATTTACCTTCACTCTCCTGTACTTTGTACTAGGATGGAAAATAAAGCATCCGCTTTTATTGGGAAGAGATTTTTTACTGTGAGGTGAAAAAAAAAAAGTCCCTAGTACTTCAAATAGCAGCAACATCCAAACAACAGAGGTCTCCTCTTTCGCAACATTGACAATGATAGCATTACAAAGTGTTATGGTGAGGTAACAACAAGAGGTGCCTGCATGATCAACGTCAATTCAGGCTTTGAGTCGGAGGTTATGGTGCAGGAGAGGAACTCCATATGACTAGATGCTTAGGTCTAATCTCTTAGAATGTTTAACTAACACTAGAAACCTTATAGCAGTTCTACCCCTCAACGGTGAGTTCTTGAATTGCAATGTCAGTATCAGGTCTGTCATGGGGTTTACTCCAGTTTACAGATATAACAGCATCTAGTAGCTTTATCAACTACAATCATGCCTTAAAAGGTTATGACTATTTCGGGCCTCTTATTTGAAGTAATCATCTTTCCCAAGCAACATAACCTAAACAGGCAATGAAGTTGAAAATAAACCATAAAAAAACAGGATATAAAGTGATTATAAGTAGTGGATGTGTAGAATGTGTATCCACGTCCAATTTATCGCTGAAGATCAAAAAAGCCTCACAGCAAAGTTACACAGTATCTTATAGGGTAAAAAAAATGCCATTTGAGAAAATGATCTAAATAGAGGCTCCTTTTGGATCACGCCATATGAAGAAGCATTGAAGAACTGAAAAGCAACAAAGAACAAATTAAGGGTTGCCAATAGTACAGCACAACTTCATGTATCTTCCCGTCAGAGAACTTACAAACCAAGTCCCAAATGATAAATTATATCATGAGAGGAAGTCAAAATAAGATCAACTAGATAGTCTGTTAAGCATCAGCTAATGAGTATTCATACATATTTCAAAAGGGCAACCTATCAAAATCAAGTAGACATTACTAAGAACACCTTAGGAAAATTCAATTTGACAAGTTTTTGAACCACGCGGAAATTTTGGTATTTTCTCAAGTAATTTCTTCTTGTTTCTGGTTAAATTAGGTTTAACACAAATTGTCATCTTACTCAATACTAGGGAGTTCTTTAGCAAGTAGTGTACCAGCTGCAGCTCATCCTCTGTTCCATCAAACTCACTTACTTTAATCACTCTTACATGGGATACCAAACAACTAGGCACTACATATGACTGCATCCATTTGAACTCCTCAACAAAATCATCACCTTCCTCACTCAAATCAACATAAACAAATTCCGATTCAGCATCATCATCTTCCTCATCTGGAATCCACACATACACATTCAAATATTCAAGTGTAGGCATGATTTGAAGCACCTTTGGCAACTTTGGGAGAGAGATAACACACATCTCCAAATGTGTCACATTGGGAAACAGAATCAGAGGATTACCACTAATGCCACCAATAGCCTTTAGACAATCATGAAAATAATAGTCAAACAAGAAATCAAGAAATATCAAGCAAAATATATACATAGAGAGAGAGAGAGAGAGAGAGAGAGAGGTGGTGTAGTTACCATCATAGTTGCGCCGAATAATCCTAGATACTTAACACGAGATACTCCTCTAAAAAGCTTAACTATACATCTAATAGGATGAGGATGCATATTCTCCCAGAAAACCTTTTGCCCAGCTTCAATTTCTGCTCTGACTAGAGAGGAGGATTGAGTCTTTATCATATACGAAACCACACAATCATCCCTAATCCTGTAGGACTCAAGAATTGGTGCATCTATCAAAACCTTAAAGTTGATTGGAGAATCTTCCACTTGTCTCAACAAAATGGTCTTTAATTTCGTCAACTTAGGAACAGATATATCAAGTACAACGTTTCTATCCTCATGTAAGTACGCCCTTATACCCAAATTCTCAAGCACAGGAAGGCAACTAAAAAACTTCTGATTTAGACTCTCGCCAGGATTAAGAACAGAAAAGTTGAGAGTCTTGAGATTTGGAAGATAAACAAAGTTGGGAAAATCTTTAACAACAATACGGAATTGGAGGTCTAATTCCACTAGCGATTTGCAAGTAAAAAGAGCTGGAAGAAAGTTAGGAAACTCCATACGCAGATCCATAGAGATTCGAAGCTGTTCAACGCGACGATTAGTCACAGCTACTATCCATGAATTGAGACGGTTCACATCGACAGGCAGCCCAAAAGGGTCCTCACTCAAACTGAACTTTTGAATAACTGACGCATCACGGAGCAGTAGTACTCTATCGACGAAATCCATAAATCTTTCGACACTGTCCATTGAATCTGCATCGGGTTCTGAGAAAGAGAAAATGAGACTGGGGACAGAGGTCCAAAGGTTCACCCATCTTTTCGAGACAACACAGGTTCTCACAACGTATTTCGTCTCCAGAAAGGAGAGAACGCGAAGGAGAATCGAGTCCGGTAAGCTGTTTATTCTGCTACTTCCTTTGTCATCTCCCACCGATATCTTTTTCCCGCTTCTTCCTTCGTTTTCCCTCATGTTTTCTCAAGAACCAAACAGTTTTAGAGAACACAAGTGAGGGAGTAGGGGTCTTGTCTGTGTTCTGACTTGAAAGCGGGAAGGTATGGATATTTGGGCAAACTTCATTTTACTCCATTATGATTGTTGGATTAAAAGACATTACTTAATTCTGTTAACAATAAAATTAAAATGACTTTAATGCCCCTCCCCATTTTTCTTCTCCGACGAGGATAGATTACTGTTTCATCAAACTTACTTTTTTACTATTTCTATGACATACCCGTTTTCAACACAACACTTTTTTCTCTGATAAACCCAAACTCAACCCCAACATTTCAATTCCAAAATTGAGTCCAAATCGCTCAGCACCCACTGCCCCCACAATCCACTACACCTTCATCACTCACTATAACGGCAACCACTGTTAATGATGCACAAAAGTGAATTTATTCACTATTTGTCAAGTATTAAATACAATAATAAATGATGAGAATCAATACAAGTAAAACACAATTTAAGTAATTCGGTCAAGGTGACCTACTCCATTGTGAAGGGATAGGATGACTTGGGTGTTTTATTGCTTCAAAGAGTGTAAGGTGCTCAAGTGTGAGTGATATGTGTGATCCTCTCTTTGTATAGATGAGACTTATAATTTATAGGTGTCTCCTAACAGATTGAGGCGCATTTATCGTATTAGGTGAGGTAATTTGGTGAAAATGACACCCTTCTCGTAACAGATGAGACAATTCTATGGAGGCGGTAACGTGCACGTCCCAATGAGATCTCTTTGCCTGTCAGTTACGGACTAATTCTCTCACCATGAGGCGACTGACCTGACTTTTCTCTCAAGATGGCGTAGTTGACCTAGCTTCTTCCTTCCTACGGTGGGCCTGACCTATATTCTTAATCTGGGCCTCTAAGATGGGCCGAATCTGTGATTCTAGGCTTGATTCATAATTTTGGGTCTGATCTGGCCGGGCCCATCAACTGCAACGGCACCAATCATGACGTCAAAACCTCAAAGATAAATCAGTCACCTCCACTGTATACAACCACCACAAAACAGTCCAAAAACAAAACATTGAATCAACATTGAACCAAAATCGAAAATCGAATTAATCGAACAAAAAAATTGAACCAAGAGGTGTTCGCCATTGATGTCCACCATTGATGTATGTGCTACACTCCTAGCCAACTCAAATGGCGAAGAGGGTTGATCTGTAAAAATGGATATCAATGGTGATGGTGTGAAGGAAAAAGGGGACTTGGGTGTTGGTGGTTAATCGGTGAAAGATAAAGTGGGTGATCTAGTCATGAAAAGGAGAGGTGGGTAATGGTGGCTGACGTCTGTTGACTGGGAGGTGGGTGACCGTGGCTGTCATGGGTCATCATGGTTGGTAATGGTGATCGTCGTGGATGGTCGAATTGAGAAAGAGAGAGATAGATAGAGATATGGAAGTTTGGGTAGAGAGAGAGAAAGAGAGTTGAGGAGGTTTTTTTTTTCTTTTTAACATGTTTTTTTAGCATAGACAGTAGAGCATGCGCGTTAGGCATACGCGCTATTGAATTGGATGGAAAACGTCACAGTGCATTTTAGTACATTAACCACATGGGGGTTATGTGCTATTTTAGAAGGATAGAGATGTGATCTGCATTAAACCACAAGAAGGTAAAATGAAATTTGCCCCAGATCATCTAGCTGTGAATAGGGTCTGTGAATGAATTAGAGTTTGATCCCAATCTAATTCCAATCCAAATTGGATTAGCCAAATATGGATCAATAATTTGAATCAAAATTCAAATTTAAATCTATATAATAAAGTAACTTACAATTCAAATTTCAAAAGATAAACAAAATGACTTTTGCTTTTCGCGGTTCAGATCGCTTTAAATTTTACTTTAAAGTTAATCTAACGGCTAATATTAACACACTAAATTTAATAGGAAAAATAGGCCCCTAAGGGTGTGTTTGGAGTGACTTTTTAAAAATATTTCTAGAAATTATTTCTCATAAGTACTTTAAAAAAAAAATAGTGTTTGAAACCGCCCCACCACTATCTCTACCACCACCACCACCACCACCATTGCCACCACCGTCGCCACCACTGTCGTCGTCGCCACCACCGCCACCACCATCACCACGGCCACCACCACAGCCACCACCATCACCATCGCCACCGCCACCGCCACCGTCACCGTCATCGCTGTCGTTGCCACCACCACCGCTGCCGACGCCACCACCGTAGCCGCCACTACAACCACCACCGCCGCCACCACCGTCGCCACCACCACCACCGTCACCATGGTCATTGCCACCCACCACAACCATCACCGTCTCCTACCACCACCACCTCTCACCCCCACTACAACCGATGCTTAAATTCATTTATCTCTTCTCTATATTTGTGATTTGATTTTGAATATGAATATAAATATGTTTATTTTTTACTATTTTTTATTACTCTGTGCCTGAAGGCACAGACAATAACTAGTATATTTATATTCGATATGATTATATTTCGATTATTTTTAGATAAATATTAAATAAATTAAGTAATTATTAGTTGAAATTTAAATGTAATATGTTAAACTTTAGTTACATTAAGTTATTCGGATCCGATCAAATTTTAGATTCGTCAGCTAATCGAATCAGATTTGGATTGGACTTCTAAAAATCAAATTCAGCTTTAGATCCACCCAAAATTTAATCTAAATTCGATCTGTTGACAGGCCTAACTACGAATTAGACTTTGGTATTATCATCCATCTCATTTAACTCTCTTATTTCAAATTATTAAACTTCTCACATTTATACCAACCCTATATTAATAACTCTCTTATTTCCAAATAGTATTATTGTTAAAAATGTGATCTTTCTCGGGAGGCCGCTATAAATAGGATGGGACATAAAAAAAAAAAAAAAAAAAAAGTGGAAAAGAATTACAATAAAACATAATTAGAGATTAGAACATGGTGTTTTGGTAATTCAACATGCTCTGTTAGCAACACACAACAGAGGACCAGCATCAGAAGTTAAGCTTGGAACTAATGATCCTTGAGCAACAGGAAATGATTGAGATCTAGAGTATGGTGGTGCACAACTTCCCCATCCTGATGGAAGAAAATAAGCTCCATTAACAAACACATCCTTGGAGGAACTCCACTTCCAGTTCTTCCATATCTGTTCAGCTCCAGTTTCTCTCTTGGTAACCTGCCACACAAAGTAACACCATAAATGTACTTCTAGAAGTGTGTCAATTAAGTCGTATCGTGTTTTATTTCAGTCACGTCATGTATGTTTATAAAATCCATACGTTTTTCTTACAATACCAACTAAACATATTATCCGTGTATAGCACTAATTTAATACATTTGTTATTCATGTAAATTGGTTGTTTTATTTTCGAGTTCGTGTCGTGTTCGTGCTAACGGACACTTCTAGTACTTTATACTGGATGATCTTAATGCAAGACTGAATAGTATCTAACCTGTTTTGTGTAAGGATCATTTGAAGCCACAAAGTAATTCCCTTCACTGAATATAGTTGGATCAGAGCTCCCACCAATTGCATACATGAGCCAATGGTCATACTTGTTGTTGGCAACATGAGCATAGCCATACCTAACCCTGTAAATCATCGAATCGATCGATATCAATCTGTAACTTTTAGGGTTGTTAATAAGTTTGAACTGACCTACCCCCCCACCCCCCCCCCCCAACCAAACCAAAAAAAAAAAAAAAAGTTCCACAGAAATTAAGCCATGTTACCTTGGCATCCTTTGAACCAGACCAGGTCCAAAATGATTGAAGACGAGAGTAACTTTCATGGTTTTGTCTGCTGTATAGCCATCTCGATGTCCAAGCAGCATCACCTAGAAGTGCAAATCAATCAGAACATATTTTCCAAAGCCACACTGGTATTCTCATTTACATATATGTATACATGTTCACGAGTTTAACGAGCTGAACAAATCATTGCTCGGGCTATGCTAGCTCTGTTATTAAACTGGCTTTTAAATTAAGCTCAAGCTCTGTTCGTTTGATAAATAAAAGAAGTTGAAAGAACTTCTATGTGATCTCGAGACTTGTGATCTAATTAGTCATGCAGAGATTTTTCCTACACTTACTTTGTCATGCTGAGTGAAATAGTTGTTAGAGACAGTGACGGCAGTTGAAGCATGAGTGATGTCAATAAGACCATCAAAACACCTAGCAAGATAGCAGTGATCAATCCAAATATTCGAAGCTGCAAATACAGTAATGGCGTCTCCATCGGAGCCAAGGCGATGGCCAACGTGCTCGGGAGTGCTTCGGACAAGGCCAGGTGTCCCAGGCTTGCAGTTATGAATGCTAATCCCATGTATAATAACATTGCTCACACCTTCCACAGTAATGCATGGTCCATTTGTAATCTCAACCTTCACACCCCTCCCATCTATGGTCTTGTAACTGTTCATCATAAGCTCATTTTTTAGTGTAATCACCATGTTCCTCTCAAAAATGATCCAAAGTGGTTCAAATTGGATTGCACCATATCTAAGTGTGCCTTGTTTTGGATTTATCGGGTCATCAGAAGGGTCGGTGACAACGTATATTGCACCGTTCTTCCCCCCAATAGCCCCATTGCCGAATCCTATTGCACACTCGGCCAATGCTTTCCGGTTAGACGCCCAATTCAGATTTGATCGCCAACAAGCGTCTATTGTGTTCATAATTTTCTTTTGAGGCTGAGGGTACCCTGGAAGATACATTGGGATTGTTTTTTTGGGCGTATAGACTAATGGGTGAGCGTACGAGGATGAAGAACAATATGCTACGAACCATGAAAGCAATAGGAGAGGAGTTAGGTATGCCATGGCTTGAGTGTTGAGGTTTAGGACATAGGAAGAAGACATAATAAATAGAAGATGAGAATGTGGTGGCCATGTTTGGGACTGTAGACTTGTTTGAGTTTGTTGTTTGGTAAGATTTTGTAGCTTCATCTAGACGTGTCTGCACGAGCTAATGTGGACTTTAGAGGTTTTAGGCCTTACACTCTTTACTAGCAATGTTACAGGGACTAATTAGAGAGTTAATTCAATATAATCGTTGAATTAGTTGAAAATTCAATGTTAAATGGAACCCACTTTTAATCAAATGATTGCATTGAATTAGTTTCTCAAACTAGATCTAAATAACATTTTTTTTAGAGTCGACTTCATCTAACATTGAATCTTACTACTAATCCAACGATTGCCCTGATTATATTTATAAATTAGGTCCTATGACATTGCTTGAAATTAAATTAGAGCAAAGACAACCTTGTACATTGTCATGTAGACAACTATCTGGTTTGCTAAAATCACTTCATAATTCTTCAACGTTGAAATTATATTTATCCTAATGAGAATTATGAGTTAGACAGAGGGAGGTAGATTCTGATTTGTGAGTTTTTTAGTGATTAGTTTGGTGGATGGCTTCTGTCATAGACTTTTTAATCTCTCTCTCTCTCTCTCTCTCTCTCTCTCTCTTACACACACCCACACCCCACCATCCCAGGAGGTGTGTGGCACGGTGGGTGGAGGTAGTGATCTCCCAGTGACGGTGTTGGGCTTTGGAGGTGGTGCAGCAATAGCGACGTGGCAAGATTTTTTTTTTTTTTTTTTGTAATTTGATAATTAACTAACAAATTTAAGTATTATGACAAGTAATAGATAAACTGCAGTCTGAAGGCAGGGTTAAAAAGGGTTTAGTTAATGGAGATATTAACTCTTCTAAAAACCACCAACACATAAACCATGTCAAACCAAGACCGATCAATATCCGAACGGAATAGATTCGAACTTCTCCTAGAATAGTTTCCCGTACGAAATAAACTTCGTAAGATATATATATGAGTAATTCAAAGGAGAAATATAAATATTTGATAGGATTCGATAGGACTAGTACAAAAAAAAAAAAAATTCTATCTTTTGAAATATTGAAAACTTGTAATTGTCGGGCCCTGCCTTCAACTAAGATTTTTGCCCCCATAAATAATTATAAAAAAAACAAGAAAAACAACATAAATTAAAGAATATGCAGTATTATGTCAAGAATTGTAAATATATATGATTCTCACATTGCATTTACAAAAGTAAAAATGAAAAAATCAGTAACTTGTAGAGGTGCATTGGCTCAGTGAGTTTTAAACAGCATGAACTACCCTGAGCTCATCAGGCGATACCAAACCGGAATTTTTTTCATCAACTATCTTCAGATCTCTTACCTGACATCTCCAAAAAACAAACAGCTATCTTGACTTGCACCCAAAAAGGGAGGGAGAATTATCAAATTTATCTAACTTCCAGAGGCCTTTGAGATGACAATCAAAAAAGAATTCATTTATAAATTTAAAGATCGGTTGAGCTTTACATACACAGCAACAAGTTAGCACAATATTCCTACAGAGAGAGAGAGAGAGAGACAGCCAAAAAAAATGTTTGCTAAATGTTCAGTTGGCAATGTGAACCCAAAAAAAAAAGCTGTGAGCACCAGAATTATCTTATGGCCTGTAACAACTCTTCTGCCTTCTGGAGGTCCACATCAGCGTCGTCAAAAGCAATGGTCATCATCTGCATGTACATATTGGCTACTAAACACAATTGGGGCAACCAATCCACAAATCCAAATCCAATCAACACAATTGAAATTTTAGCAGAAAAGAAATATAACTCTACCTTCAGGGCTGAATTAATTTGCCTCGTCATAGCCCTTGTACAAGCTTGCCTCTCAGCAGCCCTGATCATGTCCTCAATAACCTGCTTGTAAGTTTACTGTTTAGACAACCCAAGTGGCATCCTTAATGCATCATCCAAACTTTGAGATAATAGAAGAGAATGATATGAAAGCTTTTATTCATCATTACCCTTGATGCCAATTTACCAACCCTCACATTCGTCCTTATGAGTTCAAGCAAGACTTGTACATGCTGCACATAAACTTTGATTAGCTACAAAGGAGCCAATAACATACCAACGTTTCAAGGTTTGATGTGTTTCAGGGTTAATTACTGCCCAATCACTAGTCATTCTAAGCCACCAAGTCAAAGACAAGGATTGAGGCAAATTAGGTGTATGAGCTCAAATTGAAATTCCTGTGCACATACAATAGGGGAAAAAAAGCAGATGAAACAAAAATATTCTCGAGGTTCAAGACGGAAGATGCAGGCATTGTTTTTTTTTTTTAATCATAAATGGAGGCATCGATTAAGTTCTGCAAATAAAACCAAATGCTATAATCTAGATTTACTCAGTCTACATCTTAACTGAACCCCAAAGAACAGCATTTTTGTTTTTTAAGTTCAAGGCGCACTAACTTAAAGGGCAAAGGTGATTACCGGTAAATGAGAACTATCTATCAGCATTGTGATTACTGGTGAATGAAAACTACCTATCGCAACGAAATGCAATTACTATTGTACAAAATAATTAAACAAAAAATCAATAGGTACCTGGAGTGGAAAAATACCTTCAAATGTATATTGCAAGCAATCACATTTCCAGCACGCGCACATCTGATTAGCAAACCATTACTCTGCCAGAATGACCCATCAATTCCAGCTATCATCACATTACTAAATTCCACAGCTTTTAAGATGTCTGTGTCATTTGCAAGCTCCTTGAACAGTTTGCAGCTGTAAATAAAAGTTGCACAAGTCAACAGGGACACCAAATGCATGCAAACATATCTCTGAAAAAAAAAAATAAGAAGCATAAGCTTTTAACGAAGATATGGTCCAAAAGACCACAAGGCATTACCATCATCATAACCCAGAAGAGAACTCTGAGCAAATTAAGACCAAACCACATCAAATTCAAGGATTTGAATATTTGACCTTTAAGCCAACAGGACTTGAACAAGATTGAGTTCTGTCGTGATTAGCAATTTCGTATCGTTATCACTGAACACATATTATAGGAGGGAAATGAACATAAAATCTCTCCCTCTCCCTCTCCCTCTCCCTCTCTAGGGAATTGCAAACTGAGCAGCTGTGCACCATTTACAATGCATTTTATTTTCCAAGTAGCAAGTTATTTAGAGAAAAGAAAACTCTTGCTTATATCTTACATGGATGTTGCTCTGGCAAAAGTAGCTGCCCCATCAGCTGATTTAGCTGCAAAAATAATGATAACTTTCAAAACATCGGAGTTCAAATCAGATATGCTTCTTCGCCTCCGCTTCATAATTTCTGCAATCAATATGGATGATTAGCTTATGACTCCTAAATCCACAGAGATCCATAAAACCAAAAAATGACAATCTACACTACTCCTTCGCAATTGATTCCGCTGTTGCAATTCCTGGATTCCACAAGCATCATAGTGAAAAACAAAGGGTAATGCTGAATATCTCTTGCAACATAAAGCAGCAAGGCAACATACCATCCTCAAGTACAAACATAGCAACAGTTTTTTAGGCTTGATCAATTTATAAATTTCTGGAGTAATAACACCCACTTTAGTCCACATTAATTGGGGTCGGGGAGGGGTAGATTGGGTACAGATCAAAACTCTGGCAATATGTCATATTTTTCTGCATGTAGTTGAAAACAAATAAAAAAGAGAGAAAAAGAAAAAGCAGAGGAAAAGCAAATAAGAATAAAGTGGTGCTGTTGTGAGTAGGGTGGAAAATTTGCTGCACTAGCATTACCAAAATAAGGCACCTTAAGGTCTAAAGAGGAATTTTTCAAGGGGAACTTTTGGTTGCAATTTGATCTCCCTCTATGCGTGGATTGTTCTAACTAGATTCTTATCGAGAATTACGGAAGAGATTCACTGATGATAAAGCTCTCTTCAATTGCTTTGCTTGCATGCAGAAGTTATAACATCAAAATTCTTCTTGGTTGAATTAGAACAATTTTCAACTTGAATCCTGTCCCTATGAAACCATACCCTGTCTGTATCTACCATCCAATACAACAGAGAATGTTGCTACAAAATAGTCTCAACTAGAAGGATTTTTCTTGAGTCAGGCCACCTAGCAAAAAAATTTTATGAGCACCTTATTAGTTAAAAATATAGGATCACAGTATGCTAGAATTCAATTGATGATATGAACTTAAGACGGTGATTGAGAGGCAGCAAGATAT
Organism: Ilex aquifolium; assembly: GCA_951799425.1. Classification (NCBI taxonomy): domain Eukaryota; kingdom Viridiplantae; phylum Streptophyta; class Magnoliopsida; order Aquifoliales; family Aquifoliaceae; genus Ilex; species Ilex aquifolium. The sequence goes on along the minus strand of OX637393.1, from coordinate 1,075,612 downwards.
GACTAAAAATTCAAGAGGTTGATGACCCATGTTTTCACCAAAAACATGGGCTTGAAATAGAACACTTCAATGGAAAACTTTTAACTCCCTTTTTGTAATCAGCTACTTCCTAAGAGAATGGCAGTCAACAAATTACATGAGACATTTTTTTCTGGTTTCTAGACAACTAAATAAGGATTAGAGTTTCCCTAAATCATTTTCCAATAATGCTACAAGTTAAAGAGAGGAACGCCTGATTCATTCCATTGGCCTAAAAAGGGGTCGCAACTCACAAAAACACTCAAATGCTCTATGTTCAACAAAGAGCTAATTAGTGGAATCATATAGGCCATTGATACTATGCCCACACCAAACTTCCACAAATAGGCTGCCACCATTAAGGAATACAGTCCACACAGTCATGTCCCGGGACAATATACAATTACAATGGGAAGCATTCCAACTTCTTTCCTCTTTTGGGATCAAATCATGAACACTCTCCCCCCTCCCCCTCCCCCCCCCCCCCCCAAAAAAAAAAAAAAATTCCTCCCTTCTTCAAGATTCTACATTTTGAGGCTTTTGTGTGACCCCAAAAAATTCAAGACTACGGCATGTACATCACATTGCATAAATTCCCCACAAACCCTTGTCTGTGTAATCATAAACTCGACAACAATTACATCCCTTGTGCAAAAAACAAATGACTTTCATGCCACATAACTAGGGTTTAAAGGGACCAAATAGGATTATTTAAGTCATAGAATAACAGACTCTCAGAGTATGATTTGAACATTTTTTAGGTCAGATTGGATGAATGATCAGCAAGTACATAAGGGTGTATAATTTCCCGGATGCATCTTTCCAATGTTGAATAATGAAAGTCATTATTTGCCCCAAAAAATGGGGAAAAAAATCATCAAAAGAAAAAACATTAAAAACCCAACTGGGGTTGGAAGATTTGGAACATGGGTTCTTGATCTTAGAACATGGCAGATATGGCGTACCTGTCCTGGCTTGTGTATCAGATGGTAGCGTTCAGAACTACTGTTGGCCCTCAACTCTGTTTCACTTACTTTTTCTTCCATCTAGGATGTGTTTCGTTTTATAGTTCATACGCTAAATAGTGTCACATGTTGTGCACGTGACCGCATTTGGTACTTCTACACTGAGATTTCGATTTGCCCCCACAGTTATTTTCGTAATTGATCGTATCATAAATTTGTATTGTAATAAATTTATCGGCATTAATTTTTAGATCATTAGATCCATGCTAACAACTTTTACAATTAAAAAGACAATAACTGATAAATAAACAAAAATATCTTTAAAAACACAATTTGACGATTCTTGAAGCATCGACTTTGACAAGAAGGGCACTGGGACATCACCTCTCGTGAAATCACCATGAATCTTCCAGAGATTTTGAAGCTCAAGAACAATGGAGACTTCGAATCAATTCACACTCTATTTACTTATCAACAAGTAATTTAAGACACGGGAATTTCAGAAGCTTTCCTTATGCAAATTCTATTTTTTTTCTAATTTTGAATTATTCAATAGATATGTATTGAGCTCTTTTAATTAAATTATTTTATGTGACTTATATAGTTATATCCAACTTTTTTTTAAAATTAATTTAAATTTGAACTTTTGACTATCTTTATTAATTATTTTACACTTAACATTTTTTAAATTTCTATTATAGAAATTTAATGAATTATTTTCTAATAACATTATTATGTGGTGGGAGTGAGGATGAAAGTAAGAGTGGTCGTAAAAAGATTTTAAAAATCTCGTGTATTGTATAGGGCAACCGCTAGTAATCATGTATAGTTGTATTTAGATTAATTTATATCGACCTACTTAATAAGTATATTTGATAAATAAATCTACTTATTGACTTTTTTTTGAATCTCGATAACAAATCTTAATACATTTTTATGTACATTATTGACAAGTATTACAAGTTTCCCTTATAACTTTCTCTAGCGTTTACTATGGGTGCAAATAAATCGCACCGAGCCGAGTACCAAACTATTTGGGCTCAACTAGTACGCTTGCTAAGTGTTAAAAATAATACATAATTTCTGCTAGCTAGGCTCACAGCTCTTAGTAAGCCTTATTCACACAATTTAAATCTCAAAACGAAAATTGAACACAAAATTACAAGAACACGATATTGATCGATTAGCATGATTTGTAGGTAGCGCATCGCAGAGGACCAGCATTGGAGGTTAGAGCTGGAACCATGGATCCTTCAGCAACTGTAAATGATTGAGTGCGAGAGTAGAGGGGAGCACAGCTTCCCCATCCAGATTGAACAAAGTATGCGCCATTCACAAATTTATCCTTTGCTGATCTCCACTTCCAATCTTTCCAACCACCTTTAACCTCTCTTTTTGTAACCTGTTATACACAGCTCGTGGTTAGAATTTTGCTTAAGCTCAGTTAAGGTTTCTAGATAATATGTTCAAGAACGGCTCGTTTTTGTACTACGAGTTTGAATTAGAGCTCAACCATTCCGCTCGTCCCTCAAGCGAATTGACTAAAACACACACCTAGGTGCTTCATCCATTAAGTTAAAGAGTGATATTTTCTCATTCTTTCAGCATAAAAAAGGTATTTATATATGACAAATAATACTTAGCTTAGTCTTTAGATAAACCGGTACAAAGCAAACTTAGTCTTTCGCATTATTTGTATAACGTGGTTGTCGTCACGTTCGAACTTGTAACCTCAAGATTGTTGGGGAATTTATCCACTAACCAGTGGCTATTTGATTTAGTGTAAATTAATGAAGCTCAAAAGTACTACTGAGTAGTAAGTCGAGTGGAATATTATTTGGGCTAGGATTAAATATTAAATGAGTACTATTCGATTCATTTTTTAGATTAAAGAAGCCAAAATCGAGTCGAACTTGACCCTAGTGATTTACAAGGTTATACTACTCACCTGTTTGGCATCAGGTTTGTTGGGAGCCATGAAGTAGTTGCCTTCGCTGAAGATGGTTGGATTAGCACTGCCACCAATGGCATACATCTGCCACTCATCGTACCTATTGTTGGCAACATGGGCATAGCCAAACCTTACCCTGTAGTGTCATGAACTCCATTAGTATCATACTATAATTAATTAAACTTTCTGAGACAAAACTGTAAATATCTTCCTCACCTTGGCATCCTTTGAATTAGACCAGTGCCAAAGTGGTTGAACACCACTGTAACTCTCATAGCTTTATCTGCTCTATACTGATCGTTGTGTCCAAATAACATCACCTACGCAATAAGTAAAGAGGTTTGATTTGTAGTTATACACATCAAAGCAAGCATGAAATGGTCATTTTATCTATTAAATCCGCTACGACAGTGTAATATAGTTGTATCAATCGGTTACAAGGTTAGACCCATGTGATCCCATTACTTAACGACTGTTACACACTTAAAACTAGGCTACATACACTTTTTAGTAGCATTCAATCAGATGTATGAAATGAACTATGATGTTACAATCTTGTTACAAACTATGTATGATGACGATGATATCAACATGTTTAACACTTGAATCACTAATGAAAGCAAACATATATATATGGTGCACTTACTTTATCATGTTGGGAAAAGTAGTTGTTAGAGATGGTGATAGCAGTGCAGGCATGGATGACATCAATCAAGCCATCACTAGAACGGGAGAGAGAGCAATGGTCAATCCAAATATACGAAGATGCAAATATAACAATGGCATCACCATCAGAGCCACCCCGGCGGCCAACATGCATCGGTGTGCTCCGAACCATGCCGGACTTCCCAGGCTTACAATCATGAATCCCGATCCCATGTATGATCACATGACTAACGCCTTGTATAGTAAAACAAGGCCCATTGGCTATTTCCACTTTAGCCCCTCGTCCATCTATAGTCTTAAAACTATTCATAATAAGCTCATTCTTGAGTGTTATCACCATGTCCTTAGCAAAAATGATCCACAGAGGCTTCGTTTGGATTACACCATAGCGAAGCGTGCCGGGTTTAGGGTTAATGGGATCGTCGGACGGGTTGGTGACAACATATGTGGCTCCATACTTGCCTCCCATTGCATCTTTGCCGAAGCCGACGGCACAATCGGCCAATGCACGGCGGTTGGAGGCCCAGTTAGGGTTTGTGCGCCAACAAGAGTCTACTTTGTTCATGATTTTCGGGTTTGGCTTAGAACCACCACTAGGTACATAGTAGTCAGCTTGCAAGGTTGAAGAACAGAAGATTATTAGAAGAGCTAAAATCAAAAGGAAAGAAGCTTGGGAGGCCATGGCTGGCTTGTGAAGTGAGATGTGGGAATGCATATCATACAAGTACACAAATGTATACATATATACACAAATATATGTGGGATAAATTACGCTTAGACCCCCCTGACCATGTCCTTCATTTCCCATTTGCCCCATAGGCTATCTAATTGTTTAAGTTTCACATGGCCCCAATCATTGAATTTTGCCCAATTTCTCGTAGCAAATTAGGGCAAAAATGAAATTTTAAAAAAGAAATGTGACGTAAACTTAAAAAGTGAATTTGATAATCACAATTATTGATTTCACTGTAACTCTCAACATTTATTGTGACTCATTATCTATTCAATGATTGTGATTATCAAAAACATATTTTAAGTCCAAATAGCATTTTCCAATTTTAAAATATTAAAAAATGTGACACTTTTCTCCTCAGTTGGGCAAAACCCCATTTTTGCCTTGACTTTCCATAAAGAATAAGGCAAAAAATAACGATTGGGACATGCAACATGAGATTTAAACCAATAGTTTAAAGTGTAATGTAAGGAAATGAATAGGCTAGGGGGTAAATTGAAACAAGGAGCATAGTTCAGGGGTTGTTAGTGTAATTTTCTCATATACGTAGTTACTTAACAAGATGGTGGCCACGAACACCTTTCTTGCTAGGATTTTGAGATGCATTTAGACGTGGTTGCACGAGCTCATGAGGGTCATTGACTTTGGTATATTTATACATTAGTCCTTAGACATATGGAGGGTTTAAAAAATGTTTGACCTTAAAACTAGATTATGAATTGCAATATTATATGAATGTTTGTTCAGTGAATATGTACGGATTGAGAAGAATGTCCACATGAATAATCAGATCTGTTATCATTAGAGGTAATTGGTTCCTAGCATACTATCTACTGGTATCATATGCTTGATTTTGGTCACTTATTTGCATATAGATTTACTGTAATAAACTTGGATCCCCACGATCCAAATTCTTATTAAATTTCGACAAAATATTCCACTATACACCATTAAATTTATGTATCAACCTCGTTAGTAACCGGTGAGATTCGTGAGAATACAAACTCGGAGTTCGTGAGAATGTATCTTCGAGCTCAGCAATAAGGTTGGTTGCGCGTAACTCTCTTTAAGGGTATGTTTAATTTAACTTAAAGACGTGTATTTAACTTCATTATATATCTTTTTTTTTTCAGAAGATGCACCTTATACTTAAAACAACAAACATATATTGAATCAATAACTATAAGAATTACAATCATAAAACTTACAGAAATAATAACTAATCATTTGGCAATAGAAGGCTTGCCTTTATTCGATTCTTACACAAATTAACAAGTTCCTTTGACTAAACAAATCATTTTAGAGCAATACTACGTGGATTTAAAAAGTAAACTTAAAATGTGTACTTGATAATCACAACCATTGATTTTACTATGGGACCTACTACATATTCTATAGTTGTGATTATCAAGTACACTTTTTAAGTTCACATTTTAAGGCTAAATAGCATTTTCCATCATTTTATCCACATAAATATAAATTTAGTAGTGTGTTTATGCATAGCTGCACATTCCATAAACACATGAACTCCCTTTCTTGCACTTATTGTTGCAGCTTCCACAGTGCTTCTTGTTGGATAAACGATTCACGCACTCACCTTTGCAGCAAATTTCCGAAAACTTGCACTTCTTACCACACATGCCACAGTTGTGTGTGTCTGTCAACACATTGACACATTTCCTCTTGCAACAATCGGGTCCTGGGCTTCCCTTGGTGCGACATACTCTAGGGTACTTGTTACATGTCATTTGGACTCGTGGTTTTTGGGCTAGAAATCGACTAGTCCCTCGAAGTGATATTGGGTTTTCGGTTTCTGGCAATGGAACATCGGAATTTTCTGTTGCAGAGCCTTCATCATCGTCGATTAAGACTTCCTCTTGGGTTGGTGATGCTGAAAGAGTAATGGCTAAAGCCATAAGCATGGCCACTATGAAGAAGACCTTTAGGCACTTCATATTGTTGTAGGTTTGTTGCGAGAGAGAGAGAGAGAGAATTGGATGAGGAAATGAGGAAGAATGAAAGCTTGGGATGGAGAATGGAGGTTGATGATAATGGTATTTATAGAGAGGAAGTTGCATGGAGTTACATGCTTTCTTGTACTCTTAGTGGGGTGGTCTTATACAACGGCTACGTATAAATTCAAGTAAACGAAAGTTAGGCTTTAGAGGAAAAATTATTTACTCACCTATAGGGGAAGGTTACAGCACATGGACAAAGTTGACAGGTAAACCCATCAACCTAGTTCCAATGGGATAGACATAGGAGTTACCATATGGAGATTCAAAGTTCGACTTTCAAATGCTACATTCTAGTTGATTCGACGTGTGTTTATTTTTAGATACGGTTCACATCTCAAGTTTACATAATTACAACCAAAAACATGTACAGCTAGATGATTCTCAATCGACTATCAAAAAAATAAATAGACTAATATAAAAAAGAAATCGATATGCAATTTTAATATTAATTCTTTATTCTACTTTACCAAACCGAGGCATTAAATGTCTCAAACTACACTGAAATGATGAGTTAGTTGCTCAAATCAAAATTCTGTTACAAGATTCGAAATTGAAATCTCGACATGAATAATGCTTCAAGTTTTCCATTTGAAGTTTTTCTCTTACCATCTCGTTGGTTCTTTTCTTTTCTGAAAAAAAAATAGTTTAAGGTAGAATAGAAGAATTGTTTTACTTAGAACTTCATTATAATTAATAAATAAAGTCCAAATAATTCGATGTGCAGGAGAATTTTTATACTGTCCAAGTAATTCAAAGTCCACAAAAACGCAGAAGTAGTAATAATATTCTGTATTTGGACTTGAAAAAACCGTTACATTAGCACTCGAGTGTTCAATATCGTCTGTCTTTTGACTTCTACAGGGTTGACCCGTTTGGTTCTAATTAGGCCATCAAAGGACATAGACTGTTAAACATGAGACAATTATTATATTCCCGGTAGAAGACTTTCATTCCAAATTCAGAATCAAATTAGAAATATTAAAAAAATTATAATTCAATTAGGTCTAGATACGACTCAAGGGTCATTTATAATTGAATTTGAAAACGAGTAATGTTATTAGGACCTGAAACACCGACAAAATTTACTGATTTAATGATGTGTAAAATGGTAAAATCGTAAAAAGTCTAGCAGATACAGTTACAATAATTCTATAAGACTGTGTCACTACCACATCATTACATCAATAAATTAAGCCAATTTTTTAAGTCCTAATATCATTGCTCTTTGAAAATAATAAAATAGATCCCGACATTGATGATCTACTCAACTTTTTTTGAATTTAGTGTGTTGTAAATTTGACCATTTAAGCTGTGATTTGCCCTGATGAAGTCATAATTTTTAAAATTTTGTAGATAAGATATAAAATTCGACATCATATAATCTCCTGTATAATAAAGTAGAACGAATTTTGAATTTTCAAAGTTATATTGAAGTTTTTGCGTACACCTCCTTCTTGCAACTCTGAAGCAAATATTTCTTTTTCTTTTTCTCGTTTTTGGGTCAATCTGGTTGGCCAGGATTTGGCTGATTTCCAGTACAGCCCTTGGCCGAATAACTTGGGCTGACTAATCAATCACAAGCTGATGTGGGCCAAGCTGTTCTTTGTCTCTGTTCACGTCTGAATTTAGGTTTCATATTTACACACAAAATGTTTAATTTTCTGGAGATATTCATAATTGAAATCTCACCAAACTCCTGCTTTGGGAAGACTAATAGCAGCATTCTATGAATTCTAGCCAACAGATATGACCTTGCATTGTTTTCTGAATTTGTCTTCTAATTTTTCTTTCCAAAATTTCGACTTTGGCTCCACCAGAACATTTGCATTGTATGTTTTTTGGGAACTTGAAGTGTGATTTCTATTAAGGGTGGTATTCGAGTCGTGTCTTGTCAATTATAAATCGTGTCATATTTTTTTCATATTCAGGATAACACATTATAGGTGGGGAGTTAAAAGAGACTAATACACGTGTCTATGCAAAGAAAAATCGAAAGCGATAAGTAGGATAAGTGAATATGTTGAAAGGAACTAGAACAGCCTATTAACGAATGGACCAACCAGTTTGGCATAGGGTATGTGAAGTAAATGCTCTTACCAGCCAGGTCGTAATTCGTCTCTACAGTAGGTAAATAATGCAGATATCTATATCACAGTGTCCGCGCAAGTCGGGCTGTCTCAAGGGCCGCCCGCCACGACCCTTTAACGCTCGTGACAACTCACAATTGCTTCAACCGCGGCGATATCAGTAGTCGTTAACCGCGAGTCACGTGTTTCAATATTAATTAGGCAGATGTGACGTTTTTTCAAACGCAGCCTGAACACAGCCCCCAGAGAAGGTGCGACAACCAAGGTAAAATGGGACTCCTAAGGTTAATGATTGCGACTGGTCACCTTGGGACCATGACCTCAAGAGGGCCATGTACACAATGCCCCCAGTGCGCTCCTACTCGGGGTCTTCTTTTCCCTCTCTGAACCCTTCCTTGAGACTTTTGTCAATGTGCCTGATAGAGGGAACGTACATAGTTTCCGTTTTTCAACCACTAATTTATCTGTTCCATTATTTCATATGTTGATTCAAATCAATGGCCCCAGTTAAATGAGTTTGTCATGTTAAAATCAAGTTATTTGTATTTGACTAATCCAATTCATATATTATTGAATTAGCGATACTCATATGGTATTGAGTTCGAAACGTATTGCTCATCGTGTTCCAGATTCCACCCTTAATTTCTAGGACTATCAGTACTTACCACAGATTCTTATTTTGTAACCCACTTGACCTCTAGAAACTATTTACTTTGTGTCATAACCACGTCGGGTAGTATACACCTGAATTCATCATCAGAGAATTGACTTTACAAAAGGGTTCCAGTACTAGAATATGAAACAACCAGTTGATACTGTGTTCCCTCCTTAAGAACATGTTCATTTGGACCAAAGAAAGGTTATATGAGAGAATGTTCAATGACTACAAGCTAAGGGAGGAAGCTGGTAGAATATACTACAGATCAAAGCAAAACACCAAACTTGCACCATCGACTACATGATAGATTATGGAAGAAGAAATTCTTTTCAGATTCAAAGGATAGAGTACAGTCGTGGTACCTAAAGTGCGTGTTCCGTTTCACTTTATTTTTCATTTTTTCAATCGTGTCACTTTAGTCTCTATAATTTTTAAGTGACGATGAAATAGTTCAATCGATGACCACTTATCTACTATGCACTTTTCACTACTCGGCTCTAAACTATGTAGTTTTTCTATTAACATCCTCAATTTGAGTTTAATGCTACTTAAATATGCTAAGACTTGTGAATTTACTGGTACTCTGGTCAATTTCAATCCTAATACCTCTAAGTGTGATTTTATATCACTTATTCTATGGAATTGGTTTGTACACTGTGTAGGTGGTTTCATGTGGTAATCTTGGACATTATAGTACCGTATCATTACTAAGTCACTCAAATGATCCAAATATGTTATCAAGTGATCAGAAGCCTAATTTAGTCTTATGTCGTCCCTACTACCGAACTCTACGTACTTTATACGTACAAACACATGAATAATGAATAGAATGTAGATTAAATAACAAGATGGTAATATTTTTTTATGGGTTTACCCAAATCATGTAATATTACAAGCTTATCATTCCTATTGTCATGTAAGCTTCCTTATCAGACATACTATGAAGAAGACATAGAGCAGGAGGCTCAACTAATACAAACAGATTCAAAACATTAGAAGATAACAATTCTTATGCATAATTGCACATCCCAGTTCCCTTTTTTGCACCCACCACAATTCCTTTTGTCAAAGAATGTGTTCACACATTTCCCTTTGCAACAGGTTTCAGAGGACCTGCACCTATGCCCACACATTCCACAGTTTAAGCGATCCGTCGTCACATTTCTTCTTGCAGCAATCTGGTCCCGAACTGCCCTTCAAACGAAAAACTCGAGGAAATTTGTCGCATGTATAATTGGTTGGCAAGTTGTTTTGTGCTAGGAAGCGGCTCACCCCTCCGAAAGAATCAGTTCCTTCAATCTAAGACAATGCAAGATAGTTGAACGTCTTCCAGTCATTATCAGTGTCATCTAAATTCGACGTAGAAACGATAGCCATTGTTATGAAGAGTGCCATGAAGAAGAGTTTTAGTGACTCCATGGCTAGAAAGGAAAGGTGGCATGGATGCATTGGGGAAGATTGGGATTTTATAGAGGGATGGGATAAGTGACAATGAAAAAATGAAGTCACATGCTTCCTAAAGGAAGAAATTTGTTTGATTAGAACTGAAGAAAAGTTGGTCTTACCAGAGGTGCATTCCCATTTTGGTTCAAAAATAACATGTTGCAATGTAATCCTATTGTTATGTATGAGATTTCAAACAAAGTCAAATAAAATAAAGAAACGTAAAATACACTAAATTACGTGGTTCGTCCAAAAATTTGTGCTAGCGACAAATGTTTAGTATCAAAAATAGGTGATTAGATAAGAACTTTGAATGCTAAGGACCTTTGAAAATTTGTCTAGAGAACCAGCTGAGAAGAAAAAATAGAATAGGAAAACAAATATGACTTATCGATTCTATGCACTACAAAGAGATTCATGAAACAAAAGCAAGAGAATAAGTGAAAAACTATTCCAAACCTAGTAGTTTTATAGCACACAAATAGTCTTGTTTTTCAATTGAATTATATTTTCACATATCGAAGAAAGCAGTGATGCAAAGATAACTAGACATAATCGTGTATCGAACACAAGTAGAACTCTGAACCCAAAATGAAGGTTCTAAAACACTATATTATTCAACGAGTATTTTCTAGTGCATAGGAAGAATATATACAAGAACGGTCAATAGTTTAAACGTATCTAAATCTAAAGAAAATCTATAATTCTATGAAATTTATTAAAAATAAAAGAATTATTATAATCTAACTAGTTAACATATATCGTCTGGAGTTTAGAAAAATTTATGATCCTGAAATAAAAATCTCCGACAACCCTATAACAAAAAAAAACACTAAATTGAAGGCTTTAAAACAATGAAATTTGGCCTAAAATCCAAAAAACAGATGGTATGATAATAAATCTTCGTTATTGTAATTTTTTTTATATTTATCATATTTCTTTAACAAAAAATATTATTTAAACTTAATGTAAATTATTTCTATTAGATTAAAAGTGAATTTCATTAAATTTTAAAACTTATAATTAATCTAATACTCATTAGCTTCCATATTAAATTCGAATAGCATTGCTCCTATTTGATGGTCCAGCACTAAGAAAACTTTTCAAATATACCAATTTTTTGAAGCTACAGACCGTTATGTCGATCATCAATATTTCAAACAAGAAAGAGTAAGAATGAGCTATGAACAAGGCCCAACGTCGCTTCTTCCATCTTCCAAAACCACCACCACCTCACTCCATCAACTCAACTACCACCAAGTCATTCAATGCTATAATCAATCGTCTCTCGTTCGAAAACGCCCACCACGACGTCCTTCGGACCTACTCCGACATGCTCTCGACCAACTCTCCACCAGACGCCTACACATACCCTAGTCTCCTCAAAGCCTGCACTTCCCTAAACCTACTCTCTCATGGGCTTTCATTCCATCAACAAGTCATCATTAATGGGTACTCTTCTGACCCATACATTGCTTCTTCTTTGATAAACTTTTATGCCAAATTTGGATGCACCCATCGTGCTCATAACTTGTTTGAAATGATGCCTGAGAGAAATGTTGTTCCATGGAGCACAATCATTGGGTGCTATTCGCGAGCAGGTGATGTTAATATGGCGTTTTCTATGTATAATTCAATGCGACATGAAGGAATTCAACCCAGTTCAGTAACCATGTTAGGTATGCTCTCTGGAGTTTCAGAGGGTCTCCATGTACAATGTTTGCATGCTTGTTCTGAAAGATATGGCTTTGGGTCTGATTTAACTTTGGTGAATTCTATGTTGAACGTTTATGGTAAATGTAGAAGACTTGGGGATGCTAGGAATTTGTTTGATTTGATGGGTAGAAGAGATATTGTTTCATGGAATTCTTTGGTTTCTGCTTATGCACTGATTGGGGATATCAGAGAAATTTTGAAGCTTTTGCATGGAATGAGAATAGAAGGTTTGGAACCCGATCAGCAGACGTTTGGATCATTGGTGTCTGTGACTGCAAGAGAGAGCAATCTTAAAATGGGAAAATTGGTGCATGGGAAGATACTAACTGCTGGATTTGAGTTAGATACACCTGTTCTGACATCACTTGTAGGTATGTACTTAAAATATAGGAATGTAAATGATGCATTTTGGTTATTTGAACAGACTCCACATAAGGATGCAATATTATGGACGGCAATGATCTCAGGTCTTCTACAGAGTGAATATGCAGACAAGGCACTGTCAGTGTTCCGAAGGATGATGATTTTAAGAGTGGTGCCATCTACCGCCTCCATAGCTAGTGTTCTTGCAGCTTGTGCCCAATTGGGTTCCTTTAATATGGGGATTTCAATTCATGGCTACTTGTTGAGGCAAAGAATACCAGTAGACATTCCTACCCAAAACTCCCTCGTTACCATGTATGCAAAGTGTGGTCATCTGGAGCAAAGTTGTGCTGTTTTTGATATGATGGACCAAAGAGACTTGGTTTCATGGAATGCAATTATCGCAGGGCATGCACAAAATGGCCATCTGGGCGAGGCCTTACATCTGTTTAATGAAATGAGGAAAACCCTTCAGAGACCTGATTCAATAACAGTTGTCTCTCTTCTTCAAGCTTGTGCCTCAATTGGGGCACTCCATCAGGGGAAGTGGATCCACAACTTTGTCATTAGGAGCTGTCTTGAACCATGCTTCTTAATCAATACAGCTTTGGTTGACATGTACTCTAAATGTGGTGACTTAAATTATTCTAGGAAGTGTTTTGAAAGTATGTCACAGCATGATTTGGTGTCATGGAGCACCATTATTGCCGGATATGGTAATCATGGCAAGGGTGAGATTGCTTTGGAGATGTACTCCAAATTCCTGCAAACCGGGCTTGAACCTAACCATGTTATTTTCTTGGCAGTTCTCTGTGCCTGTAGTCATAATGGACTCGTCGACCAAGGTATGAGCTTGTTCCACTCCATAACAAATGATTATGAGATTGAACCAACACGCGAGCACTGTGCTTGCATTGTTGATCTCCTTTGTCGTGCTGGTAGGGTAGAGGATGCATACAACTTTTGCAAGAGAATGTTCCCTGAACCAATGGTTGATGTTCTAGGCATATTACTTGATGCTTGTCGAGCCAATGGTAAAACCAAGCTTGGGAACATTATTGCCAAAGAAATTTTCTTGTTAAAGCCTGTAGATGCTGGAAACTATGTGCGACTGGCTCATAGCTGTGCTTCGCGGGCTAGATGGGAGGGTGTCGGTGAGGCATGGATCCAAATGAGATCTCTTGGTTTGAAGAAACTTCCCGGATGGAGTTTTATCGAACTACATGGAACAATAACAACATTTTTCATGGGCCACAGTTCTCATTCCCAATATGAAGACATAGTATTAGTTTTGAAATCTTTGAGCAAGGAAATAAGGAGAGTAGGCATGAATTTCCAACCCGGCAACTTCACATTAGATTTTGAAGAGTCTGAAAATGAGAGGTGGCTCTTACAAGGAGCTTAGAGCATTCAGGCTTAATGAACTATTTCAGCAAAATCTGCTTGTGAGGCTCGAGATTGTATCCAAAATTATTGCAGTTTATGCAGCAATGCTCCGATTTGCAGAGGCAATTATGTGGCTGAAGTTAGATCCTAATTTTGAGGAAAACTCCTTGGACCAATCGACCATTCCTTTCAGCTTGTACCATGAAGATATTGTGGTGACTCAATCCCACATCGCCAAGTAAAGTGTGAAGTGCGTGAAAAGTTTGAGCTCTAGACATTCATTCTACGACACAATTTAAAGATATGACATGCGGAGTTAGCCCAAAGTGAATAATATTGCATAATGAGAGTCTAGGATGTTACAATTAGTGTCAGAGCCATTGACTTTTGTGGTTGGACGCCACAGGCTGTGTAGTCCTTGGTGCACCCGTCTGGCAGGACAGTGGTTGGGGGCAAAAAAAGTTAGCGCGGTGGAAGTCATCCTCCTAAATGCGACATCACCTGGGTCGGTGCAAGTTACAAACAATGGTTTTTGGTCCTAAAAGGCGTGGATTGATGGTACTGAGAACTTTGGGGTAAGGAGGCAAGTTGGCTTACACAAGAGGCAGTTCCCAGAACCCTAGTCAATGTATAGGCGATGATGGTGCACTGATGCTCATTGGAAAATAGAGATGTGGAACTAAGAGATTTTGTTTTCAGAACAATGGAAACTTGTGAGGCTGGAAATTATGAGCTAGTATACACAAGTGAGCAGCTCAGAATGGAGTTTTTGTTACATCAAACAAAAAATTTATAAATTATAGGACATTGCTACAATGTTAGGGAGTTCTGTACAATAAGTCCAGAATTGTTATTATATGATGGCATACAATTATTCAAGCACACCAAAGTACGGCTTGCTTAATAAATAGTACAGATGATGAATCCAAACTTAACTTCCGCGATAATAGTGAAGGAAGTGACGGATCCTTTTTGTTTTGGGAGGAATAGCCTCTCATCTTCAGAGTTCCTCTTTTGCTACCCAGTGTCAGTATCATCAGCAACCTTCTTCATACACAGGCAATTTCCATAACATAACATGATTGCAAAGAAATGGCATGAAAATATGTTGTGTTAGCACCACCTACCAGAAGAAAATCTAACGAGAGCCTGATGTATAGGTACATTCTCCTTCCCTTTTTCTTTCACTGGATTATGGGATGGATGCCAATTCAAAGGGAATGTTTTATATCCACTGGACTTTGTTCATCCTCAGAAATAAGACAAGCCTTGATGATGACAAATGGACTACCGTTGACCCACCTTAATGTGTTGGGGTTCCAAGATAACGTTTAGAATTCTACCAGGGACATAAATTCTCTTTCTGATAGTTCTGCCATCTAAATACTTGAATAGTTTCTGATCGAGCAAAGCCAAATTGAAAGCATCCTCCTCTGTGCATGCTTCTTCAACCTGTATAGTACCCCTAGTCTTCCCGTTTATCTGAACTGGTAGGACCACAGTGGACTCTTTCAAATAGGTAGGATTGGCCTGCAATTAAAACTTCAATAAGAAGATGATAAATGATAAATGATAACCAATGGACATTCCCATCTAGTTCTTAGTACCATCTGTAAGACTAATGTTTAAAAAAGAAAAAAAAAAGCTTAGGATTTAGGAAGTTTACAGTATAGAAGTCATTATTCTTCAGCAATCTAGTTATTATATTTTACATTTTTTTTTTCTTTTTTCCTTACATTCACAGTGTAAAGATGGACTATGTGTCCAAACCGGGCATTAAAGGAAATTCAGCCAGATATCAGCAAGATCTGATGCCTTCTAGCCAAGCAATTCTGACAATCTCCAGGGGGGGGGCTAGCCTTGGTCTTACTGTTTTGGAGGATTTGACACAATGTGAAACATTACATTCATCTAGTAGTTTAACAGTACATTTTTTCACTTCTCGAATTAAAAGAGGAAAGTTAGACAAGAGAGAGAAAGAGAGAGAGCATTGAAAATATGAGCTACGCATAATGGGAGATTCGAGAACATAACAAAGTCATACCTCAGGAAAAGGTTCATATGCCAACGAAATTGAGTGTCCCAAGCGAAGCCAAAGCTCCTCAGCCATGTGAGGTGCATATGGTGAAAGTAACAAGACAAAGGCTTCAATGACCGACCTTGGAAGTTTATCCCACTAGAAACATGAGAATGCAAATGATAGAATAAGTACTTCGCAAACAGTAACTTATAATTGAACTATAAACTCAGATATCAACAACAAAAACACTCTTAAGCCATCAAATGAGCCAATGCAGCCCAAAAAATACACACTGTCATGGCTAATTGGCTAGTACCAAACCACACCCACATGATACTTATTTTCTTCCCTTCCAGTTGGTTAATTAGATAAATTCTGGTGCATGGCGGTGGAATAATATGTTTCCACGGTATATTTGTCACGAGAGCAACAAGAGAATGTCATAGATCCAAAAATTCAGCTTTGACTTTCTTCTTTCTTCTTTATTCCTCTTGTCCACAGTTATGATGCATTAACTGTTCCCTATTCCCAATGCTAAGTGTTCAAATCTTCATAGCTTTACATAATATCCTAATAAATTGAACCCACCATTACCAATTATTTGCACCAGATTTTGTTGCAAATGTAAAAGAAGCTACTGTGTCAGTTCCCAAATACACACCGTCACCTAGATCAGGTGCCAAACAGTAATTAAGCCAAGAGGGGACGGAAGGAAAACGAAACACAAGTTGTTAAAAGAGTCGGGATGAGAAAAACCTTATATGCAGCATTAATAAACTCCATCATTGCAGAAATTCCAGTGTTGAAGCGTGTTCCTTCAGTTTCCTGCATTACCTGCCACTCAAAGTTAACTCATCAATCAGAGGGTTCATTTTGAATCGGAGAACGGTAATTATCTACATTGCATGATGACCTAGTGAAGTATTCTAGTAAAAAAAGCTTCAAACACCACCACTACAAAAGCTCGCATATGGGCAGTGGTAATTTTTCTATTTATACGAACATCAACAATTTATCTGGCACAGAGAGTGCATATGCCCAAACCAACATAAAGGTCGAGTGAATAACACCATTAAGCTCCTAAGTATTTGCTCGCTTATATATGCAGTTACAAGTTGCACTGCTCATAATGATTAAAATCTATGACAGAAGCAAAACGCTTCACTGTTAACTGATTAGAAAACTGTAGCTTCACTTGTACATAAACCGTCCATAAATCCACACACTATCAGATTTGACGAGTCTGACTTCCAATGCAACAAAAAACTATTAACAAGGATCGACATAAATGCATTACCACATTTTTTACAAAGTGCAAAATCAACGGTATATAGAGGCAGATTCAAATAAACTAAATATCACCTTATCTATGCATTTATGGAGACATCGAAGTTGTTCCAGAGAAGGTGTATCATCACACGCCACAGTTCCATCTCCAAATGAACCATCAGGTAAAGGTGAACCCACAATCAACCTCCAAGCTCTCCCTAAAAACCGATGAACACCTTCAATACCACTAGTATTCCATGTTTTTGAGTCTCTACAAGTGCCAATAACAAAGGGCATGTCATGATAGAGAAAAGCATATGTAAACTGAGAAACGAAAATCCCTATTCACGAGAAAGCTACCTAAATGGGCCCATGAACATTTCATATAAGCGAAGAGAATCTGCACCATACTCCGAAACAACATCATCAGGATTTATGACATTTCCCCTACTTTTACTCATCTTGTGTGCCCGAGCAATCAAGCGAATATTGGGATTATCTTTTAGTACAAAAGAATCGCCACGTTTCACGACCTACATAAGGCAGAAAACACGAATAACAATAACGTACAATAGGAAGTGAAAGTGGAAGGCCAAAGAAAAATTGCCTTGTCTTTACAAAATATAGCGGAATGCATCAAGAGGATGTATGTATAATGCATGCAAAAAGAGACCTACTTTTTCCTCCGGTATTCTTTCTTGAGTACAGTCACCCAACATGTCAACGGAGCTTGCAGATATCAAATTTCCATCTGGATCTCTGCATGCCATATATTGAACCTGCCACTTAAAACCATTAAAAACTTGTCACAGCAAACATTACTTGGTTATGACCAAGAAAGTTTGTTTACCTCCCCTAGGATAATCCCCTGGTTTATTACGCATTGAAAGGGTTCTTTTGTTGACACAACACCAATGTCATAAAGAACCTATAAGGAAGAATTTAATCAGAATCACCCCCAGTGTTACAGAAACGTAACAGGAATAATAAGGTCACCGATAAAATATTAGAAAACGACTGTAAACAACATAATACATTTTTCCAGCCTTTCTTCATTTAGGCAGCCTAATTCTTAGTCTAGGGTTCTGTACTATCACAAGGATTTCCAAGAAGGCCAATTGGGGTCTGCACTCTGCATCCCCTTTGGGGTGGCTCAGAATTGATAGATTAAACAAAGTAACAAATCACGCTAGACGTTTAAACTAGCCGAGCATCATACTGACCAAGGACTTGGCTCATAACAGAGGAATAAATTGACAATCTCAATTATCTCATTTAACAAGAGATGCCTCAAGAATTGTTACGCCAATTGACACTAAAATGGACAATTTGTAGAAATTCCATGAAAAGATGCATTTTGCCGTGGTTCTATGGGGGTAAAACAAGCAACAGACAAGGTACAAGGATGCCCTAAGTTCAGAGCAATTCATTTTTCTTTTCCTGATAGGAAGAGCAATACATATTTGAATTCAAACCTTGGTTCTATGGGGGTAAAACAAGCCCTAAGGATGCATTTTGCCGTGGTTCCATGGGGGTAAAACAAGCAACAGACAAGGTACAAGGATGCCCCAAGTTCAGAGCAATTCATTTTTCTTTTTTTCTGATAGGAAGAGGAATACATATTTGAATTCAAACCTTGTGCCAGAACCTAGCATAAAGTAAGTGAAGAACAGCATGCTCAGCACCACCAACATACACATCAACTGGGCTCCAATACCTGCAGATGAAAGATGCTAAATATGGCTTAAAGAGCAAAGCTAAACTTTGCTTAGCATACAATTGTCTTCAAATCTTTTGGAGAACAAAAACATAACTACAACAAAACTTTAAGTGAACTGGCAACAATAGCATGTAAGTATGAAATTTGTTTTGGAAAGGCTGTTCTTACATTTCTTTTGCCTTATCAACCAACGCTTCAGAATTTTTAGGGTCCATAAATCTCAAATAGTACCTGGAAATAAGTGAAAATAAAATAAAACAACAAATTCTGCATGAAATTTATGCATTTCCGAAATGTAAATCCTGAATAATATAGAGGTCAGTCAATTGAAAATAATAATACCCAATATTAAGTTCCCCATTGACTGTGCACGTGTAATTTTGTTACAAGTATAAAATGCTGGCAAGATTAGTCTGTTAGACAAGAAACTGGTCGTTGATGAAGACAAACCTAGCAACTAATGCATATGTCATGGAAAACTGAACCACAGAAGCTAATGGGAAAGTGAATTACCAGCAAGAACCAGCCCACTGTGGCATGGTGTTTGTTTCACGTCTGGCAGGCTTTCCAGACAAAGGATCAGTGGTTTTAACCTGAGAATATGTCATCCAAATGCAGGCTATGAATACTACAATAAAAATAATTAGTCAGGTTGGTGGCAAAAAGAAAAGCAGGGCACAAAACAATTGGAGTATTTAATGCAAGCAAACAATAGAAAGCCAGAATTTTTGTTTTGGCACCATGAACATTTTCATAATGAGATTATGAAAAAGAGGAAAATATTTAGAAAAATAATGATAGATTAAGATTCCCACTCTCTAAACCCATCATTATTACATCTGTGACCCCCATCAATGGACAATAAAATATGCCACATATGAGCTGATGTGTAAAACAATTTTGACATATAGACAAGAGAATACAAAAGGAAAAACACACCCAAGACGCAGCTTTTGCAAGTGGTGGTTCCCCTGTTCCAGTGGGAGTGAAATCATCCAGTGCTGGAAGGGTGAGAGGCAGCTCAGTTTCAGGAATTGGAACACCTTCACTGGTGTCATCCAAGAAAATGACTGGGATGGGCTCCCCCCAATAACGTTGCCGAGCAAAAAGCCAATCCCTCAACTTGTAATTCACCTAAACCAAAAAAAAATTGACAAAACATAAATCGTATTAGATAGTGGAAGCTACAAGCACTTGGATTTTCCTCTTTTTATCAGTGCCACCTGCCCTCGTTACCTTCCACAAGCCAAAGAAAAATTGGGGGGTAGGGGGAAACTCAGATAGACTCACTGATAAATGACCGCGAGAAAAGTACCTTACTTTTCCCATTTCCGGTTTTTTCAACCCAATCAATGACTTTTGAGGCAGCTTCTTTGCTAGGTAAGCCATTGATGTCAAGCCCCGATGTGGAACATGATGAATTCACCATGGTACCTTCACCTGAATAAGCAATTCCAAAATTGCTGCCACTTTCATCATCAGGTTTAACAACACTATGTATTGGAATATTATACTTCGAAGCAAACTCATGGTCACGCGTATCATGAGCAGGCACAGCCATTATTGCTCCTGTACCATAGCTGTATCATAAGGTTGTTCTATTAGTCATACTCAAGAAAATTTCTCCTAGTATTCAATTAGGTAAATTTTGCACAATTGACCAAGTGGTCAACCAATGCACATATAGACAATATACGTAGGTGCAATGACGGACTAAGAGGAGCGAATGGAGGCAACTACCATCCCAAACTTTGGAAATCATTTGAAACATACATTTGCACCCAAAGCAAAAATGCATACACCAATGTCCGCAACCCCCCACCCACCCAAAAAAAAAAAGAAGAAAAAAAAGAAAAGGAAAAAGTGAAGAAGTGGAATCCGTCTTTTTATTGCAGCTATGTGCATATCATATCCATTAAGGGTAAAAGAGCCCAAGACCCTAAAAAATTAAGGAAAGGCCAAACACACCTCCCCAAAACATAATCAGCAATCCATATTGGGATTGCTTCCCCATTAGCAGGATTTCTTGCATAACAACCACTGAAGACTCCTGTTTTTTCCTTCTGAAGCTCAGTCCTCTCAAGGTCACTCTTTCTCGAGGCAAGCTCTTTGTATTCCTCCACCTGTGCTCAAGATTAGTCTAAGTTTAAATTCCCATAGCTATTAAACCTGTAAGACTAAACTATAAAAGGAAACAGATCAACATACATATATGGTTTGGGCATCAGATACTATTGATGACAACAAGAAATGCTCAGGTGCCAGGACTAAATAGCTGCAAAGGAATAGCAACCGCTTAGAATAACCTCAATTATTGTCAGAAGTTATGAAAAGGAGAAACAAGGATAAAAAAGAATACGTTGCTCCAAATATGGTATCGGGCCTGGTCGTGTAAACTGTAATTTTTATGTCTCTTTCCATCCCATCAGTGTCCAGAACACAAAATCCCATCTCTGCCCCTTCTGACTTCCCTATCCAGTTCCTTTGCATTTCCTTTACACTTTCAGGCCAGTCAAGATCATCCAAATCCTCAAGAAGATGGTCAGCATATTCAGTAATCTTGAGCATCCATTGCCGCATTGGCTGCTTGGTAATACACAATGAACTGTACAATTATAAAACCATCCAACAGGTAAAAATAAGATAACAAAGCATGATTTGAATGGATTATTACCACAACATAATGGAGCATAGAAGTGCATACCTTTCTTATAACCGGATGACCCCCCCGCTCGCTCACACCATCCACCACCTCTTCATTTGCCAAGACAGTGCCAAGAGCAGGGCACCAGTTGACTGGCACTTCAGCCTGAACATCAGAAGACTATCAAATCTGGATCTAACTAGGCATAAGTCAACAATCATTACGCTAAGATCGAAATGATGGTGGACCTGATATGCCAGTCCTCTCTTTAAAAGCTGCAGAAAAATCCATTGTGTCCATTTATAGTATTCTGGTTCTGTTGTAGAAATTTCACGATCCCAGTCATACGAGAAGCCTAATAATTTAAGCTGAAAACCACTTACATGTCAACACACAGAAACAGAAGAAGACCACTTGGAAAAACTAACAGAGCAACATGATATGCATGAAACTGAGCTACGAGGAATATCAAATTGCTACTATAACTAACCACAAAAAGTAATTCCATGCATTTAAAGTGCATGAGAATGAAATGCACTCCAATCACAAGATCCAAGTACTGCATCCCTACCTCCTTCTGCTCGGAAGGGGGCCTTTGTTACTGGGTCAAACATCTCTATGTTCTATGTCTTAACCAGAACATCATGCATATGTAAGCATTTTTACTGGAGAGAATATTGATTACTTATGGATAAGCAAAATTTAGTCTGAAACTCGATATACAAATAAAATCTTTAGGACCACAAAATAAACCAGGAGGACTGCAAAATTTCAGCATTTCATAAATTACCATATAAAAGCCTTCAAGCAAATAATAGGACATAAGATACCCAAAAAATGAAGGAGGACAGTGCAAGACCTGAGAGCGGAAGCGTTCAATGTTCTTAATTGTTGTGAGTTTTGGGTGGGTTCCTGTCTGTCAGAAGTAGAAAACTTTTAGCAAGGGATAAGAGCCAGAAAGGCCAAATTTTAAATAACATATTAGAATTGACCTCAATTGCATATTGCTCTGCTGGCAAGCCAAATGCATCCCATCCCATTGGGTGCAAAACGTTGAAACCCTGCATACGTTTCAATCTAGCAAGAATGTCTGTGGCAGTATATCCAAGAGGATGACCAACATGTAGCCCAGCTCCACTGGAACAGCAGTCAGATGGAACACCAAAACCTCAGTCACAACAAGCCAAGCTACATAATACACATCAACTAAGTGACAACTAAATAGTCACATGAAAGCCGCCACAGAGTTTGAAGTCTTGAACAATGCAAAATGTATGAGCAGAGTAGCTTTGAAACTGACAATATTGAGTTGAACACTATTCAAAGCAAGTGTCTAAAATGGAAATTAGATTCCAAAAAAATAAGGAAGGAAAATGAAATTTGATCAAGATAACTGATAGGAAGCAACTGCCATCAAAAGCAACTTGATCGAGGAGCGAAGACAAGCAGCAGTTCGCACAAAGATCAATTCAAACAACTTGACACAAATGTAAAATAGGAACGCATGAAGCTAAGGGGCAGTAAGGCACCAGTGGCAAAGGAAATGGTTTAGGAATGATGGCAGGGCTTTCTAAAGACGGTCTAATGAAAATCCTATACATAACTGATGCATATAGGTATAGAAACTATAGCTATCTACAACATGTAGGAGTCAGCATACTGTGAAGATAGGATAACCTATCCAATGAAATACTATTGACGAACTTGTTTACCCAGATTGTAGAGTCTAAGAGAAAGCCTCATAAATGGTGGCGAACACTCTAAACTACTGTGATATACAATCTTTTAGTTTAACCATCATTCTATCAACCTCACAAGTCATAACAATTGCACTAGTAAAGAGGAGTTATTTAATACAACTGGGAAGTGCAAGTGCTACAAGGAATACCAAAAAGAATGTGAGTCAAGGGAGTGAATAAACACAACATGAAATTCGCATCAAACTGAGGACACAGACATATATAAAGCAATAGGAACCACAATGGAAAAGAAAAAAAAAACACAAGATTTTTTACTGCGACACCTGTTTGCTGTAGTTTAAGGGTGTTCATTTAGTCAGCCTAGTGTCACTAGGCCAGCCAAAAACACCCCAAAAGGTTCAACCTTAGTCATATTCTCCTATCCTAGATAGTTCCGTCAGAATAGAATTCAAACACAGGTTCTGCACAGCACAAATGGAAACGGTCTCTACTCTCGTGTCCCATTTGGTAGAATTGATTTGGGTCCTTGAAATTAAAATTGGGGGAAGGTAAGTACATAAATCGAACTAGTTTCCTACCTATTCACATTCCAATACTCAAATTCCAAGCAGCCAAACAAAACAATTAATCAAGTATACATCCAATCTTGAAGCTCTGGAAGGACCAAATTTTCTATAAATCTTACATTTTCCAGTAAAGTTTACGACTTTTTACATTTCTAAGCTACATCCTCTACAATTTAATCAGTGTGTGTGCGTGTGCGTGTGTGTGTGTGTGTGTGTGTAAAAAGACAAAAGACATAGATTCAGAGAGAAAGAGAACTATGGAAAACCTTGGATAAGGAAACATGTCGAGAACATAAAACTTGGGTTTCGAAGTATCGATCTCATCGGGCGTCCGAAAAGTTTTGTTCTGCTCCCAAAAACGCTGCCACTTGGGTTCAATCTCGTGAAAAGGATACGCCCTCCTCACTTGCTGATGCTGCTTCTCCTCATCAACTTCTTTCGATTCCTCGCTCACAACACTTTTACTACCAATACTACTACTCCTATTGGCACAGTTGAAGACTCTCAGACCAGAAATGGCCCTTTTAGGGGCAATAATGGTAGTGCGTTTTCGAGGTGGGGGCGGTGGTAGTTGGGCAGCTGAGAAGGTAATTGTGCGGTGGCGAAGAGGAGGAGATAGTGATGGAGGGAATTGAATTGGACTGTGAGATTGAATTTGGGTGTTCATTTTTGGGGAGGAGGTGGAGGTGGAGGTGGTGGTGGTAGATTGGGAGTTTAAGTGTTCAAGTGGTTGAGGATATATGTAGAGGATAATGTGCTGTTGGACTTGGCGGTAAAACCGATTGGGCCCTCCTAACCCAAAACAGGGCCCAGTCGGACCGAAGGATGGGGCTTAAGTTTGGCCCAAAGTTCGAGTTCCGATCATTTTAAATGATATGTCAAAATCTTATGAATTGAATTTTTTATAGAAGTTAGTGGATCATATTGATCTAATAACTCACACTGATTTGAAATATAAAATATGATAAATAATTTAATAAATATAACATTGCTCAAAAAATTATCTCTACTGAACAGAACGCAACATTAAAAAACTTTAAGGAATAATTTAAAATAATAATATTATTTTACATAATTTTAAATCTAATTTGAGGATCTAATGTATTGACATCGATGGGTTAAAAGTAGACTATTTTTAATAATAAAATATATAACCAATTTATTATTAATAATAATAAAGAAAAAGGAAAATGACGTTTGGTGTCCGCTTCAAATAAAATATCCATAATACCAATATTTTATTCTATTATCTATCTGCTTATTTATTTTAATATTATTAATTAGTGATATCACATCACATTGTCATATAGTCTCACCGTTGTTATGAATATTTTCGTCCACCCACACTAGGTCCCTAAATTCCTATTCTCATGGCCCAGCTGTCAAGCCGTAGGAGTAGGTGTAAATTAAGATCCTTATCTTTTCTTTTTGTTTTGGGTTAATTGCAAATTGTACCTTAAAAAATTGTTCAAATCTTAATTTATACCCTCAAATATGAAAATTTGTATCAATGCGCACCTGAAACTAACAGTCGTCAGTTTACCATCTAAAATTAAATAGATAAATTACACATAAATCTCATCATGCTTGTCATTTAATCATTTGAACCCTCTCTCATTTAGAATATTACTATTATACCTCATAACGTTTGTGCACGTATAACACATAACTCCTTGTTGTTGATATCTGTTAATATAACCATTAAAAAATATGATTTTATCTTAATAAAAAATTATAATTTCATACTACCATTTATTTTGTGGACTTGTTATACCCTAAAATTCAAAATCAAGCTTATCATTTAAATGTTCAATATAACGTAGGTATTTATATAAAGTTTTTTATATCCAATGCAATACATCACTTAAACAGAATTATTGCCCAATTGCAGGAACATTTTTAGTCATATTTAGATTCTCAAGGGATGTAGATGTAATATTTTAAATGTGAGGAGTTTAGGTGATTAAGTGACAAGCATGAGGGGGTCTAGGTGTGATTTATCTATTTAGTTTTAGACGATAAACTGATGGCTGTTAATTTGAGATGCGCATTGATACAAATTTCTATCTTTGAGGATGTAAAATGAGATTTTTTATCTTTTAGGGTGCAAATTGAGATTCAAACAATCTTTCGAGGTACAATTTGAGATTTTTTTTTTTTTTTTTGTTACAGGGTGTCCAAGCTTGCGTCAATTAATCCCTCGAACTCAGTGATTGGTCACCGTAATTAAGATAAGGATCTTAGTCACTAAGCAAAAGGGCAGTTTTGTCATTGTCAATGGCCAATTACAAGACCCTAATGGACTTTTTTTGCAGTATAAAAGATGTCTTCACTTGTTAATCTTTTGAACAAAAAAAGTGAGTATGGATGGAGAAGGAGGAGGGATCCCTCTCAAACATTCTAGAGTTTTTCAACCTCTCCATGATTCCTTTGAGACTGAGCTACCTCAAGTTTTGAAAAACTTTGATGCAGGATGGAGAAAACTTTGTTTTCTAAATTTTTTAGAAACTATTTTGAAAGATAGTCTGTCCAAAACAAGTTTTCATGATAGTCTTTTTATCACAAAACAAAAAAAAAAACTATTTTTGAGATACAGATATCATCCAAACAGGCCCGGATTTCTCAAACTTTTGGGACTTTGAGGTATGATTGGTAGAGATATATGAATCCAAAATCATTGTGGAAACTTCAAGAGAAGAGGAGATAAGGTACTCCACAAAATCTTCAAATCTTTGATGATTATAGGTAGTGTTTATTGTAAGATTACTCTCTCCAACTTTTTCTTTTCCCTTTTTATTTTGTTGTTGTCAAAAGTATTTGTTCTTCAAATAGTCTTTATTCATTTATTTTATCAAATCTTGGTATAGACATAGTTTAGTACACAAGGGGATTGTTTTCACCATTTAGATTGAGATCTCCTCTAATGCTAATATCTTTTAATTTTTTTGAGACTTTGTTGATTATAACGGGTTTTATTTGAATTCATGTTAGGTGGTTTGGAAGGATGGAATTGAAGAAAAATAGTGCCAGAATGAATATAAATATGATAGAGGTTGATTCTGATACTCAAATCTAATGTATATGGATAGTATTGAGTCTAAGAGTCAAATGGTTTATCATGGGGGTAAAGTTACCTAGCACTCCACTTATCTTCTCTCAACTCCATTACAAGAAGTCTGGTGCACTGAATACAATCTTTAGTTAGCCTAACAATAACAGTAAATCTTGTGTATTTGATACGACTTTTAACATTTAAGATCAGACATAAATTACAAACATTCAAAATTCATTTGAAATGTGATAATTTTTTATGCATTATGTTTTCATAACACTAGGTCTACACGCGATTAATAAGTTTGGATCGAAACTAGTCATGATCCTATATGCATCATATGGAATTGACAAATTATATTATGTCCTAATGTTGATGTTTAAATGTAAAATTTATTGGGATCCACTTATCGAAGGAATGATATGCATTTGAATTGCAATTTTTTGAATTTCATTTAGATTATGTAACATTTTTCATTTTTTTATAGTTTCTCACCCAAAAGTAAGAAATGTTAACCATATAAACTCTTTGACTTGATATGACCCATTTATTAAGAGCAATATGCTACTCAGACATATGATTGTAGTAATTGGATTGTCAGTAGGTCCCAGCATTGAATGCACTTTACTATCAATCAAATGGTTACAATGCATTAAACCCCCAAATTATTTTCCCATAGCATTAGTGATTTATTAAACGGGAATATATATATACTTTTCGTTTGACTAATTATATTTGTCATGGTTGATTTATTTGAGTTACATTGGTCATCACAAGGGTTAGAGATTTCGAAGTGATAGTTAATTGTTTATTACGTTTATGATAACACACTTAGTAGAATTTCTATAGACATGATTGCCATGCTAGACCAAATCACAGGTTTAGAGTATAATGCTACTACCCTGAACTTGTTACACACATTATATATGCTTGAGCATACTTAACCATCATTTACTTCTACTTTGACATTTGTTTTCCATGGTTGATTTATATCTACAACCCTCCTTTTTCTGAATCCATCTTACATCAATAACCCGACCCCAAGGCAATTTTTAGTAGTTGTCTAACGACACTTGATTTGTTGAAAATTTCACTAAACTGTTACATGACAGCATAGGTTCTTAAGAAGGAAATTCAAGAAGTATAAACTTTTTAGCAAAAACCCTGTCTCATGGTGTATAGGTCACCGAGATGCGAGGGGGAACAAGAGGCAATGTCTGTTTTATTAGGAAGACAAAACCTCTGAATGCTGCCACAAAAACTTACAAGACTCTTCCTTGGGCCAACAAAATTATTTCACAATCCAAGGATCACAGCAGCAAACGGCGATTATTACAGGAAGTTAATACGAAGTTACATTATCGTCTGTGAGAGTGAGTGATTGGCTGGTAGCTGTTGATTTCTATTAGCATCATCACCTTGCGGATGTCAGCTTTTCAAAATCATCAACAGCTTGGTTGATAGCATGAAGGATCATCTTCTTTATCTGTTTCAAAACAATCGAATTTTACATGACATCAAATACTTCATTCTATTTAGAAGGACATGAATGAAGACGGGAGAAAAAGATGTAGAAAATTTGCGTGTAATAATAAGCATATACTATCGTAGATACAATATGCTACCTCTAGTTTGTCTTCTTTAGCCCTGTGGTATTTTGGTAGCTTCCGAAACTCCTCAGTTAGGCGCATGCATTCGTGGACATTTTCAGGAGAAACAAAGTCCACAGCAACCTTTGTGCATGACTGTGCATGCAGGAAAAGTAGGAATTTAAAATGGTAGTTATATAAGCAAGGCGATATGTTTTTCATGGCACGAAGGATGGAAAATTATTACCGATAAAATAGTACCTTGAGATTTCGCACTTGATGTGGGCATCCAGCAGGAATAAATACTGCCTCTCCAAGTTTTTGCACAAACGTCCAAGCTTCTATTCCTGAAAATATTGAAGTTGTCATATATATTTGTTAGAAGTTATCCCATAAGTTGCCGAGCACTTTGGTGTACACAATAAAAATGATATTGCCATGTTAATACTAACCATATTCCTCCTTGAGCTTCCTTTTATGTTCCGAAGTCAAGTAGAATGTTTGATCATGAATTGGATGAACAACCTAATTGAGCAAAGGAAGACTATAAGAGACTTGAAGACATCTGACATTACAATACTGAAGCTTAATTTTACAAATTACCTCTTCAACTGGACAACAATAAGTGTGCCTAAATTCTGTTGAATGCTTGACAAGATACTCTTTCAATTTTGGTACATCTTCCCTTCGGAAGATGTCCCAAAGAGCACATCCTGTTTTCTGTGTCTTTTGTTCCGGTTGGAAAGGAAAACCTAATATTCCTGCATCCTCACCTACCAAATTTCCACTCACTACTTCACTACTTCTGTATGGCTTCTTGCTTGTAGAGACAATATGATTAGACACCTCCAGCCCACAACATGCAGCTCCACTGGAGTTTTCTGTCTCTTCGTAGATTCCATTCTTGAGTTTAGCAAAAAATCCGTTCATCTCTCGATCAAAGCGTTCTCTTGCATCCTGCGCTCTGTGTATCCTTTTCAACCTTTCGATTGCAGAGTGTTGCTCATCACTTAACTTGACTTCTGCTGTGTGAGTCAATATATTCACCTGAACCAGGTATAATTTGGGAGAGCATGAGTTTTTATATTAGCATGAAAGAATTTATGTTACATGAGGATTTTTACACTACCAACACATTACAATGCATAATTTGGAAAAAAAAAGGATTAACTTGATTGGATGGTTGCCACTGCCTTCGGGCATATATAAACTGCCTTTATTGAAAGGAATGCATTGGAGCATATATGTTTATCTGCACTAGTTTTCAGCTCGTTAAGAACAATTATGGGCTGCAAATGTCTCTGGAGAGAACTGGAGATGCTCTCCAATGAAGAACCTGTATGAGAAAACTTGATTCATTGACAAAAGAAATGCTAATGGGAACCCTCGATCAAGAAGGACTTCGGAGACTGCGATCGAATTGAGAAAAAAATAGAAATGGAGGGCCAACTATTCTAGTTGCGTCTCTAACCTTACAACGCTACCCATAATTGCCGATCAAATCCGATAAAGGAAGTCTAATCAAAGCGCAATATGTAAATGTAGAACTGATTATCGAAAATAGAAGACAAGCGAAAAACAATACCGAGATTAAAATTCATACCGCATCTGACATATCACAATGAAGTTTAGTTACAGAATCTCCACGTCCAAGTTCTTCTGACATCCCATACGCAATGTATGTCTTTGGGCCCAAATCAGGCTTTAGGACACCTGGAGGCAACTTCGCAGCAAGATTGAGAAAACCAGTCCTAGGATCTGTGTATTCCTGGAATGGTAATGCACTGATAAACTCATCACAGTGACGTGGCAAGAGATCCTCAAATTTATCAGAAGGAGGCCAGTCCTTTAGCTTGAGCATCTCAGGCCAGAAATTTGCATATCTTCTCCCTTCAACATAACCTTTGAAAAATTTATGAGTACTAATCTCAACCTGCAAATAATAGCATAATGGAGTTAAAACATTTGATATGAAGCAACAACAGCTGGAAAAAAAAATCGCCACTAAGATGTCAGATGACTAAAACTCGAAAGTTATGGAATGAATGAGCAAAAGTCATGCGATCACATTATATGACTTGACTTTTACCAACCATATCCATTCAATACAGATGTAACCAGTTACACTCTGAAAATACAGAAATGATACTTTTGTAGCACAGATTGAAGGTTGGTATCATAATTAGCATGATAGATGTCACACAATGACCACAAATATGCAGGAACTTTAACGGTACAAAATACTAAAATACTCGACGTGGAAGTGGGTGTGGAAGAAGATGATTATGGTTTAAATGAATATACCTGGTCGAACAATGAATATACAAATGGCAATAAAGCTGCCAAAACTAACCTGACAACCAGCCAGGCAATCGATAGCCTTTACTTCTGACATCTTTGAACTAATCTTCAAATCCACATTCTCACACAGTGCACGCCACATAACCATTGGCTCCCAGCTTAAGCCAGTCGTCTGCTCAAGAACATCTTGAACAATCACTGGCTCACCTTTTTCCCAGTGGCTACGGAAGCGCAAAAGCTCTTCCTCCTTTAAGACATCCTTCGAAGATGGAAAATACAAATAATTGTCATCAGAGCCTGCTCTAGAAGCTGCTCTATGCATCATCTCACCATCATTGTTACAAATCGGCCTGGATATTTTTTTAACCGTTTTACCTTCAGTTACTATTTTTTCTGCTTTTGCTTCTAAACTCGAAATCCAGCCCTTTGGAAGGATACACTTAAGCTCCAATACACGATCACCACACCCACCCATTTCTTTTGGAGCACAGCCAACACTTCCATCAACTTTGGCGACCCAATCAGTCATAGGCTCACTCCGATCCACGGAAGTTTTCTTGCAAGAAGAGTCTGGCACTGGGTCTCCACCATGACTGTAATCATAGCCTCTATCTGTATATTGAAAACCTACTCTGTCATAATCCACTGGAGGATCACCCCTGCGAATCTCCCGACAACAACTAATACAGAGTTCATAAGAGCAATTTGGGCAACTTCGATGAAGATCAATGATTGAAGTTGCACAGTGGTTGCTGCCCAAGACAAATGAAAGATTCAAAAGTTGAATAGAATGATAGATATGGCCATACAACTAGATTAAAGCAACTTAGAAACTTACCAATAGACACGCTCATCGTTGGAACAAACAGATTGCTTTATTTCAATCGAAGATGACGGTTTTCCTACACATTCAAAATCTCCTTGAGAAATATAGAATATTGATGTCAAAAACCTATACCTATATTTTAAGGATATCTACCTTGAATAATGGACTCCATCTCTATCTCCTCAGTTTGCTCTTGACAAATTTGTTTTAGAAATGGATGAAGCAACTTGATCATATAGAGAAGATGCTGCACCTTTTCTTGACTATTGAGATCTTTCTTTGAAGTCTGAAGGTTGAAAATATCAAGTGGTTATTGGGACCATCAAAATTTAAAGTAGTTTTCAACCGTCTAAAGCGGAAACAAACCTTCAGCATTCCACTTGAGTGTAAGCACAAGTGGCAATTGCAATTTCCACGGCAAAACGGACAAAGCTCTGAAATTTCTTCTTCTGACAATTGAGGATACCTATGTACCCAAGCAAAAGAAATTACTTGGAGAAAAAAAAAAAAAACACAATGAAATTATCAAAAGAAAACCTTTTCATAAAATCCGAAAAATACTACCGCAAAAAACTAGGATAAAAGTATACCATTGCTTAATACATTGGATACAATATAGCTTCTCTCTGCACTTGGTGCAAGGAACAACAATTCTTCTATCTTTTCTGCTACACTGATGACACTTCAAGCACTTCTCTCCATTGTTCTGCTTAAAATTATAACATTTGATTAACTAGCACATTTTCATTAGGAAGGATATAAGGAAAAGAAAGGTATTATTTGAATGCGTTAGAGAATTCAAAGAAAGGACTTTTACCTTCATGTTCTTAGTTATATAACTGTCTATGATATTCCCATCACTTTTTGAAGCTGGAGAAGAAGAAGTGGAAGACGACGAAGAAGATGAACTACGCAAAGGCAGGTTCTCACACTCATCATTTTTTCCTTTACTGTTCCGCAGACTTCTTTTCGTCATCACTTCATTTGAATCAACACTTCTACTTATCCTTGTTTCTGTTAAAACCACATCTTCATCATCACATATCCACTCACCAAAATAAAAATCCTGGTCAGCCGGCTTTCTATTGTTTGAGGCAGCACGATACCTTTCTGACATTCTTTTTCCATGTGAGCTCTCAATGCCTTGAGTTTGCTGGCTGGTCTTTATTGAGATGCTTGTTCCGGTAATAGAAGACCTCCTATTATCCATGCGCACCTCCCATTCTTCATCACCTTCATCTTCACATTCATCCATCCAAAACCTACCTTCATAACTTTTCTTCTTGTCTGAAGCACCCAAGCTCCTCTCAGCATCTCTTTTACCATGTGATCCTTTGTGCTCTTGCATCCTCATACCTTGCTTAATTGAAATGAACTTCCTTTGCTTAATAGAACTTTTTGTTGTCCTTGACAATGATCCAGAATTGCACTTGTTCTCCTCCTCAACTTCGTCATAATCATATTCGGATTTATACTGAAAAAGCTCAGCCTGAAGAGTTCTTTTCTTGTTTGAGAAACATTGATGCCTCCCTGAGGTGCTTCTGTCATGTAAGCCTCTGATTCCCTGAGCTATCCGTGTTTTCTTGACTGACGTTTTCGATCTTCCAGATGATGACATTACATTGTTCTCTTCTCCCCTTTCTTCTTTTTCTTTCAATTCAACTGAAGAATATGCACATTGTACAATTCTTTTCTTGTTTGAGGCACTATGTCTCTTTTGGGGGAGTTTTCCACTACACGAGCCTTCAATTTCCTCATCTATCCTTGTTTTCTTGACCAAATTTTTTGTTCCTTTCAGTGATGATCTCACATTTATCTCACTTTCTTCTTCTTCACAATTCATGAT
The DNA here is from genome assembly GCA_951799425.1 of Ilex aquifolium. Classification (NCBI taxonomy): domain Eukaryota; kingdom Viridiplantae; phylum Streptophyta; class Magnoliopsida; order Aquifoliales; family Aquifoliaceae; genus Ilex; species Ilex aquifolium. The sequence continues at coordinate 1,042,075 of OX637393.1, read as the reverse complement.
CTCACACATTTTTCTCTTCTTCGTGAGTCCAGGAACACTTCTAGAAACCTTTGGGATCATCTGCATTTTATTATTAGTGCAGCTGCTCAATTGTTCTACCTTTGCAATCAACATTGACATCTTCACTCTCTCTGTAAACAAAAGATGAGAACCTGAAAAATACCATCATCCAAGTACAGTTCATGACAATATCGACACGAGGAATCATCTTTGACTACAAATAGTGCTTCATCCAATAGATAGTATTATACAAAAACATAGAATTCTAACCCAAATTACAGAAATTATGTGTATAACTTGGAATCAAACTCTATTTGTGGGTGTATGAGCAATGACTATTAGATTTAGTGTTGCACACCATTGATTCAAATATTGGTTTTCTCATTCAAACACGTGATTTTATATATTATCCTATCAGGGTACGCCATAAAAACACATAATAACCAGTTGGTACCACCAAGATAGGTGAGTTGACTCAGAGTCAACCGAACTGGGCTGACAAATTCAACCCGTTCCAGTTCATTAATATACATTAATTCCAATAAACAACAAAAGGGTTCCCAGAGTCACAATCCATATCAATTCAATTAAATCATCAAGAAATTCTTCATAAATCAGATTAAATTTAGATATGCAGAAAACAACAAATAAGAACAACAAAGGTAGCGGCATTGATTGATGATACCCTAAAAGGGGTTTAATTCATGATTGACTGACCTAATCAATGACAATGATTTTCAATCCACTTTTAGCTCGAAACGTCGAATTTTTGAGACGTCGATGATGAAACTAATGTGCATGTTCGCCGGCCAAAGATAGAATGAATCAAAATCTGATTGAGAATTCTGAGAAATGGATTGCTGGGTGAAGTGGTGATTGAGATAATAACAGCGAAACCTGGTATTGAAGATGAAGAGATAGAGAGATGAAGAGATAGATAGAGATGGAGAGAGATTAGATATATGGAGAGAGAGAGAGAGAGAGAGAGAGAGAGAGACAGAGAGAGAGTCCGAGGTGGAGAGGGAAAAACAGGAAAACAGTGGGCTGGTGAAGCAATATATATTTTTTGTTCGTTTCCTACTTTGGGAGGAATGAAACGACAACGTTTTGGGTATCGGCCGGATTAGCCACTGCCTCCTTTGGTAATTCCCAGAAAGTCCTCTTTTTGTCTTTGGTCATCACAAATGTACAAGGCACACTCGGGCGCGTGAAACACACGCAATATATACCGCTTACATCGCAATAAGATTTTCAAACAAAAATTATTTTATTTTTAAAATAAAATTTTCACAATACATTGAGAATTTATTTAAATAGTAGTAACTTGTTTTAATTAGATAAGCATGTCAAATTTTTCGTCAATTGACATCTCACGTGACATGCACATAATTAGAGATAAGTATTTTGTAACGCAAAATTGAAATAATAAATAAATTAAAGAAACAAATTTATAATATATTATAGATAGAAAATCAAACGCCTTTAGTTATTGAGGATAATCACTATTATTTTAGAATTTTTGGATGTAATATAAATTTTTTCTTTGAAAGAGAAAAAAAAAATTAAAAATTTCAACGAGCAAGGTATTAGTAATTCTCAATATTTTTAAGATGCTATGACTACAAAATTTAGATTATTTTAAGGTGGCCGGATCTAACATTTGCAGTTTAAGTAATAACATAATTCTACTAATCGAACATTTGTATTTTTTCCCTTATGTCTTAGGGCTGTCAAAGTCAAAATATAACACTATACGAAATTAGAGGATTGTGGTCCTCCTTAAGTTACTCGTTTCATAAAAGAATAGACCTGATACGACACGATTAATAAACGAATCGGTTATGAGTGAAGTCAATTAAAAGAAATATACGACACAACTCGTTTTATATATCAATTATACAAGATTCATAGACGACACAAATTCGATATAACATGAGTCGTTAGACACAAATTAATAAACAATTTAGGTATGAATGAAATATTTTTTGACACGAACCTACTAAAATACAATATAAACTCGTTTCACTCGATACGATTGATAGGTCAACTTGTGTGTGTTCATAACAAATAAAAATAAAAACTCTACTAGTCGAATTTAAATTTTTTTTTTTTTCATTCTATTGCATAAAAATAAAATATGACCACATTACAATTTAGAGAATTAAGTACAATCCGACAATCCTATAAGAAAATCTCAGTGGGATTCCTTTTGAGTGCAATTTGATTTTGAAATCTTCAATATTTATGATTTTTTAAAATTTCAGATTCATATAATATAATTGCGAGCAATCAACTTAAATGCAAGAAAATCCTTTTAAAATATTGTGTATGGTGAAGAATATTTTTGCATGTATGGAGAATAATTAAATACCACAGGGGGAGTTAATGGTGTTCGATAAAATCGGATTTAGATATTTTCTAATATATTTTCTTTTTTATTTTCTTTTTGATGAATCATTCACATTAATGAGTAAGAGATTCACTTGAATACAATAAGTTATTAGTTATTGGTCGCCCTCTCTCTCTTTTTTTCAAGAAAAAAAAAATTATATTCCTTTTATATCCCAGTAAGGTAATTTTCTGAAAAAAGAATTGAACAATGCACGTGATATCCACGGTTTTCATGCGCTTGCACTGGTGCTAGTGGGTGTCAAGCCACGTGTATGTTTGAGTCAGCAATGCCAACCAATAGAAAAAAGAGTAAATGTAAAACGTGTTATTTACATCATTATAAAATTCCAAAAAAAAATGCATGTACAGTCCACGTGAAAAGTCAAAAGCACAGATAGATACTCCCAACTTTGACGTAACCATTCATTTGCAAGAGAAGAGAATCATTGAAGTGGGCCCCCTCCACTCAACTCAGGGGATAACGCTACAGTGTCCTCAGGAATATGGTTAAATTATAAATATTTTAAAAATACTTTTTGATATCATATATTTATTTTTTATTTATTAAAATGTGATGCTTGCAAAAAAATTTATTTTCTTATTTTACATTTTTTTTTTAAAATTTTACAGTCTATTACTATAAAACTAATTTAAACTAAAATCTACGACTATGATAAGTTTAAAATAATATCATGGTATGGTATATTTGGCCATGGCCCGAACTATTTTGGGTAAAGTTGTCGAGACAGGCAATTCCATGGCCAACGTTTTGAGTAAATATTCAAGTTGATGGTAACACTGCATGAATTATGTCACATTGTACAATAGTTCAATAAGAAAATTAAGAAATGGATAAAGTGGACATCTTTTCTTTACATAGAAATAGTTATTTATTATATAGGGCTCATTTGTCCACTTATTTTTTTGTTAGTGAACAATTATACCAAATGACATTGCTAAAATGACGTAACAATTTAATGAAAAAATTCTCCTATATTATGTTAACTTTTAATTGGGGTAGAAATAATAAATAAAATAGGTTAAATACAATAACTCCGAATAAACAAACTATTTAGTGAAAATTAGGATTAGATCCTCTTTAAGAAACTTTTAATGAGTTGAGTCAATTTATTTTGGAATAAGTCTTTTTATTAACTTTGACGAGCTCATATGCAGATCATGTCTGAACCCAGTTCATTGGTTGAGCCCAAATCATCAAAAAACAGGTTAGACTTAGCTCATGACCTCAACCCAATCCAAAACCCAGGAGTCCAAGAAAAATCAACACACCAGAACAATCAACGAGATAACCATTACTCCAAGATAATGTCTATCTTCAATTGTAGCTATCCCCTGATAAATTAGTAGTTTGACATTCACATCACGGCCACAACTAGGGCTCTGTGCCTATAAATTATAAACCTCCTACACATGGACAGAGATCTCACACACCTCACCTTGAACATAATTTTGCTCTCTCTCTCCTATTACCTTGTACTCTCTCATTAATAGAGTTCTCCGGCCACGATTACCTCCTTCTGTGGTTAGGTCACTCAGACCCAACCACCCAATCTTTGTCTCTTCTTATTAATTGTTTTACACTACACACTCGACTAATTTAATTTTACATAAATTCACTTTTGTGCATCATCAAACTTTATAGTAAGTAGTTAAGTCGACAATTTTTTAATAACTCTAGAATATCCTATCTATTAAGTTTAAAGTTGTGTTCAACGTTAATTGAGTTTTCTAACCGAAAAACCGTTACCCTTAATGGGTTTTAACCCACTGCCCAAACACACCCTTAATTCATGGTTAAAAGAGATATGTCAGTAAGATATTTTTCATATAATTTAAAATTCAAATTTATGAGTATATATTATACACATTAATTATTATTCCATTAATGCTTTGTGTCTTCGTTTTTTCATACATCATTGTTCATCCTCAGATCAGCTTTGGAAATTCATCACCATTGACAATCTTCTTCTTTTTCTTCGTTTCAGGGTCGTTTGGACTTCCCTCTCATCTAAGACAAAGTCTGCCCAGTTTGTCCTAAAGTCCAAAACCATAATAACAGTAGAAAAACGTCCACCTCTACTGAGTCTTTTTTTTTTTTTTCCCTGGAACTCCATCTCCATCTCTCTCTCTCTCTCTCTCTCTCTCTCCACACACTCACGCAAGTACACATATATAGTTATATAAAATCAAAAATTAATGGCATTTATCGGTCCAATACAAGGGCCATATGACCCCGTCATTGAGGCCCACGTAACACCTCTCTCTCTATCTGGCTCAAGATTTGTGGTTTAAGGTAACAATTTCTTCGAACTATAATGGCTTCGCTTATCAGTGTTTCTGACTTTGTGTTTGAAGCAGATGAACTTCTTTGGGAAGACGGATGAACAATGAGGTTGCAGATTTTGACTTTTGGTTAAATTAGTAATGCAATAGTGTTTGTATACAAAAATTAATAAAGTATATTAGATATATGTGTATATAAATCACGTATCATCTCAAATTTATCAAACTTAATTTTTCAGTGCTCATATTCTATTATAAAATTATGAAAATTTTGTATGTTCCCAAAATTCTTTGTGCTAATTATAAAAAAATAAAAAAATAGTTACAGTTCTAGAATTTTGTAATTGAGATTGATTTGTTAGTAATGTTTGAGAAACTAAATTTCTTGAAATTCATTTGATTAAGATTTCATTTATAATTTCTCGAATAAGGTAAAAGTAATTATCAGTATACTAATCACATTGGAACCTTATTGTAATTAGAAATTAGTTAGGTCAATTGAGATAATATTTAATATATTACTCTATAATATATATTATCAATTAAATTAAAATTTTAAAAAATTCAAGTTTTACTGAAAAATATACTGCAATATCTATTTTTACATAAAATATTAGTATAACTTATAAAGTTTATTGTGACTGAAGAATTACCTTAATGTAACATAAATTGATAAAACTATATATACAATTATTTTTTATCTTAGAAATGAAAGGATTAAACTTTTCGATAAAAAAAAAACACACACACACATGTAGGCATAGTGTTATCTTTACATATGATATGAGTAATATTAGATCAATAGAGTTTTTAAAGGTTTTTTGAACGCTTAATTGAAAATATAATGGTGCATATTTTTTTAAGGGTAATATAATCAATCAATTTTTTTCATAAAAATTGATATTTATACATAGAAAATAGATAATTAAAACATATGTTATAGATAATTCAAAATTTTAAATATGTAATGATATGATGGTAATTTAAATATTTAATTGCACAAGGGTGAATTGACATTTGCAATCATTTATAAGGGCATAATAGATATTCAAAAGTTTTCTATCTTAAGGTATTTTTATTAGTAGTATGAACGTTACTGTTTTTTGTTTTAAATGTTACTTTTTTTTTTTTTTTGAATGTTATTATTTTTTTGGTCTGAATGCATCATCAGTTGTCCATGTCGTTTGATCCCTAATTTTGGTTCACTATTTTATATTACTACTTTTTATTGATCATATTACTACTTTTTGTTGAGCATGTTACTGTTACTATTATATCTTGCTATTTTTTTTTTCTTTCTAAATATTAATATTCAATGTTATTATTTTTATTTTGAATGTTATTATATATATTTTATATATTTGTGAGATAAATTAGTACTAATCTATATATATGTACTAGAAATTGTCTGTGCCTGAAGGCACTACGTAACAACAACAAAAACAATAACCCAAACTGCATCCATGTTGATGTATGTCACAATTCTACACCACCTATAACACACTCAGATCAAAATAACTGTTATAACAAACAAAATTTCAATAATTAGTATGTACTAACTATTATTTTTTTTAAATGTCGTCAAAATTTATTTTAAAAATATTATCCTTGAACAATATTGACCACTGTGTATAACTTATAGAATCAGATCTTTATGTAAATAAACATGACTTAAATCAATAATCTCATTGCATCACGTTAATGGTACTATTAACACTATTTATCATACAAATATAAACTGAATTAACACCAAACTTAAACTAATAAGAATAAGTAAGTAAGTACATTCACTCATTCCATAGAAACTTAAACTAATAAAAATAAGTAAGTACATTCACTCATTCCATAGAAACCAAATAACCCCAAAAATCAAGTCACAATGCCTCTCCATATTTGTCCCCAACAGAACCGCAAGTAATTGCTCATACCTGAAGGCACTATAAAATACACAAAAAAAAAAAAAAATCACAAATTAAAAAAATTGAGAAAGATCGTCAAACAATATTGACCCACTATTTTTTTAAAAACTAATCAACAAAATTCCTCTAAAAACATAACCATTGAATAATATCACCCAATGTATATCATTTATATAATCAAATTTAGTAATTGACGCAAAACTATTTTAAAAAAAAATTCCTGAAACCAATAACCAACATACCATTGCACCAGAGTCATGTTTTAATACAACTACTTACCAACTACTGCAATATCATAATTCAAACATTTACCAAAATGTTGCACATAATGCACTTACTAAATGAATAGTCATATATGAAAAATATAATGGCATCCATAACATTCTAAAGAAAATGGTTTCAAACCGATTTCATCACTAATGATACTAAATATCGTCACCATACAACCATAAAATAAATATCCAAATACTAAAGAAATAAAAAAACTTTATTTTAAAAAATAACTTTCTTACAATCCAGAATAATACTCATAGACCATGCAGTAAGGAAATACGAAAGACAAACCAGGTACATCTTGATTAAAAAAAGCATTTTAAAAGTTCATGCAAACCCTGAATTCACACCTAGTGTTTGTTGAATTAGATCCACATTCACCACTTATTTTTCCAAGCATAAGTCTCCCCACAGAATTCTGCATGCACAAATAGTGAGCAGTAACAAATAAATCATAATGAATTAATTCAAATAGCTTATGGCCACCGCACACAACAAAATTTTAAAATTATCTCCCCAAAACAACCAAACAGCCCCAACAAAATTCGTAACTTTTCTCAAAATCAAAGGCCGCCATACAACTCTTTCAAAACCACCTAGCAACACCTCTAACCACCGCAAATGTAGTTAGATAGAATTACATATTGACTTGACAAAAGCTTGAACACATGAATAAAGAAAGACCCACTGCTAAAATGAAATTTGACCCAATAAGCACAAAAAGTAATATTGCAATTTTGCTAGGAACAAACTTCACAAATACCATGAGTATCAAACTATATCACTACCTTTAATAGTTCTCTTCAAATAGGTGTTTCACATAGATAGACAAAAAAGAAATAGAGATTGAATGACTATTGTTTGAATACAATCTTGCAAGAAGACGCACACATCATGAAAAGTCATACCCATCAAACAGTGATGACCAATGCATAATAAACACATGGGATTGACTGTCTTGATAACTTGATCAAAATAAATGAACTATCAGAAGATTGAAATTGGCAACAATCCAACATGCAATATAACAAAAGAGCTTCAAGCCAATAAAAAATATTTTTCACGCCTTCCATATAAATGTAACTACAACTACATACCATTGTTCAGCTCACCTCATTCTTTGAATGGGCTTGCAAAAATCAAACCCAATCAATAAAAAAAATATTACATAAAAACCAAAGAAGACATCTTCAAATAATGACAATATGTTAGCCATTAGCTGAATTTTTTATGATTTGGTTCTGCTAGGAATTTCAACAAATGGTTGATGTGCATTATCAACAAACGGAGTGGTACTATGGTAGCTAGTTAAGCAAATATAACTTGCTTTTGCCAAAAAAAAAAACGTTGCACCATTAAGCTGAACCCAAAACAGGACACGCACAACGCACATGAACACAAACTGAAACACAGAAATGCCCACTGTCATTGGTCACCCAAATCAATAAACTCTAATTCATAACCCGCAAACTCAGGAAAATCAAAATCCCAATTTCGTAATGGATGAGTTATTCTCAATACCAAATTAAGAAATTTCACAATCATAATCCACTAATTCAAAAAGTTTTAAGCTTATATTGAAATTCAAAAAAAAAAAAACTCACCTTGCAACTGCAGGAAGTAATTTCTTGAAATTTTGCCGAAATCCCTAGAAATTTCTTGGCTTTATCAATTCTTCAATTTTTTTCTCACAGATATGATGTTTCACTCAAATCAAACAAACATTTCTCCAGAAAATCCTAACCCAAATAACCATTTTCCACGAAAATATACAAACGCAAAGAAAACAATTTTTTTTTTTCAATCCCAACTCGTTGCGGGGTGTGTGTGATGTTGTGTTTGTGGTTTCATTGCTCTGTGTGTGTATATGGATTCGAATGTGTGTGTGTGGGGGGGGGGGTTTCGAATGTGTGTGTGTCGTGAGAGAGGCTTACCTGGGTGAGTGGTCGTCGCCGGGTGAGGTGAGGCAGATTGTCGTAGGAGAGAGCGAGAGAGACTGTCGTTGTGTATGTGTGTGGGTTTTTGGTGAGAGCGTCTGTCGTAGGGGAGGAGACAAATTGACTTTTTTGGGGTTTTGTGTAGTGGGTTTTAATTTTTGGGCGGGATTTAATATTTGGGTGGGATTAGATTAGATGAATTTTGATGATATCTAAACCGTATATTTAAATTTTAATTAAGTCTTAGTTCTTCTTCTCCTTTTTTAAATTGAGAGTGTTAATTTCAATTTTGGAAATTTGAAATTGCCTCTATCTTGTTAGTGTATATATATATATATATATATATATATAACCGTCTAAGCCAAACTCTCTAATAGTTTAAATGAGGATGATGAGAGATAAAATGAATGTAGTAGAGTCTTAGTCAATCTCTTCAATGGTTTGAATGGGAATGAGCAGAGATAAAATGAATGTAGTAGGGTCTTGTTAGAATGTAGATTAATTAGGATTGTCGGATCAATAATACTGAATCGATCCGAACCGTATTTTATGTTGGGATTACGTTGTCCATTTGATGTGTTTATGTTTTGTCTCAAAACGATATAGACCTCTCTTTGTCTCCAAAATTCAAACTCAGCTCTACTTTATTATATATACTAGTAATTACCCGTGCCTGAAGGCACTATATGACAAATAAAAAAATTGCAAATAATTACTCATGCCTAAAGATACATTATAATGTTTAAAAATCACCTAAAAATATGGACCTACTATTTAAATATGGACATATGCATGTGTCTGAAGGCACTGTATAACTAAAAAAAATCGTCAATTCAAAAAAGTTAAGACTGTTGGAAAAAAATTGAACCCGCATAAGAGTCAATCCGTATACACAATTCACAATCATATCACAAAAAAAAAAAAACTATTAAACTGGACTCACCATCACGCCATAATCATATCTAAACACAAATATCTATCAACTACCGTAACAAAACGGATGAAATCCATAAAAATACATGAATAAATTCCAAGTCACGCCGCAAATAAAAATCAACATGATCAAATGAATGAATTTGCACCCACATTCACCAATAATGTTAACCTTCTATTACATCTCAATTTTATCACTAATTGAACTAATTCAAGTACAAAAATGAATAACTTAGGAATAAAATCTAACATGAGTGGAGCCGATAAATGAGTTCTAATAAATGAGTTTGGTAAAATTTTTCTATTCTCTTTGTATATCTTACCAAATCCACAAAAAGCGGGATTTAGCTCTAAAAAAAAAACTGAGCATAAACAACGATATGCAACTAAAGAAGCAATAGAAAAAGACGACAAAAAGAAAGACATAATTAAGGAAGAAATTAAAATGAATAATATACCTTGTCATAATTGTTGTGTGGATTCACTTGTAGCTTCAACGTGTTCATCAATTCCCGACTGTCAATGGTTTTAACTTTGAACATGCATAAGTCATACTGATGGCAATAAACACATTTTTATAATAGTAGGATTACGGTAGTAAGATAAACACATTTCATGGATTTCACTTGCAAACACACAAATAACATGATAATTTAAAACTCAAAATAACATAATAATTACAAAGAACATGATAATTACAAATATTTGACTCAAAATAACATAATAACAACTACCAAGAGCACTCTGACCAACACAACATACTACAAATCTTTCATAATATTCAAAATAGAATCGAATCTATTATAGCAGCATGGGATGTAAAAAATTCTGCTCAAGTTCAACTGACCAATTTAGAACTTCATAAAAAGGTCAAAATATAAAATCTGCTGAATCCTTTACCTCTTGCAACAAAGTTACATCTTGCATGATTGTAATGCACAAAATCCTCGACAAAGAATATCACAGACATGAACCTATATTAAGAATTCCAAAACAAATGACAAAACCCCATTATTTGGAAAAATTGCGGTTCTTATGTTTAAAGAGAACAAATGACCAAACATATGATGTGTGCTTGTGTTGTGTGTGTTATGTATGTACGGTGTGTTGTCTGCATATGTTGTCAATAGGAGAAAAATAGGTAAAGTTGAATTGGTGATCTATTAGCTTACGATGCAGCACTTTTAAGTAATGAAAAAACCCAAATTTTTCATCAACATTATTGAGCAATCTAGATGTAGCACATTCCTAATGAGTGTCAGGAGCAACAATATGCTGGAAAGTCCATCTGCAATCGATACTCCTATCAGCACACATACAGCCTGAAAACTGTGTTATATGAACAGCAAACATGTGCATCTTTACATATGGAACAGAATAATGAGGTTGTGCATCCATGCATTGCGGCAACATATGTATATGTGCATGTGTGAAAAGAATTCCAACCCATTTATAGCCTATAGCAGCAACATTCATGAACAAAAACACAATTCAAACAGTCAAACATGTATACGTTCATCTGTGCATGGGTTTTTGGATATGTAACCAAACTGGACAATCAGGCAAATAGTAACTCTAGCCAATGATGTCACCATTTCACCTTGAGTTGTTATGTGGCTGATAGGAACCAATTAGATTGTCCCTTACAATCCCTTTTTTGCAAAGATAAAGTTGAATAGGTACCTATACATTGCAATCACCTACTGCCACTATTGCAGTTTATAAGAGAGAGTTGCTATGGACAATCTAAGACAACTATTTTATTGAGTAATGAACATGGAGGACCAAGAAAGAACAAATTTTTTTAAAAAAAGTACATAGATTGCAGATGGACGCACACATCATGAAAAGTCATACCCATCAAACAGTGATGACCAATGCATAATAAACACATGAGATTGGCTGTCTTGATAACTTGATCAAAATAAAGGAACTATCAGAAGATTGAAATTGGCAACAATCCAACAGGCAATATAACAAAAGAGCGTCAAGCCAATAAAAAATATTTTTCACGCCTTCCATATAAATGTAACTACAACTACATACCATTGTTCAGCTCACCTTATTCTTTGAATGGGCTTGCAAAAATCAAACCCAATCAATAAAAAAAATATTACATAAAAACCAAAGAAGACATCTTCAAATAATGACAATATGTTAGCCATTAGCTGGATTTTTTATGATTTGGTTCTGCTAGGAATTTCAACAAGTGGTTGATGTGCATTATCATCAAACGGAGTGGTACTATGGTAGCTAGTTAAGCAAATATAACTTGCTTTTGCCAAAAAAAAACATTGCACCATTAAGCAGAACCCAAAACAGGACACACACAACGCACACGAACACAAACTGAAACACAGAAATGCCCACTGTCATTGGTCACCCAAATCAATAAACTCCAATTCATAACCCGCAAACTCAGGAAAATGAAAATCCCAATTTCGTAATGGGTGGGTTATTCTCAGTACCAAATTAAGAAATTTCACAATCATAATCCCCTAATTTAGAAAGTTTTAAGCTTATATTGAAATTCAAAAAAAAAAACTCACCTTGCAACTGCAGGAAGTAAAATTTTGAGCAGAACCCAATGCCCAATTCCGAGTATAATCAACCACCAAAACTTCCAGCGGCCATAATTTGCTTCAAACTACCAACGGATAAATACACCGAAATTTTGTACAATGTTTCACAAACTATTCTTGGATTCAAACCCAACTGTGCGTGTTCGTGTCGCTTTGTGTAACTGTGCGTGTTCGTGTCGCTTTGAGTGAATAGAAAGATATGGAAAAATTGAGAGAGGGAAGACATACCTGAGCGTTGCGTGAGCTGTGACTTTGTTAGTGGAGAATAACCAGCGGCACAAAGATTGGCAGAAGATTTGACATTGAGAGAAGATTTGAGATCGATTCTATGTGAGAAATTTTGGGATGAGTTTGGAGGGTAGGATAGAGGCGTGAGAAATTGGGAGAGAGGCAGAAGAGAGAGAGACGCGTGAGAGAGAGAGACGCGTGAGAGATAGGTTTCTTGGTGGGCGGGAAAAAAAAAATTTAGGACTAACGGTAGACCATTGGATCAAATTTTTTGAGATGATCTGAACCGTTTCTTGTTTCAAAACGATCTGGACCTCTATTTGTCTTTTAGATTTTGTCTCAAAACAATCTGGACCTCTCTTTGTCTTTTGGATTCAAACTTCGCTCTACTTTATTATATAGATATAGATTGATATGAGAGAAAAACAATTTTAACGTTTGTAAAACTCTTATAGGAGTTGTTAGTTTTTAAATTTATTTTAATTAAATATAACTACTTGAGGTATTTTGGACAATAGATATAAAAATAGACTTATTTTCAAACAAGTTTTTTTAGTTGACTTAAGTTCAAATAAGTCCACAAAAGAGAACTGACCGCCAAAATTTCTTTTTTCTTTCAATGGATTGAGACTTTTATAACTTAGATTGGAGTACAGTTAAGAATTATATAATTTGGGTTGGACTTGGATTAACCTGTTAACCAGCCCTAATCTACCCAAGTTGCAGCCCTATTGCTCCCTATCCCTTGGGCTTCCATGCCTTCCACGGTAGGCATGGTAAATTCAATGCGACCCAACTATTTGATACGAATTGATACAAAATTAACGAAATTGGGTTTGATTTTAATGGTTTCAAGTGGTAAATGAATAGGGCTGCCTAAGTTACATAATAAACGAGTCGTGTTTGGAGTTGAGTACCTTAATCCATTTATTACCCAATTACTTGTTTAGTAGATGACCCAATTTTTTGTAAAATTAGAGCTTTTAATTTAAAAATTATTGTATTGTAAAATTAATGGATAACACAAGTTGGGGTCGTGTAACCATTTTGTAAATGAATTGTGTTTGGTTTTACAATTTAGGGAAATTTGGAGGCCGGTCCCCCTATATGGACTTGTTTGGACTTAAGTCCGTCAAGGAAACTTATTTGTTATGAAGTCCGTTTTTTGTCAATTTTACCATACTATCCCTTCCCTTTAGAAGTGAAATAAAACTAAAAATTAAAAACTTCTAAATCTTAGGAGTTTGACTAACATTAAAATATTTTCTCTCTCATATCTATCTATATCCATATATAGGTTAAGAGTTTGACTAACATTAAAATTTTGCCTCTCTCTTATTTATATATATCCATATATAGGTTAGGTGCATATATATATATATATAGTAACATTAAAAATAAAAAATAGTAACATTCAAATACAAAAAAAGTTATGATTTGGATACAAAAAATAATACATTTAAACACAAAAAAATAGTAACATTTAAACATAAAAAAAAAATTGAAACATTCAATATTAATATTTTTAAAAAATAACAACAGTAACATGTTCAACAAAAATTGTAACATATTTAACAATAATTATTTCTCTCAAATTCAAACGCAAAAAATAGTACCATTCAAACACAAAAAATAGTAATATTCAAAAACAAAACAAATAGTAACATTGAATATTAATATTTAGTAAAATAATAGTAGTAACATGTTCAACAAAAACAGTAACATGCTCAAAAAAATAGGAACATGAACAGTAACATACTCAACAAAAGTAGTAACATGAACAGTAACATAATAAAAAAAATAGTAACATGAATTTGATATATATATACACCACCATCACTTGCATCATCTCATAACAACCCAGCGTATATATATATATATATATATATATAAAGAGAGAGAGAAAGAGAGGGAGAGAGAGAGTTTTGAATTTGATATATATATATAGAGAGAGAGAGAGAGAGAGAGAAAGAGAAAGAGAGAGAAAGAGAAAGAGATAGAGCTTTGAATTTGAATTTTAAATTTATGATGAAAATTTTATATATATATATATATATATATATATATATATATATATATATATATATATATATATATATATATAGAGAGAGAGAGAGAGAGAGAGAGAGAGAGAGAGAGAGAGAGAGAGAGATCTTTGAATTTGAATTTTAAATTTATGATGGAGATTTTATTGGCATATTTTAATTGACCTTGAATTAAGGGATAACAATTTCCAAAATAGGAAATTAATTTAACTTCCTTTCAAGGAAGGGTATTTTTGAGATAAAAAAAAAAAGTGGACTTAAGTCATTACATATAATTTTAAACATGGACTTAGCCCCTTATAAGTTTCCTTGCCGGACTCATCTCCAAACAAGTACATCTAGGAGGACTCACTTCCAATTTTCACTACAATTTATACCCGTTTAACACGAGTGTATATGGGTTGAGTGGTTTTTGACTCGAACCTATTAAGACCCAAAATGAACCGTCTTAACCTAACACGATTACCAAACCTAATTCCACAGGTCAATAAATTAACTTAGGGCCTAAATTTTATAGAGTAGGCCAAGCAGAGCCAACCATAGTGTTGTAAGGTCCAATAAGTCCATTCGACAATTTTAAATAAACTCATCTAACGGCCATCAACATGTATTTCAAATCCATTCACATTGCACTATGCCTTCAGACATGAGTTATTCCTAATAAATACATATATAGATTTTAAATAAAATAGACAAATAGTGGCTGAGATAAATTTTGAGTTAAAAATATGATAAATCCGACGGATCATGTTATTTCGAGTTTTTCACGACTCATATCACTTCAAAATTTTGATCTGATGCACCCCGTTTACTCTCAAAAAATTTGTTCCCGCCCACAACAATTTTCATTTTTTGACTCCCAAATTAATGCCTCTGATTTCCAAACTCGCGCCACTGTATCTACAAATATAAAAAGTAGAATTATTTTTGAAACCAGGACAAAGAGCGACTTAGATCAATTATGAGTTAAAAATATGATAAATCCGAAGGATTATGTTATCTCGAGTTTTTTATGGCTCAGATCACCTAAAAAATTTGATCCGACGCACCTCGTTTACTCTCAAAAAATTTGTTCCTGCCTACAATAGTTTCCATTTTTTGACTCCAAAATTAATGCCTCTAATTTCCAAACTCGCGGCACCACTGTATCTACAAAATATAATAAAGTAAAACTATTTTTGAATTAAAGATAAAGAGCGGCTTAGATAAATTCTGAATTAAAAATATGATAAATTCAACAAATTATGTTATTCTGAGTCTTTCATGGCTCAATTCACTTCAAAAATTTGATCCAACGCACCCCGTTCACCCTCAAACAAAATTTACCCGCCCAGGACAGTTTCCATTTTTTTCCTCCCAAATTAATTCCTCTTATTTCCAAATTGGCGCCACTGTATCCACAAATCTTCCGACTCTAACGTCTCTTTCTCTCTCCCTCTCCTCAAATCTACCAAGCTTCCCTAATTCACGCCCCAACTCCCACCGCCTCCCCCAATCTGCTAACTCTCTCCCAATCTCTCTTCTCGCTCAAGACGCTGCCCCCTCTCTCTCTGTTTTTCTCTCTTCCCACCCTCCTCAATCTTTCCCCGTCTCTCACGCTCTCGCTATCTTTCTCGCTCAACAGCCCATATGGTTGACGCCCCAGCCACTGTCAACGACCGCCACCAATGACAGCCATGCCAGCAAAGCCAGCGACTACCACACCGCCGACGACCGCCAGCAATTGCCACGCCAGCGACACCCCAGGTAATCCTTCAACCCCATCCCAACGCCAATCACCACCGTCTGCCACCACACGCTCACTAACTGCTCGACAAAATGGCCACAAAAGACAAATCCCCCACCCACCACAAAAGACACAGTCCTTCCCCTTTCTCAATGAGCTCGACATCCCTTTCACTCCCTACCTCCATCTCTCTTCTCTTCTCTCCACTGCCTTCCACCAACGTCTACCACAGCGCCACCCACCATCGACCAGTCAATCAACCCCCCATCCAATCAAACCCCAAGACCCCCACCGTCAATAGCCCCACAACCCAGCACCGTCAGAAACCTCCTAGCCCATCAAACCCCTAACCTCACCACAACCCCAACACCTGTTAGATATTGTTGTGGGTTCTGGATTTTGGTGAGCTCATGTTCTCTTCGCAACCCATGGGAAAACAGAGACCTAAACCAAGCCCACCAAAAAAGAACGAGAATAAAGCCTGTTCTTCTTCTTATTGCTATCCTAGCTACATTGATCTTGAATCTTGAATAGGTGCAAATGACATGGCCACAGATTCACAGTTTGATATAGACGAAAAAGTTATTGAGACACTTCTCAAGATCTCGTCATGTCAAATTACTTTCTTGGTTACCTAACAGAAAAAAATTATACAAGCAGTAAATTTTCAATAGTGAGTTTTTTTTTGTTCTCCTGAATTTATTGTTTAATTAGTTTGTTTTCATCTTTCATTATTTTGGGTGTTGCATATTGTTCATGGCAGTTTCTACAGTTGATTCTGGTAGATAGGCTTTAGAATTTGTAGGTGAAGGCTTTTGAATCCTGAATTCCTGGGTTCACTGCTCAATTTTTAGAATTTTTGGCAGATCAAATCATGGAATGAGTTTGTTTTTCAACCAGTTTTATTACATTGGATGGTCAAAGTATATCTATTGCTTAAGTGAGAATTGGTCACCCGTGTGTGAGTATTATGTTAGCAAGTTGTAACCACTTTCGCATGTTCGAAAAAGAAAGGGAATTGGAATAAAGAATAATGGTAATATTACCCAGATTATTTGGTTCATGGCAGAAGACTTTGGGATCATGGAATACTTAATTGATTCTTATGCTTTTAGATTTTTAGTTATTAATTAGGGACGATAGTCGTCGTAGTATAGTGGTAAAAAAGAAAAAAATTAATTATGGACGATTTATGCTTTTCATCCAATCAAACTCAATTTTTTTTTATATCTCTTCGTGCGATCAGGTACAATCTAAAAGTTTGATGGAAGCCATCCAACCAAACCTAAATGGATGTATGGATTTAAGTTTTGAATACAAGTGAGCAAGCTTTTCTATCCACTACTCTCATTGCCACAATAAAAGGTAAATTGTAGTAAGATTGATTTTTATTAATGCTTTCTCCTTTGTTCTTACACATGATTATTACATGAACTTACTTTTAGGTGGTACAAGTATGCCTCACTTGGGGTTTTATGGTGTTTGTCTGATTGCAAATAATGATTTTCAATATTTCATGTAGAGAAGGTGTCATTGGGAGTTGTGAAAGTGGTATAGTTCACTAGTATTTAATAAATTTGAACAATCGGCGGTATGGTTTGTTGTATTGCGGTTTTATGTTGATAATTGATTTAGTGAATCACTTCCCGCTATGTTTTCTTTTTATATTGTTTAACAAAAATGTGCAATCTGGCTTTGTTCATTTGAGGGTTGATATGACGATCTTCTGCTCAAATGGTTTAACCTTTTGAGCTGAAAACTTGACCTGATAACCTCATATAAGTGAGGCTATGCACGTGATCCTCCAGATTTTGTGGTGGTGGAAGTATCGTGCACTAGGGTTGGCCTTTGTGGGGATGCAACTTGTTGACCAAGTGTGGACAAACTACGTAATGCTTGGTAGCCTTGGTTAAATTTATTTTTTCTTGATATTTGTCCTTGGGCTAATATTTTTGTGAGCTTTAACATCAAACCATGAACTCAGTAAACATGAACCTTATGGGAAATGAGAGCTGTTATATTAAACTTGTTGAAAGTTTAGAGGCTATAGACAAGTCTTTATCTAGAAACATTGCCACCATAAAAGAAGAACAAGAAAAAGAAGGAAAATGATGAAGCTTTTATTGAAAATGTTTGTTTCTTTCTGAATTATGTATGCTTTAAACATTATATTCTGTTCTTTTTGGTTGATATCTATAAAGTACATAAAGAAGTAAGGGTGCTTTAAGGTTGCGATACAGTTGATTTCTATAAATTACATAAAGAACTGAGGAAGAAGATGACAACAAGAGGAAGAAGACTAGAAGAAAAAGAAGAAGACTTGTAGAACAAACATAAGAAAAGTACTAGTAGTAGAAGAAGAAAAAGACGGATACTGCATTAAGAACAAGTTGACTAGAAGAATAAGAAGAAGAAGACTATTAGAAGGAGAAGAAGGATATATAAGAAGAAGAAGAAGACTACTAGAAGGAAAAGGCTTGAAGAAGGATACAAGAAGAAGAACAAAAAGGTCACTAGAGGAGAAGGAGAAGAAGATGAAGACTACAAGGAGAACCAAAAGAAGACTACAAGGAGAACCAAAAGAAGACCACAAGAAGACTACAACAAGAAGAAAAAGAAAAAATAGATTAGAGGAAAACTTCGAAGAAGAAAAAGAAAAATAAGACTACTAAGAAGAAGAAGAACAAAAAGACGGCAAGAAGAAGACGACTCCAAGAGAAAGAAGAAGAAGACGACTACAACAACAAAAAGAAAAAGAAGAAAATTACAACAAGAAGAACAAAAAGACAACTTCAACAATAACAAGAAGAAGAATAAGAAGAAGACGACTGCAATAACAATAAGAAGAAGCAGAAGAAGACTAGAAGAAGAAGAAGATGAAAAAGAAGACTACAAGGAGAAGACTACAACAAGAACAAAAAGACTCGAAGAAGAAGAAGAAGAAGAAGAAGAAGAAGAAGAAGAAAAATACAACAATAAGGAGACTACAGGAAGAAGACGACGACTACAAGAAGATGACGACTACAACAAAAAGAAGAATATGACTACAACAAGAACAAGAAGACTACTAAAAGGAGAAGAAGAGGAAGACTAAGAAAAAAAAGACTACAAAGAAAAAGAATTACAACAACAACAACAATAAGACAATTACAAGAAGAAGACAACTACAACAAGAAGAAAAAAAGAAGACAACTAGCAAAAAAAAGAAGAAAAAGAAGAAGATGATGAAGAATACAAAAAGAAGAAGACTACTAGAAGAAGAAAAAACTACAAGAAGACTACTAGAAGGAGAAGACGAAGAAGACTACTAATAGAAGAAGTAGAAGAAGAAGACTACTAGAAAGAGGAGGAGAAGAAGAAAACTACTAAGAAGAAGAGAAAAAAGACTACTAATAGAAGAAGAAGAAGAAGAAGACTACTAGAAAGAGGAGGAGAAGAAGAAAACTACTAAGAAGAAGAGAAAAAAGACTACTAAGAAGAAGAAGAAGAAGATGATGAAAAAGAACAAGAAGACTACAATAACAAGAAGATTACAAGAATAAGAAAAAGAAAAAGACTACAACAAAAAAAAGACTAAAAGAATAATGAGAAGACAAATACTACAAGAAGAATAAGAAGAAGACGAAGAAGAACATTATAAGAATAGAATAAGATGAAGAATAAGACTACAAGAGGAGGAAGGAGCGGACTACAAAAAGAAGAATAAGAAGACGATTACAAGAAGAAGACAACAATAAGATGATGACTACAAGAAGAAGGAGAAGAAGATGAAGACTATAAGGAGAACCAAAAGAAGACTACAAGGAGAACCAAAAGAAGAAGACTACAACAAGAAGAAAAAGAAGAAGTAGATTAGAGGAAAACTTTGAAGAAGAAAAAGAAAAATAAGACTACTAAGAAGAAAAAGAACAAAAAGACGGCAAGAAGACCATAACAACAAAAAGAAGACGGCTACAAGAGAAAGAAGAAGAAGACGACTACAACAACAAAAAGAAAAAGAAGAAAATTACAACAAGAACAAAAAGACGACTTCAACAATAACAAGAAGAAGAATAAGAAGAAGACGACTGCAACAACAATAAGAAGAAGCAGAAGAAGACTAGAAGAAGAAGAAGATGAAAAAGAAGACTACAAGGAGAAGAAGGAGAAGACTACAACAAGAACAAGAAGACTCGAAGAAAAAGAAGAAGAAGAAGAAGAAGAAGACGACGACTACAAGAAGAAGAAGAATAAGAACAAGAAGAAGATTACAAGAACACGCCGACTACAACAAAAAGAAGAATAAGACTACAACAAGAACAAGAAGACTACTAAAAGGAGAGGAAGACTACTAGCAAACAAAAGAAGAAAAAGAAGAAGAATACACAAAGAAGAAGACTACTAGAAGAAGAAGAAAAAACTACAAGAAGACTACTAGAAGGAGAAGACGAAAAAGACTACTAATAGAAGAAGTAGAAGAAGAAGACTACTAGAAAGAGGAGGAGAAGAAGAAAACTACTAACAAGAAGAGAAAAAAGACTACTAAAAAGAAGAAGAAGAAGATGATGAAAAAGAACAAGAAGACTACAATAACAAGAAGATTACAAGAATAAGAAAAAGAAAAAGACTACAACAAAAAAAAGATTAAAAGAATAATGAGAAGACAAATACTACAAGAAGAAGACGAAGAAGAAGATTATAAGAATAGAATAAGATGAAGAATAAGACTACAAGAAGAGGAAGGAGCGGACTACAAAAAGAAGAATAAGAAGACGATTACAAGAAGAAGACAACAATAAGATGACGACTACAAGAAGAAGGAGAAGAAGATGAAGACTACAAGGAGAACCAAAAGAAGAAAACTACAACAAGAAGAAAAAGAAGAAGTAGATTAGAGGAAAACTTTGAAGAAGAAAAAGAAAAATAAGACTACTAAGAAAAAGAAGAACAAAAAGACGGCAAGAAGAAGACCATAAGAACAAAAAGAAGACGACTACAAGAGAGAAGAAGAAGACGACTACAAGAGAAAGAAGAAGAAGACAACTACAACAACAAAAAGAAAAAGAAGAAAATTACAACAAGAAGAACAAAAAGACGACTTCAACAATAACAAGAAGAATAAGAAGAAGCAGAAGAAGACTAGAAGAAGATGAAAAAGAAGACTTCAAGGAGAAGAATGAGAAGACTACAACAAGAACAAGGAAAACTCGAAGAAAAAGAAGAAGAAAAAAAATACAACAATAAGGAGACTAGAAGAAGAAGACGACGACTACAAGAAGCAGATTACAAGAAGACGACGACTACAACAAAAAGAAGAATAAGAAAAAGAAAAAGACTACAACAAAAAAAAGACTAAAAGAATAAGGAGAAGAAAAATACTACAAGAAGAATAAGAATAAGACGAAGAAGAACATTATAAGAAGAATACAATAAGATGAAGAATAAGACTACAAGAGGAGGAAGAAGGGGATTACAAAAAAAAGAATAAGAAGACGATTACAAGAAGAAGACAATAATAAGATGACGACTACAAGAAGGAGAAGAAGATGAAGACTACAAGGAGAACCAAAAGAAGACCACAAGAAGAAGACTACACGAAGTAGATTAGAGGAAAACTTTGAAGAAGAAAAAGAAAAATAAGACTACTAAGAAGAAGAACAAAAATACGGCAAGAAGAAAACCATAACAACAAAAAAAAGACGGCTAAAAGAGAAAGAAGAAGAAGACGACTACAACAACAAAAAGAAAAAGAAAAATATTACAATAAGAAGAAGACGACTGCAACAACAATAAGAAGAAACAAAAGAAGACTAGAAGAACTACAAGGAGAAGGAGAAGACTACAACAAGAACAAGAAGACTCGAAGAAAAAGAAGAAGAAGAAGAAGAAAAATACAACAATAAAGAGACTACAAGAAGAAGACAACGACTACAAGAAAAAGAAGAATAAGCCTACAACAAGAATAAGAACAAAAAGAAGATTACAAGAAGATAACGACTACGATGACTACAACAAAAAGAAGAATAAGACTACAACAAGACCAAGAAGACTACTAAAATGAGAAGAAGAGGAAGACTATAAGAAAAAAAAAGACTACAAATAAGAAGAATAAGAAGAAGAATTACAACAACAACAATAAGACGATTACAAGAAGTAGACAAAAAGAAGACGACTACAACAAGAAGAAAAAAAGAAGACAACTAGCAAAAAAAAGGAGAAAAAGAAAAAGATGATGAAAAATACAAAAAGAACAAGACTACTAGAAGAAGAAGAGAAAGAAGACTACTAGAAGGAGAAGACGAAGAAGACTACTAATAGAAGAAGTAGAAGAAGAAGACTACTGGAAAGAGGAGGAGAAGAAGAAGACTACTAAGAAGAAGAGAAAAAAGTCTACTAAGAAGAAGAAGATGATGAAAAAGAAGAAGAAGATGATGAAAAAGAACAAGAAGACTACAACAACAAGAAGATTATAAGAATAAGAAAAAGAAAAAGACTACAACAAAAAAAAGACTAAAAGAATAAGGAGAAGAAAAATACTACAAGAAGAACAAGAAGAAGACGAAGAAAAACATTATAAGAAGAATACAATAAGATGAAGAATAAGACTACAAGAGGAGGAAGGAGGAGACTACAAAGAAGAATAAGAAGAGGATTACAAGAAGAAGACAACGACAAGATGATGACTACAAGAAGAAGAAGATGAAGACTACAGAGAACCAAAAGAAGACTACAAGGAGAACCAAAAGAAGACTACAAAGATAAAAAGAAGAAGTAGATTAGAGGAAAATTTCGAAGAAGAAAAAGAATAATAAGACTACTAAGAAGAACAAAAAGACGGCAAGAAGAAGACTATAACAACAAAAAGAAGACGACTACAAGAGAAAGGAGAAGAAGACGACTACAACAATAATAAGAAGCAGAAGAAGACTAGAAGAAGAAGAAGATGAAAAAGAAGATTACAAGGAGAAGAAGGAGAAGACTACAATAAGAACAAGGAAGACTCGAAGAAAAAGAAAAATACAACAATAAGGAGACTACAAGAAGACGACGACTACAAGAAGAAGAAAAATAAGAACAAGAAGAAGATTACAAGAAGATGACGACTACGACGACTACAACAAGAACAAGAAGACTACAACAAGAACAAGAAGAGGAAGACTATAAGAAAAAAAAGACTACAAAGAAGAAGAATAAGAAGAAGAACTACAACAACAACAATAACACGATTACAAGAAGAGGAAGACAAAAAGAAGACGACTACAACAAGAAGAAAAAAAGAAGACAACTACAAAAAAAGTAGAAAAAGAAGAAGATGATGAAGAATACAAAAAGAATAATACAAAAAGAAGACTGCTAGAAAAAGAAGAAAAAACTACAAGACTACTAGAAGAAGAAGACAAAGAAGACTACTACAAGAAGACTTCTAATTGAAGAAATAGAAGAAGAAGACTACTAGAAAGAGGAGGAGAAGAAGAAGACTACTAAGAAGAAGAGAAAAAAGACTACTAAGAAGATGAAGAAGATGATGAAAAAGAACAAGAAAATTACAACAACAAGAAGATTACAAGAATAAGAAAAAGGAAAAGACTACAACAAAAAAAAGACTAAAAGAATAAAGAGAAAAAAAATACTACAAAAAGAACAAGAAGAAGAATACAATAAGATGAAGAATAAGACTACAAGAGGAGGAAGGAGGGGACTACAAAAAGAAGAATAAGAAGACGATTACAAGAAGACAACAAGATGATGACTACAAGAAGGAGAAAAAGATGAAGACTACAAGGAGAACCAAAAGAAGACTACAAGGAGAACCAAAAGAAGACCACAAGAAGAAGACTACAACAAAAAGAAAAAGAAGAAATAGATTAGAGGAAAACTTTGAAGAAGAAAAAAAAATAAGACTACTAAGAAGAAGAACAAAAATAGGGCAAAAAGAAGACCATAAGAACAAAAAGAAGACTACTACAAGAGAAAGAAGAAGAAGACGACTACAACAACAAAAAGAAAAAGAAGAAAATTACAACAAGAAGAACAAAAAGACGACTTCAACAATAACAAGAAGAAGAATAAGAAGACTGCAACAACAATAAGAAGAAGCAGAAGAAGACTAGAAGAAGAAGAAGATGAAAAAGAAGACTACAAGGAAAAGAAGGAGAAGATTACAACAAGAACAAGGAAGACTCGAAGAAAAAGAATAAGAAAAATACAAGAATAAGGAGACTACAAGAAGAAGATGACGACTATAAGAAAAAGAAGAATAAGCCTACAACAAGAATAAGAACAAGAAGAAGTTTACAAGAAGACGACTATGACGACCATAGTTGTTAGTATCGTACGATACAGGATACGTATCGTATGACACGTCATAGGATACGTATCGTACGATACGTCACAATATAGGGGTAAAACGATACGGATCGTAGTTTTGTATCGTTTTTGCGTCGTATCGTTTGATACACGATACGTTTTTATGATACGATACGTATTGGTACGATACGCACGGTACGTGCAAATGTTGTTTATTTATTTTTTTTTTGATGGAACAACGTCGTTTTGCGCTAAGAGGCTGATTTTTTTATCCCTATAACCATTGAAATGACATCGTTTCAGTGGTTAGGGTTTACAAAAAAATAAAATCCCTTTTTTCCTTCTTCGTTGTTCGCTGGTTTTCGACTCTTGGGTGTTCTTCAGCCTTCGACGACGACGATCACATAAGCTGCCTCTTTGTTCTTCCATCAAAGCTGCCTTCGTTGTTCGTTGGTCTTCGACTCCTGGGTGTTCTTCAGTTGCCTTTGTTGTTCGTTTGTCTTCGATTCTTGGTTGTTTGTTGGTCTTCGTTGTTCGCTGGTCAGCCTTCAATAACAACGATCACAACCTCTGTGTTCTTCCATCTAATTTGCCTCCATCGAAGCTGCCTTTTTCTTCCATCTAATCTGCCTACACTGCACAGGACCACAGACTCTTTGTATTTACAAAGCCAAATAAATTATGTTAATTTATTTACAAAGCCCAGTCTCTTGGGTGTTTGAAGTTTGAATTAGTGAATTATGGTGTGAACTTTGTATTATAATATTAGTGAACTATGTTGATGACTTGAATAGTTGGTGGAGTGTTAATGAAATGCTATATTTTTATGAGTCTATTATTTTTTTTTCAAAGATATATATATTTTTTTATTATTTATTTAAAATTGCTCTGTATTTTACAATACACGATACGATACGATACATTATTTTTAAAAAACGATACGCCTTTTGATACACGATTTGATAACTATGACGACGACTACAACAAAAAGAAGAATAAGACTACAACAAGAACAAGAAGACTACTAAAGGAGAAGAAGATGAAGATTAAAAGAAAAAAAAGACTACAAAGAAGAAGAAGAAGAAGAACAACAACAATAATAACACGATTACAAGAAAAAGACAAGAAGAAGACGACTACAACAAGAAGAAAAAAAGAAGACAACTACAAAAAAAGAAGAAAAAGAAGATGATGAATAATACAAAAAGAAGAAAAAAAAACTACAAGAAGACTATTAGAAGAAAACAAAGAAGACTACTACAAGAAGACTACTAATTGAAGAAGTAGAAGAAGAAGACTACTAGAAAGAGGAGGAGAAGAAGAAGACTACTAAGAAGAAAAGAAAAAAGACTACTAAGAAGAAGACGAAGATGATGAAAAAGAACAAGAAAACTACAAACAACAAGAAGATTACAAGAATAAGAAAAAGAAAAAGACTACAACAAAAAAAAGACTAAAAGAATAAGGAGAAGAAAAATACTACAAGAAGAACATTATAAGAAAAATACAAAAAGATGAAGAATAAGACTATAAAAAAAAGAAGAAGTAGAATAAGACTACAAGAGGAGGAAGGAGGGGACTACAAAAAGAAGAATAAGAAGATGATTACAAGAAGAAGACAACAACAAGATGACGACTACAAAAAGAAGAAAAAGGCGACTACAAGAAGAGCACAACAACAAAAGAAGAACAACACAAGAAAAAGAGAAAGAAGACTACAAGAAGAAGAGAAAGAAGACTACAAGAAGTCAAAGACTACAAAAACAAAAAGACGACTATAAGAAAAAGGAAAATACTAAAAAAGAAGACTAAAAGGAGAAAAAGAAGAAGAAGAAGAAGACAAAGAATAAGAATAATAGGGGTGTGTAATTATTTGAAAATTCAACATTGACTCCATATCGACTTTGCCTCTGTCAGAGTCGGAGTAAAATGTTAGGGTTTGATTGGAGTCAAAGTTTGAAATCCTTTTCAAAAAAATTTGACTGACTCTTTTATTAATTTTTTTTTTATATAAAATATATAATTAATTATAAAAATATTTTTAGGGAATGACTTTTCACTCTCATCCCATTTGATTTTTATTCTTTTTTGGTTTAATTTCTTTTTACTTATTTATGTCTCTCTCCCGTTCTACCTCTTTATTCTCTCTGTCTCTCGTGCTTTCTGCCTCTCTCTTTTCTCCATTCCTTTCTTTATCTGTTTTCTCACCTTTCTTCTCTATGCCCCACTCTCTTTCTATCTCCCCTTCGATGGCAAAGAATACACCTGCGAAATCAGTGCAAAACTTAGAGTTGAGATCTCATATCTCAGCAAAAAACTCAGAGATCTTAGATCTCAACGATGGAGGAGGTGCAAATTCCAGATCCAAGAACTCAAATTTCACCAACGATGGTCTTCTCCGCAAATTTCAAATCCAAGAACTCACTCAGACAATAATTCTATTTCTGTCTCTCTTTATATATATATATATATTTCACTCTTAAATTTTGTTTTCTTGCCCACATAAATTTTCATTCATTGAACGTCGTTAACGCATCTCACTCCCAAGATTCACGCATGTCCTTTCCAAAAACATCTCTTTTCTTTCTCCTTCTTTGACTTCCTCTATCACGCTCAAAAGATCCCTTTTTCATACCGGTGATACCCAAATCCTTATATCTCTCCCAATTCAATCCCTAATGTATCGTAAATATCCTCTCTCCTTAGTTATCAAAGCAACTAATTTCAGCCGATGCGCTCTCTCTCTTTCTTCGTTACTCATCTCTCCCTCTGTTGCTCATACTACACAGACTCTCTGTCGCTTCGACTAATTCTAGGTACACGCCAAAAACTCTCTGCTTCTCTCGCTCCTCAAGTAGTTTCAATCAAATGCCACAGAGGTGTTCTATACATAGAGCCCTCATAGTGCATTGCACACACACAACATGCACTATTTATTATAGCACACAAACATATGAGAACTTAATCAAAGCTTTAAAAAGGAGGTAAAACTGATGGAACGTATGATTCAAAAGAAACTTGAACCATGTTCACTATATCAAAGCAGAGAAATGAAAGTTGAGTTGGTAAATCATTCAAGCCTTTGATTGTATTTGTTTTATCATTGAACCTCTCTTCAATTTTGCCAAAGATTAGCATATATTGAGTTTTTCTTTTCTGTTTTTTGGGTTTTTTAATATTGTGATAATGGGGGAAATATTTTTAGAATGCTTGAAATTTTTTTTTGTTGGCATATTTTTAGAATCTGATATTGATGTTTTTTTTTGTTGGCATATTAGCAGTCCCGTGTGGTTATCATTTATGTTAACAACTAATATTGTTGGAGATAAAGACACAACACATGTTTAATAGAAGTCCCCTTAGTCGTCGCTATATTTTGTATGGGTGTTTGGGTTTTAAGGGATTTAATAGAATTTAATAAAGAGTGGTTTGAAGGCAAGGATTCTCTTGAAATTGGCAGCTTCCAGTTTTATGAATGCTTGGTTTTCTCTAATTACAATTCTGAGAACCTATTTCCATTAGGCACACTAGCATTTGATTCTATTTGAGTTAAAGCCATGTAAATAAGTACACAGAATTGGATTTCAAAACTTATTTTTTCAGCATATATTTATAAACAAGCTTGAGCTCTAGGGCACTTTATTAGCTTTATATAGTTAATCTTACCAGAATTCTAGCTGAATGTATCTGTATTTCTATGCAAATATAAGTTTGTGGTTCTCTTTTTGATGAAAAGTAGGAGCAGTTGGTGGTAACTTACACTAGAATTATTCTTTTTGGAAGGTACGCTAGAATTATTCATCATGTATTCTTTGGATATTTGTTTGTGGTTCTATCTCTCTGCCTCTTCTATTTGTGATGTGAATTGTAATGTTTTGCTCTCTACTTGCATATGAATCATGTGGGTGGATATCCTTTTTTGATCATTTCATTGCTAGTATTTTATTTGAATAACCTTGACCTAAAAATTACCTTAAATTCATTTGGTGATTGCATTTGTTTTCCTTTTTTATTACTAAGCACTTCATATAAAAATATAATATCATCGAACTGATTAATTATATGTTTATTTAGGTAGCGGTGCATCGCAGCACCGGATCAGTAATTGCGTTAATCCATAATTTGAATAGTCATCTTGCTTTTTAATCAAGATAGGGATATTGGCAATGCTAGCATTGTTATATGCGAGAATGCCATTAGTTTTGTTTGAATCTGTTAGAGTTCTTAGTTTCTATATTAGATATAAATAAATTAATCTATGGTAATATTGTGATTACCTTAATATTGTTCAGTTGTAAATAAAGAGTGTAGGGCAACCTAGCCAGTGATCATCTCTCTTCTTTTCTTCATCTCTTTTGATCCTAACTCTAATATTATAGTTACTATTTCAACTTGGTATCAGAGTAATTAATGCTAGATTAATTTACTTATATCTAATATAGAAAATAAGAACTCTAACATAACCAAATTGTTTTCTGTTTGTTAAGAATTGGGATTTCGTCTTTGAATTGCTTAGTACATCGTCATGCTCCATTTTATTTCTTATTCTCTATCTAAAACTCACTCTACATGTTGCTCTCTTTGGAATTGTGGTTTTATTAGCAAATCAGTAGGTTAATTATGCATATTGAGGTCACCTATATCTCTTATCTATGAATAGAGGTGTGGGGCGAGAGGACTAATTGAGTCATGCATGAATACATGCTAACTGTGAAGGAGTTGGAGAAGGCTGAAAATTTTCAAGTGGGGCTCATCAATTGTCTATGAGTTTATTATGTCTTTTTTTTTTTTTTTTATGGTTGTTTTACTTTTCTTTATGATATATTTTCTGCTTTGGGACTGAAATGAAACATAAATGTCAAAGAAAGTGCATTTAGTGATTTTTTTGGTTGTAGTATGCTTTAAAGGAATCATTAAGATTTCTTTAACCGACATATGTATATTTTTTATAGTATAGTCATTCAGAGTCGAAGTCGGAGTTGGAGCCCAGCCCTAAAGAAGAAGAAAAAGACTAAAGGAAGAAGGAGAAGACTCCAGCTTGAAGTACTCTACACGAAGAGGAAGAAAAAAAAAAGAAAAATATAAGAAGAAGAAGAAGACTACTAAAAAGAAGAACAAAAAGATGACTATAAGAAGGAGAAGAATAATAAGAACTGTTAAGTTTAGAGAATTAACACAATATTAAAGAAAGACAGAGAGTGGTCAAAAACCTAACCTACTCTCACTAATCACTTGTATTTATAGTTAACTTATAAATAATACAAAAGACGTATTACACCCTATAATATTTACACATAATACCCTAATATTCTTAACACTCCCCCTCAAGCTGGACTATATATATTATATAATCCTTGGAACAAATTGCTGTAAGACGTGTACGACTCAATGCTTTGGTAAACATATTTGCAAGTTGATCTTCAGATTTCACAAATAGAGTTGTAATCTCTCTAGCTACCATTTTGTCTCGAATAAAGTGACAATTAACCTCAATATGTTTGGTTCTCTCATGAAACACTGGATTGACAACGATATGGATAGTTGCCTGATTATCACAAAACAATTGTAACGGAGATTGAACTAAAAATTCAATTTCCTAGAAGAAGTGTAGTAGCCAAGTCAACTCACTCGTTCATTGTCCTATACTCAGCCTTAGCACTGGACCTTGCTACCACTGGTTGTTTCTTATTTTTTCATGAGATAACGTTACCTCCTAAGAAAGTACAATAACCAGTAGTTGATCTCCGATCAGAATGAGAGCCAGTCCAATCAGCATCTAAGAAACCTTCCACTCTAAGATGTCCATTAGTTCGATATAACAATCTAAGGTCAGGAGCACGTTTGAGATATCGCAGAATACGAGTAACTGCCTCCCAATGTGGTACTCTAGGACACCCCATAAACTGACTTACTATACGGATTGCATAGAAAATATCCGGTCGAGCAATAGTGAGATAATTAAGCTTTCCAACCAATCTGTGATACCGACCCGGATTTTCAAACAGTGCACCATCATCCATCAATAGTTTCTGATTCGGATCCATAAGAACATTAATCGGCCTGCCACCCAGCAAACCTGCTTCCTCTAGCATGTCAAGTACATATTTTCTCTGGGATAAACAAATACCCTGTTTAGATCAGGTCACCTCAATACCCAAGAAATACCTGAGTTTTCCCAAATCCTTAATATGAAATCGATGTTGCAGGAAAGTTTTTAACTTGACAATCTCCTCAGAATCATTTCCAGTAATCACAATATCATGTACATAGACCACCAATAAAACATATCCAGCATTCGTCTGTCTATGAAATACAGAATGGTCTGTCTGACATCGAAGAAGACCAAACTCTAAAACTTCATCTGAAAACCTACCAAACCATGCCTTCCGTGATTGCTTCAAATCATACAAAGATTTCTTTAACCGACATATATTCTTGCACTCCCCCTGAGCAATAAACCCAGGTGGCTGCTCCATATATACCTCTTCAACCAAATCACCATGTAGGAAGGCATTCTTGACATCTAATTGAAACAAAGGCCAATCAAGATTGACAGCCAAAGAAATCAAGATTTGAACAAAGGAAATTTTGGCAACAAGAGAGAAAGTCTCCTTATAATCAACACCATATGTCTGAGTAAAGTCCTTTGCAACAAGCCGAGCTTTGAGACGCTCCACAGAACCATCCGGATGAAATTTAGCAGTATACACCCACTGACAACCAATAGTTCGTTTATCAGGACGTAGAGGAACAAAATCCCAAGTCCCATTATGATGTAAGGCATCCATCTCCTCCTCCATAGCTTTCCTATAACCTGGATCAGATAACACATCCTGTAAGTGCTTAGGGATAGAGATAGTAGATAATTGAGAGGTAAAACAAGAGAAGACGAGACAAAACATTATATGAAACAAAATGAGCAATGAGATGATTAGTAACACATGAACGAGTACCTTTTCGAAGAGCAATAAGTAAATAATCTAAATTACCTGATGTACTAGGATCAACAGACGGTAAGAAAGACGGTACGTACACCTCAGTCGATGGGCGAGGACGACAAGAGTATACACGAAGAGGTAAAGTGGATGGTAACACAGTAGGCAGCGGAATATCTGACAGTGAGGGAAGAGATGGTGGTACAAGAAACGTTCCAAAGTCCAGATCCAAAGGCTGAGCAAGTGCCAGGAAATATGGAATAGACTCCTCAAATATGACATCGGCACTAGTAAAGTATCGTCGTAGGGAAGGACTATAGCAACGATACTCCTGTGTGCGGGAGTATCCAAGAAATACACATTTGGTAGTCTGAGGGTCAAGTTTATCAAACCCAGGGCTCAAGTTATGAACATAACAGACACACCCAAAAACCCTAGGAGTTAAGGAGAATAAGGGCTTACCAAGAAAAATGACAGAATATGGACTTTGTCCATTTAACACAAATGATGGCATACGATTAATAAGATGACAAACAGTGAGAACAACATCATTCCAAAAATATCGAGGAATGGTCATCTGGAATAACAATGCACTGGTCACTTCCAACAAATGACAGTTTTTGTGTTCAGCAACACCATTCTATGGAGAGCTGTAAGCATAAGAAGTTTGATAGATAATGCTAGTTTTACTAAGATAAGCTGAAAAATGATCAAATTTATATTTTCGAGCATTATTAGAACGTAAAATACGTATACGACAACCATACTGAGTTTTTATTTCTTTGCGAAAGGTCTCAAATATAGAGAATAATTCAGAACAAATTTTCATCAGAAACAACCATGTCACACGAGAATAATCATCCACAAATGACACAAAATAAGGATATTTATTAGATGAAATATTCTTTATTGGGACCCATACATTAAAATGTACCAACTCAATATTTAAAGATCTATCTCACCTGATATGAGAAGGGTGCCTCAATTTGTTAGGAGACGTTTTTAAATTGTAAGTCCCACCTATACAAGGGGGCATCTTTGACATCTCATTCACATCTGAGCACTCTACATCCCTTGAGCGATAAAATCCTCAGGTCATCCTCGTCCTTTACAGTGGAGTAGGTCATTTTGACCAAACCACTTAAAATATGTTTTGCTTATGTTGACTCTCATCATTTATTATTGCATTTATTACTGTGAGAAACGACTAAGTTTTTTACTGTCTATTTCTTCCTATTTTCTTTCTATTTATGGCTATTACAACTAGGTCTATGAATCAACAAACATAAGACAATGATCTACCAGGTCACGATGAGGTCTTGCCTCTGCCAGTAAACCCTGTCGCTGTGGCAAATTTCGTAGCTGGACAACAACTATTGGAGTTATTGGTGAACTAAAACCAATAGATCCTCTCGTTGATGCTTGCCGGATACCTTCAAGGAGTCGTGCCTCAGCTCCTAAAAGGGGAAGCACCCCAGGTAATCCGCCCCAGGGTGCCCTTTACAGCGCCAAAACATCCCTCTTTAGCACCTAGACACCCTAGTTCCCTTCTTCGCGAGTAGGCTTTGTCCTCCCATATTGGTGACCCTCATTTCTAAGAAAACGAGGGGGAAAACTAGTATGTGGACCACGAGAGCCACTACAATGATCATTCGAAAGGTGTTCCCAATCACTAGGACGAAAAAATCAAAGAAGTGCAGAATCAACTCGACGAAGTCTTCAATATCATAAAGGCGCGAGGACCTGAAATGATTGAGTACCTAGTGAGGCGTATTGACACGCCTTTTTTTGTTGACGTGGCCAATTGCCCGGTCCTCTCAAAATTCAAGATGACAACTGTGGAAGTTTTTGATGGCTTTAAAGATCTACTAGATCACCTTGACACCTATAAATCCCTGATGTAGCTGCACAATATACCAGACGAGATTATGTGTAGGGTTTTCCTTACCAACCTTAAGGGATCTGCTTGCCAGTAGTTCGCCAAGTTTACCTTGGCTTCCATCGACTTTTTTGCTGAACTAAGCAACTCCTTCGTCTCACACTTCATTGGAGGAAGTTGACATCAGAGGCCTGCCATCCATTTGCTTAGCATCAAGTAGGATCGGGCTAAAAGTCTAAGGAGTTACCTTATTTTAACGAGGAGATCCTCCAGATTAAAGAGCTCGATGACAAAGTTGCCATTGTGCCCTTCACAAAAGGCTTGTACTCATTCAGTTTTATGTTTTCAGTTTTGAAGCACCTGCTAAAGAACATGTTAGAATTATTATCAAAAACCTAGAAATATGTGAACGTTGAGGATGTCGCCAAATCTAGGCGAGTTGAGTCCTCACGTAGAAGGAATATACGAAAAGTAGAGATAATCTTAGCAATTTTAACATTTAATGGTACTGAAAATAGTACTCACCTTTAGATTTATGATTTCATCCATTCAGAATGAAAGTTGTCATTTCCCACGAATAGAATATGGCACGTGAAAATTCTACTTCTTAATTAATTTGTGGTTGAAATTCAAATTCATTGGAAAACATGTGTTTATTAGGGAAATTTGGTGCCCTAACCGCAGTAGGCTGTTTGATTCTAGTAGATATCGAAAAAATACTCGAATTTAAAAAAAAAAATCACTTCAAACAGACAATTAAGTGCAAAGCTATGGCCGTTCAAAGTTTTGCCACTTCTTTATGCTTTTCTAATACTCCACCAACGCCCTGTGCCAACACCCATCCAGATGCCCTTGCCCACGATGCGCGTGCCCATAACGCTCAGCGCCCTTGTTTGCCTTGGTGCCTGCCTCCTCGTCCGCCTGGGTGCGCTGCCTATATCGCATGTCCAGCTCATCCAGCAGTACCCAGTGTCACCCTTTTTGGCGCATCTGGCGCCCTCGCCTCCCGCGCTGGATGCCCATGCTTTGTTAGCTTTATCCTGTCGGCACTCTCTGGTTACCTTCTTTGTCATCTCCCTCCTTTCTATTTCTTGGGAGATAGCCTCTCGAGTCACCAAAAGCTCAGCCTAACTCTGTCTTTGCTCTTACAGAAGCAATCTCAATTCCCAGCTTAGTGGTTTTTTTGCGAGTTGCTAGAAGCCTGACCCAACTCTATCTCAGCTCTTATGCGCCTTAGTCTCTACCTTAGTGGTTTTCTTGCGAGTTGCCAAAAGTTCGGCTTAACTCTGCCTCTATTTTCATGCAAGTAGCCTTAGTCTCTAGCTTAACGGTTTTTTCGCGAGTCACCGAAAGGTCAGCCTAACTTTGCCTCTGCTCTCACGTAACCTCAATCTTTTATCTTAGCGGTTTTTTCGTGAGTTGTCAGAAGCTCGGCATAATTCTGCCTCTGTTCTCACACAAGCAGCCCCAATCTCCAGCTTAACGACTTTCTCGTGAGTCGCCAAAAGCTCAGCCTAACTCTGTCTTTGCTCCCACACAAGTAACCTCAGTCTCCAGAGACTTGGCCTTAGGAGGGGCAGCACTTTTATGAGCCACCCATAACTCCTCTACATCCCCGTCGTGTATACCACTCCCTCGTTAGAGTTGAGCTGCTAAAAGAGGATAAGGATAAGATTTTTTATTGATGCTCTCTTCCCAAAATCCCACTGGGCTTGGAGCATGGGGGAAATGATGGGCTTGGCCCAGACTAGGCCCAGGATTACAGACCAGACCCAACGCAAAGACCCAGTTTAAGAATGTAGGCTAAACCCACCAAATGAGGGAGAAAGCTAGGATAGGTTAGCTGCATCATAGTGAGAGACTTAATCCACAACTAACATACGAGTTTATCTCCTTGGGACACGTACTTTAACACCTTTACGAAATTATCTCACCTGATTACGAGAAGGGCGCCACCTCCATTGAACTACCTCACCTGATACGAGAAAGACACCTAATATGTTATGAAGCGTCTATAAATTGTAAGTCCGACCTACACAAGGAGGCATCTCAGACATCTCACTCACATCTGAGCACTCTACACCCCTTGAGCAATAAAATACTTAGGTCATCCTAACTCTTTACAGTGGAGTAAGTTATCTTGATCGAACCACTTAAATTGTATTTTGCTTGTGTTAACTCTCATCATTTATTACTGTATTTAATACTTGACAGGTGATGCATAAACACGTTTTGTGCATCATCACTTCTTGTTCTTGTTTGGGCTTCGGTTTCTTAGAGAGAAAGAGACCAGCGACTGAAGAAAAATTCGGTTTTTTTTTTGCAAATTGTGCTTTTTCAATTTCATCTCTTTTGCCTTTTTTTTTTTGGCGTTTTCTTTATTGTATGAGAGGCCGGGAACAGTTTTGTGTGTATCAGTTTGACTCGGATGTAAATTGGCCGATTCGAACGATATGAATTCGAGTTGGACTGAGTCAAAAACTAATTCATGCTAAACTCGTGTTATTTTGGTATCGTGTATCGTTATCGAGTCGGTGTGGGCCAAGTCAACATCTAGTTTTGAATTTGAGATTAATAAAGATAATTCCACAATTGTGGATTGCCTTTTCTCTCAATTTAACTTCTCACCATGGCATTAAAATTCTGTTTGTGTGCCTTATTAAACTTAATGAACAAAACTGATCCTGTATGGAACAGTTCCTAAAAATATGTTTCTACTATTCCGGCGAATACGATTTCAGCAAAATTTTGCAGTGTGTGAAACTCAACAGAATTTTAGTAGCAGAACATGAGGTAACGTGAGTGAAACTCATGCCGTTTTCATTTTCAGTAGCTGAACATGCTCATTGAATCTTATTGCCACTTTTGGTCGGTGGTCGATGATGATATTAAACTCATGTCTTAGTGTTTGCTTTTGTTTCTTAAAAGTGTCTTCCTTTTTCACCTCTTACCATTGTATTAATTTTCTCTCTTTTAGGGTGTGGTTATGAAACTAAAAAAATGTGTATGCAGGTTTAAATGTTTTTGGGGTTCTGCTATTAGAGGAATCATTGCCAAAATTTTTAAATTCTTTGGATGTCATAACCTTGGCTGTTGGATGACTGAAGTAAGAGCAAGGTAGACAACAAAAGACACAAGTTTAATTACAAAGTACTGTTTTATGTAATTGATAGTTTTATAGTTGTCCTCATCAATGATGCAGATTTTCTGTTGTGTCTTTAAGGCCTCTGCAATGGTCTTTGATTTCATTAAATGCAACATCTATATTAAAATAGTTCCTCCATTGTCCATTCAGAAAATTCAACCATTTGAATGTGTTCAACATATAGAAAAACAGTTCTAGGGGGTAAAAGCATTTGGGTGGAGAGTAAATTTTTTTTTGGTGCACTTCAAACTACTTTAAGGTGGTTGTTATGCTCATTGCCATTAGCCCATTGTCCCAAGCAAAGATTCCTACCACCTATTTGTTGTTATGTTCATAAGGATTTGCTCAATTACAAGGAAAATGTTTGGCTTAAAAAAATTTTGTTGCTGAACATTTGAAGGTATTTTTAACTCTCTTGTTATCTTTAATCTAAAGATCCCAGCGATTTTTTGCTTAGTATGTCTAGACCTGAAACATAATTTTATCTCTTTGTTTTGCTTACAATACAATCCCATTTGATTGCTCGTCAATGTTATTGATTTTGATCCTCCAAGGAATCCTGCTCATTCAAAGATATAGATTATGTGCGAGAGAGATTGGTACAAGAAAGTCACTAAAGAAAGAATTGGGTAGGCCAATGGAAGATTTTTTGGTATATTTCAAAAAATCGGGTAGGAATGCGGAATACCTACAAAATTTTTGTATTCCTATCTACCTTACCCGCACATATATATATATCCTAAAAATTAAAATCCAAAAATCTGAAAACCCTAATACTTTATTGATGTTTAAGACTTTCTTATATATGATGTATTGATATTTATGACTTTCTTGTTGTGTTTTATTGTAATTATTTATGTATTATCGAATTTATTGTATTTTTTTTATTATGTTAGTTAATTGGTGCAAATTATTTAATTAAATTGTTAAAATAATCCAAAAATTAATAACTAAAAAATACGTGTTCACCCGACTTCCTGCCCGATTGTTTTGGACGGAATTCGAGTAGGAATAGTACATTGATTGGGTAAGGTTGGCCAAAAAAAAATTCTTCCGCAAATTATTGGATAGGAAGATGGAATACCATAATTTCTACCCGTAAGGTAGGATGAACACCCCTAGCCTGAGTGGAGGTAATACCTTTTTTTTCATGTTATCTATTGGCAGTTTCTCTAGAACTTCAAGATTTGGGTTATTCCACATAGTTGATACCTTACTTGGTAGGAATTATTTGAGAGAAGAAGTCTGGGGCTGAAATATAAATATTCTAGTTAAACACTTATTATCTCCCTGTTGGTCGGTCTAATCTAAATGATAATTTTTGTTTGTTTTTTATTTTCTTGATGTTGGATGAGTTAAATCAGTTGAATAAATATCTTGATTCTCGTATTGTCTTCTATTTTTTTAACATAATTTATTTTACCAATAATCTACTTGGTGTTGTTTAATTATGTACTTGTCCAACCTACCCCCACCTGCCCAATAACATCCCAATGTGCATAATGATAAATGGTTTAACTTAAATTGGTTTGATGCCATTGCTTTTCCTTTTAAGGGTTGATCAAATTCAACATTAAAAAAGTTGGGAACGTTTGATTTGGCTAGTGATCCAAAGACAATTTTTTTACTATTTGTTCAATATTTGGTTACTTTTTCTCTATTTAATGTACATGCCATGTTACATTTTCTGTTTATTATTTGGTCAATATTATTGCATGTCAGGTTAAATTCCAAAGTAATTTTTGTTCTCTCAATTTTTCTACTTAATAAATAGTTGATTCATGCGCTCAAACACCAAAGCCAATGTCCTAGTTGAAAATTATATTGTTTATTATTTGTCCTATTTTTGGTGTATTCAATGATGATGTTGATATAGATTTGGGCATAGGGATATGTGGGTGAATGCCCTTTTTTGAGAAAATCTATTGCTGTTATGTTTTTGGGTGTTGATCCGAATATGTAGTATGTAAAGTGCTTGATTGTTTGGTTGTTTGATTATGGTCCTTAGAGTGTTTCTATGTAGTGGGGTTTTTTCTCAATTGAATAGATTGATTTTTTTATTGCTTGTTGCCATGGGGGCATGGTAAAAGATTGATAAGCACGACATTACCACTAAAAATTCTTTGATTGTAAATGTCAATAGAATGTATTTTTGTTATTTTTGAGTAGAGGTCCAATGATTTTCAATGGATAAAATTACGGCAAAAAAATGATATTGTATGGGTATTCAACTTTTGTTTTACTGAGTATATAAATTTTGTAAATGAGTTGACATTCTTCTAGAAATACGGGGCCAGATTAACTGACAATTTTTTTTTTTCAACTTTCTAATTGACGTTTTTTATTTTGTATTATAATGTGCCTTTAGGCACGACTATTACCTAGTAATATGAATACCAAGTAGATTGAAAATTCTAAATTAGGATTCTCTTGTTTTTCAACTAAACTTGTTTATTTATTATTCATGCTAGCAGATTATGTTATTTTAAAATTCCTGTTGAAAATTAATCAATGTTAAGCTATTATTTATATGTCAGTTTTGTATTATGGTATAAAAATTATCATGATGGTGGCATTTTGGTAGGCCCATACCACGAGTTTGTGGCCAATACCGCCATTAGTGCCTTCTAAGTTGATGGTCGATACCACGATCGTGAACCATGCATGGGAGAGCCTAAATCAGAGGTTTTTTTATGGATGTCCTATACTCGAGAGTTTGACCATAAATGTTCACATAATTGATGATGCAGAAGCATTAATCGATATTAGTGCCCCTAAGTTGAGAAAGTTGAAGACATGTATAGATACTGATGATTTTGGAGATTCTCCCCTTGTCCACAAGATTAAGGTTTTGATAAATGCACCAAGTCTTGAGCACCTTATTATTGACGAAATGTGTAGTCTCTGGCATTTGATAAAGAATAAATCCCCCTCTTTGGTGAGAGCAGAAATTAATCTTGGGTTGGACTATGACTATGTGGATGTTGATGCTTCTAGTTGTGTACTTGTTCTTTTGAAAGATCTATCCCATGTAAAGTATCTGGTGTTATTTGATGCAACTATGAGGGTGAGTCTACGGTATTGATTATATATATGTGTGCACCTATTGGTAGGGTGCGCAGGTATTTGTTACTTGACTGTTATTTGCTTTACTTTATGCAGGTTCTTGCCCTTGTCAATGATCATCCTCGTTTTACGTTTTCGAATTTTGACGTATTTAGAGCTGAAGGAGAGGGAGTTTAGCTCTTATTATTTTCAAATCTGCCTGGAGCACTTCAAAGCATGCCTAACCTTGATCTTTGCACATGTATCTGGTGAGTCTAGAAGAGAACACTATCTGTAGCAAAAGGAGTTCTTAATTTGCAGGTTTTTTAAGCTTTTTTTCTTTTCTTTCCTTTTTTGATCTAGAGCTCAACAAACGCAGTCAGTGTTTGGGGAAACGGAAGATGATGATTTGAGTGACGAAGATAATGATTTCGATGAAGTGTTCAATTTGATGCAGTCGAGTGTAGTGCCTAGTTGTTTGCTGTCACACTTAGAGAGTAATTGAAGTGGGTGCATTTGAGGGATATTATGATGAGCTGCAGTTGTTGAAGTATTTGCTGAAAAACTCCGAAGTATTAATTAAGGTGACAATTTGTCTTTCTCGTAAGAAAGACATGCCAAATTAGAATTTCCTAATGAAAAAGTGTTGCTGGGAGAAGCAGACTGGATGGGTTTTTTTATGAACATGCACAGAATCAAACATACTTACGAGTATGATGATGTATTAATTGATATTTGTGCTCCTAATTTGAGGAAGTTGTAGACCATTTTGCATGCTGATGGGATTGTAGACAGTTTTGATGGCAACGAGGATAAGGTTTTGATAGATGCACCAATTCTCGAGTATCTTGTCATTGACGATGTGTTTGAGGCTTTGTATTTGATAAAAAATCAACCCTCCTCTCTAGTCAGGGCAGAAATTAATGTTAATGTAATACCCTTTGACGAAGTAGAACCTAGTAATCTACTTGAGATTTTTAAAAGAATATTTCATGCTGAATATTTAGTGTTATGTCCCGTAACTACGTGGGTAAGTTTTGAGTACTCCGTTTGTGTTCGTTGATATATTTTTTGACATATCTTGAATCTTTGCTTGACTTTTTTTTTCATGATTGTATGAAGGTTCTTGGCCGCTATGGAAGTAATGCCCTATTTGAATTTTTGCAGTGTGACCTATTTGGAGCTGAGGGACTTGATTTTTGATCATTTTTCAGTTGCCAGGAGCACTTCAAAGGATGCCTAACCTATCCTCGAATCTTTGCATCTAAATGTGGTGAGTCTAGATGACATATCTGTAACTCATAGTTGAGGGCTAGAACTGCTAGCGAAGTTTCTTGTGTAAGATAGATAATCATTCTTATACTATTTTCAACGGAAATTTAAATTCTTACTCAAATTTGAGTAAAAAAAAAAAATTTGAGTAAAAAGTTTAATTTGGTATATGGAGAGATCTAAATTTAAATGAGAATAACTCTAAATTTCAAAGAGAGTAAAATATGACAATTGGATCTTTAAAGGAGGGTGAAATTTCACCATTAAAAATTTAGGTATGAATTTGAGTCTCTTGATTTGAGTAAAAAAATGAGTTTTCTTTCATTTGATGAGTATGGGTGTAAAGATTGGAGAAATTTTTTAGGAGTTTTTTACTCAAATTTAAATTTGGGTAAAAATGGTCTAAAATATTTCTTCAATGCTATACTCATATTCATATCAAATGAAGGGACACCTTTTTTAAACCTAAATTAAGGGAGACTTAAATCTTTAATGGTAAAATTTTATCATCTTTTAAAGATTCAATAGTTATATTTTATTATCTTTTAAATTTGAATTTCTCTTCCTTTAAATTTAAATAAAAATTTAAATTTTTATTGAAGATGATCTTAAAGTTAGACACGAGTGTCTAGCTTTGTGGAACCCCTCTCTTGCTTCATAACCTCTAGCAGACCTCTAGAGCCTATCCTATTGAAAAGCTCAATCATTATTAGGGGTAACTTGGTCAGGCCAACCTGAATTCAACCC
Organism: Ilex aquifolium; assembly: GCA_951799425.1. NCBI lineage: Eukaryota > Viridiplantae > Streptophyta > Magnoliopsida > Aquifoliales > Aquifoliaceae > Ilex > Ilex aquifolium. The sequence continues at coordinate 1,000,428 of OX637393.1, read as the reverse complement.
GAGCCCAATTCGAAAAAACAAGGTTCGGGTTAGAATTTTTAATACTTAGATTGGGTCTGGGCAAAAAAATCCAACTTGAATTGAATTTGGGCAAGTCTCGGGTTGTCGGGTTCAACTCGAATATTAAAATTGGATTGAATTCAAATATACATAAATATATAAATATATTTAACTAGAGTTAGTATTTATGTTCACTCTTTAGAATCCAAACTTTTACTTCACTTCAAGTTTTTACCTTTGCGTTTTCATCACTCAGATTCTTTTCTTACTCGTCATTCCTCCCTCTCTTAGCCTCTTTCTTTCAATCATCACTTGTCTGAGTCCTCTCAAACTCTTAGCCTCTTTCTCTTACTCGTTACTCCTCTTGTCTCACTCCCTCTCTCTTTATTTGCGCCTCGTCCTTCATCTCAGATCATTTGAAAAAATCAGATCTACACTTCAAAAAATCAAATTTACACTTCAAAAAATTAACCCGAATTAAGTAACCTGAATTTAACCCGAGCCCGTTCGAATTAAATTTGGGCAGTACTCGTGTTGAGGTAGGGTTAGAGTTGAAGATTATATACTTAAGATTGAGTTAGGGTTAATATCTCAACCCGCTCGAATTGCACCCCTAATCATTGTCTAGGGGTGTTCACCCTACCCTACGGGTAGGAAATATAGTATTCCTACCCGATATTTTGTGGAAGAATTTTTTCTTGACCTACTCTACTCGATCAGGTGTGGTATTCCTACCCAACTTCCTACCCTATTAATCGAGTAGGAAATCGGGTAAACACTATTAATTTTTTGATCATTTTAACAATTCAATTAAATAACATGTACTAATTTAACAACACAATAAATCAATAACACTAAAATCTAAAACAACTACAACAACAATTACAATAAAACATAAGAAAACATGAACATTAATCCATCATAATTGTTACACAAATACAATAACAATTATTTTAAGTTTAAATCATATGAAACTTATTAAAATCATAACTGCTCTAATAGATCACCAGTTCACCATAAATCATATAATCTACACAAAAAATAAGTTCATGTTTTAGCAACTCAAACATCCACAACAATAACGATGTTATAATATAAATTATACTACACAAATACTCTTATAATTATTAAAAAAAGTATAAAAAAGTTAAATATATTTTTTGCGGGTAGGGTAGGGTAGGAATGCGGAAATTGATGAGTATTCTGCATTCCTACCCGATTTAATCGGAAGACCAAAAACTCTTCCGCATTCCTACCCGATTTTTGCGGCTAGCCGTTCAGTAGGGTAGGATAGGATCGGGTAGGATAGGAAATTGCGGTCAATCGGAAATTTGAACACCCCTATCATTATCAATGTTGTCAAAGGGGAGATTTTTAGGGCCTAATTGGATGTTTATTTATATTTTCTTTTGTGAAAATTGGGGTTCAGTCCTCCTTAGGAGACTTTAAGTCATCTTTAGGAGACTTTTAATAAGTTAAGTTTACCACTTAAACTTATTTAGGAATAAGTCATGTTATTAACTTTTTAGTAAGTAGTTAAATCCATAATTTTTTAATTACTCCAAAATACCCTCCTATGAAGTTAAAAGTTGTCTTCAATGTTAAATGAGTTTCCTAACAGGAAAACGGTTACCCTTAATTCATGGTAGGATGGGTCAGCCCATGGGCCAATGGTTTCTCCTGACACATATTAACTATTGGAAAATTTGGAGGTCGGTTCTACTTTGTGGACTTATTTGGTGATAAGTCCATCAAGGAAATTTGTTCAATATTAAGTTCATTTTGATCTCTCAAAATATCCCTAGTAGTTATATTTAATTAAAATAAATTTGAAAATTAACTCATATAATAATATTAAAAAAATAGTAACATTTAAATATAAAAAATAGTAATATTTAAAAACAAAAAATAATTATATTTAAAAAAAAAAAATAATAATATTGAGTATTAATATTTAAAAAAATAATAGTAGTAACATGAACGGTAACATGGTATATATATATATATACAGAGAGAGAATATCAGTTGTTTTTTGAATTTGAATTTCAAATTTATGTAAAAAAAATTATTGTCATATCTTCATTGATAGTGAATTAAAGGATAATAATTCTCAAGTTAGGAAACTAATTTAAAGTTGTTTTTAAGGAAGAGTATTTTGGAGTTTTAAAAAAATAGTAGACTTAATTACTTATTAGTAAGATTAAAAACGGATTTATCTTCAAATAAGTTTTCTTGAAAGATTAAATTTATTATAAGTCCTTAAGGAGAATTTAACCCCAATTTTAACCTCAATTTTCACTAATAGAAGATTTTGTGGCCCAAATCTCATGCGTGGTCCGAAAATTCTCCCAAGCCATGAATTTTTGGGTTGGGCTTGTAAAGTCAGGTGAGTCGATCAGCCCATGGCCACCCTAATCCATCAGCAGCTTCAACTCTTAGCACTAGTGGGTTTCCAAAATTTGCTTGTCTGATATTTCTATAGATGGGCTTTAGGCCTTTTACGATAAACAAGTTCAAAGTTAGTTTTGTCATTCATCGTAATCTTAGCATGTTAGCATATACAACTCATTTGAAAATGAAACCTTTTGAAACATGCTCATGCTAACCTTGTTTTCAGACGCACATGAATCAAGGTTGACAGATTGGTTATTGACTCAGAGCGCAATGAAACGCGTTAGTCGTGACGTTGCGAAACAGGATTAAGCGATTCACATGAAATAACACATAAAATAAAACGTTGAAAATGAAGGGAGTTTTATACAACACTGCAATCACGTATTTTTAAACCCCCAACTATAATACTAATTTTGAATGTTTACAATCACCCACAAAACAAATCGTTTTCTGATATGACTCGGAGTTTTCTCTGTCCTAATCAACTCAACCATTGCCTAAAATTTGTTATGTTCGCATATGGTTGAACTATCCTCATGTTTCTAGCAATATGATTCCTATTCACAGAACCAAATTTAGATAACAGACAAGTAGGGATGTCAGTGGACCGAAGTGGGGGCGGGGGGTATAGTCTCCATCCCCGTACCCGCTTAAAAAAACTTTGTCCATCCCCGGTCCACCCTTGTTAACGGGTATAGTTTTCATCCCCATTCCCGTTCACGGGTAAATTTTTAATCCCCATCCGTGCTTCCCCCGTACCCGCCCAAGCCTAAGTCCAAGTCCAAGCCCAAACTCAAACTAATATAATCCAAAATTTTAAATAAATCCAACATTTTAAGCAAGACTAATTTTATATCACCTATCACATAGATTTAATCGATACTATATATATGGTGTTATTGAACATTATAGCATTGAACCAGTATTAAGAAAAATTATACCCAACCCTATAATATCTAATTTAGTTAAATCTCACCCTTATATTACAACCAATTCTCCATCATCTCTTAACTACTTCACTTCATGCCAAGATCATGATATAGCTAATCATTCTCTTTTATCTACTTAACCCAAAGTAACAAGCTTAATGTCCTCTGCTGAGCCTATTAGTTGGTTAAACTTGTTGCAGTAATGGATCTCTACACCTTTGTTTTGACCGTTGCAGTAATGGATTTAATCGATACTAATATATATATTTTTAACGGGTAGCGGGGGCGGGGGTAAGGATAAGTCCATCCCCGCCTTCATCCCCGCACGGATTTATACGGGTATTTTCGTATACGTCTACTATCCAATACGTATAGTCCATCCTCGATCTAAACATGACAGATTTGGATGAATATTCGTTTTTCTCCGGTCCACTGTCATCCCTGCAGACAAGGGACAGAAAGAGCAATGGCATGGAGGTGAACAATAATTGAGCAATGGAGATAAAAATGATTGAAGGTTAGACCTGCTCCCATGAAACAGGGTCCTCTTGTTTGGTAGGACCACCTTCCTTTTCGATCTTACAAATATCCACTAATGTGGGACCAATCATCAATCAATAATAAAATTCTAAGCGGGTAAGGTGAATTTCACTTGAATTTATATAGAAGAAGAGTGATGAGTTATTTGTTTACATGATAGGTTGGTTATTAATTTTTGTAAGGTCTATTTATTTATTTATTTTAATATTATTAATTGGTGATATTACATTACATTGTCATGTAGTATCATCATTGTAATGAATATTTTCTCGTGTTATGCGACACCATGAGATACTTTATCCCATTTCCTCCCCTAACTTTTCTCCCCCTCCCCCAATAGTGAAGTACTGGTGCTATAAAAAGACAAATTTCCACTAATTTGATTTAACATCCTATGTGAACTTAATTAGACTAATTTTTCCTATATTTTTTGTCTTAATTCAATAATTGTTGCATAACATTTTTTTTATTTTAAAAAATGTAGAATGACAATTAAAACATAAAATCATCGAATATCTAGTTTGCCTCGCATTGGCCTTGTGATTTATGAGTCGGCTCAAAAAACCCAATGACCTAAGATCCATGTGCGAACCTTAAGATCCATGCGCAAACCTGATCCATCACACCGTGGTTTGTTGACCCACGGAGTGTCGGTCGTTTTTTGTCTCAATAAATGAGTTAAAAATAGATGAATTTAGAGGAATTTTTTTGAAGATTTTGGAAAGATATGCCAATTAGGATAAAGTCGATGAATAGCCTAAAGAAGACCCATTGAGGCCAGCCCGATGAACAGGACGTGGGGTATGCGTCGGCCGATGGCGATCATTAATTCTTTGTGAAAATGACACAAAAGAAAAGTTCAAGTTTGATTAGGTTTTAACTTATTTAAGTTGGTTCAAATTGTAAAATGAATTGAATTTTATCAAATTCTTATATCATTTCACACAAATGAGTCGAAATTCAAGGAATGCATGGCTCACTTGATTCAGCTTAATTCGAATAAAGTTCTTCTCTATAATTAGATCTAATTTATCACCAAACACTTGCTATCCGAGAAAGATGAACAATGCAAAACGTATTTTTTTGGTTCAATGGTCAGGGATGTTCGGGACAATTTACCTGTATTTTGATTAATCTCCTTCTCGATCAGGTCAAAGACAGACCATCCACACTAGAACTAATGTATTCATGAGAGATAAATTCCTCATGACCTGATTTTAAGTGATTGTCAAGATTTTAACTCAAGACATTTAACTTGAATGTTTACAAACTTATGCGGAAACTGAACTTGAGTTTGCTCACTCTACCTAAATGCAATTAAACTTAACTTGGTTAACACACTTACTCGACAAATGAATAATTGCATAATTATCAAGTGGCATTTTTATAACTATTTTGATTTGACCAAGGAATCTAAGACACCTCAAGGTCAAACGTTGCCTTCTATTCTTAAAATAAAATAATTGTGATCCTTCCCAATTTGTCACCTGCAGTTTGGTACTATGTTAATAAATTAATTATACAATAACGACTTCCCCGATACATTATTATTGTGACCAATATAACACATTTTGAGAAGAAAAAAATAATGTGTTGTAGCGGATTTAAGTTCAAAAAATAGAACCATGATTGATTATCGTTTTAGATTTTCTCGACTCACTTGAATATATATAACAAACCACATTTATATTAAGTGATCTAAGTAGTGTGAGAAAGGAACTACGAGTAACTCGCACTAATCATAACAACAACAAAAGTTTGATTCCTCATTCGCTTTCTAGCTAAAAAATAAGGACTTCCTTTAAATCAGAAAGAGCAGGAATACCGCCCAAGAAGAACGGATAAAACAAGAGGAGTTGAAATCATGATTTCCTTTCCTTTTATTATTATTATTAATAAAGTTTGACTGAACTAACGCTTTCTATAATTGCAAAATCTAATACTATGGTAGATATGAATTCCCATTAAAAAAAGTTGCTAAAGTTTGACTTAATTATCCTACCAAATCTTTTTCTAAGGAGATATTACCACATTCAATAACTTTTTGACTGGATTTATTACAAGCCATTTCAACTATCAAAAGTTCTTGACCATTGAATTCTCATAAATTTAGGGAATCTCAATGCTCAACGGTTACAAATTTTTTAGTAGAATACCTCTTTTTTTTTTCTCTTCCTCTAACAATGGCGGATCCACGTGGGGGCAGGACTTAATTCTTGGCACCGCCCGTGTTCTCATATTAGCTGAATTATTTTTAGCACCAATAAAATTTGCAACTTTGTTTAATGTCGGTAAAAACTTAGTAAATTATTAGTTTGATTTTTTTTTTTGGTACACTAACATAACATTGTTAGTAACCATGTTTTTTAAATTGGATTTGAGAAATAATTATTAAAGTCTTATGATGTCAATCATGCACCGTTAAGCTGTTGTATCTCTCAATCTAAATCGACGATAACAAATTAAATAAAATTTAAAAGTTTATTGACCAAAATTTAAAAAAAATTTATAAATTGGAAGATTCTTCCCCCACCAAAAAAAAAAAAAAAGTCATCAAACACTTCAAATTCCCAAGTCAAAAAAGGGCAAAGTACAAAGTCCCCCTAAAGTTGAGCACATAAGGACACTTTAGTCATTTTGAACAATTTCGTCAACGTCAGTCCTGTCAGCATCTAGCCTCCAATAATCCCAATCCTAGTCCACCGTCGGTGGTACTATGACTGGCATTACCGCAATTACGACCTATCACCAAGGGCAATCTGGTCTTCTAACTTCACAGAGAAACAGAGACCCTGAAAAGCCAGTGTCATACGTTGCTTGCCAACTTTTCACTCTGTTTTTCAATTTTTCTCTCTCACTATCGCCGACACATACAGATATAGATACACACGTATATATATATACACACACTCGGTTTCTCTCTCTTCATTACTCTAAGCTTCGAATCTCAAAGTCCGTTTCTTCAATGGCGATACGATCTCTGCTTATTTTCTTCTTTTTCTTCACTTCAACGGCTCTCTTGCATGTCTTTTAGGTGAATGAATGCGAACTTCCTAACTGTAGCCACTGTAAAGAACAGGAATGGAGAGGAACAGAGCTTGCTCAATATCGGCCTCTCAGTTTTTTCCTGAGTTAATGGTGTTGATCATTACGATGATCTTTGCTTTGAATGTTGTTGAAGGAACTACTGGTCCGAATGATGGTAATATATTTTTTTTTTCATTTTGATCATTGTAACTTTTGCTGTTATTTTTGTTTTGATTGATTGATTGATTTGATAATGTGATGCGATTGTCGAGTTTGGGCTGCAGTTTTTTGCCACGTGACGAGGTCGAGAGTGATTGTGAGTTCGAAAATTGAGCTTTTGATGTGTAAATGAGGGATTTTTATCCTGATGTAGCGAAATGGGTGTTTGCTTATGTAGACATGTAGAGTTTGTGAAATGATTTGAAGTAATTTTGTTGTAATATGTTGTGATTGGTGATCAAGCTACTCATTTTTGGCAAGCCAAAGATTGAGCATTTACGGCATAAGGGAGTGATCTTTGCCTATTAAATACATGAAAACAAACAAAAACACTCAAATACACACACACACACACATGTATATTTACATCTATCTAGATACATACATAGAGGCATGTAACTGTTGGTCGAATATTTTGATGTGAATGCCTAATAATTTTTTGGGTTTGAATGAGGTGATTTGAATTACAGTGCAGGCACTTCAGGTGATGTACACTTCATTGAATAGTCCCTCACAGCTAGCTGGTTGGAAATCAAGTGGTGGTGATCCGTGTGGAGAGTCATGGAAGGGGATCACATGCCAGGGTTCTGCTGTTGTTTCTATGTGAGTGTATATAATCTCAAAGCAGGATTATATCATACAAGAATAGCCTTTTGTAGATTGTATTCTGTGGTCTAAGAATGACTTAGTGAGTCATGAGATGCATTTTTTATTGTTTAACAGTAATATTTCCGGGTTAGGACTCAACGGAACGATGGGATACTTGCTGAACAGCCTTACATCCTTGAGAACAATGTAAGAGTATTCTTTAGAGTCTTTAACTTTCCAAGACAGTGTACTTGTATTTTTTTCCCTCAAAATTTTGGCTGATATGTTATTAATGTTATTGTGATCTATTGTTTGTTTTAGGGATTTGAGTGGCAACAACATCCATGATTCAATTCCATACCAGTTACCACCAAATCTTACAAGCCTGTAATATTTAAAAGCATTAAATGATGTTTTGTTTGAAAAGCCATTTAATTCAAGGCTTGATGTACATTACTTATCCATTTGTCTGATGCAGAAATCTGGCAAACAACAATTTAAGTGGGAATCTTCCTTATTCCATTGCCAGCATGGTTTCTCTTAGTTATTTGTGAGTGGCACATCCTGAATGCCATTGATGTTCATTGTCTTAAATTTTACACAATATTAATTATGAGTATCAATATACAGGTGTGTGTGAGTGTGTTGTCTCCATTGGTATATTAACAACCTAGTCATTTGGGCAGTATTTCTAACCCTATTATTCTTTGTTTTAGGAACGTTAGCGGTAACTTACTCTCTCAATCGATTGGAGATATGTTTGTTAATAATTCTGTCCTTGCTACCATGTAAGACATCTGCTTAAGTGATTCTTTATTATCCTTTTGATGCTGTTAGCCATTTGCTGGCATTTTTTTCGAATAGTTTGAAATGGAGAAAATCCAACAGCTACAATGTAATGGTGTTTGTATTATGTCAATTACCCAACAATGGCTTAGCACTTATTGTCTTTCCAATTTGACTCCAACTACGTTAATGCCCCTTCAATGGTCCAATTTTTGTATGGATGGTGGGGTTTAGTAAGCCAAATGCGCCTGTATTTTCTATGTTGGTGTCTCTCCTATTGTGTTCTTCTTGGCCAAATCTACTTCGGCAAGTAGCTTACACTATGATAAGACTTCAAATTCTCTCGCTATCAAGTTGTAGAAGTCGGGTGCCTGATGCATGTTGTTGATGTAACGCAACGATAAATGAAAAGCACAAAGAAATATGTAACACACACGCATTCTAAATCCACAACTAAAATAGAGAAGAACTTTAACAAAATATTTATTATTGGCTGAATAACTCGTAGTACATCCGAGAAATAAATATAGGAAAGGTCAAAACCCTAATTGTTTCCATAGCGGAAGAAAATCCCTAATATGACAAAAAATCCTATAAAAAATTGTACGAAATTTATCAAAAATAGAAAGTTACAATTTAACTAATTAGTATAAAAGCACGTATTATCTATAGGCTAACAAAATTGATGACACAAAGTTCAAAATCTTCTATGATTTGTTAAAATTTTTGAATTCTTTCTTAAAACGGAAAAAAACAAAGACTTAAAGGGCCAAACGATGGAATTTGGCTGAAAAAGGGCCTCGATCATCACAAAACTATGAGTGCTGATCATTGGCCTGATCCGGCTGAAATGACACTCTTCCCGCTTAATTCCGAGTCTGAAACATTTTGCCTCTGCCACACTTTGTAGCCTTCCGCTGCTATTTGATTGCGCGACGGTTCTCCGGCTTCAAGAAATCTGCTGTGACCTGTTTTACATCAGGATGTATCTTAATTGTGTTCAGTGTGTTGACTACTTGCCAGGAACAACTACCATTTTTAATAGATTTTTTTTGGATAAGCCATTCCTTAGGTTAAGGGGATTCTATTACTGTTCTACATGTTACATTATTCATGCCCACGACAAAGGATTCCTCTCCCGACAAGTTCGAAGTGTTATCCATGTTGTATTGACATGCATGTAATGCAGGGACCTGTCTTTCAACAATTTTGCTGGAGATATTCCCCCTTCCTTCAGTTCACTGTCCAATCTTTCTACTCTGTGAGTGTAATAAAGTGCTAATTTTTTAGAATTCTGGTGCAGTTTTGTTTTTCTCATATTATGTGCATTTGTGACAGTCACTTGCAGAACAATCAATTAAGTGGTTCTCTAGATGTTTTGGCTGGTTTGCCTTTGACTGATCTGTAAGTTCTTCTTCTTGTTGGTGTTGGTGTTTGGGTTTGGAATATAATAGTTATTTGAACACCTTATGGTCTTCACAGAAATGTTGCAAACAACCATTTCAGTGGATGGATACCAAGAGAGCTTAGTTCTGTCCCTAATTTTAAGTAAGTAATTATATCCCTTGAATTACCACTATGCCCATTTGTGTTGCGATGTTAACATTTTTGAAATATTTTTGATGTAACCAAAATAAAACAGATATGACGGAAATTCATTTGATAATGCTCCTGCTCCTCTACCACCACCATATACACCACCTCCTCCTGGTAGATCTCACAACAATGCCAGCCACTCTCCTCCTGGTGCACGCACACCCCAAGGCTCTGGTGGTCAATCATCCAATCCAGGCAGAGGAAATAGAAAGAAGTGGTTGACAGCTGGACCTATAGTTGGCATAATTATTGGCTCTTCATTGGTTGCTCTTTTTGCTCTACTTGCACTTGTGTTTTGCCTTAAAAAGGGCAACAGGAAGGAAATTGCTACAAGACCTTCTACAGGAAGTCTTCCTGTTAGCACAGATAAAGGTACGTATTTTTCTTTTTCCTCTCTCTGCTTAAGCAAATTCAGCTGGTAACTTCCTCATTTTTTAAATACTGATCTGACGTATAAGCCAAGGAGCTGTCCTTGATAGTAAATTCTATTGTACATATCGATAAGCTTCTGTTTTGCCCATTTCCTAATGTGTCTTTTCATTTTGTTTTCTGCCAAAAAGGCTTAATAAATTACCTTCTTTTATGTCAAAATCCTGATATTCCCTTAGACTATTGGGAAATTTAATATTTGATCTTCAGGGTTTGACTGTAGCTCATTCTTTTCTGAAGCGCTTACACATATAGTTTTTGACGTCTCTTTTATACTTCTTCAGTTGTAAACTTTCTATCCTTTTTAATCGGGTTATGTTTTCCCTTAATATGATGAAATTTTATGGTACTTCATGAATCAATTGTGTATGACATAAACCTTCCCAGTACAGATATCAACTTAAACCCACGTAAGCTTAAATGTCACTAATATGGTTCCTGATCATACCAATCTTATTACATCAAGGAGCACTATCTTAGGCATATTCCTGTCATTTCCAGGTGATAATATTGATCAAAACAAAGGAGAGAGAAGAGAGAAAAGAATGATAATATATTACGGCTACAATAATCTGTCAAAACATAAACTTGAGATACACAATGCAAACCCTTATATAGTAGGGCAACATAATTAAAAGAGAATAACTAAACTAACCCTAATAAAGCTAAACCTAAACTCTCTTAACACCAGGTACTATATGTCTTCCCTCATTGCCCTTGTCCATTGGCGTCCCATGTGTTCCAGTGTGCACTCAACTCATAATCTTGGCTACATGGCTTGGTCATTTGACTGAGTAGCTAAAATTTTGAGGTGAATTGTACAAGTTCCTTTCTTCATGTATGCCAAAGAATCAGATCTTAAGTTGTGCGAGAGGATATTCTGTTTCTTGCTTTGTGCTTTGAAATTTTGTTCATTAGTAAGATTGCATTGAAAGCTTAATTGCTGGCATCCTGACCTCTTTCATGTTGCATTCTCCTGTGTTTTGTAGTGAATACAGACATGCGAGAGCAGAGGGTAAAATCCACAGCTGCCGTAGCAGATTTGAAGCTGCCACCTGCAGAAAAGTTGGTTATTGAGAGGATACAAGGGAAAAATGGATCCGTAAAGAGAGTGAAGTCCCCTATAACTTCTACTTCTTATACAGTTGCAGCTCTCCAAACAGCAACAAATAGCTTTGGTCAAGAAAATCTTATTGGTGAAGGTTCACTTGGTCGTGTTTATAGAGCAGACTTTCCCAATGCAAAGGTAATGTCATTCTGTTATGGCTGTGTAGTCTTGTATGAATTCAAATCACATATTTTTATGATCCCTAATGGTTATAACAGGCTTATCACATAAGCATTTATAAGAAGGCAAGTCGTTCTGTTTATCCTAGGAACCCTGGTGGGGTTCACATGGTGGAAACCTTGTAGTGGAATATCAGAATGTTTTGTGGTGTAGTAGTTTTTCATGAGATGCCAGAATGTTTCTAAGTAGATGGTCAGTAGCCGCTTAGTTGTGGCTCTAAGCAATAATGAGAGAGTCCAGGTCCTCTAGGATGGCATTCTAGTTTTTGTTGCTTGATTTCTTTCATCCAGTCCCTCTTTGCTGAAGTTTAGTAGTCTCTCATCGAACCGCACCCCTTTGCTGATTTTATCTCATGTAATACTTCACCGTCTGTGTGAAAACCCGTTGTTTATAATTATATCCATTGAGTTATCAAAATTTCGATTTTTAATAGGAAACTCGGATGAAGAAATGGACTTTATCGTTGAATTCCTCTCATGAAAACGAGTCTGACTAGTATAATATTGACTATGTTTAGTACCGAGGACAAATTAGCTTAAGTTAAAATAATTAAACAAAAGTAAATGAATTAAAAAAAAAAAATGATGATGAATATATCAGTCATGGCAGCCTGCCATGACTATTTAGCTTACATTAACCATTTTAGGAAGGCAAGGAAGCATAATTGCCTGCCATTGCCGCCCATGACCATAGAGCACTATCTGACTAAAGACTGAAGCCATCCCTCTTTAGTGTATAAATACAGGCAAAACAAATGAAAATGGGGGAGAAAGAAATCGGGCAGCCTTGCTATTGAAAAGAAAAACAGAGAGAGAGAGAGGGAGGACCTCATGGTTGGAAGAGGAGAAGCTTAAGGACTGAAATTTTGAACCTACAACTACTAGCTCTAGACAAAGGTAGGAATTACAACTCCTTTGTTTTCTTCCATATCTCTCTACATTTTTTAATTTTCTTTTTGCTTTGTAAATTGTTGATCTAGTATATGTGATGTTCATGTTAATGAATAATATATGTGGATGAGCTATGTGTATATATATATCGGTATATATGTATACATGCATATAAATGAAATTGGTCAAATGGGTCTTCGAATTTCATCAAGGAATAAGGTGAAAATTTGTTGAAAAATAATTTAGATCCTTGGTGATGAATGGGGAGTTTTAGATTTGAAAGAAATGAATAAAAGAAACAATTTATGGCAAAAAAAAAAATTATGGGAGAAGAGGCTTTACCGATGCAGGGGTCTGGATGTTGAAGAAGATGAATGAAATGTTGGCTTAAATTCAGAAACTTCCCCCTTAGTTTTCAGATACATCATATACCTACTTGCAGAAATTATAAAGTTAAGTTTAAGGTTTGGTTCAGTTACAGAAAGCCCCCTTTATGATTCATGAGTAATAAATAGGTACCTGTTGAAATTACACAATGACCCCAGAAGATCATAAAATACTACTAAAGCAACAAATCAGTATTTCTAGTAGTTTGGAAATGTTTCTGAAATTATACATTGACCCCAATAAGTATGAAATAATTTTGAATATTACAAAGTGGCCTCTAATTTCACTATGAAGTTCCTAAATATTCATAAATGGACCCAAAATAGTATACTCATGTGGAAAAAAAAACCACCAAATCACATGTGACCTTTAAGATGGTATTTTCTTGGAGTTGTAAACTACTCTCATGGTGATAAAAAAAATTATATATTCATTGTTTAAGTAAAAGTGTGGTTACTTATGAAAGTTAAACCACTAATATATATGAAAATTTATAAGATAAGTATTATGTGTGAAGGGTGGTACACTTCCACATAGTTAGAATGTTAATCATGATATATATATAATTGATTTGAGTAGCATATACTCGTATACGATAGCATGTTGAAGAGACATTGAAATGCATATTCATGATTATATTATTTGCATTTTAGTTGTTATCACGATGGTAAATGCATCATTTGTGATTATTCCGGTTAGAGTGCTCAACCGACTTTGAGACACATGAAATGATAATTCTCGAAATGAAATTGGGACAAGCAAGCAAGGATCGCTCCTCCCTTGGGTGAAAGACCCGAAACAAGTCTTGATCAAGCGAAGCATCCGTCGAGGTGCGGGGTCACTCGTGCCCTGATTGAAAGCATCTAAAGACGAGGGGGTGGGGTACACCCGAGGTTAGAGCCCTCTAAGGGACCCGGAGTTCCCAAGGTGTTTGTGCATAACAAACGGTGTAGTGACTTAAATGGATAAAGACTAAGAGTAAAAGTTTAGGGCGACTCATGATATGAATGGGTACGATTGATTACATGCTTAACTGACCCATGACATGAATGGGTACGATTGATTACATGCTTAATTGAAATTTTCCATCATTCATAGGTTTCGTGTTTATTGGTAATGTTTATATAATGCCTCATGCTATGTTTTAAGCAAGTTGTTACGGTAAATATTATTTGATATGAACTTATAGGTATTGACACATATTTTACGGGATGGGATTAAAACTTAGTAGTTGTTTTTCCTGCTGGGCTTTGGCTCACCCTAACATTTTGCAGGGACTAGACCAAGAGATGACGGGGGTTTCTTCCCAGAGCTATCTTGAACATCTGTGCTCAGTTGGCATTTGAGATATTATATTTCATGTTAATGCTCGGAAAAATTTTAAATTTGTGACTTGTGTTTTGTTGCTTTGGTGTGTTTTCAAAACCGATGGGATGTAATAGTGTCGATTATGGACGACTTTTGGGATGAATGTATAATTTGGGTACTTAGACTATGATATTAAATGAATGCCCAAATTACAAATCCTTTGTACCTAAGTTACTTTAAAGTACGTTAGATGCTCTGATTGTCTAGTCTAAACTGAAGTACATGAACTATTCAATTCATTTGATGAATTGTGTCTATTTGTCACATAAATCATATAAAATATACTAAATCACCCCGAAAACCGAGGCGTCACAGTCTGCTTATTATCTCACATTGAAGGAGACCATGCCACATACTTCATAATACTAAAGGATGCCAACACCCTTCTCTGTGTCCTTATATTTTTTTAATTCTAGTTGTGGCTAATCTTAATATTTCTCTCCTTGGGAAATTTGTTCGCTGCATTTGGATCAGCTATACTGGGTAATCGTGTGTTCCCATTCTAATCCATCCAGGCCATACCTTTTAGTTAATTTATGTGGTATGTTCTTTTGTTATTACACCAACCACATGGTTTTTGTTACTCTAATCTTTCAAGCAGTTCTTAATGAAAACCCTCACTGTTTCTCTCAGGATCATAGTTACTGAATCACAGTCTTGTTAGGCATTGCCATACTATATGGTCTCTTTTCACAAATCAGTAGTCATATTAAAATTTCAGGGGAAGCAATAATACGAATCATAGTTTACTATGAAATCCCTCTTCCAGTGCTGTTGGTGAGTGATATGCCATTTGGCCTAGTGAGTTTGCTAAATGACATATCTGTTGAGTGGCTGTCTTACTCCTCTTGCTGTTAGGGTTAAATTCGTTATGGCATTTTCTGAGCTTCTTCAACTTGAAGCCAAATGCTTGATATATGGTTGAGATGTCATGGCCTTTACGATCAAGCACGTTCATGGCCATGTTGTATCGCATTATTATGACGTCAGCTGAACTAGCAGTTGTTTTTGCTGCTCATATATTAGATATCTACAATGTTGACCTGACATTTGAATGTATTTCTTGTTCTAGATAATGGCTATTAAGAAGCTCGACAATGCAGCAGTGTCACTGCAAGAGGAAGATAATTTTCTTGAAGCTGTGTCAAATATGTCACGCCTCAGACACCCAAACATCGTGCCGTTGGCAGGATTTTGTGCAGAGCATGGGCAACGTCTTCTGGTTTATGACTATATTGGAAATGGGAGCTTGCACGATATGCTGCACTTTACCGAAGATAGGAGCAAGACGCTGACATGGAATGCACGTGTCAGAGTAGCACTTGGCACTGCCCGAGCTCTAGAGTATGTCATATCTCTCTGTTTCTCTATGTGTGTGTGTGAGTTTCCTTCCTAAATGCAGCATCTTTCTCTCAGGTACTTGCACGAAGTGTGTCTGCCTTCTGTTGTACATAGAAACTTCAAGTCAGCGAACATCTTACTTGATGAAGAGCTCAATCCCTACTTGTCAGACTGTGGGATAGCTGCTCTGACACCAAACACAGAGCGACAGGTAATTTGGAGAGGGTAACTGTTGTTTAGCTGCTGTTTGCTTTTGTTTTATAATCTATTAAGTAAGAGGATGGAAAAGAAAAGGATGAAAAATATGAGTTGTCGACTTCATCCTTCAACACAAAAGAACAGTATTTTCCTTGTTTGTACTTTTTGTCTGGTACGAAAGATAGAAAAGTAGAGGAATGGATTTTCTAATGTGTTTTACTTGTAGAAAGAAAATGAAATGAAAATTACTTCACACTAAATACCATAAAAGCCTTACACTTGAATATTAATATTGTACAAGCAATGAGTCATAGGCTCCAAAATTAAGAAAGACGCAAATTCGTGTCAACATTTATTATTTCTATGGAAATCTGTAGAAAAACATTGACAAAAAGAAGACTAAACAACTAAGTGAACCTTCTGATTTGACTGACAAACCCGTGAAAGACTTGGTAGGAAGAAAGTTGATGAAGAGAGGTGGGAAATCAAACTGCCATACGAAGGTATGGAAGAAGGTTCACCAACTCCACCCCATCATGTCCCCTTTTCCGTCTTCTTTTTCTCTCATTTTCGGGAGGATGTAAATTGGTGGGCGGTTTGGTTTTTTTTTTTTTTCCACCCTTTCTTCCTTTTCTCTCACTTTTCCTCCCTAACCAAACAAAGGACTTTTTTTTTGCTGCCATTTTACATCCCCTTTACCCAACCGCGCATCCTTTTCCCACTCCAAACCTACCATTAAAGGTCTTCTCATGACTCAACTTTTTTGGTGATATGGAAGTCCTTGCAGTTGGATTATTCCGAATGTTATGCAAATATCTATTTGCTTCACTTGAAAGCCCCCCCATAATAAAATCAAGAGATTTATGCCTGTCTGAGATACGAGCTATCAGAGCTTTTTGAATGTGGAAAGCAAGCTTTCAGTTTGTTCTTGCAAAGTGGCTATTTTTGACTAAAAATACCCTGGACCTATAGGGTATAGAAGCAGGCCTAATCAGCAACTATGATAATCTTTGCCCTAATGTTTGACAGGTTTCATCGACTCCGATGGTGGGTTCATTTGGTTATAGTGCTCCTGAGTTTGCTTTATCTGGAATATACACTGTAAAAAGTGATGTTTATAGCTTTGGGGTGGTGATGTTGGAGCTGTTGACAGCTCGGAAGCCACTTGATAGGTAAATTCAATCCCATATGTCCCAACTGTCACATGTATTTTTTCTTCAGTCTCTGGATTCTGATTTGTCCATGCTTTTCCTTCTTTCTTTTGGTTATTTCATTGTTTAGCTCAAGGGTGAGATCGGAACAGTCACTTGTGAGATGGGCCACTCCTCAACTCCATGATATAGATGCCTTAGCAAAAATGGTTGATCCTGCTCTAAATGGCATGTATCCTGCAAAGTCTTTGTCACGTTTTGCTGACATCATTGCACTCTGTGTTCAGGTAAAGTTCTTTACAACCATTTATCCCAAAAGTTGCTTTCATAACTTTTTTTTGTTTTTCCAATAAACCGGTGAGTAACTTAAACGACCATTGTCCTGTAACTTCTGCAATTTTTCAGTAGGGTTGTGGTCTAGAATTTTAAAAGTAGGGAGACAGGTTGAGTTCCAATCAACTTCTAAGCCAAAGTTGCTAAGTTGCATCTCTGTCTCGTATTGCATGCGACTGAGTGTAGTGTCACCTTCTGATGGAATTTCCCCTCTGCATAGCTATGAACTTGTGCTACTTGATTAACGCATGCTATTACATCCAAATATCAGATTTTGATATCTTTGAGACTAATTAGGGCACGAACAATCTCTAGTAGTCACACACATGGAGCAGATAATTTCTGAATCACCATGATATATGATCTATGAAATCTTTGAAAAGAACGTCTGGTTAATATGCGTTTCTCATTTTGTCTGCAGCCCGAACCCGAGTTTCGTCCCCCCATGTCTGAAGTTGTGCAGGCACTGGTCCGATTAATGCAGAGGGCGAGCATGGTCAAAAGGCGATCAAGTGATGAATCAGGTTTTATTTACAGGACTCCTGAACAGGAGGTAATTGACATGCCATATTAGTTATCCAGCCTTGCAGAAGTTATTGGCAGTCTTCGCAATTTTTGTATACGATTGTGCAAAGGTGAATGGTGATTAAAATGCAAACAGATTCGGGAGGAAAAGTTGCCGAAGTGTGGTCAATGCGATATCGAAAGGAACTGTAATTATATTGCTTACAGTATTTTAGTTGGAAACTGCTTCTTTTATAGGTCAATTTGAGGTAAATATGTTCCTACTTGTATTTGCAATCGTTGTTGAACGTTTTCTCAAATATCTAAGATAATTTTAGCTAATCTCTTCTTTTGAAATTGTAAAATAAACGATTGGTGATCTAGCATCGAGAGAATCACAAATCACAATGTCAAAACGATCCTCTGTCGTAGCATGGTTTTTTGAACAAGAACATAAAAAGGGTAATTGCATGATCATGTGGAACCTAAATCTGAATTACAATAGTAAAGCTTTCTTGGATCAAGACCAGGGTTTGCCATGTGAATTGCCCACTAAATAGTCAGAGAATTAGCGTGGTGGGTGGTTAGAAAATTTGCTTTCTTTAAGGGAATACAGGTAGGTTAAAAGTAGAAGACAAACAACCAACGTTTACAAAGTGCACATATATGTACTAAGAAATATAAGACAACTCCATGGATCATGTACTTTTGTCCAATCTCGGTAAGGTTATATACTTGCTACACAAAATTTTCGCCTGGGTAAGGTCATGCTAGTTTAACAAAATGACTAGTCAAAATATATTTAAATATTATATTCTCTATTTTAGCTAATCACTTTTTTAAATTCACTCTAACCACGCTCTTTATTTTAGCTGACTATTTCAACTAACTTTTAATAATATAATTCAAAAATTCAACTCAAAACATGTATAATTATCAACTCAACTAAAATCATACTATAATAATAATTCTAATCAAACTTTAAATAATATAATGACAATTTAACACTCATCCACTTTAAATAACAAAAATCAATTGCATAATATGTCTCATAAATCTAAGATTTTTTCAAATACTTATATTAATATTTTATAGGGTCTAAATGTAAATATTCTATTATACATAAAAAAAATTTGGGGGGGTTTCAAAATTTGGGGGGTGAGAGGTTTCAGAAATGAGGGAGATGAGTTTTGGATGCATAATGGGTGGGGGGAGGTGGGTTTCGGAATGGGTGGAGGGGGGAATCTACAGCTTGGGGGTGGGGGGATGACGAAGATGTACATAACAGCAACACTTTGATGGCAGCAACACTTGGAGAAAGACGAAAGTAGCAATTGGAGAAGATGAAGAAAAAAAAAGAGCCAGCAAGAAGTCTGACGAGCTTCTTCTCTCTCTGTAGATCTGGCGAGCATGAAAGGTCTCCTATATTTAAGCGAGTAGGATGGCTAACTGGTTGGAACAGATTTTTGGAGCTTGCCTCGCCAAAATAGCTAAGAATAGAAATTTGGCCAGTCGATTGGAGTTGCTCTTAGTGTACAAAACTTTCACCTAGGGTTGAACGATGAAAGCGATATGCAATCTTTCATTTAATCTGATTGATCTTCAATAAAACTTGTCACATACGGTTTATATAGATAAATATTCATTATTACTTCAAGTTCGATTTATTATACATCGTGTCTTAATGTGCAATAAATATAATGGAATTGATTTATATTTAGGATCTTCAATCGATCCAATTGATTTATATTCAATATTTTTATCATTATATATAATGGAATTTGTGCAATATATATAATTAAATCATATTTAACTGGAGTCGTATGGTGTTTAACTAATTTTATCAAATAATTTCATTGTTATCACTTGAATTTATTAAAATTATATTTAAGTCCCCTAATTTTATGTTGAACTACCAAACTTTCCAACCCCTTACAATTCGCAACCTCACATTCCTCCCGTTTCTTTCGCTCTCCTTGTCCGAAGACAACCAAAATTCAACGCCTGCGAATCCAAACACCCTCCTCTTCTCTCACTATTCCATTGTCCTAACGAAAAATTCTCAACAATCCCAAAATAGCTAACTATACTATACCCATGACCACCCCAAATCACTCTAAGCTCTCAGACTTCACCGTTCAATCCAACGCTACTGTTAGAGAATCCCTCAACGACGGCGACGAAGCTGTCCTTTAAGATCGATCTGAATCGAATCCATCATGGTTATCATCTTCACGCCCGGTTCCCAGAAGCCGACATAGCTCTCCGAGGCCTTCAGTACGCACTACTCGGTTTTCTCAGAGGTTGGGTGTTTCTGTTTCTTCATCTTCTTCGTTGTGGTCTTGGTTGGTTTTGTAATGGATTCGAAGCAACAGCAGAGGGTGAGGAAGAAAAGGGGTTGGCATAGGAATGCACTAACGGTAGGGGTGGTGGTTTTGGTGGGTTGTTTCTTCTTGATGAATTGGTGGATGCTTTTTCGGATCCAAGAGCCGGGTCGTAGTAGAGGACTCAAGTACAGGTTCTTGAGAGCTAATTCGACTACCATACACATTCGGGTATGTCTTGATCTTCATATTAATTTTATTGAACACAAGCTGTATGAGCTCGCTTAATATTGTCAACCTTTTTTGTTCTTTGGGTCATGCATTAATTGATTGCATTGTTCAAAAAGGTGAGAACTTTGACAATGTGTAAGAGAATTATATTTTTGATGAATTTATGTCTAGTTATTAAAAGTTTGATTGGGAAAATTACTGAACATTCAAACTTACAGTAAAGAGATCGACTTTTCAACTTATTGTGAGTGTAGTTTGATTGAATTAATTGTTTAGAGATATGGTAAAGTTGATTGCTGACAAATATAGATGGTGTAAGTTATTAGCAGTCTCATGATATATGAATGGAAATTTGGATATGAAGAAGTTTAAGAATTCTAAAGATTGTGAATACATTAAACAGTAACAAGTTTTTCCGTTATATCAATCCATCAAATGTGATTTACTAAATTATTTTAAAGATGGAAAATATGAAAGTGTGCAACAAATATGAAAGCATGTGGCTAAATCTACTAAATATGCAGAACTGTATTTTCGGTAATAATTGAGACAAATATTGGGATGATGGCATTTTGAAGGGTATTTGTTTATTAATCAGTTTGTAAACTACCAAAATTAGGTGGGCCAGTGCATGAGGTTCCAGTGGGTCTGGGGAGGATCAGATGTATGCAATGTTATCCTTTGCAAGTAGAGAGACTGTTTCTATGGCTCGAATTGGTGACGCTGGTCACAATGGAACAACTTTATGGCTGCACCAAGGCCCACCCTCTAAAACTACCCAAGTTGATACACCAATAACTATTAAGATGCATGCTTGTTATATTGGCAGTTATATAGGGTTTCATATCTAAAATTGATGTGCTGCAAGAGAAAATATTGTTTTTTGGTTAAACATTTACAATGCCTTCCTGAAAGTATTAATGCCACTATTAAAATTAAAGGACTTTAGTGGGGCCAGCTTCAGAATCAATGGAAGATTTTGGTAAGGTGAGTTTCAAAATTAATGGAGTATTTAATTTCTTTTTTTATGGGCTTGAATTGATGATGTTCATTAACCATGTCAACTGCTGATTGAATCCAGTCGATTCTTCCTGTATACCTAGGATTGTCTTGTCGGAACATTTTATTCCTGTAGAATAAACAGGGTAAAAATGTTGTTAGATTTGAGGTTGGGGATTGGGAGAAGTCATAGACTTTTAACATATGGATGTGGTCTAGATTGTTGTGCTATTGGCTCACTAATTCACTTGTTGTAATTGTTGCAGGAAGAACTGAGAAAGCTTGGTAAAGGGAAAAGGCTGCACAAAACTATTTATGCAAGGCTGTTGGCTAAGGCTGCCCATGCCTTAGCAGAGGTAGGCTCTGGTTGCAAAATTTAATCCAGCTATTTTTCATCAGAGGCAGACCTAGAACACATTATTTCCCGTGGGGGGGGAGGGGGGGGGGGGGGGGGGGGGGAGTTGAATACAAAAGGTTCATTTAAGGGTCATCGTAGTATATTTGTAAGGGTCTCTTTGAGGACAATGTGAAATTGCTAGGCTGGTGGTTGAAATTTGAAGAAGACTTTGTTTTGGGTGATGTCAGGGCTCCCCTCAGATAACTTAGGTCTGCCCCTTTTTTCATTCTTACTGCCAATACATTTTTTTGTGATTTTATTGCTATTCTTTGCCATAACTTGATGTTGCGATACTCAGGGACAGAACAAGCCAGAGCCCAAGGACCTGTGGGAGGAACCCTACACGGTTGCTGCTTCATCATGGAAACCTTATGCCCAACAGCGTAACTGGGAACCTAGTGGTCTCTCTCTCTCTCTCTTTGCGTGTGTGTGTGTGTGTGTGTGCCCTCATGTGCCTGCATCATCACTTAAATCTGTTTCTCATATTGTGATTTATATGGCACACTATCAGAGGGAAACAAGGGTTACATTATGGTTAGCGCGAATGGTGGGATCAACCAGCAGCGAGTAGCTGTAAGTTATCTCTATGTTGAATTACCTACTTCTATGATTTTTCATATTTGTTGGACCGTTAGATTTGCATTAATACTCTAGAAGTAGTTTGTTCCCATGTAATTAGATTGCATTGAGGGGTAAGGTACATATGTCCTCCCCTAGCTAGGTGTAATTTAATTTTGAATCAATAAAATCCATTCGTACCGTCGAGTTCAACAAAAAAAAAAAAAAGGTTTTGTTCCCATTGAGCAATAGTAGTTTTTGGACACCATTATGTATAAACTAAAATATGGCTCCATTTTGACAACAGGTCTGCAATGCTGTTGCTGTTGCTAGATTACTCAATGCAACTCTTGTTCTTCCAAAATTTTTGTACAGTAGCGTCTGGAGAGATGTGAGGTGACATGCTACTTTTTTATTTCCTTCTTTTTATTTCATTTTCCATTTATTTTGTCTTACCTTTTTCTTAGAAGGCATGTTTGGCTTCTGCTGCCCTTATGGAAGGTTACTTCTCAATTGTGTCTCTGAGGACCAGTACAAGTTTGCTTCATTAATTACTCTTTATATGAGTTCGATGATGTTTCAAAACATGCATTTTTATGCGTATTATTGACTTTCTTTTATTTTCCTTGGTACATGCCTTAACTACCAAGAGAGTATGCAATTTGATTTCTCTTTTTTTCATCGTTGTATTTACATAAGTATTAGTTTTAAATTTCCCAAGCTTCCATAGAAGTCATAATCACAAATGTTTTTGTTCAATGATTATTTTTGCAGTTACTTTGAAAGTGTTAATAAAATTTGATTGTTATGATCAATCATGTGCAATGAGTTTATGTCAGTTTTATGTATCAGACACCGTTATATGAACCTGGGTTTTGTGATTGTCTACCTAGGTTATCTAAGCTTGGTTTTTTTTTTGGTTATTTTCACCGTTGACCATGCATAAATTGAATTTACTTTAACCTATATGGGCATCTTATCGCATATCAATCATGCACATCATTCATTTGTTTGTGCCTTGACCATTAGGCAGTGCATATGCCCTATTGTTGAAGCCGTGAAGCGATCAAAGGATTATAGTATCATGGGGAGTAGCACCTATATGTATATTTTTCATTCTATTTAACATTTTATGTTTTGGGTGGTTTTGATGATACAACTGTTTTCACATCCCATATCTGTTTTCAATGGAGAAGTGACTGTCACATTCTATAATTTCTTAGTCAATTCGGCGATATCTATCAGGAGGAGCATTTTATCAACTACTTGAGGCTTGATATTCAGATAGTAAAGGAGCTTCCTTTAGAGCTACAGTCATTAGATCTGGAGGCAATTGGTAGTGTGGTCAGATTCTTATCTCAATCTATTCTGAATAGCTACTTTTATGTACAGTTTTGCATCACTGATACATATCATTTGTATTGTAATAATGTGTTAAATTCTGTATAGGTGACGGATGTAGACATTGTGAAAGAGGCAAAACCAAGTTTTTACTTGAAATACATTCTTCCTATCTTGCATCGAAATAGAGTCGTCCACTTTGTTGGATTTGGGAATCGCTTGGCATCTGACCCTATACCGTTTCAGTTGCAGGTAAATCCCCAACCTTTGTTAGCCCATTCCCAGCTTTGAGAATTATCTCATTGTGGATATATTAACCACTCATCCATACTTCTTCCTTAGTTTAGTGCTCTTCTTTCTTCCTAATTTGGGACTTCATCTAGAGACTCCGATGCAGATGTAATTTTCATGCACTGCGATTTGTTCCCAAAATACAAGAAACCGGTGCTTTACTTATTCAGAGAATGCGTCAGAATGCAACACACTCGGGACTACTGTATCATTACCTCGTCGGTCCATTTGCAGACTCAAAGGTGAAACGTGAAAGAAGTCGTGCTGGAAAAGCTTCCAGATACTTAGCTCTACACTTGAGGTTTGAAATTGATATGGTTGCTCATTCTCTGTGTGACTTTGGTGGGGGAGAAGAAGAAAGACAAGAACTGGAATCATATCGTAAAATCCATTTTCCTGCATTGATGGAGCTAAAGAAAACCACAAAGTATGTGTTGTATTGTCTTTGTTTTTTTTTTTGTACACAGACACGCAACATAGAAAAGTACAGGGACTGAAAAAATCCTCCATTTTGGGGGACTGTGGAATGTGTGGTTGGTTACCAAGCCAAAGCCTTCATAGCATGGTGGTAAAAGTGTTGGCATGACATCCAAACGAAGGAATGTATTAAAGATTCATTCCTTCTTGCCAATGATGCACACAAAGTTGAATGTTAAAACAAGTAAAGAGGAAAAAAAGAAGAAATAGTGTAAGAAACTGATAAGTGTGGCAAGTGGCAACTGTGCATCAAGCATATCATGTTGAGATCACAATAGAGGTGAGAAACTTCTTAAAAATTAAAGACAATAGTTTTCTTTGAATCTATATCCACATCTTGTTCTTGGGATCTGAAGAAAACCTTGAATCCTAGGACGAACTATGTTTTTGGGAAATGGCTTCTTGAGATATGGGCATCTTTCCCTGTCCTGGGAAGTAGCGAATTGGTTGCAGATGGAGTATTAATCACCCTATGTACTGAGAATATGATTGTCAGTCCTATTTCAATGTTAAATTCTGCCTTAGATAATAAACTACTTGAGAAACTGCACTGATGTTTTTATTTGCGTTGCAATTTGGAATTGCTGAGTATTACTATCAGAATCATGTTAATTTGTCCTAAAGCAAATCTTCCAATACGCTGCAGGTTACCCTCTCCAGCAGCTCTTAAGTCAGAAGGCTTATGTCCATTAATGCCTGAAGAAACAGTGCTTATGCTTGCCGCTTTGGGTTTTAATCGTAAGACGCGCATATTCCTGGCAGGTGCACATATTTATGGAGGAAAGTCAAGATTAGCTGCCTTGACTACCTTGTTTCCTAATTTGATTACCAAGGAGAACTTGCTTTCCTCTCGTGAAATTGAACCATTCATGAATTTCTCATCCCAGGTAAAATTTTTCTGTTCTCTTTAAATGAGTTTGTTTTATTCAGCTATTAATTATTAGGACACTGTGTTGCACTATTCTTGCAAAGTGATTCTTCTACAGCCAAACACCCATGTTTAGTATGTGGAATAGTTATAAATTAAAAATGTTAACATTGTATTGCAACCTTCTATGAAGGACGTACACTCTCAAGAAGGTAACATATCCGTGTCAAACACTCTTCAGACACATGTCCGATACTTTTTTTATCTGCGTCTATAATTAGATAATAAAATTTTAATTTCAGACGTGTCCGACACTTTTTTAGGTCATGTTTACCACTAAATAATAAACATGTGTTGATATGTGATTAACAAAATTAAAAGTTTGACTAATAAGTATCTTATATGAGAAAACATATAATTACCAACACTAGACATGTTGAAGTTGTAATCAAAATTTAATAATAAAAACAAATGATACATAAAAGTTTTAAAAAAGAAGAATTGATAAAATGAGAACCATCATTTACATTATATATGTTGGGTACACGTTGTCTACCAAATTTTTTTTTTATGATTATTGATTATTATGATACTCTGGTTCAAAACTTCACACTACATAACTAGACATAACATTTACCTATCATAAAGTATTGAGTTTATTATGAATAACATATCATTATCACTATATTTGTGATAAATTATATAGTTTTATATAAAAAGCACAATTATCTATAACATGTGCCCAATGTGTCTGTATACTATTTTTTTGAGAAATGTCGTGTCTATGATTTTTAGGCAACCTCTAATTAGTAATGTTTGAATTAATTATGTCCCATTGGACTGTATATAGGCAGAAATATATTTTTTTTTTTGTTTGCTCGATGGAAGAGGACGTACTAAATAAATGTTTGATCTTAATATGCTCGAAGTTTGTAGGCTTCCTAAAGTTCTAGAGGGTATATACTCGTATCCTAACTCCCAAGAGTGGTAAAATGATATTCAATAATTGAAACCTTGCTATGTAGCAGTTATATTAGTATCGTACGTCACGATACACAAGAAAAACGATATGAATCGTGATTCTATATTGTTTTTCCATCGTCTCGTACTATACAAGATACGTATCAATCGATACATGTAGATAATTTTATTTATTTTTTTTTTTTTGTTGACGCTAAAACGATGCCATTTAACGTGGAATGTTATTTTTTTAAGCCTTAGCCAATGAAATGACGTCGTTTGACCGGCTATGGCTTAAAAGAATAAAGTCCTTTAGTTCTGCTGATCGAAAAAGACCAAAAGCAGATCTTGTCCTCTGCATCTGCGAAGAAGCAGAAACCCCTCTTCAATCCATCGCACAACAAAAGTCCTTTCGAAGTTTGAATTAGAGGTCTTTGCATTTTGATATTAGTGAACTATATTAAAAACTTGAATAGTTTGTGGAATATTAATAAAATGCTATGTTATTATGAGTTTGACTTTT
Source organism: Ilex aquifolium (assembly GCA_951799425.1). NCBI lineage: Eukaryota > Viridiplantae > Streptophyta > Magnoliopsida > Aquifoliales > Aquifoliaceae > Ilex > Ilex aquifolium. The sequence goes on along the minus strand of OX637393.1, from coordinate 973,491 downwards.
TTTGCGAAGGTATATATATTTTATTAATAATTATTTAGAATTGCACGTATCTTACGATATACGGTATATTATACAATACATGATACACTATTTTTGGAAAACGATACATCTTCCAATACACGAGTTGATAACCATGGTTATAAGCACAAGTTTTGTGTGTAGATTCCCTAGGTATATTATTAGTAAGCACCTTGTTGAAGCTTGTGGTGTTAAGGTCCATCCTGCATGAAATCTTTTCATTCTGCCATCTTATCGATTTTTTTAGAGAAACAGGTTTTCAGAATGCCTAATAAGGTGGAGAGTGGATTGCAAATTGTGTAGTCTTGAATGTTTAGGAATTGTTCAGTCTGATGACTGCCTCAATAGTAATAAACAATAGCTACAATACCCTCAGGACATATTATTCATCCTGGATCAATTTTGGGTATGGGTTCTTGTTGGATATTGTAGCTATTGTTTATTATTGAGTTCATTGTAAAATGTACTTTTATCATGCACTGTTCTATATTGAGTGCAACAATAGTGGAACATGGTTCAGATAACTAACCCCAAATGGTTGAGAGAAGACTCATTTGAGTTGGGTTGAGTTGTCCTATGCTGTGTGCATTCTCCAAATCTACAGGTTTGCACGCGTGTCGAATATACAAAAATAATATTACCTTCACACAAACTTTATCACACTATTTGAACCATTGTTAACTGTTTACTGTGTTTATGAATACTGTACAGTGAATTCTTGAATATTTAAACTATGAAGAAGAAAAAGAGGGGGGGGGGGGGGGGGGGGGGGTTACAAAAATTACAGCACCTTGTTTGTTATTTTTGTTGATGGTGATTTGAAGAGCTGAAATCTTCTGCAGTTAGCAGCACTGGACTTCATAGGCTGCACAGCTGCTAATGTATTTGCCATGACGGACTCTGGGAGTCAATTGTCATCTTTGGTGTCTGGTTACCGGATATACTATGGCGGAGGCAAGATGCCAACAATACGACCAAACAAACGCAGACTTGCAGACATCTTTTTAAAAAACGACACGATAGAGTGGAAGGTGTTTGAAAAAAGAGTGAGGAAGGCAGTAAGACAAACGAAACGGGTCTTTTCACGGCCCACTGGAAGGAGCGTATACAGGTATCCACGGTGCGATGAGTGCATGTTCAATGCAACCGAGTTTGTGCTTCGCAAGGGTTCATAAATTCCAATTGTATGTTGATTTTTTTTCTCTTTAGGGTCATTATACTTTTACATTTTGAGTATCATTGTTTCATTGAGCTCTTTGCCAATTAAATGTGGCATTCATTGGTTCGTTTATGTTGTACATGACTCCTGATATAGGACCTAATTGGGAGAAATGAGTTATAATTTTTGTTGCAATATAGAAAATGAAGAGTGCAAAGAAAGCACAAGGAAATAATTCTGATTAATATCATTGCCAGAGAGCACGGAAAGTCAAGATTCCCATCCCCCCCAAAAAAAATAAATGAAAATAAAAAAGATAACTCAATACATAAGACTTTTATCATTGCAACATCTAGAGATGTATGCAACTTTATCCCAGAGTATAAATAGGTGGTTTCCACTTAAAATTTTTAGAAAACATACTGTCTATATAAGTGGAAAGGAAAACCTTGATTCCAACACATGGTTATATACCAGTTGAAAATGATATCTAATAGTTGTTAACCCCAAATGGTAGTTCAAATAATAACATGGATGGACTATAAACTCAGACGTCCTGAGTTTGAATCTTGAAAACTGCTCGAGACCTCAGCCATGAGGAATTTATCCCTCATAAATACTTTAATCCTGGTTAGGGGTGACAATTTTTTACACGACACGATAACTTGATACGAACACGACACAAATAAATGAGTTTAAGTTGACTATTTTTTGGTATAAACCCGTGTATGACACGACCCGTCAGCACAAAGTGTTAATAGGTCGTGTTCGGGTTCAACCCGCTTAACCCCAATTGACCCGTCAACACGAAGGAGATTGACTTGACCTTTTCGTTGTTGCATGTATGAGTTTTCATGTTCTGATGGCTTATTTTTTTCATTACTTCTGATGTTTAATTTGGTTGCACGATATACGATTAACATATTTAATTAGTATTATATAAATTAAATATTAATTATTTGTAACTGTTTCTCAAACACTGACATAATTATTATATAAAAACGATATTATTACTCATTATTATTATTATTAAGTTAATTTTTAGTTTGTAGAAAAAATATGAGGAGAGATTCAATTAAGTGAAAATAAAATCTTAGCATTAAATTTTTTATTCAAAGTTTATGTGGATCAACACGAATACGAACACAACACGAAAATAAACAAGTCAACTCGACACGACACAGTTAGTTAAATGGATTGGGTTAGGGTTAACTAATGTTCGACACAACTAATGTTCGACACGACACGAACCCGACACAACACGACTCGATTGTCATCCCTAATCCTGGTGTGAATGACTTATCTTTGATCGGACAAATGAGGAAATTAGTTGAGGTGTACATAAATTGGCCCAGACACCTCTGACCATTGAACCAAAAAAAAAATCTAATAGCTGTCAAATAACCAGATTCAAAATAACAATTTCCTGTCGACTAAATAACTGTATCAGCTTTCTGCATAATCTGTATAGCACATAATCATACCCTAATTCTAACACAGATATACATGTCTACATAGCACCTCAATACCTAAAAGTCACCAGTCTGAGCAGAGCCCCAGTATGGTTTTCTGCACTGTATGTACAACACCCACAACAGCAGCTGATTTGCTAAACTTGCAAACAAAAAATGGCCTCACTTCATGCCTCATGGTCTATCCTCCAAACTTACTCACGTCTTTTGACGTTTCGGCTCCACCTGAAATAGATCAGAGGCTTTATTGAGAAATAAAATATTAGAGAATAGTAGACCAATAGAGGAAGTAGTAAACTAATAAAATGTTTTGACAGCAACAACGTTGCCCATCCCTCACACAAAAAGTCGCCTGTAAAAGTTTCTACGAATTCCATGGTCTCCATAAGATTCTTGGAATATCAGCAATGGATCAGGTAGTCTTGGTTCTCCCCACACAAATTGGGTGAAGTGCATGGTGACTCATCCGCATTGAGAAGCGTATTCAGCCGAAGGCAATCCTTGTGGTTACCACAACACTAGAAATTCAGATGGTGAATGTTGAGCACCAACAGATGCATTCACCACACGGTTTCATTGAGAAAACATCCAAGGCTAATAACACTGAAAAGTCAGGGCACCAATTTTACAGGCCATTATAAAATAACAAATAGACAAATGACTCCACATACATCCATACTAACATGGCCCAAAAAAGGAAGCTTTAACCAGGAATCCATTAGAGTTGACTTTGGCCCCACCAAGGCTTCATTTTACTTTGAGAAGCAATGATACGGGAAAACCATTAAACTAAATAATATCCACGTAAGGGAACCAAGAGAGAGAGAGATAGAAGGGGGGGGGGAATGTCAACCTCAGGCACAGGCCACTCCAAGATGTTGCATTGCACATCATGGTCTACCATAACAAGAATGAGATGAAATCAACAGGGGGAAATTATGTACGATATACGTCATATGAAGATAGAATATCGTGCAGGATATATGTCAGATGAAGGCGGAGGATAAAGATGTAGGTGGTGATCCAGAGTAGTTTACATAATTCACAGCACAGCTAGGTTTGCAATTGGGTTTGTATTGAAAAGTACTGATGTACAATAATTTCTAAAATCCAAGTTAGGTCAAAAACTTTTAACAAAAGTTTTAGTCATCAGGATCATTTTTAGACCCAAAAACACTGCCAAGAAACCACCACCGACATCCTGTGGAAGATGTTTCTGTTAAGCAGTTGGAGTCACATCCACTTTGAACCTCCTAAAAACTTATCCTCAACAAAAGCGCCCAATGAAGATTCCAGTGCACAAAATGCAATAATCTCCTAAGAAAGAATGCAACACTCTTTTCTATAGAATCTATACACACATGCCCAAATAAAGAGATGCTTCTCTCAAAAAAGTGAGCCTAATGGTATAATTCCAACAAAAAGCAGTAGGCAACAAGATGCAGAGGAAATCAGAACAATGCATATAAAGAATTTGCATGCTATTTCTTATGGAATAATCACTGATAGAGTACATCGCCAAGTAAAAACAGCAATCAGGATCAATTTCTATTTACTTCATAATCACCCGTGGATGCAAAAGTACACAAGAACGTAAAAAAATACATGAAGAAATCCTACATGTGTTTTCATAATCCTAATAGATTGTATGCATGCCTTATATAACAAGCACCAGATGGCAAGTCTCTTAAATGAAATAAAATAATTAGTCCCGCAGAGAAATTCTAGCAAGCACCTCAATGTCAACTACCACCAGATTCCATCTAACACAAGTGTAGGGAGCACAAACACTCAATGTATCCGTGTCCGACACATCTGGTACACGGACACATGAAAAAAGAGTGTCCGAATTTTTTTTATTTTTTTATTTTTGGACACATGGTGGGCAGTTGTAGACACATAAAAATTAGTTTTTTTGGACACGGGCTTTAATTTAGTAAATAAAATTGCATGGTCAGGTTACTTTTATATAAAACTAACGGGGCCATTATGTAATAAAAAGGGGTTCAATATGAAAAGATTTAAAAGTGAGTGGGACTTAAAATAAAATAAAACACTGTTGGGGCAAACACAAGAAACCTTACATTAAAATAACCCACGTCTGTTGAGTCAACAAATGAAGGAGGCAAACAGAAGGGACGTGAAATAGAGGGCAAAAGACGATCGTCACCTGCGACTACTCTGACCACCTTCCTTGCTTCCAGCAACTGTGTGACACTCAAACGAGCCTCAACTAACTTTCCTTTAAGGTAGGTGTTTGAAACAACTTATTCTCCTTCTCCTATTACCCAGTCTGAAGTAACCCACTCTTTCTTCTCTATTGTTATTTTGTTTTTTTGAAGCAATATAACTACGTGAACTGGGTTTTTTGTATTTTCATGTCTAGGGTTTTTTGTTCAATATAACTACATGAACCCGCTTTGCTTCGGTGATTATCTATGAAACATGAATACTTCGTTAAGGTAGACGTATCTGTATCGGATACAATACTCGTCCGATACTTGATGATACATATCAGATACACACCAAACGTATCCAAAAATAAATAAAACATGAATACTACTCAGATTCTTCTATATGCAGAAAATTATGTGTAATTTTTAATTTTAATCTTTACCCCTTCCTTTCACATACAATGTAATACATTAGCAAAAATCCATATGACTTTGAAGACAATACACATGCAAGATGTAAGTCATCCAAAGCCAAGCCACATGAGGCAAAATACAAGCAAATAGTTTCAGGTCTCACCTTGCCATTAGTTAGTGTGGTTGCAGGAAATGCAGTCTGAGATTTTTTCACATCATCTTCAGAAGAACAATCTGAACAGATAAAGTGGTCCAATTGCTTCGCTTGTTCAATTGTCATGCCCACACAAGCAGGATGATACCTACAAGGACCAGGGTAGACCACATCTTAGAGATCAAAAGTCATATACACAAGTTCATCAACAATTTGTATAATTTTAGGCACATGTGGATGCTTCAAAGCTAAAGCAGCATTGACGGTGACGGCATATAAGAAAGAAACTATATGAATCAACAGATAGGCATATGATATCAAATGCAAAAGAAGAGACAAGAAGACGGGTTCAAGTACCAAGCAAGAAACCCAGTATCTACTATACTTCCTGATATATTTTTTCGATCACAAATTTTCTCTTGATATTGATTTGTTGCTCATAGAGAAGCTTACCTTAAAAAATCATACAGCCAGATTTCAAAGAGCTTTGAGGTCTTTTATGTCCATATATAGTTAAATTTCAGAAGCGCATATACTGGATTTCGTAGTGCTATTATTATAAGATCTTATGCTTTGCAATAGCATATATATTGGACAGTCTTAAACTTTCATTCAAAGCTTCTTAAGAGATAAAATATAACAAGCAACATAAGAGATGCACCCAAAACAGTATTTAACAATCGGAAACACAACACAGATAAAAGAATAATATACCAGTCCTTGCACCTATCACACTGCACCATCAAATCATCTGGGTTATACGGCATTTCGCATTTGCAGTACCTTCAAAACAAAACCATGAAAAAGTTCAGCAACCAACAATTACAATCACTCAAATTCAGTTAAGCAAATCACTCAATACTCACACTGCAACGCGGTCTGGCGTGAACCCTCCAGTGGCAGCCTTGTACTCAAATCGACAATAGTAGTCCTCCGACGAGACATTCTCAAGCCTCGTATAGTTCTTGAATGAGTGAACGACACACTTGCCTTCAATGGTGTGAGCACTCTGGACATCATAGTGGTCGGACAAGAACAGTTCCTTTGTTCCATGAAACTGTCTCCGCCCTCCCATTGACTCCTCTGGCCTATAGTACCATCTCACTCTTACCTTCACATTGTTCCGATTATCTGCTTCAATCTTCTCAATAAGTGCCACATATGGGGCTGTATCCGTGTCCGCCGATTTCATCAACACACAATCCCCAGCTTCAAAACCAACAAAAGAATGAAAAAAAAATGGAATCTCTCAGTGATGTGTATGTCAGCTATATTGTATGGTAGTCTGTGGCACTAGCAGTGTCCTATGGTTGCATCAGAACAAAATCTCCACCATTAGAACCTTTACAAACTATCAAAAACCGTTCTTGATCACTCAAAATGTGCATACATGGAGATGTATGTACATATGTATGTGTAGGATAATCCCAACAACATCTGATGATTAAATGAACGGACAACCCGCAGATTCGAAACCACATCATATATTAATCATGCTTCATAGAGACATAGATATACTAGGCACCTAGGACATGTGGTTGTATGAGAAAGAAATGCCCAACTCCTAACCCTCCACAAACATTCAAAAACAGCACTTTTCCTTTATGGGTATCTAAAGTGCTGTAGCTGGGCATTTCTTGTTCATACAACCACATGTCCTAGATACCGAGTATATCAAAACCAACATTTAATCACTCAAAATGTGAATGCACAAAGACCTAAACACCCACACACACATATTAATAAATGCATGTATGCACTGGGTCGTAGCAGTCCCCCATTGGTAATACCAATGGGCAAACCCCATCTTCAACACCGCATTAACACAATCAAAAACAACATTTCATCACCCAAAATGCGTATATACCATATCATAACCCAGAACGAAAGGAAAAAAAATGTGTATTGGTGTACAGGTTACCTCTAACGACCTTGTTAGTCCCTCTGATGGTGTAAGAATCTAAGTCTCGTTTGCCAGGTCTGGTCTTGGCCATGGAAATTAGAGGGGTCTTCTGGCCCAAAGACTGAGCTTTCCTTGAAGGAGAAATGTAGTGTATATGTATAGATTTGGGGTTGTATATCAACTGAATCGAAGGCCAAAGTGCATTCTTAAATATTGTTCGGTGGTATTCGAGGCTTGTCCATTGATTGACTTGAGTGAAAATGATAGTGGTTTATAAACCCTAGATTTTGGGGATAAAACAAAAACCCTAACTTTTATAATTTTTACTTTTTTATTCCTGGAATGGAGAATACTATTTTTGGAAAAGGGGACCATTTTCATTCATTTTAATACTACTCACCTTTTTTTTTTTCTTCAATCCGATAATAAAACGATCATCATTAATTCAACCACTAATCTTATATTATTCACGTCTAAACTAGTAAAACAATTAGGAGATCAAATATTCATTAATGTTAGCATAAAAATATTCTCTCTCCGGTCCGATCAAAGACGTGTCATCCATACAAAAACTAGGTCATACTAGTCTTAAGAGAGTTGACACATTCCGAACTCAAAATGTGTGAATTTACAGTTCATCACCGTCTCGTCTGAAGTACCCTTAAATTTAGAATTGTTTGCATTTAGGCATATAGCAGTTCAATTGAAATGGTTGGCTTAAAGTCGATGGCAAATACAACTGTAAATTCACACCACTCTAATTCATCTACAAGGTAGTCCATCAACAACACCAATTGAAAGATGCTTTTGCATTTTTGGCAAGAAAAAACAATCAGTCCCTTGCAATGGATGGGGCAAGCATCAGCCCCTAATTATTGGATTGGATTCAATTCATCATGTGCCAAAAAAGGAATGTAGAGTGATGTCGGATTATATTTGGATTCATTGATTGCAACGACAATTTTCAACCAACTGAAAATTACATGCATTGATTACACCTAAATTTTATGCAGTGAACAAAACTCAAAACTAAAACATTGCGAACTTACCTCTCATGCTTTATTCGACTATTGAATTGAATTAACTCATGTTGGTTGGTATCATGCAAGTATCATTTTGAAGATTTTGTAAACTTTGTAGTAAGCAAAGCGAAAGCCAAAACAATATCCATCCTAACTTGGTATGGGTTAGGTATAGTAATTGATGAACCCAAAATTAATTGGGCCAGACTCAATAAAGCAAGAGGTCCAAATCAACCGGGCCATACCCAAAGAGAGACCAAGACACCAGCGCCCGAAATAGACCCCAAGGGGACTCCTGCTCTCCTTTGTTCCACGTTCCCTCTCATCCGCACCGCCTCTGTGGTATCCCTCCTCACTTTGTCACTCCGATTCAAGTCCGACCCAGCTCAGGATCCAAGAGTCTAAAGGATAGGAGCACATGGGAGAGAATATCGGGATACGCATCATGGAGATCTAGTCCTACCTTAATTGTACTTACCAAAGTGGTAGAATCCTCTCCATCACCTCACTGTCTCACCAAACTTATATAATGTAAGTCATCTCCATATAAAGGGCATGACCTTGAGACCACACACCTCTCTAGTTTCTCTCTCACAAAGCATTGTAATACTCCCGGAGTATACTCTCCTAGTGACTTTTATTCATCAATAAAACACATCCGGCCACCGCTGTTGTTCCCGAGAGTGGAGTAGGTCACCCAGACAGAACCACTATATACCTTTGTATTGACTCCATATTTACTGTGTTGCCATTAATCTATCATTATTGTTTATTAATTACACCCGTTTATATACTTGATTGTTGATCTTATACGAAGACTAATTTGTGCATCATCAGTAATTATAGACTTAATTCGTGTATCAGACATGAAATTAATATACAATTAACGGATTTAAGTTATAAATAGATTGACACGAATATAACTAAATACGACACAAGTCCACTAAAAACAAATTATACACGGTAAGATAAATGAATGAATCTAATATAAATTAAATAAAATTTAAACAATATGAACTAAACATCATCCATCTGCACACCCAGAGGTATTTTAGTGGTATGTGCCACCCACACAAGTCATGTGCGACAAACAAGATGGCTATAACCCAGAAGAAGCTGTGTCGCACGGCGTTGCAACGTTAGAAATGGACCAACTGGTGGCCCAATGACCAAAAAGTTATGTGGCATTTTTTTTTTGGTTCAAGACGAAGAAAGTCCAAACCAACTTACGCATACATTAACTAACTTCTCTCCTCGGTCCGGTCTAAAATAAGTCATCTATACTAAAATTAAAATATTCATAAAAAATAAATCTCATAATCTAATCCCAAGAAGTTACCAAGATAATTTGAACTCAAAACTTTTGAATTTATAGCTCGGCCTTATTACAACTTTAACAATCCTTATCATCAAACAACAGCATTTTTTTGGAAATAAAATTTATTTACCCACCGGGAAAAAAATAAAATAACAGCAACTAATCCCCATCTAGAAATAAAGAAAAATATTAAAAAGATGGTTTAAATAAACGCAGCATCAACTGTATAGGTCAAAATTATCAAATAGCCACTACATGCATATGTGTAATATATGCAACTGTTCTTTGGAGTTCATAAATTCAGTTGCATTTAACGTAAGATCATGAGGGCACCATCTTCCAAAATAAGTGCAACCGCCAACCTAGTCAAGTAAACTAATTGACTCGAAAATTGTTAAACACGACTAATGTACGACACAAACTTGACTGTACATGACTATAAACAAATCAACTATGGATAAAAAAAATTGTCATGATATACGACTACTGTGCGTCAAAAACAATAGACCCGATACGACCAGATAACCTTACTCCTGTGCCTCTTTAAGAATTCATGCCAGGAGTGTAGTTTTACAGTTTCAGCTCCACACAAATACATAATTCATATACGGTACAACAAAGGGCAACACATCCCATCTTAAAATAAGATAATAATACATTAAATAGGGTTGTTACATTAAATAGATTGCTTAGATAAACGCACATTTAAGTGTCAAGATCAAACAAATATCAAATAGCTACTACATGCATATGGGTAGTAGTATGCAACTACCCTTTGATACTAAATGACAGGAGTTCATGGAGCGAAGTGAACAACATGCGATCATGGTGGTACCATCGTCAAAGAAGCGTGGGCGAGATGTCCATCGGGTAAGGGTTGCCAAGAACGTTGTCCATGTAGTAGTGGGGGTGAGCAGCATCCATCACCACAAACTGCACATCTTCCGAAGGCTTCAGTGCCTTTTCCTTTGGTTAATGAACCAGTTGTTTATTTGCTTCTGATCCAGACCTGTTGATTCAGCAAGAGCCAGCTTCTGTGATTCCTGTTCAACAAAACAAAATGCTCAGTTTTCACTTGTCAAGGTGATTGCTCAACCATAAATTGACTATCTTGGGTGGAGCTGAATTAGGTTTAATATTTTAATTTAATTGAAGAAATAATTGGAAAATAAAACAAGAACACAAAAATAGATAGAGTAATAATTCCAAGTCAAGCCTAGATTGATTCAATCGAATAATTTGGATTATGTTGGTTGTTGGATGAACTGCCTTGCTAATATTGATCCCCCCCCAAAAAAAAAACACGGTATGTACATCTAGACCATGTACAACCAACCATCGCACTTTTAGTAATGGATAGGTTCTAGTAATGGATAGGTTCGACCTATGGTCATTTTGGGGCCTCTTACAAAGATTTACTAAATTCATGCATGGCACGAGTTGAAATGGTCATAACCTTCTTCACTGTGCATGGCAACAAGCAGGACAAAGGCCTAGAAGGGAATAAGACCAAAAATTAGTGATGAAACTGAGGGTGGCCGGAAATTTGCTTTTAACATTAATAAGACTTTTAACATTAATACGAATGATATGGATACGAACCGATGGGTATGGCCATTTGTAATGTCTGCTCCACCAATCCAGCAACTGTTGCCTAGCTTCTTTAGGCAGCTTACCTTTCTTTCTCTTCTTCATGAACTCCTGCTTAAGACTGCCTAAATATCCACTGTACTTGCGCAAAAGCTGACCTTTAAGTTCCCTGTCTTCTGCTTGAGGGTCTATGAAGTTGTTATTCACATCAACCTCCTCTTCAGATGATCCATTTCTATCCATAGCCTCACCACAAGCTGATGACAGCATAAACACATGAGCACCAATAAATGGACATAAATCATTTTACATGGTTATTAGGTCTCAATGTCAGGGAGAAAGGAAGAAATTCATAAAATCACGTGGAATTTTAAGGAAACACACTTCACTTGTTGAGCTTCCCATTACCCACAGCAATGCCACTGCAGTTCTCAAACTGCAACACCCCTTTGTCCTCTCCTTAAAGGACAAAAATATATATGTAGATAATCAAGTATTATGCACATATGTATCTTAAGAATTTTAACTTACTCATCATAATAACAACAGCAATACCAAACTTCCTTAATATTTCTTCAATCCATACCATAAATGTAACACTCACCCTAAGTAACTGCACGCTTGGATGTAACTTTCACAAAATAAAATACCAAAACAATTAAAGATTTGCATGTCATTCTCAAGCTTAAAGTAACTATACACATCTATATGGGGAGGGTACGCAAAAGGTGAAAAGGTACTAATCATCATTTCATCAGAGATCAATAAGCTCTAGAGAAGGTTGCTTCACCACAAATTCACTAAAAAAACTCTTTGAGAAGGAAAAACATGTTCCCAATGTGATCAAGATAGTGAAGGCAATTTTTCCATTAATAAACATATTGCAAGATCCAAAGATAATGAATGATTTTATCAACATGAAAGGGAACTCTATGAAATAAATAACCAACATTAAGGAGTAGGTCATGTAATATACAAGTTGAAATATCAAATACACACTACCCATCTTGAGATTCACTACTATATCCAATGTCAATTTGGTCAAAAAGCATGCACTAATACATTTCGTTTATCTCCAAAATATGGTCAGTATGTTGAATAACTTCACCAACTCCCACTATCATCTTGTATCACTCAACCTTTGATTTTTTTGTGTATCTCTCATTCATACAAGTGCTATTAAAACAATCAAATATTGAAGAACCTATTAAGAGCCATATTCATTACCATGACTCCGGTTATCTCTTATTGTACGTCCAGACAAAATGAAGTCCCCGTGGAATCGAACAACCACACATCAGGGCTTGTATAATCACAATGCTTCTCCTATGGCCATGGTACTTGGCCTGTTTTGTCTGGATATTAGTAGTTGAATTTATTGACTACTACAATTCTGAAGTTTTTCAAGTAATAAAAGAAATTGAATGACTATTTTATCCCCACTATAACCTCTTTTTATGCACCATATTGAAAAAAGAGAGTGGCCTAGTGACAAGAATGAGAATGTGGTAGAGAATTGTATACACATAGCTTATCCTCAGATGTAGATTTAACTGGTGTTTGCACTTGAAGAATGTGCCGTTTTGTTTCTGCAGCCTAAAAGTCTGATGTCCACAAAGCCTGTTTTATGCCTCATAGAGGCTCTTTCTAGACCTATAGATACCCCTTCTCCAGACCCAACAAAGAATAGACAGATATAATAATTTAATCCATATGGGTCTACCAAATTAGAGGTCCACATTAAGCTTATTAGGGTCTTCTTTGTAGGCATGATAGATTTCTTTAGCCTGCTGACCAACCATAGAACATATCTGCCAACTGCAATCAGGAAGTCTATTTGCCCATTAACGATTAACTTGTCACATAACATAAAAATTCTATACCAAATCCACAATTCGGAATGTGGGAATTACCATCCTGATGGTAAACAATTGACTCGACAGTGCCACATTAAGAGAATTTATTTTCAGACACCATTACAAGGTTCAGAACAGCCCATTGTCCAACTGCTTAAGCATCTTAATTGATCTTTGACAGGTAAAGCACTCACAAAATGTATTTGCTGTCATATTGATAGTATTTGCAGTAACAAATAAACCTTTTATAACAGCAATACCATCATAAAAAACCTTTTTTTCTTAAAACACTTTGTGACGACAAACACAGCCGCCGCACTCCAAAGACCTAATTCTTGTAGTGAGGAGTATAGGGGAATCTGTCTATATATATTCAAACTCAACATCTTACCAATTGTAACTTACCAACTGATTCCCCCTCCCCCCTCCTCCCGTTCTCAGTTTTAGAATTGCAGGAGTGTCTACATATGTAGCAGTATCCGCTTGTATATAAGGCACTCACAAAATGTAGAACGAATAACCATTCAAAACCTGCATCACGGTTAAGGTTTTATCACCACCACCCTCTTGTCTGCCCCTCCCACCCTTTGAAAACAGATTAGTACCTGCACCTAGTGTAACCCTAGATCATAAGACGATCACAAACCTACAGTTATTTTGTAAGTTTGGACCATGAGGCGTGTGCTTCACAATTTGGACAGTTGGGTTCAAAGAAAACTAGGAAAACAATATTCACAAGTTATCATCATCCAGCATACGCTAGGCCAAAAGCCTAAACACATCAAACTGTCTGGTAAGAAGCCCCCTCGTAAATAAATTCTACCCAGAAAATTTCAACCCATAAATATTGTGATCTACATATATTGATGTAATTACTTCCAATTTGAATTTTTTCAGAACCGTATACAATTAACCCCAAATATGGTAGTAGTATTTTCACAGCCACACTATTAAGTGCAAACAAAAAGGATAAAATGAAAAGACTTCTTTTGACACCAAAGTTGGAACAGCACATGAATGTAGAGAAACCAAAGAAGCAAACTTCTAGACACAAAAATCTAGAGAATGTCAGAGCAAGGAACATCCCCTACATATCGAAACAATAAAGCTTGATTCATAACCTAGTCCTTCCAAAAACAGTTTTACACACAGAATAAGCAAACAAATGATTAAGAAAACAGAACTAAAATACTATAAAACAGGTCTACACTATTATAAAGGAAGCTCTAGGGAAAGGTTAATTAATCACAGTTTATGTCCTTGGAAACAAACACATATATGCCTACTTGTTTTACTATGAAAAAAAAAAACCCCTTAAAACAACAAACAAACAAAAGCAGTTAGGAGCTGAGGAGAATATATGTCAATTTATGGAGAAATAAAAAAAGACCATCACCAGAATCTGAAGAAGCTACTGTGAGGGCTTTGAACTGGCACTCGATTCTTGAGAGAAAAAGCATGGCTTCCTTGAAGGGTTTCGAGAGTTCTTGCTCATACTTGGTCAGCATCTCACAGTAAGCCTCCATGAATTGATCAAGCGCTGGGTCTTCACCGATACAGCTTGTGCCGGCACGGCCCATCGTCGCCGCAGAAGCGCAGGCTTCCTCCAGTCTTGCCACCACCTCAGGCGGTGCTCCTATCTGTAAATCTAGTTTCTTCTCATCCAGCACACAGATATTGATATATGAGGTACTATAAAACTAAGACCGTCACTATCAGAACAAAATATCATGTGGGTCTATATATAAACATATACCCTCATAATCAGATCTAAATAGTTATGTGGAAATCACGAAAAATTATCAATCTCATATGGGGAAGATGCAGACTTTTGGAACTGAGTTCCTCTCTCTCTCTCTCTCTCTCTCTCTCTCTCTCTCTCTCTCTCACACACACACACACACACAGAATTAGGTTATGGGTTGTTGGATATTTGATGATTCAGTGAAAAAAAAATTTATTAACCTTTTGGCAATTGACATAGGCAGCCAAGAGACGATGGTAGTGAGGATGAGCCATGATCTTGGCCCTGACAGAACAGCTGCCATCGTTGTTGTTGTTGCTATTGTTCTCCATGAAATAACAACCAGTGTTTGTGTTGGTGCTGTTGTTGTGGTTGTTATTGGAGTGGTCTTCGAGCATCAGAGAAGAACGACTGCTACTATGGCGGTTTTGTTCTTGATTGCTGCTGAGAGGTAGAGGAAGGAATAGGGTATTGCTGTCTGCATTAGGGTGAGAAGTCATTGGAGGCATCATCATCATAGGACATAGTCCATTACTGTTGTCTCCAAAAGCCATCATACATGAAGTGCTACTGGAACCACCACCCTCCATTCTCTCTCTCCTTTGTTCCCTCAGTTCACCTACAAAACCATAACCCTCTTTCTCTCTCTATTCTTTTTCTTTTAGAATGTTACCTATGCAGAGCCCTCCCGAGATTTATGCTACTGGTTTCAGCCTTTTACAGAAAATCCTAAATAGTTCGTAAGTTGCAGTCAGTAAATGAAGTTTGTTGCTCTTTGGGTGGGTCTGAGAAAGCCTGTTCAGATTTTCCTCTGGAAATGGGTGTTCATCTTTCTGGTCATTAATTACTGTCTCTCTCTTTTCCTCTCTATATCTGCCTCATCACTCGTTTTCTACATGAGAGAGAAACTGTGAGAAATTGGAGACAGAAAGAGAGAGGGATTTGCAGAACGCACGCGGTGGTTGCAGAGGTGTTGGGAGTGCAAGAGGGTAGCTTTTGAAGAAGGGATTACCCATGTTATCTTTGAGCCTTGCGGTGCAAAGCTTTACCTTCCCGATGAAAACTCTCTCCCACTTTTCTTGCACTGCCACTGATACACTGCCATTACTGGCAAACTAGAGAGGGGAATTGATAGAGAGAGAGATTAACCGAGGAGAGAGAGAGACACACGATCAAATCGAGGTATAGTTTAGTGTAGTAATAGATGAAGGAAGAAAAGGTTTGGTTTTTGGGGCACGGAATCACAACTCCTGTAGATGTGTACTGCTAGTGCTGCTAGAGAGCTGTTTGTCCACTCAGTTATTATTCGCCATAGGTTGTCCTCTTCTTCTTTTCCCTCTCTCTCTCTCTCTCTCTCTCTACCATTTTCATTTATTTCTTTTTTTGGGCAAATTAAGAACAACTCCCATGGCTCCCTCCACATTTAATCTAACTTGGGCATTAATTATTTAGTTAAATTATGAGAACATCCATGATGTTTAAGTTTATTCTTTTATCACCCCAAATCATGATGATGTTCCAGTATTTTAATGTCATAATGGTAAGATCCTTCGTTGAATACTGTTTATGAAAAATGTTCGCACCTTTAAAAATTATTCAGAAATACCAAAATTGTAATTCATTTTTATTTAGAACAAATTAATTCTAAATAAAATCTTAAAACCTAATTCAAAAAAATTAATCTTATATCCAAACATTCTCTTCTTTTTTCCTATCTTACAAACACACGCAGACAATTTAATGCACAATTTTACATGTGTGTCCTACCCACTGATCACAGAACGATTCTCATCTACCTTCTCGTTGCTAAAACACCCACCACCCTAACTAGAATATATCCAATCACCCATTGCAGATCTCTCAGCACTCATTTCACAGTCCAAGACGTCTTCAATTATACTAAATGGAAGAACTTTTGGAATTTATGTTTTGATTTTAATATATTATCAATAAAATAGTAAATAGATTCGTAATTCTTGATGTAAATGGTAATACTAATTTATATAATAAGATAGCTCATAAGTTGAATTTTCTTCCCGATACATTTTTTCTCCCAAAAACATCATATCACATCACATATTTCTATTACATGCTCAATTATTTTAATATTTGATTAATTTATAGTTTAATATAATTTTTATTACACAATAATATACACTTGTTGAAAAAAAATTATTGTATTTTGAAAAAAAATTGTCGATATTTTTAAGAAAATAATTGACAAACATAAATTTTAAATGATGTAATTAAAGTAATGAAAGAAAGAAAAATATTATTTAATATAATGGGATAGATTTTTTTGAGTGTTCGAATTTTATGTGTCATCGTGTTTCCAGGTACGGGTTATGCCTAGTGATAAAATATAGGACCCCAAATCTTTATTATTTGTTGCACTGCCCAAATCTTTATTAGGCATCTTTAGATGCTTTAGTATGACATTTTTTAGCCTTAAGTAATGTTATTTAGATTTAAAAATTTAACTTAATTTATTGACTTAATGATATGATTTTATTAGAATTATTTTATCAACATCAAGCTCCGATGTTTGAAGGGACTTATAGTCAATCCAAAGATTATAATAAATTAGGTCAACAAATTTGGTATGTTCCAATAACATTGCTCATATTTTTTTCCTGTAAGAGATCCTCATTGATTACATTAATTATCATAATTAAAAGTACTAAAATATGACACGATCTATTAAGATGATATAAAATTAGAGGGTTTGGATTCTTTTTAAACTAATTATTTTTAAAATGAGTGGATCAAATATGACATGATTAATAAAAAAATCAGGTATCGATGAAATCAATCAAAAAATATATATAACACAACTCATTTATATATATTTATACAACACAAATTTTATAGGACATAATTCGTTAAACATAAACTAGTAAATGAATCAAATATAAAAAAAAAATTTATCACAAAATTATTAAAACTCGACATAAACCTGTTTACCTTCCACAAATGAGCATAATCATAATATAGTCAACAAAGGATGGAGCTGGCCTAGGCAGAAGAAGACTCCAGTTTTTTGAGACATTCGTACACCTTTCTTAGGGAATTATAAAAAACCAATCAAATCAACCAATAAAACGTAATCATGCGAGTAAGATGTTGATGGATCTTCTATCACAATCTATAGAGAAAACAATGTCGAGAAAAGAATTCTTGATCCTAAAGAGCTGCAAATTTTTCCTTTGACTATTCATCAAAAATATTTTTGAGGTCACAAGTGTTAATCGAGTCAAATTTATTGAGTTTTGTATTCTCATTTGTGATTAGAATATGAAAAACTCGAGTCAAACTTAGCTATCGAACTTAAACTCTTGTACAACTCTGCCTACATGAATTTATAGGCATTTGAACTGAAATCAAGTGTTTTTTGAAAAATTTAATCTTATGATTGATTAAACAACTCAAAAATAGTGATTTCTTGTAAAAAAAATTCTCAAAAATTTATAATTAATCTTAAAATTCAACTTTAGAAGTTTAAATTGTTAAAAATTTATTAGAGTGTAGGGAAAGAAAAATAGCATACTAACGTGAATTACTTTAAAGTCGATGTGTTTCATCATTGTAAGTTTGGAATCCTTTAACATGGCTATTAAGTTTGGATAACACCAAAGGAAGCAACGCCTGCCTCTGTCCAAAGAAAAGGTGACAGCTAAATCATATTCTATGAGTTGTATCCAATTTAATTTGCCCAGGGAAATCCTTTTCCAGCAAAATTAAGTCTCACTCTCTCACTATCAGTCTCATCCATCCCTTCTAATCCGTGATTATTTACCAGAGAAAAAGTGTAGTTTCAGCTAAAAAAGCTGGTAGTTTGTGGGACAGTGGGAATGTCTCATCCCCTCTCTCTCTAGCCTCTCCCTCCCCCTCTCCCACAGACAAACGAGCTCAATCCCCCCCCCCCCCCGCCCTCCCCTTTCCACTTTTTCCAAAAAACACAAAGCAAATATACATAGCCCCGAGGACCTTGTAAACCTCCTCATACTGTCATACAGTGGGATTCCTCCTCCATAGAACCTACTGTTATTATGGTATATATGTTTTTACACTATTGTTTGGATGCAATTGTTGTCCCACTGAAGAGAGAGAGAGAGAGAGAGAGAGAGAGAGTCCTTTCTATGCTTTTGCACCCATGTTACAGAGGGGTCGAGGAATCTACCCATTACTTATTGCAGTGCATAGGTACAATGATTATCTGCTGTCTCTACACTTGTTCTGGCTCATTGTTTTATCTAATATCCGCATTCGCGCAACTAATTGCTGGTTTTGATTTTTCTTTTTATTCTGGTAGAGTTGCACTTGCTGCCTTTAAATCAATTTCCTACTTGCACCCATTTAATAATGTTTCATGATTCTCAAATCGTCCAAAGCCTAGATTTCATGTTAGGGCCCAACTCTCATACCAACTTGACGCTTATAACGCGGAGTGATTTCAAATAACACCACTGCAAGTTGCTCTGGGAATTTTTGTCATGGAGTGATTCCAAATACCAATAGTTACAATATTAATTAAACTTAAGATATTTGAAATTTTAACATGAGAACATTAACAGGATGTTGGTTGGCTAGCAAGTGAATGAAGGACACGTGAACAGATATGAATCTCACCATGAATACTTTAATCCCGGGCAACCCAAATCGAGGCAACCCTCGTCAAGCCAAACCTCTTCAAGATGACATTTAGACATGAGGTTCATTGATAATAGCCAAAATGATTATAAATACCGGGGAATGATTAATTATGTCATCACATTCGCGTGGAGACAATCGCAGAGGTCAGGTAAAAGCATGACTTTTGCTTACGTGGATCGATTAAGAGGTGCTTCAAGGTGTGTCAATTAATCTTTGATATTCACCATTTTTAATGCTCGGGGTAACTCATTAAAACGCCTGACAGAGATAATTAAATACTCGTTACTGCTCATTGCTCGCCTTTCAATTGAAGTAATCATTGCACAGGGATAGCCATTGACATGTCATCTTTACGAGTGTTAGACTTGTCGACTTGATGTGATTTTTCAGACTTCAAATCATCATCTCTCAAAATATAAATGGTCCAAAGAATTGAGCCTTAGAGACATATACACACAAAACTCAGCTTCTATTGTTACACTCATATCTTCTTATTTGAATACTAATTGACTTAAGTATTAAAAGGAATATGTCTGATACAAATATCCGATCTCTTCTTAACCTCCATTTTGATTTAAAAATCTCAGATCCAATAGACAAGTGTCATTATCTTAACAATTACACAAAATCGTCCCGTGCAAACATATTATTATTAACCCCAAAATCTTTCCATTTACAATGATCAGGAGATGACATGAAGAACAACTAATGTTGGCATAAAATACACATGCATACATGCTTTAATGATCTTCCCCAATATATGGGCCCTCATGAACTTATTGTAGATGTACGTACAGACCACAGTCATTATTAAGAAATTCAATGTATAAATAAAATAAATACCAGTGCAGAGTAGCAGCAGGGTTGATTGAAGTACTGGTTTAGGGTTTCAATGTTACGACATTAAGAAGTTGCCAGAGTTAGACTTAGATTTTAGGGTTAGGGTTAGGGTTAGGGTTAGGGTTAGGGTTAGAATTAGGATCCCGTGTAAGGACAGAAGGTGGTTTCGTACGCGAATCCGTCACAACAGCGTAAGAATAAGAGCAGAGATCAAAAGGGTGAGAGACGTCACTGCTATGGATGTGAATATAGATGGATACAGTGTATATAAGTAGAGAGAGAGAGAGAGAGAGAGAGAGAGAGAGCTAGGCCCCCTCCAACTCCAAGCAAGCTTTTGTAATTGCTTTACGTCATGTCCATGAGCAGTGTGGCATGATAGAAACGGAAAAAGGATGAGCATACAGATTCTAACATGGATATAACTTCTCAACCTCTCTCATCACTACTCATCACACCCACATGTCAATCAAAGACTAATTAATTACTACACTTTTTTCAACTTAAAACTTGTTTTAACTTTAGTTTATCAAGTAATCAGAAAGCTAATCTTCTTTTTTAAAGTATGTGTTTATTCAGGTGAATGTTACTGATATAATAAGGCATTCCAATCATAAGCTGGAAGTTTAGCCACATTAATCAACTCTATTTTCTTCCATTATTAATTCCTCTTCCCACTTTGGTCTTCCACTAAGTAAAACATTTAGGTCATATGTCCTCATCATTGCATACATTAACAAGCATGAGTAAATCTAATGACTCATTATTATTATTCTGTGTGTGCTGTGAGTGCGTGTGTTAGTGTGTATGTGTGTGTACATGCTCCGAGAGAATAATTGGAGAAGATTTAATCCTTAATCAGATAGAGTTATATAGGGTTGTAAATTAGTGAGAGTTATGTCATATCGTGTCTTAGTTGTTCTGTTGTTATAAAGTTTAGGATCGCACTACGATACCCACAAAAAAAATGTGGACACCATACTAAAAAATCAATCCTAATTATTGATCTTATTTTAATTTATTTATGAACATTAATCTAGAAAATAATAAAATATAAAATATTTTACACGTGTAATACTTTCATTGGTTAAAAATAGAAGGTATGGTACCGAAAAAGTAACTATAATTTGACCCTTCAATTTATCACTTTGTAATCGTTTATTACTAGGTTTTGTCTTGTATAATTTTGTTTGGCGAATTTATGGCGACCGATTTATATGAGATTTTAACCTTTGTTTTTGTTTATTATATAAATATTAAACTTGCAAATCTGTGAGCCTAGCTGTATGGCATGATAAAAGGACAGCAAAACATAAGCGTGAAGTTTCAGCTCTATCACTAGGTAGCATATTTTTTGATAGAATCCACACTTCACCATCCTTTTTGATGCAATGTTATGAGTTGAATGACTTTCAGGATGATCGTAACTAAATAAAGCCCCCAATCAAGGATTTTTTTTTATCATGAGAATAGTCATGACTAGCACATAAAATTCAGGCATGTATTCAAAATTAAAATTCATAAGTTTCGAATTGGTGATTTTTAACCCGATGAATGGGTTCATTTCATTTCTGCTGTATTAATTGCTTTGGATTCCCATAATTCTAGATTATTTACTATGGATTTAAGTAGGATCTATTATATTATACTTGAATGTATTATCCTCAACTACGAAATGGATGATATACTATTGAGAGAACATTAAAAATAATCCACAACAAGAGGGGTTAAAATAAGTTGGATTAGACACAAATGAGTTTAGTCTCATTTATTTCATGTTTGGGAAGGAAAAATGGTATTAAAAAATCTCATTTACTCCTATCTAGGGCCCAATTTGAACCAGAGCATTTAGATCTCCTAGACTAGATGGATTTTCTCCAACCCATTTGGGTTTTGGTTAAATTTTTGGCCAATAGAATTTCTCAAACCAAAATTTATTCTACCTCTTTACTTTTCAAAAAATTAGGTTGTCAATGGTAAAATTCAATTTGAAAAAAAAAAAAAAAAACTTCTCAATCATCTATCATAGGAGGTAATATGTGGGACTTATAGACATATAAATGCATTTACTAAATATGGATTTGATTAGAAATGCACCATTTTTCAAGCTAATACAATTAGTTGTATTGAATTGAGTTGTTTTAAAATAGATAAAAAACTTCAACCGTGTCCATTCTGGCCATCCAAACTCCACATAGTTACTTTGAACGGTGGTTTTTGGCCAATGGCTTCGGATTTGATTAGAAATGCACCATTTTTCAAGTCAATACAATACGATCAGTTGTGTTGAATTGGGTTGCTTTGAAAAGTATGAAAAACTACAAACTTATACATTCTCACATGGCCATCCAAACTCCACCTTAGTTACTTTGAATGGTGGTTTTTAGCCATTGGCCACCCCTTGGAGGTCTCTGAACCACAAAAACTGCGAGACCCACATCTTACAATGGAAGCAAAACTCAATTATACTTCAAAAATCCTCACTCATGAAGAAGAAGGGCTCCATAGTGGCTTCAGGTTGGGCATGAAATAATTGATGTTTGTCATTGGCCTATTAAAAGCACAAGTTTGAAACAAAAAGAAAAAGTAGCTTTTCCATTTGCATATATGCAGCTTATCGTTTATTCCCATGAGTGGCCATTCCATTCTTTTACATGATATGACTCCTTACGCCCTTTGGGACATTAATTCTATCATTGGCTATATAAATAGGCTAAGACTAGCTATGACATCAAAGTTGGCATCATATAAAATTTAAGTTGTAAATATAAGTTAGTAACAGTTTATTTTGTGATCACGTTAAGACTCAAAAAGATTGGTTACTCCACATGGTCAAGTGACGATTCTCGCAAAGTTTGAATCGATCACACAATATTAGAGTTCATCTCAAATAATTCTCCTTTTTTTTGTCGTAAATTCATCATAATGAGTCATAATCTCATTTTTATTGTATAATAATTTTCAATAAAGCATAATGAAGGAAAAAAATGTATGTAACCGATCGATCCAAATAGTTGGACTTAAAATTTTGTTGAGTTACGTTTTTTATTTAGCGTATAAAAATTAACTCTTGTTACTGGAGTGCTACCCACCCATATAACTATATTCCTCCCTAAGAGACTGAGGGACCCCTTGCAAGACCCAATCTAGATGAAAAAAAATCTTTTAGATGTTTACACTAATCTTGCTTTTGGCCGACAATATCTTTTATATTTCTTGTCTAATTCTAAGCCACTATGAATGGTTATAAACTGTTGTATGATGTGAAGGATGCCTCCCACTAGTCTTTGGTGTGCTCACTTCACTAGTCTTCTGTGTGCCTAACCTTTCATTAACAAGGTAACCCTAGGGCAGACCAAGATTGATCATGGATATGGCAGTTTAGCTGCCATAGAGTCTAGAGGGTCTCATGAATGACCCACTTACTGGGCAACTATTTGTGACTTATTTACAAATAGGTTACTAGACAGTGCTGAAACTAAAAGTTTATTATGACGGATTCAATTGAGTCATACAGTAAGTTAAAACAATTAAGTTGCGTAGAACTTGAATAAAATCAACTTGCATATGATCTCATTGCACAAATTAATTTGGATTGTAAAATTTTAAAGATAATTCTTACCTTCTAATAGTATAAATCAATTTGTGACAATATTGTGATCCATGATTCTCTTATTTGTGATGACTACGATTAAATTACCATTAGAATAGTAGTTTCATAGAATAAAATTTAACTACGAGTCGGTGCATTACTAGAGATATAAGTCATGTTTGTAACTAGATCTTGCGATAGTTTCATTTTTTTTTAATCCTCAAACTCATCAGCGTATGTATATTCGTCTATGAGAGTAATACTTACCTATACAAGTGGAATATCTTCAATGCAGTTATTAAATATTAGGTCCTTAGAATTTTTGAATATACTAAATGAAATTACCTATGTACAACCTCAAAGAGGTATATACCAAGTCGTTTGAATAGCAAATATTGTATCATTACTCAACGCAATTTGTCTAGATCCAATCTAAGCGGGTTCAAGTGCTTGAAGAACATATCTATCAAACCAAATACAATTACTTCCGTTACATATTCCCTTAATTCTTCTTCTATATTATTAATAGAATCTTGAGGGTCTATTGAACAACCAATAAACACAACCCTTTTTTTTGAACAGAGGACAACTACAACCAACACCTTAAAAGGTGAAGGCTGCAGAGTCCATATAAACACACACACCCCCTAGTTATAGCATATCAAGTCACCACTTAATAGCAGGGATGGCCTTCTCTTTATACCTGCCCCCTCACCCTCTTAGCTAGGAGAATGGGCATATGGTCCAAGATGGGTTTAAGAAGTACTTCCTCCAAGACGTTGAAAAAATGCTCTTCCTCCTATTCCCTCTAAAGCCGAGAGCTGAAACCTGTGCAATTTAGAAAGAGAATGGCATTCTTGGTTGTTTGTACGAGTGAACGCTACCACATTTAAAAGTAAAATCCACCAACGAATTTCTCCCCATAAATTCAAAAAAACGCCTCATACTTGCTATAATTCGGCTTCCTTATAACTTCTCAGCTGAGAATCTGAAACCATTGAAATCACCTCCTTCGAATTGAAGATCTTGAAGGAGTAAACAAGGGAAAGCGGCTTCCTTCGTGCCTTCACCTCGTAAACTCAATAAAACTTTACTAAACAAGTGAGACACAATACCACAAAAGTAGAGGTAGTGGACATAGAGATAAATCATGTGTCCAGCTTCTTCTTTGGACAATTTTTCTGAGGGGGACGAAGAAGCACCCCTGTAGCTGGTCTAATTTCGGCCCATTCTGCAATCATTCAAACACAATTCTGATCGAGTGCAGATGCAATGTGTGCTTCCTTGGCTGGGTTAATGGTCAACCTAAACTCAACAGCTTAGACATGGCATATGCTTCTGAGAGCTTAAAAACCTTTTCTTTCCCATTATCTTTACACCACTGAAAAAAATAAATAAAAATGATCGAAACAGAAGATAAACACTATGGCAGCCAAATGATAGCGCGAGAAATAATCCTTCTTGACTGCAGTTGAAGATTCAAATCTTTGATTGTCAAGAAACAGCATCCTATTCAAAAGCTTTTTAGGAGTTTCACCCTCAATCACAAACACATACAAGCACTTCTCATAGCATCAAATCCCAAATGGATAGAACTGCTTTGGTTCTTAGCATAGTACCTAGTTAAGATGATCCTATGGAGGACATTTGTGGAGTTAACTTAGATTTTCTGGATAACCACCGAGTTGGCAAGGCCTGCCTGCTCTATTGTCTCAGTTGGATCAGAGAGTTGTTTGGGAGGGAAGCCGACAGTCTGCAGCTGATATGTCCCGATTCCCCCAGGCCTAGATGCATCTATGAAGGCACGAATGTCACCTATCGTATGGTGGTAGTTAAAATGAGCAACCATGCGTGTCCCATCAGCCAATCTGAGTTGAATCGAGGTAGACGGCAATGTTTTATCCACAACTAAACCCATAGATGGGGTTGGAGCAGTGTTGAGAGGAGCAGCAACTGTTGGCTCTGGTGCTGCTGAAGTCGAGCTGCTTCCAAGCGTTCTTCCCACACCTTGAAACGGAACCTGGCATTTCTCAGGTTCCTGCAAGAAATTAAAGAAAAAAAATCCTTTAGTAAAGTTAATATCCTCGAGCTGATCACAGCATATATGACAACGGGAATTGAAGCAAACAGGAATATCACATATCCATTCACCACTTGCCCCTTTCATGTTAAATAGCACTCAACTATCCTATCTTGACCATGGTCCTTGTTTGGTGTCCTATTTTTTTCTATTCTACCATCCCAGTAGTTTAAGAGCAGATCACGCAATCCCATTTCTTTTTCCTTTGTTTTGGCTGCCTTGGGGGGGGGGGGTGGACAGATTATATGACCGGACGCATAATCTTGCAGAAAATGAGTCAAATACTTGTGTGAGCAACAACAAAAAGGAAATAAGAAAAAACACAAAAAACTGATATTGGAGGCTCACAGGGCAGTTCTCATCCCTTCTTATGAGATTGACATGAACAGAAGACCTCCTATCCGCAGGCTCGAGCTCTTTTGGACATTCGGACTTTCTGATGCTCTGCATTGAAGTAAAACATAATCATGAATAAAAAACATCATTCCAATCCAGGAAAAAAAAAAAAAGAGAGAGAGAGAAGAAAGGAAAACATCATCCTTCACAAAAACCTTAAATTAATCTTTATCAGACAAGCAGGAGACAAAGTAAGTCGAAAATAACAAAGGTAACAATCTACTACCTTCCGAAAAAGGTAGAAATCTATCCGCATGATTGATAATGCTTCATCTTGTACATATGCAGGCAAAAAAATTCAATTTTTTCATTATACACTTTTAAGGCCACATGCTTAAACCAAAACAACGCGCTTTGTCCCCCTTTTGTCATTATAGCCAGAAAAATCAGAACCAATAACGTTGATAAATCAGTTGTTTGACAATGCTTACTGTTACTTTTTCCTTAACTAGAAGAAATAAGAAGAGAAATAAGAAGTGACGTGACTGCGGGTGGCGCGGGGTGTTGTGAAGTCGTGGTGCGCAATGAACTCTACTAAGCTACTTGCAACTATTCCAGAAGCATAAAAATTCAGACACACCACATCAACTTGGATACAGAACACTTGATGGGTGATTCTTTATTCATTTCTCTTTTTGGCAGTTTGATTGCTTTGTTTATTAATATTCATCCCCTAAACCTGCTCTTACCTCCAAGAAAGGTGCATTTTCAGGATCATCCAACCTCCTTAAAGGTCCATCATTTACCGTGAAACCATTTCTCCAGAACACAATGTTGTGTACAACAGCCTCAGGCTGCTGAGGAGCAGAGGGTACTGATTCCCCTGAGAGTAATCTTCCAGTTCCAGTAAAGCTTGTTGAGCTTGAAGATGGACGGAGATTTTCCATGGGACCTTCTACGGCACCCAATTGCCTAGCTTGGTCAAAAATTGCATCCACGTCATTACCCTTTGAAGGATCTTGAACGAGCATGCCACTGCAAATATTGGTAACAAATGTGAGGCAACCGTTATGTATCATAAACATCTACATCCACTTATAGAAGTGGGATCCTTTTTTTAAGCTCTAAAAAGATCAAGGATCGGAAGATAGGAGAATGGAAATAACTCGTATAAATAAAATATTTAATAGGCATGATGTGCATTCGAAAAATTGAAACTACATAATATAAAGGCCATAATGGAGGATCCATGTTGCTTTGAAAGAGATTCCTTCTTTCACAAAACTAACAGCATCGTTTTCACCAGATCCCAAAATCCACCACTAAATATGTAACAATGCCCACCAGCTAGTTGCAGTTATGAAAAAAATGCAAGGGCCCAATCAAACTTCAAAATTTGACCCTAGCAAGATCATATTCGTCAGCATTATGAGTTGACTTTCGGATTCACATTTATCAGCCAAATCATGTAAGCTACTAACTATCGCGTAAGCCCTGTTGCTCAACAGCCTGGCTGTCAAAAGTATTATCTTTAGTTATCACATGCACCATTGCTCATAATATAACTTCAAAATAGCCCATTGGAATTCCATATGAGAGTCTTTGTCTTCTTTGTCGCCGCCTTCTCGGGAGAAGGGAGCATGACAATCAACTATGCAAGGGCTTCGATAATACGAAATATCTCCTTTCTCTAACAAACCACATATCAGCAAACAAACTTCTTGCAACTTTGAATACACTTGTGAGAAGACACATACTCTTTCAAATGCAAGACAAAAGGAATTAA
Organism: Ilex aquifolium; assembly: GCA_951799425.1. NCBI lineage: Eukaryota > Viridiplantae > Streptophyta > Magnoliopsida > Aquifoliales > Aquifoliaceae > Ilex > Ilex aquifolium. The sequence goes on along the minus strand of OX637393.1, from coordinate 945,383 downwards.
TCCAAGATGCACATCCTTTTCCTAGAATAGAAAGTATTATCGAGTGTGACTAAAGAAATATGCTGCATTCTGAATTCCAAAGACATGATGGAGTGAAAGGTTAATCATGACCGCACTCTACTTTGACTACAAGAGTTCCCATCCGGACAATAAAATTGACTACAGTGTTCATCAAATGATATCACTGCTATCAACAGTAAAACTAAATCAAGAGTCAACCCCATTCAATATTTCTCGGTCACCACACTCGGTCAGTAGGCACTTAATTTAGGCCCAAATTACATAGCCATACAGATACCAAAGAAGCAGAGAACATGGAAATCTTGAACTATATATATCATGCTAAGCAAACGAAATTCTTTTCCTCCCTTATCATGCCTCTAGATTGTCAGTTGAATATCTGCATAGACTGAAGTCCTAAACTCATCAACTTCCCATAGGCACCTAAGGTCATGCTATACTTGCCTATCATATCACTCAGGCAACAACCTAGCACTACAATTACCTTGGCCAAGTTCTACATAACCTAGAATCAACTTCACAAAATTAAAGTTTACCTCTTCATTGTGCCATTCGCAATCGATCAATAGCACAGACTAGAAAACCCCTAATTACACCACTATAATCTCCTATCTGATAAACCGACTCAGAGCCTTAAAAAAAAAAATTCCTTGGGTATACACACAGATCACACACCTAATTTGAATCCAATTCCAAAGTAAGATAAAGAATTCGAAGATTCATTTCTTTCCTTCGATTTCTCAGCAACCAAACAGAACAATTAATCAAAGGTAAGTGCGTGAATTGTAAGACACTGTTCTTAATAATAACAACAATAAGGTAATAATAAGGCATGAATAAGCCAGGGTTTTAACACGAGACCTTTTTTCGCCCCCTGTGTAATATTCTTGAGGGCCATCGGAGTCACTGTCGGAGTCGTGACCGGACGGTCGGTTCAAATCGGAGAGGGTGCGGATACCACCGGTTCGACTGCTGGAGGGTTTTGGGTTGGGTTTCTTGTCGCGCGAGGACATCGTCGTCGTCGTCGTATTCGTCCGCTACTGCAACTTCGAGGGAGAGAGAAAGAATAGAATGCGTTCTGATCCTTCCAATTTAAAGGAGAGAGAATATGATACTGTCTTTGTGCCTGTGGGAATGCGATATGGGCAAGTAAGGGTGTGTTTGGATGTGCAAATGAGTACAAAATCATTTCGATTTGGGTAAATTGCACCAATAGTCTTTGTGGTTTATCACTTGTTACATTTTTATCCCTATAATTCTAATTTTATTAGTTTCGTCTTTTATATTAACACATTGACTCACTTTGGTCTTTTCTTTTTTCTCTTCTCTCTCCCTCACACGCATAAATCCTTCTCTCTTCCTCACACACAGACATCTCTATCTATCTCTCGTTACTAGGTCTCCATCTCCAAACCCAACACATATCCCTCTCTGCTCTCTCCTCTCTCCTTACTGTGTATCCACCCCCAAACCCAACACATCTCTCTCTTTCGTCTCTCATTATTGCATCTCCACCCCCAAACTCAACACAAAAACCACAAATACACATCCACAACACAAACTCACAGTCACACATACCCACATGGATTCAAAACTTGATTTTCTAAGACCTCCATGGACAATCAAGCCTCAATTCTTTCTAAACCCACAATCTCAACTTTCATCTCTAAATTTTAGGGAGTTGTAGTGGACGATGCTTCTAAGCTATGCGAGAGAGATTGTTGATTGGGGTTAGGTTTTATACCCTTGTTTGTCTTGCACTAAACAAAGAGAGAGAGGGGTGTGTGTGTGTGTGTGTGTGTGTGTGTGTGTGTGCTTGAATTAAAGTCGAAGTCAAATTGTCTGTTGAGCGAACTTGAATTGCCTATGTGCATCTCTGTGTGTGTATATGTAGTCAAATAAAGAGAATAGAATGTGCATCTACATAAGTATGTGATTAAGCACGTGTGTGTGAGAGAGAGAAAGAGAGAGAGTGTGTGGGGTGTATTTTAGTTGAGGGATAGTCTTTGAGTCCTACTGATTGAATTGTCGGCAAGCGTTCAAGGGAAAGGGGAAGGGAATGAGAAGTGGTTGTTGGTTTAACCTTGTTTTTTGGTTTTTGTCTAAAGAGTTGTTTTTCTATTTGAGCCCCTTGTCTTTGGAAGCACAATGACAAAAAATGCCCCTTAATCTCCTCATGTGCCAAGCACATGACATTTTTCGTCTATTATTTGGACAACAGTTAAGGGTTAGGACCAAAGTAAATCAATGTATTAATATAGAGGACGAAATTAGAACTCTAGAGACGAAAGTGTAACAAGTGACAAACCTCAAGGACCATACATATAATTTACCCTTTCAATTTTGGTGTGTTTGTTTTTTTTTGTTAAAAGGGTGGTCAGACTGACTAGACGTATTTATCAACCTAGAATGTTATCTTAAAGTTTTCACTCACTGTAGAATATTTTATTTCATTGTAAAATGTTCGGTTTGAACCATAATTACTAACTTGAGGTAGTTGAATCCGTCAACACAGCACCACCGAGAACAAGTTGAATATCCAGCCCCTCTAGTAGTATCTAATTTACAGGGACTACTACTATAAGTGGGTTCAAACCTATGACCATTAGAGAAAGACAGGACTTTCAACCTCTAGTGAAGTCAATTAGACTACCATCTCATGGTTCAATTTTGGTGTTCTCAACATTAACCACAATTTTGAGGTTAATCTTTTATTTTTTATTTTTATTGAAAAAAATGGTAATAATTTATTCTGAGGGAATTTATTGACTAACAAGTGGACCATGCCCCCTGGCTACACAATAATTTTGTAAAAGGTTGAAATATAAATAAATAAATATATACATCATTAAAATTACCTAAGGTGCACTTGATTTGGATATAATTATGGATATGATTATATTGTTCGATCCAATTCGGTTTATTTCACTTTTATTAATCGATATATGTGTTATCATATACTATATTAGACATTGAATTAAAGTTTGACTGAAATAGTCCTAATAATATAACAATTTTATGGTTAATAAAAAATATATCACTTGGTAGAACATAATAGTTAACCCAACTCAATAAAATATTGTTTTAATATAATAAAAAAATATAATTCATATAACCAGTTCCGAATAATTAAGAAGATCAAAGTTTTGAGAGTTGAAGTTAGGACTATAATTGAGTCAAACTCCTCGCTCGAAAAAACAAACTTGATAAACACGACTAGAATTCGCAAACTTCATCAGATTAATCATAGTTTGTAGCATTTGTGACAAATGGCTTGTTTAGATGAATTTTGGAGAGGGGTTTAGATTGGCTTCTCCATAGGGCTGTTAATCAAGCCAAGCTTGAACATTTTTTTAGGCTCGTTTATGTGTAAATAGTTAAATGAGCCAGCTCGTTTATGTGTAAATTATGCTTGAATTAGGCTCGAAATCAGCTCGATTATCACCCCTACTTCTCCAAATCTTTCCAAATCCAAACCTTTTTTTGCAAAGATAAGATTCAACATTCAATTCGGTTCATACTCATACCCATGTTTGATATGCAACATATACATATGTAAGATCCACAAATATATCATAATTATTAACAATTATTTGTCTTGTAAATGACTATTTTATCTTTAATCAATTTAATTCATACTCATGTTAAGGGTATAATTGTTTTTTGAATCCTTAACCCCTTATTTATCTTCTCAAACCCACCCCTTATGTTTGACAAAACTCATGATCATGAATTTAATCTTCAGACCAATTACGAGCCGAATTTAGAAATGAGAGACTGAATTTTTCATACAAACATACAATTTGAGAGAACTTTAAATTATTTTTCTCAATTTATTTTATCGAACCCCTCTACTCTTTTACCAAACATCCCGCATGAGTGCATTCTTTAGTTTACTTTACTGATAAGAAAAGTTGAATTTAATAACTTTGCCACATGGTCTCTTAGGGACTTATTAATTCTCCTGAGAGAGAGAGAGAGAGAGAGAGTTCTCCTATGACAGACCCTGCCGGTCCAGCAGAACCGAACCGGGCTGGCGTTTGCAATGACGAGAGCCCCCTAAAATACGCTTTCGACTCAGGGTTCTTATCCGGCGCACACCCTCCCGATGCTCCGAACACCATCGACGCCGATGATGGAAACTCTTCAAGTCTTCACGACTCTGACTCGGAGAGTTCCGACTCGGTCACCCACTCGAAACTGACGGCCGATTTGGCCGCGAGTTTCCGACTCTTCTCCGAGTCGATGTTGAGAATGGAGCTGGCAGAGCTGGAAATGATCAAGGCCATGGAGGCTTCGAGGATCGAAGCGGAGAAAAGACGAGACGAGTTAGACAATGAGTTGACTCAGATGATGTTGCAGACCCAGTTACAGATTGCCTCGTTTCTTTCGCGGACGTGCACGAATAGAAAGAGGAAGCGTTCCAGTGAAGATGGGTTCTCAAGTTCTGGGAGGTAAATTTGTCACTATCTCTCCAATCTCCATTTATGTATACATTTATGATCAGGCGATTTGACTCAGTGAGTTGGTATTTTGACTCAATGCAGAGAGGGAGCTATGTTGCTGAGTTTACTGCTGTGCAATTTGATCTGATGGACTCTGTAGGTCATAAAGATGGCCTTTTTGTGTGTATGTGTGTGTACTTTGAAGGTTTTCAAGTGTTAACATTTATTTCGTAATATACCTATAACCCATATGACGATTATTGATAATTATGAATGATGTATAAACTTTAAACCATGGAAAAATGATTGTTACGGGTCGATTGAGTCGAGCCGAGCCGAGTAATAGCTCAACTCAATTACTAGTTCTAATTATGAAAATCATTTTTTTATCTGAAGAACTTGTGGGCATTCTTTTCTGCTTTAATCAAATAGGTGGTGAATTTGGTTTGGACATGGACTCAAATATTCTTTGAAGATTCCTAGAGTCCACCCCAAGATGAGTGATCACCATCGTTTACCATTGTGATAGGCGCAGCCTGTTAACGTAGAGTTTGACATTGAAATCTTGTGTTATTTTTATGCTGCAATGAAATTGATAGGCCCTCCTGAAGTTATTCTGATTGTGTCAAGGAGTATGTATTAGTAGTTATCATTGAGCTTGAACGTATGTCTTCTTTGGGGTTGTTTGTCTGATTCCATACCTTTCTAGACATGGTGTAGGTTAAGCGATTTTTTTCCTCATAAAAGGTTTCCACTTGCCATTTTATATTTATTCTTAGAAAAACACTAGTAAAATTTCATGTTCTAATATTTTTAAACAAAAAAAAAAACATTTCCTTTCACTTCTTTCTATGATTATAGCATTATAACTTGTGTCTGTTTCATACTCTAAACCTTTAGCTGGAAGTTAAATCTTTGAAAGGAGAAGCTATAATTGGTTGGGAGAATTTCACGATCGTTCATGAAATTTCATTGAACAATTGTAAATCATATTTTTCTATTGTGCACTATCAATGCTTATAATTTACATTAAACCGTGAGTTGTTATATCTTTTTAACTAAATTTCTGTTTAGAACTGAATTTGGAAAACACAAATGGCAGATTGTCAAATCTACATTTTTGCAAAACAATTCCCAAACTTAAGTCCTGTTTTTTGCTCGACACATGTACAACTACAGCGAAAAAAGAGAAAAGGGGGAGGGGGAGTGGATTCTCATGTATAAGCTCACTCGAATAAGCATTCTACTAATCATATGTTACAGGACAAACAAGTGAATATAAACATGCTATGGAAGCAAAGATAGCTAATTGGTTTACCATAACTATTAAGGGCTGGTACTTGAATCCCTAAAGTAGATTAGTTCGATCAGCAACACCCGTCTCCAAACATGGACAATTAATTGGCTTTAAACAATTACTCATATGAAGTCAAACTGGGGTTTCTTTGCAAGAGGGTTAGGATTTCGTATCTGGCCAGCAACACTAAGAGCTCTGCGTCTGTTTATAGCACTTTCGATATATTCTTGGAGAGGTGGAAGAGACACTTGCTCGTCATCTTTATTTGCTTGTCCTCGAATAATCTACCATTTATTTGGAAAAAAAAAAAACTGGCTAACCATTCTGTAAGAAAACAACATATGAAGAGCTAGATTGATGTTACCTTTGATGCCCAGTGCCGCTCTGCTTGCTGGCACACATCTTTGATATCCCGTCCTGACATTCTGAATTCAGCAAGTGCAAGTGACATGGTAAAAAGGCAACAATTAGCATGAAGTTATACAAAACCCCACATTTTATAACATTAAAAATGGACGCTAGACGACTAAACCCAACAACATTAAGTTACTTTGCAATGTTCAATACAGTCGGCATCATTTACTTTCAAGCAAGCAAACAAGAGAGAGAGAGAAGAAGAAGAAGAAGAAAACAAAAGAAAAGAAACAAAAAATGAGACGAAAATAAATGGCACAATGAGAAAGATGGTTTAAATTGCGTATTGATTCAGCCAAGTCATAAGGAGATTAGGATAAATTGACGGAACATGACAAACTTACTCTCCTGTTGCCATGGCAAAGTCAGTTAATTCTGCTTTTGTCAAGTGCTTTGCGTATTGAGCCGCTATTTCCTGACGAGTCTGCTGATCAGGTAGGTCAAAAGTAATCATAGAATCAAACCGACTGAAAGAAACCGAATAAACGGGAGTTAGAAAACCATGAATCAAGCCAACACGACGATCTGCGAGGGGCCATAAGCCGAATCCCAAATATTTGGGATAAGCTTGTAAGTGAAAGATGGCAGTATGTGAAAGATGGCAGTGGACTGGGTCGTGTAGCACGTGGAGAAAGGGAAGGTTTCACTGGGGTAGACTGGGTCTCTAGTAGTTACGAGCTTTACGGCACTTTTATTTTTCCTTAGTTATGTTCTGTTTTGAATTTCAATTGGTAGCGCTATTAGTTCTCCTTTTGATTTGGGTTTTCTGTTCGTGGCTTTGCTTATTTAAGCAGCCCAAGGTTATCAATAAATGGTATCAGAAATCTTATTATCCCAAAACCTTGTGGTACTTTCTCACCCGAAGAGAAATCAGTATATCCTTTGAACATCTGTGTTGGGACCTATCATTGGTATCAGAGCAGCTGTTTATGGGAACCAATAAGGAACGTATTGAGCAGCTGGAGGCAGGGCTTGGTGGAGTACAAGATGGGTTACACAGGATGGAGCTCGGCATGACTGACAGGCTTCGTCATCTGGAAGAAACTCTTAACCGTCTCTCTGATGTACTGCTCACAAACCAGGAGCCTCCAAAACACGGTAATCAATACCGTGAAGGCCACGATGGGGGACGGCTTGTTGTATCATCCAAAACAGCAAAGCTTGAATTTCCTCGATTCTCAGGAGATGACCCAACGGAGTGGTTCAATCGTGTGAACCAATTTTTTGAGTTCCAAAATACTCCCGAAGCCCAGAAAGTTTCTTTGGCTTCCTACCACTTGGAAGGAGAGGCCAACCAGTGGTGGCAGTGGATCCGCAGGACGTTCCAAGAAGAAGGGCGTGCTCTCTCGTGGGCAAATTTTGAAGACGAACTTTGGGCTCGCTTTGGGCCTTCGGAGTGCGAAGATTTTGATGAAGCCCTTTCAAGGATAAGGCAGAATGGTTCTTTACGGGATTACCAGCGGGAATTCGAGCGCTTGGGCAATCGGGTACGAGGTTGGACGCAGAAAGCTCTTGTGGGAACATTTATGGGTGGCTTAAAAACTGACATTTCGGATGGCATCCGAATGTTTAAGCCTCAGACCTTAAAAGAAGCCATCGGATTAGCACGGATGAAAGATGATCAACTTACCAGACAAAGAAGGTTTGTCAGACCTGCACCACCAATGCGAACTCCCCTGGCCCTTCCCCCTGCCAATCGAGCAGCAGCACCACCAGTCCCTCCCAATCCGGTTCGGCGACTCACTTGGGAGGAAATGCAGCGGAGGAGAGCCCAGAACTTGTGTTTTAATTGTAATGACCGTTTTACTGCAGGGCATAAATGTCAAGGGCCACGGATACTTATGTTGGAGGGTTACGATGGCAGTGACACTCTTTTATATGGCAATGACACCGAAGAACAGCCAGCCAAAGAGAATGATGAGGAGCCCACCGAACCAGAAATTACGCTGCATGCATTAACGGGATGGACAGTGCCTAAGACCATGCGGATAACTGCCAGGATTGGTTTCCATGACGTCATCGTACTTATAGACAGTGGGTCAACCCACAACTTTATTAGTGAACGAATGGCCAACCTGCTACATCTACCTGTGGTGCCTACGGAAAGCTTCACGGTTCGAGTTGCTAATGGAGAAAATCTAAGTTGCCAAGGGAGGTTTGAGGAGGTACAAATCAATTTGCAGGGCATTAATTTTTCCTTAACCCTTTATTCCTTACCTCTCACAGGGTTGGACGTAGTTCTGGGGATTCAATGGCTTGAGTTACTTGGCTCTGTGGTGTGTGACTGGAAACGGTTAACCATGGAATTCGTGTGGGAGAACCAGACCAAGAGATTGGTAGGCATCGATGGACAAAATATCCAAGCGGCATCAATTGAAGAGTTCACTAAAGAAATTCTTCATAGCCATGTTCTGTTTGCTTTATGCTTACAGGTTGCCCATACGGATCCGAAAGAAGATATTCATCCGAGCATGCGGGAGATATTGCAGGAATTCTCAGAATTGTTCGCAGAGCCCTCGAGCTTACCACCAGCACGAGAGATTGATCATGGCATTGTCCTTAAGGATGGGACCGAGCCGATTAATGTTCGGCCTTACAGGTACGCGCATTATCAAAAAAATGAGATCGAGAAGCAGGTCCATGATATGCTGCAATCAGGGCTTGTTCGGCCCAGCACTAGCCCCTTCTCATCACCTGTATTGCTGGTAAAAAAGAAGGACGGAAATTGGCGTTTTTGTACGGATTATCGCGCGCTCAACGCCGCGACCATTAAAGACTGATTTCCAATTCCCACGGTGGAAGATATGTTGGAGGAGCTCTACGGTGCTTCTTACTTTACCAAGCTTGATCTAAGGGCGGGGTACCATCAGGTACGAGTTAAATCGTGTGATATCCATAAAACTGCTTTCCGAACACATAATGGTCATTACGAATACTTGGTTATGCCATTTGGCTTATGTAATGCACCTTCCACATTCCAAGCTATCATGAACTCCATCTTTCGTCCTCATCTTCGAAAATTCATATTGGTTTTCTTTGACGATATTTTGATCTATAGTCCGGATTGGGATCAACATTTAGTGCATGTAAGGCAGACCCTTGAAATATTGAGGAAGCACCGATTCTTTGTCAAAGCTAGCAAATGTGCATTTGGGCAGCAAGAATTGGAGTACTTGGGGCACATCATCACTAATCAGGGCGTGAAAGTGGACGAGAATAAAATTGCTGCTATGATAGATTGGCCTCGACCTACTAACATTTCGGAACTACGTGGGTTTTTAGGTTTGACAGGATATTACCGGAAGTTCGTCAAGAATTATGGCATTATAGCTCGGCCTCTCACCAATTTACTTAAAAAAGGGCAATTCAGATGGCATGAGGAAGCTGAAACCGCCTTTCTTGCTCTCAAACAGTCCATGACGACCACTCCTATATTGGCTATGCCAAACTTCAACGATGCTTTCACTATTGAAACAGACGCATCTGGAGAAGGAATCGGAGCGGTCCTGTCTCAACAAGGCAAACCAGTGGCATACATGAGTCGAGCTCTCGGAGTGACCAAGAAATCTTGGTCGACGTACGCGAAGGAGATGTTGGCTATCGTCGAAGCCATACGCACCTGGCGGCCTTACCTTCTAGGCCAGAAATTTTTTATTCAGACCGATCAACGAAGCCTCAAATATCTTCTGGAGCAGCGAATTGCAACTCCGGAGCAGCAAAAATGGGTTGCTAAGCTCTTGGGCTACGATTATGAAATTACATACAAGCCGGGCCGTGAAAATTCCGCAGCTGATGCTCTCTCTCGAAAACAGGGCAGTCCCATTCTTCACCATATTTTCTTTCCGCAGGTCAGCTTATGGGAGGAAATTAAAAAAGCTGCAAAAGAAGACCAATACATTCAGTCAAAAGGGCATGAGGCCACGGAACAACCTGGAGGATCATATTCATGGCGCCAAGGGCTATTATTATACAAAGGAAGGGTCATTGTTCCAGACGAGGCAGCCTTAAGGGCCAAACTGTTACACGAAATGCATGACACCAAGGTGGGGGGTCATTCGGGCATCCTACGCACATTCAAGAAATTAAGACAGCAGTTTTATTGGCCTGGGATGCATAGATCAGTGCAAGACTATGTCAAAGGATGCCAGGTATGCCAGAAGATAAAAGCCGAGACATTAGCTCCAGCTGGGCTTCTTCAACCACTGCCGATTCCGTGCCAAGTATGGGACGACATCACCTTAGACTTTATTGAAGGCTTACCGGTTTCGCAAGGAAAGGACACCATCATGGTGGTTGTCGACAGGCTTAGTAAGTCCGCTCATTTCCTTACTCTAAGCCATCCTTTTACTGCAAAAACTGTAGCAGAAAAATTTGTGGAAGGCGTCATCAAGCTTCATGGCATGCCCAAATCAATTGTTAGTGATCGGGATCCAATCTTCATCAGCAACTTCTGGAAAGAATTTTTCAAGATGTCGGGCACCAAACTACAGCTCAGTTCCGCATACCACCCGCAGACGGATGGTCAGACGGAAGTCATCAATCGTTGCGTCGAGCAGTATCTTCGGTGTTTCGTTCATCAGTGGCCACGAAAATGGAGCTGCTATTTACCTTGGGCGGAATATTGGTATAATACGACATACCATATTTCGACAGGGATGACCCCTTTTCAGGCTCTGTACGGAAGATTGCCACCTACCATTCCGACGTACAAAGAAGGGCTTTCACCAGTACATGAAGTTGATCAGCAACTCATGAACCGAGATGAACTGCTGCAGCAACTGAAGGCCAACTTAGAAAGATCGGTGAACAGAATGAAGCAGATGGCAGATAAAAAGAGAAGGGACACTTCGTTCGATGTCGGCGAATGGGTACTTTTGAAGCTACACCCATACCGCCAACAAACGATCTTCAAACGGGTCCATCAGAAACTAGCTAGCCGTTTTTATGGACCCTACCAGATTCTAGAGCAGATCGGGCCTGTCGCATACAAGTTGCAATTACCCGAAGGTGCGCGCATTCACCCGGTGTTTCATGTGTCATTACTCAAACGATACCAAGGCAACGGGGACGATGTTGAACCACCACAGACCGAGTTACCACCATTCAACGATGAAGGGATAGTCTTATTGGAGCCACAAACTATTTTAGACTATCGTTGGGTCAAGCAAGGAAACCAAGTGGTCGAAGAAAGCTTAGTGCAATGGAAGCACCTTCCAGCCGAGGAGGCCACGTGGGAGCCAACCAAGAAGTTACGGGAGATGTTTCCGAATATGGACCTTGAGGACAAGGATCCACTTGATGGGGGAGGTATTGATAAGCCAACACGACGATCTGCGAGGGGCCATAAGCCGAATCCCAAATATTTGGGATAAGCTTGTAAGTGAAAGATGGCAGTATGTGAAAGATGGCAGTGGACTGGGTCGTGTAGCACGTGGAGAAAGGGAAGGTTTCACTGGGGTAGACTGGGTCTCTAGTAGTTACGAGCTTTACGGCACTTTTATTTTTCCTTAGTTATGTTCTGTTTTGAATTTCAATTGGTAGCGCTATTAGTTCTCCTTTTGATTTGGGTTTTCTGTTCGTGGCTTTGCTTATTTAAGCAGCCCAAGGTTATCAATAAATGGTATCAGAAATCTTATTATCCCAAAACCTTGTGGTACTTTCTCACCCGAAGAGAAATCAGTATATCCTTTGAACATCTGTGTTGGGACCTATCAGGTATAACTAGTGTATAGAGGAACATGTGCACCAACATACCTAATTAAAGCAGGATCAAGATCTTGCTTTCTATTGGTCGCTGCAACAACTACCACTTTCTTCTCTTGCTCAAACCCATCAATCTGCGCTATAAAATAAAATTTATCAAGGCTACGACAAAAGCTGTCTACTTCAGTAATCGCCAATCCTCTTTGATGAACGTCAAAGAAGAGACATGCATCTAGCATTTCTCAACAAGATATATAAATGTAGAACTTATAATGTAGTATGACGAAAAGCAAAAGAAGAGTATATCAGACTGCAAAAGAAGAAAGATAAAAACAGAATCTATTCAGGCCAAATACTTCTGGTATGTAAAAGGCATCAAGAAATCATAGCTTGCTTTCCAAAGCTGAACCCTGGGATTATGCACAACATGTGCCAGCAAGGGAGACACCCAAGAAGCGTCTCCAAATGGTGAAGTAAATAACCATGTATAACTCAATCCAAAATACCTAAAAGGAAAATAATGATGCTTCCCAGTGCAAGTTGGATGAAAGATGATCTAGAAATAGCGATATACTAAAAGTAAAGGAAGGAACGAGATCTTTCCTGTAGAACCGCTTGGCAGATAAAGACATTTTGAACCATCCCAATAACAGGAATAGAGAGGGACAAGTTCGAGTACTAGCATACATTGTCTAATTTTCTGCAAATATTAAGCCAGGAGGGAACCTAGTTTCACCTGACGCAATAACACGGATAAAATTCTACGTGTGGCTTCATGCGTTTCACTATCACGAGCAGTAGCAAAAGAATCAACCTGTAACAAACCAAAATAAAAAAAGGGAAAAGGGAAAAAGAAAAGGGCAAGCCAAATATTAAGACCTTAAGCCAGCTTAAATGCACAAGAAACACGAAGGATATAAAAGGTAATTGCATATGACAGTGGCACGGATTTTATAACTAGTGTTAGTTACCTCATCTAGAAACACAATTGCACCACCAGAGAGCTCATTGGCAAGTGAAAAAACTTTCCCTAATAATCGTTCACTTTCACCATAATATTTTGACACGACAACCTCCAGTGGCACATATAACAACGGGACACCCTGCAATGGCAGACCACATACTCTAATTCTGCAGTGCACGAAAAATATACATATGCTAAATGCCTTATTTTAAATTCAAGTTCATGAAACAAAGCTGCTCAGCAAAAAAATTAAATGAAAGGTTACACGGTACATTAATTCGTTTCAAATAAAAAGGCAGGAGGTATGTCCACTATTTATTACAAGTCAGAGCAGAACAAAAAGTTTACAGTGGCTGTGTTTGCCATCATGGAAGCCAAAGAAGCTGCCTGCAAAGATTCCTGTAAAGATAAGTGTACCCATTGTAATTCAAAGGGGGTACTCACGCTATTTTTGTCGTAGTCAGTTTTCCAATTTAATTTTTGAGATTGATAAAAAATTCTCTTAATTGCAAGTGACAACACTTAGAAGACGTAAGTGTGATCAGAACCACACTGACCGGCCAGTTGAACTGGTTCAAACCAGGAGGAGTGAGATTGCCGGTTTGGTTCTTAATGCCAATGAATTAGACTGAACCATGGTAAACCAGCTGGAAACAGAAGATTTTCAATTGAACTGGACTAAAAATGCTGGTTGAACCAGTTATATATGCATACCTCCACCAAAAAGAATTCAAAGTGTTGCCAAGAGTTAAAACTAGGTCACCCGACTTGGATGTGACAGCCAGAACCCCTTGCCTGTGATGACTTTTGTGATGCGTTCTTACCAGGAACTATATGTATCCATGAGACTCCCCAAAATCTATTACAAATAAGCTCAACTTACAATAAGCGGTTAACCAAGTTGACCCAACTGTTGAATCAACAATCCAAGAAACAGCACCATAGCCAGGTTAAGGTTCTGTCCAGTTCTGATAACTATGGAATAGCTTATTATTTTTATAAGCAAGAGAGAAAGAGACAGAGACAGAGACAGAGAAACTAATGAAACACAAGAACAGCAATTATAAGAAGCAAAAATAGTTTCCTGTTTAAACTGTAAGAATTTTTCCATTGGGTATTGTACTGCCTTTTTTTTTTGCATGCTTTAGGCAGGTAACCATAGATGGTATCAAACAGTTTGCTTTCATAGAGACTGTTGAAATATTTAAGTTACACCTTCTCCAATAGATTAAACTTTTGGAGTAGATGGTTGTTAAACATGGTATCAGAGCAGGAGGTCCTATGTTCGAATCTCACCGCCACCCTATTATTAAAAAGATTTTCACATATTAGGCCCAAAATTTAGCCTGAGGGGACATGTCGAAGTATAAATACTTAAGTTACACCCTCTCCAACAACTTAAACTTTTGGAGTAGATGGTTGTTAAACAGAGACTAAGCCAGAGATCAATCATACCAGTCCAATAAATACTAAACCATATATTCCCATTTTCGAGAAGAACCAAATTACTAGGTAAAAGATCAGCTCAATGCATATAGAACTTTAACATCATTCATATGGAATATATAGTCCCTAGCCTAGGCGGGGGCTTGCCTAGAACAAAAAAAAAAAGGAATATGTAGTCCCTACACACCCATAAATCAAGAACGATGACAGTAAAACTGCTTAAAAAATACTATGCAACCGAAAGCATATCTAAGCAACAAGTAGGGAAAATGGGAGTAATAGAAGTCTTTTAAGGAGAAGGCTAAGAAACAACTATAAAATTGTAAAAATGTTCCAAATGGAATACCGCTTGATTAGCAATTACACGAGCACAAGATGTCTTCCCGGTACCTGAAATTGAAAAACTAAAATGCATAAACTATTAACCGATAAAACAATCTGAATACTGTAGTGAAGTACTAGATGCACTGGCTTGTTTCTCCTATCAGTAACGATGACATGCAAGACGATGCGAAAAACCAGTCAATCATGAATAACAACCCCCACCCCCTGCATAAGTGACCCAATGGTTCAAGTGAAACTTTTCTTTAAAAGATGTCAACATTTTATCTACAAATTTTGTGGACCTCGATCAACAACCATAAGAACTTAATATTTTGCTACACATTGCTTACGGTTTTATTTATCCTCTAGAAATAAATATGTCAAGCATTATCATAGCGATTCAAATTCCATAGCTCTGTGTGTGCATGTGAGAGAGAGAGTAGCCAATGAAACAACGAAGCCTGTATATTTATTAACCATAAACAGCCTTTTGATCAATCAAAATTAATTCTCTAAGCAATTAGGTAAACATGACAGTTGACAAAATACCTATTCCAGCCAATCACACAACACAACCATGGACTTGGTCATTTTCTTTCACTTCACCCCCCCCCCCCCCCCCCAAAAACAAAAAAAAAAAACTAATTGCCCACTCTAACAAACATGATGACTGGATGGTTTAGGCCTTAAGGGTAAACAAATCATATTTTTCCCTGCAATCGAGGAGGTACCAGAGTCTTGTAGAGCACCTGACCAACCACTACACACGTGAATCCTGCTTGTATGAGGCAATTACTGATATAAATCCTTGGGAAAAGCACCTAGAAAGATTACCCAAACTTTGTTTTCTTTTTTTAAAGGGATGACTCAAATTCAGGGAATCCACCTTCTGAATCAGTTCTGCTGCCATTATCTGGCCTAGGTTGCAGAATTGCAAAAGCAGGATGTACGTGCGTTGCATGCTTGCTAATCAAAATAAGAGTAAATGAGTCATATGCTCAAAAACCACATGACAAAGAAGCAACGGCCATTATTCCCCGACTTAAACCAATCATCAAAATCATGTCATTGTGTATTTTTCTGGATTAGAAGACAAACCTGGTGGACCTTCAAAAAGCACTGCCCGGGGTCTGTTCGTCTCAAACTTACACCGGGTCCCACGGGCAATATCATCATATACTTCAGGACTTTGTAGAGCCAACAATATTGTATCTTCTATTTCCCTACGAGTCATGACAGGCATAATATGCGGACTGAAGATTCCTTTTCATGAGCACTAAGAAATAAATTAAATGCATTACGCCAACATGTCACAAACAAATATAGAATTTAGCAATAAAAAAATCATTAGGAAAAGACACCCACACCCATATCCAAAGTTATGGACATTACAACCATAGGATTGATCTACCTATAAGAACTGATAGGAGAGCTTTTTGGCAGAGTTTGATTTGACTTCAAAATATAAACCACGCTCCTCTCCAAACAGCTACCAAACCTCAAGACTCCTCCTGGGAAACAATTCACCTAGCCAAACAGACTGCCCCCTCATTGGCTAACCTAGTGATCCATCTGATATCCACTTCCAAAGAAGACAAATCCTAAACCACCCTGGAATACCAAGGTGGGAAGGGCCACAAGAACAACTTCTAACCTCATCTGCATATGTACATTGATTTAATGAACCCTTAAAACTAATAGGCAAAAAAATGTCAATTGTTTTCTGTCTAATTCACCAAATCAGTGTCACATGCTTTTGAATAGTTTGTGTTGCGTATTGAAACAGCTGCATTTAAACATTTCTATTGCACACACACATTAACAACAATAACATGCCAGAAAAATACATAACAACAAACAGTAAGCATTTGATTAGAAAGCATATAAAACAACTTCTGTGTATGCTAAAAAGGTAAGCCACGCCAACAAATCCTACTGTGCATGTTTGATTACACAAATATGTAAGCATAAATGCAGTCAAGCATCTTACTCATCTGTGCTTATTTAATTATATGAACTTTGCACTTACCAAAAAAAAACATATGAACTTTGCACCATAAAGTCAGTTGCATATACAACTAACAGGCAACAAGAAGCTATTCATATCCATACTGAGTTTATAAATCTCAAGGGCAAGAATGACAAAAATCGAACTTGGCATTTTCTCTGTTGCCCTTCTTGCAATCAGAGCCCACTTTATGATAATTGCTCCAGGCTTGCATTACAAGCGCTGGAAAGGGAGCTGCATGCTGAAAGTAGCTGATAATATGGCAACAAGATAATTCATGTCCTAGTACATAGCATACCGTTTTTGCTGACTGTACCCAGCAATATTGTCCCATGATATTTCAGTTTTTGAGTATCCCACATTGGGTTCATTAAGTCCATAAATCTGTATTCCCATTGCCTCAAGACTAGCAACTGTTTTGTCCATAGATGGCAACCGGGCAGCATCTCCCCTTGGTCTTCTTTCCAAGGTCCTTTGTTGTCCAGCTAATTGCAACAAGGATACTAAAGCATCAAGCTCCTCAGCACTAAAGCTCCCTTGCTTTATGAACTCAATTTCCTGCATGCATATGTGCAACTAAATGAAAAACAAAAGGAGACTAGTGTTTTTTCGGCAAATTAACTGCAGCATAAAAAATACAAACAGGAACTCCAAAAAAAAACCATGTGATAAACAACTAGGAATGAAGACTAACTGCTTTATCAGAGCTAATGAGCGACCGAAACATGAGAATGCATAGCTCTCCCTCCAGTGCTTTGGTATCCTTTGACTGTCCCAGATTTTCACCAGTTTTCTTTTGTTTTTCTGGACTACTGAGTGTTAGTTGCCAAGCAACCCCACTGAAAAGGGGCACAATAAATCACATCAACATTAGGCATTGGCTATAACCACTTAACCAGCTCAGGAGAGAGTCATAGCTACTTCTAGCCTATTAGGACTTGAGTACAACATAAGAAGTATTTCACAGGTCACCTGGAGCTAAGACAAGTAATCTAAGTCTATATTAAGAATGTAATAGACACCTAAAGGACAAAAAGAACCAAAGTTCTGAACAAACCTATCCCAAGCCCGCAATGACATATCCAATCCAGTGCCACGCTCTTCAACCTTTACTCCAAGACGTGAAACAAGATTTGCAATTAGGAGTGGAATTTCACAGGTAGGAGGAACTTGGAATCTGATAGTGACCTGCCAACGAGACATCTGTTTAACTAGAAAGCAGCAACAGTTGTAACTAAAACAATGGAAGAAATACAACCTTTCTGAAAATAGGACAAACTGTAAACACATATTAAACATATATAGGGAATTCACAGGGTAATGCAGAGAGAGTGTGGAGTGTATTATCTTGTTTAAGGTATCCCAGGTTATGCCGAGTTCTGTGGTATACTTACTGTAGTCTTGACTGGGGTTAGGGTAGACATAGGTAGACAAGTTGCCTGAAAGTCAAAAGGCCGCCCCTTTATATCTTTCTTCTGGTTTGTGGAAAGAGAGGAACCCAAGATTATTTAAAAGTGTTAATGCTTGAGTTTCACTCTGTGATTGATTCAGTGAGCTTTACTAATTGTTGTAGGATAAAAATTATAGTTGATCCCTGAAAATTTACTTCGATTTTAATTTGGTCCCTGAACTTTCAATTATCTCAATATAGTCTCTCAACTATCAATTTCGTCTCAATTATGTCTTTACATCAATTTTCACTGTTAGATCAACGGAAAACTAGCCCAATCTGATCTATTTCAGGGTTGATCTAACGGTGAAAATGGTCGGAAGCATTTAATTGAGACAAAATTAATAGTTGAGAGACTAAATTGAGACAATTGAAAGTTCAGGGACCAATTAAAAATCGGAGGCAAAGTTCAGGGACCAACTATGATTCTTACCCAATTGTTGTACAATTGCCAAGACTCGGGTTGCCCTGAACGGAGCTTTCTAGTGGATCTTATAATGACGAAGATGGTGATAATAACCTAAAATTGGCAGCATCAAGTTTGAGATCTACCAACTTTATGTGGATATGTCAACGTTAGATCAATATCCAATATACCCTCCCAAGCAGCAAGACCGAATGAGGTAAAGGCATTTTACAAGTGAAGTACAGCAACAAAGATAAGAATGCTTCTTAGAGGAGGAGGAGGAGTAGTGCACATGAATTGAATCAAGAGAGACCATAGTCACAGTAGTGCATGAAATCAAACTACATATGATGTGGACCACCAATACTTATTTCCTGAAAAGATTGTGAGTAGTTATTTTATCCACTAGCTAACACCTCGCAGGTAGAAGCTTTTCATAAAAACAGAAACTGATGAGGGAACCCATTGCATCGTACAAGGGTCTAAGGAAAGACACTCACAACATATTGTAGCTAAGCTCACTGACTTAACTGAAGGCATTCAACTAAAAAATTAAGATCTCTTAAGTGATACCATGAATACTAAAATTATGCTTAGAGATGAAGTGTAATTTCAAAGGGTATCATCCACCATCATTTAAAGG
Organism: Ilex aquifolium; assembly: GCA_951799425.1. Taxonomy (NCBI): domain Eukaryota; kingdom Viridiplantae; phylum Streptophyta; class Magnoliopsida; order Aquifoliales; family Aquifoliaceae; genus Ilex; species Ilex aquifolium. The sequence goes on along the minus strand of OX637393.1, from coordinate 926,262 downwards.
GAACCAAAGTATCAGCAAAAGTATCCACCACCGTGCTTCAATTGTTTTCCCACTGTGATCCCCCATGAATTCTAAAAGTTGGGATTTTTAACTACCAGTGGAAAAGAGAAGCCACCAAGTAAAATATACCAAATCCACAATTTTGGCAGCATTCTAAAAGCAGTGAATGCATTAACCTTTGGGCCCTTAACAGCAACAGTGAAACGAGGATAAGAACCGGATCGCATTCCTTTGCTTTTAAGCAACTCTTCCAATCGAACTCTTTCTCTCCTTGCAGTTTCCTCCAAGTCCACATAATTCGTAGGCAATTCTGGAGGCAAAGGAGTTTTAGCACTGGCCTGCAGAAAAGTAAGCCCACAACCAAATCAATTCATAAAATTCAGCCTTGGTGAAGTGAGTATTCAGAAAACCTGATGTTCAAAAATTTATCAATTTCATGTTCATTGCATGAGTAAATGAGTAAGGGGTTGTTTGATAACACCACTTAATACTTAAAACTAAATACTTTAAGCACTTAATGAATTTTACCCGTTTGATAACAATCCACTATTCATTGCATTGAAATTCCATCCAATAAGACGGAAGAATTATAAAAACTCATACCACTTAAAAATTGAACCACTTCTCTTAAAAATAGGCTAAAATTTTAAGTAGTAAGCCACCTACTTATCACTTAATGCTGAAAATATTTGTCAATACCGATTTTATAAATTTCTCATAATGAACAAATATACCCTCAATGCATTTTACACTCTTAACTTTTCAATATGAACCACCACCACCACCTCCATTGTGTCGCCGCCACCACCATCATAGTGGTAGGAATAAAGTAGTTACAGTGAAATAGTTTAAAAGATGGACAAAATTAGAATAATAATAATTTTTAGCCTCTATATATTTGTCAAACAGTTTGATTCAATTCAATACTTAAATTTCAGTGGATACCAAACAATATGCGAATTAAAAAATTATGCATTCAGTACTTAAAATTCAGCATTTAGTTTTTAGTATTCAATTTTCAATTTTGTTAAACACCACCTCAGTTAGTCAGTCCAAGATATAAATGTACTTTTTTATTGATTGTTTTAACTACAAACGCAAACATTAACCGAGTGAATAACTGATAGCAAGAAGTATTTATAGATTCCTAACCCAAAACATGGTAACAAAGCAATACACTGTTACACCTGAAACTAACATGGCTAACAATCCCTTCACAGAAAAAAAGATTCATACAAACCTCATCAGCATCTGCATAAGCTACATCTAGCACTCCGATTCCAACCAATCCGGCTAAGATAGCAGGAACAAAAAATAATCCAGGAAATTCCTTTGGTGGTCCCTGACGAAGACCTTCAGATGCATAGGTATGGATGTGCTGCTCAAAACTCCCTGCAATGATCACAGTTAGTAATAGACAGTACTATGTCACGCAAGAAAGCGCCCAATACATCTGTGCATTCTTTTTCTTATAAGTCTCCCTTTAAGAAGAAAAAAAAAATCCCATAGAAATAGGTAATGTGAATTTTTTTGGTATTACAGTCAGGGGTGTTCCCCTCCCCAGTTAGATCAAACGCAAAGGCAGCCAGGGCTAGGGAATTTATAAGGATAAATCCTCATGGTCTGGCCCCGAATTCAGGATGTCTCTGGAGTTAGTAATGTGAATTATGATCATCAATTGATTGTCTCAAGTAAGTAAATAAATTACAAGAAATGATAAGCTTAGCTCAGAATTCTTTCAATTAATATTTAATACGAATTTAAACTACAAGAAACAAATAAAAAAGGGTCTAACCGTAGAAATTCCTAACCAGTAACTGAAGAATCATTGGACTTTCAATTCAAAATTAAAACCGAACACTACAATCAAGCCACGACAACAAGTTCGAGGAGGCCTAAAGAGAATTGAAACAAACATTAATTCTGCACACATCAAAGCTGACCCTGAATTTAAGCCAAAACACATTATATACACATACGTCCATATATCACGAGAGAGAGAGAGAGAGAGAGAGAGAGAGAGAGAGAGTACGATGAGGGGGTAGGTGATGAAGGTGACGAGATGGACCATTGGGAGGAGGAGTTAGGGTTTTGCGAGAGGCAATTGTACGGAAAGTCCGGAGTGTCGTAGCTAGACGCCTCGTTGAAGCCATGGAGTCTCTGCGACAGTGATGATGAGTGTCTTCACGAGTTTTAGATGACTGAATATATGCGGAGTCGTGGCGCGCAACTTGTTGCCCAAGGGTCTGCCTGAATGTGTCGAGTGTCTATATATGAACTATTCTCTTTAAATTCGTCCACAGAATACAAAAGGGCCAGTAACGAGTTGAGATGGGCCATTGTATTTGGGTTGGGCTACGCATATCAATGGGCTATATGAGCCTAGTGTGTATTTTTATAAGAGTTAAATATAGAGCGATAACAAGTATTCATTTGTCTAAATCATAAGTCACGACTTCGAATTTGAAATCAATCCCTATCACTCACTTCTCTCAAACGTTGCAATAAGTCGAAACATTGTTTTCTAGTAATGACCTTTATTACCGTGGATTCATGTTTAGACTTCGAATTTGAAATCAATCCCTATCACTCACTTCTCTCAAACGCTGCAATAAGTCGAAACATTGTTTTCTAGTTATGACCTTTATTACCGTTGATTCGCGAATCCTTCAACAAGGTTTCATGAATCCACGAGTTCACCCCAATGGCAAACAACGTCTTCCTCCTACTTACCGGCTATGCCGTGTTGAGCCAGCACTGATCGCCCCATCCCACGACGTGCCTTTGATCTCCCTGCCCATGGCGTCGCATCGAGCTTACGCTTATCACGGCCTGCCTTTAGAGTCTACGAGGGCTTTGTGAACAAAGCTTGAATCAGGTAAATCCACGAATGTTCAGTAGCTAGGGTTCATTTGCCATTGATGAAAATTCAAAAAATTATAATAGAGCGGAGTTGAATCTTATAATCTCCCTCTAAGCCGGTTATACAACTTTCATCGAATACGGTTTTCCACAAAATTGTATATGTATCTATGAGATCGATATCCATCATCTTAAACATTTTGTGAAATCTTACTCTGCAGAAAAGTCCTCACTATCTAATGCAATCGAAGAAGAACCAGTTAGAGAACCACATTACATTCTGTGAAGAATATTTCATATTGCTCAGAAACTTTTGAAAGCCATTCCATCAATTACGAAAAGAAAAGCTGTACTATTCCTTATTAATGATCTCAACCACTCAATCAAAAAAACCCCACAAAAAATTTATCAGAACTCAAGTTTACCCGATTAGATTGACCAAAATTTCAATTTTTTCCCGCTTTAATAACAAATATCGCTCATTGATACGTTTTTTTAGACTCGTAACTATAAACAAAATTTCAAATGACTATAATTATTCATAAGTTACACCAACGGGTAATTAGAACTTGGAATCTCGCCCCAATAACCATTAGGTTTCCCTTGTTAACATTAAAAAACTAGAGGAACCCTAGCTCAAGCAAAAATAAGGATAAACAATCAATTCAAACGTCCTGAATTTGAAATTTAAAAACCTCTTGTCTTGTCTTTGACTGAACTGGATAAAATATTAATCGAAATACGCGTAAATTAAATTGAACACACCTCATCACTGAAAAAAAAAAAAAGTAGAGGGGCATTGCAAGAAGATTAATGGAGCAACAAGCAAGCACCAGCAAAATTATGACTTAAACAGTATAATATTGGAAAATTATATATACATAAAAGGGTACCAAACAAATTAAAAAAAAAAGCATACAATCTTTCAAAGTTAGAGAGTAATTTTCCACTTTGATTTGCATAATTACATATCTAATAAAAACCGGAATATATTTCTGTGAATTGGAGGACCGAAAAAGGGGCAAAAACCAAAATTAATTACTTTACTGATAACGAGAGAATTAATAAACTTTTTTAGTGAAGAGGCTTCGCAAGTTAAACAGATTGGTGCCGCGCCCACCATCACCGGATCCTCCTCCGCCACTCTGACCACCACCGGTGTCACCAGCCACGGCGGTGACACCGATTGCACTGTTCTCATCACTTTTACAACTCAAATGATGTCGGTACCCAATACACATCGGAACATTTAAATTCAAAACCTTAGGCTTAGCCGCACCACCTACACCGCCACCGCCGTCGGCGGTGGCGGTGGTTTTAATCCGGGAAGTTTCATTTCCTTCTTTTTTAACACCCTTTTCCGCGTTCCTGATGACAGCCTCGGAGCCGGAGCTCCTCCCACCGGAAGGACCACGCCGGACCTGCCAAACCGGACTACTCCGGCCCAAGTGGACCCCACCACGACTCGGGCTACTCGGCCACTTCCTGGACTTGGACTCACCAGCTGAGTTACTCCTCGAACACGGTGCACTACTCACCTTCCGAGACGCCGCCGATCCGGTGGCCATCCTCGGCCTAGTACCACCATTCCCGGCCGATCTACTCCTAGAAAACGGCCATATGTTTATATTCAGCTCTGCCGAGCTTGCACCGTTATTGCCATTACCACCAGCATTCTTTCGCTCTTTTTTCTTGTCTTTCTCTTTTTCTCTCTCCTCGTTGCTTGTAGGCAGATTCTTCTTCTCGGTCTTCTTGAATATGTCTTTCCATCTCTTTGAAGGAGACAATGTGTTGGATGACAAGTTGGCTGCTGAAGTTGATAACTCAGGGCCTGAACTGGGTTCTGAGTTGGGTTCAGGTTTTTGCGGTGGTGGGTCTGAGTTGGGTGTTTCAGGGTTTGTGTCCGGTGGGTCGTCGGAGTTTTGGTTGTGGAGGAGGTGGAGAGGGAGAAGAACGCCGTCGGCGAACAACTCGTCAGCGGAGAGGAGGTTGGGTTGAGGGAAAGATGGGTTTCTCAACATCCAAAACTCGAATTCCGGCGAGTTGGAGTCGCCGCTTCTTCTTCCACTGCTGCATGTTGACAGACTTTGAGGCTTTTTGGTGTCTGGTTGTTCAAGCTTCAATCTTGGGTTCCCCATTGTAGAGAGAGAGAGATTGGGAATGTTGAGAGTTGGAAGGTGAAGATTCTTTAGGGTCTGCGCTCTCCTGGAAGGAGAGTGAGTTCAGAGTTCCAGCCCTGGTGGACCTACAGGAAATAAAGAAAGGAAAGAATGAGTAATGAGAGAGAGAGAGAGTTGGGGTGCATTATGGTCCATGGAAAGAGGAGAAAACACAGGTAACCACATGCCAAACAATATCTTATCACTTTCCCTTTGAGAACTGATAAATGTAGAATAATAATAATAATAATAATAATAAATTAGTAGAATTAAAAACAAGTACCAATAATTTGATTTGATTCGACAAATCAGTTCTATTAATATTATTTTAGTGTTTTTTTACTTAATATAGTAATTATATATAATCTATTAGAAATTAAAATAAATTTCCATTTAATTTTCACAAGATATAGATCATGTAAGTTTTTAATTTCTAGTGCACTTATGTGTAGTAGATTTTCTTAAGTAAAAAAAGTCATAATTCTTTCGAATTTTGATTATCAAACTATTCCATTAAATCAACACGAGTATGACACCTATCTAAAATAACATGAAGCCTACAGAAGACTCCACACTAATATGGTATGAGATCAACCTAAAATTAATAACTTTATATTTACTCTACAAATTGAATTCATATATAACTAGACTCATAAGTGAGTCAATCCGAACCCGCTAAACAGTTTATGCACGACTTAGATTTGAATATGTATAAATAACGAATGAAATGAGCATATATTAAACAAATTTTAATACAACAAGTACTTAACTACAATACAATCCATTGATATTTTTACTCAGACAAAACCGTGCTCCCTTACCACAATAACAAATTTTGTGGGTTTTTTTTTTAATTTTTGTAGTAACTTGACTTAAAAAATATGTAACTTAAACCTTAAAAGTTAGAATTTGACCCAAAAATTTTATAATTTTTTTGTTATAAATAAATAAAAATTTTGGAGATACAATTCCTAAAAAATTATTTCAATATAGGAAAAAATTGTTAGTACCATAGTTTTCTCCCTATAATTATCATGTTTTAGAATCACGAGCGAGAGTATCTAGATCTTAAAGGAAATCCATAGATATGCTTGATTCCAAATTGTGGGGACTTTGTTTTGTATTGGATTCTTGATGAAGAATGATGGATTTTGAGGAATTAAGGGGAGAAATGGGGGACAACAGTGTAATAGTAGTTGTTAGTGTGTGTGTGAGTGATGTCATGTCATGTGGGGAATGATATCATGATGGTGGTTTGATGCTCACATTCATGGCACCTCTTCATGGCATGTATGAGAGCGTTGACAACCACCACCATTATGTAACTTTTATTGACACTTAAATGTCAACGTTAATTCCTCAGCGCCCCATTAAAGCAATAGCTCTCTCTCTTTTCTCTCTCCCTCTGAATTTTTGTCCATTTTGAGTGCTACCTAAAGTGACATGTTAGCATATCTGTCTATTACACAATTCAATTTTTGGCCCAAACAATCAACCTGCTAACATATAGAGGGTGACAAAATGAGGAATGTTATTAGAATCTAAAAAAATTATTGATTTAATGACGTGTTAAGTAATAGAATTTTAAAAATAGTGCAACAGTTTTTGTTAAATTATGAATTACTCGTAAGTCTATAGTGAGTGATCTACTATTAAGTAAAATTGTATAAAAAAATTATGTAGAAAATCTCAATCCAAATGTTTGTTGGTTTACACCCAATGCATCAAATTGACCGGAAAGTTTGGCATTACAATATAGACCTCCTTTTTTTTTGGTACTGGATTTTTAGACTTATGTCGACTATTCACTAGAACTTGGATACTGACTACTATAACCCGAGCGAGTTTAAAACATGTCTCCTGAGGAATAAGAGTGATTAGCTCTTAGGAAGTATGAAAAGTGTTGAATCTGAAACATCTAAATTATCAAATACCAGACTCAATTACTGAACCATTCATAAGAGTTGTACTATAAATCTTTTGCCACGAGTAGTATAGTATGTTCAAAGGATTAAAATTATTTAATTATTTAGTTTTTACAATAATTTACCATTAGAATTATTGGATTGAGATTCCCTCCAATATATATATATATCTTTAACACATAACCTATCATGTATTTAAGTGAGAATCATTATATATAAGTGAGCCACTTACTCATTAACGGTGGGATTTGAGTCCATGTATATCATATTGTGTTAAAAAAGAATTTTCTTCTTTAAAGAATTTAAAAGGGAAAGGTCAAAATAAAAAATAAAAAATAAATAAATTTTCTGGTTTTCGAAGCCACGCGCTGGCCTCTGAGAGTGGTCTGTCTCCTGCAATAATTACTACCGTCTAATTCCATCCATCATAAAAAGCCACCATATAATAGGCTTCACATGGCGTGGGCCATTAAGAAGACTGTAAATTACCAAACATATTTTTTTAAGAGCCCCTGAAGAATATGTTTATTCTCACTTTGAACCCCTCAATTTCTAATTATGTTGTTTCTATTCTTACAATTTCTAAATTCATTTTAAACATTTCAATTGTCAACTTCCGTTCAAATTATTAAGAGAAGTGAAGGCGTTAAGATTGTCATCAAAACACATAACTTTGCTTGTTTATTATTTGGAGTAAAGTTAATATTGGAGAATTAAATTTTTTTTAAAAATTTGAGGATAGAAATGACAAATTAAAACTTGCATGGTTACCCCCAACAATGTTGGGTTAGCTTAGAGTGAATCATGAACGCCAAAGTATTGGTTTCAAGTTTCAACTATTGTGGATAGCACCCGCATGTCTTGTTATGTTTTTTTTTGTTTACAATCATAATGTTCGGGTCAGTTTACTTATATTTTAATTAATTATCTCTTTAATTTGGTTAAAAGTAGATTATTTATTTTGGAATTAGTGTATTCACGAGAAACAAATAATGCTCTTTATCATTTTATAGTCAAGATTCGAACTCATAACGTTTAAATTTATGACTCATTTCTGTTACCATTTAATCTATCCTTGAGGTTGATAACTCCAAGCATTTCACGAATATCCGTAACTAGCGATAACCCATGGGACCCATTCTGATGAAACTAATCAACGTCCAAGATCACAGATTCAGGTGGGGGCCCAGCATAAAGAACAATGATGTACAACAGTACAAGGGATATTTGCTTAATGGTGTTTGTTTGGATGCAAAATGATAAAAGAGTCATGTGCTGTGCAGGGTAAAACAGCGTTAATCCCATTTATGCATTTGGGTCCACCACACCAAACCAAACCAAACAGTCCCCTCTGTGTTGATAGGAACTGCCACGTGCCTGATAATTAGCTGTTATTTTGCTCTAACCTTCTTGTTCCTTTGCTGCACTCCAAACATCACATATTTGGTGTTACATTTCATATTGTGGTGTTTTTCTGGTTGTATAAAACTTTGATTAATTAATATGTGAGGAGGTGTATAATAATTACGAGTATTCGAGTTTTGTATTGCAATCTTAAGTTCTCGCAATTTAAAAGATTTAGAGTTAAAAAAAAATCCACCATTGCATTCATAAACAATGGTTATCATTATATTAGAGGATGTGCACACGAGTTGGTTGTTTTTTTTTTTTAATTCAACGGTAAGACGTGTTTGAGTCAGTTTACACGCACTTTAATTAATTCTTTTCTTACTCTGATAAAAGGCAGGTCATCTACAGTAATTTTTTCCACTTCTCTCTCTCTTTCTCTCTCTCACACACACACACATCTGAATGATGATGGCATGTGACTTGTTAATCTAGTAACAAGAAAATACTGAAAAAAGGGTTATCAACTAACAAATTCCAAAAGCTACATTTTTTTTTTACAATATAGAATCATCCAAAACATGTGTCTTCTATATTCAGTGACAGATTTAAGGTTTTTTTTTTTTTTTGGGAAGGGGGGGGGGGGGGGGGGGGGGGTTTCCAATTTTTTTTTAAAAAAATTGGGCTTCTTATAAAATTGTAAAAATTTTAAAATTATTTAAAATTTACCCCCATTAAAAAGTTGGTCAAAAAAAAAATTAAAGGCACATTTATACACATGTGAATATACAAAAAATTAAAGGCACATTTTAAAATCACTTATGTTTTTCTTACAATTTTTTTACTTTGGTACGATGCCCAACCTATTTGGGTATTATGCCATATATTATAAATGGTATTTTAGGCATTTTGATAATATTCTTTTGGAGGGAAATAATGGAAACAAAATGTACAACATGTTTTGGGTATGTGGATCACACTCTCCGTTAACTTGGATGATAAAAATAATCATTTCACTTTGGTACATAAATTACAAGAAATTAATGTGCATAATTTTAAACGTCAAGGTAAGGTATTTCTAGTCGAAACCAGAGGGAGGTAAAAAATAATTAATTCTTATTTTTTTTTGTCTATATTTAGATATTACATAATAAATTTATAATTAAAAATTTATTAATAATTTGGACGCTACCTATTTAAAAGATCATATAAAAATATATTTAATAATTTAAAAAATAAAAAAATACAATTAAAATATTAATAACTAAAATAAGACAAAACTCATACTTCATTAACTTTCCCCACACTTAACCCAATATATTATGAATTCAATGGCTACCTAGCAACCTACAGACTGTACACGGGAAAAGACAGCTGTTTGTTCCTTTCCTTGGGATGAGTTTCAACAAAGGTGTACAGACTGCAATAAATAAATATAAATAATGGTATTGGTGGTTATAAACTCTAAACTTTACTTACCTAATCTAATTAAAATATTATAAAAACAACATAATAGAATAGGATAGGCCACTGGCCACACGACAAATTTGATGCTTCTTATAGGTTGTTTTTAGGATTATGGTAAATATCAAATTTTAGCCTTGTTGGATTCTTGAAATAGAATATAGGGATTTGACTATCGTACCCAACAAATATTTTTGGTATTCTACCTTTAAACTTTAGTAGGTCATTTTATAATTAAAAAAAAATATTATTTTTGTAGGTGAGTTATCACATTTATAAGTAATTTATTATTATTGTAATAACTATTTTTACCATTTTTTTTGATACCTCAACAGTAATAAAAACACTCATAAATATAATAAAAATAAGTACGGTACAATTTTTTTTTTAAGTACAATAAACAACTCCTAGAGTATAAATAGGTAAATGTTGGGTTTTCTCATTTGTGGTCGGATATATATCTATAATATAAAATATTATAGATTTCAATAAGTCTATTCGACGGCATTAAATAAACTCATCCAGCGACCATCAACATTTCTATTAAAATCATTCACATTGTACCGTATATTCAGGCACGTGTTACCCTTAATATCTATATAATAAAGTAACTTACAATTCAAATCTCAAAAGATAAACAAAATGACTTTTGCTATTCGCGGTTGAGATCACTTTAAATTTTATTTTAAAGTTAATCTAACGGCTAATATTAACACCCTAACTTTAATAGGAAAAATAGGTCCCTAAGAGTGTGTTTGAAGTGACTTTTTAAAAGTACTTATAGAAATTATTTTTCATAAGTACTTTAAAAAAAAAAATAATAATGTTTGAAACTGCTCCACCACTACCTCTACCACCACCGCCGCCGCCACCACCACCTCTACCACCACCACCACTGTCGTCGTCACCACCACCGCTACCGCTACCACTGCCACCACCACCACCGTCTCCACCGCCGCTACCACCACCACCGCCACCACCACCGTCGTCGTCACCACCACCGCTACCGCTACCACTGCCACCACAACCACCACCACCACCGCTGCCACCGCCGCCACCCCCACCACCACCATCGCCTCCACCACTGCCACCACCACCGCCTCCCCCAACACCACCACCCTAACTTTAATAGGAAAAATAGGTCCCTAAGAGTGTGTTTGAAGTGACTTTTTAAAAGTACTTATAGAAATTATTTTTCATAAGTACTTTAAAAAAAAAAATAATAATGTTTGAAACTGCTCCACCACTACCTCTACCACCACCACCGCCGCCGCCACCACCACCTCTACCACCACCACCACTGTCGTCGTCACCACCACCGCTACCGCTACCACTGCCACCACCACCACCGTCTCCACCGCCGCTACCACCACCACCGCCACCACCACCGCCGTCGTCACCACCACCGCTACCGCTACCACTGCCACCACAACCACCACCACCACCGCTGCCACCGCCGCCACCCCCACCACCACCATCGCCTCCACCACTGCCACCACCACCGCCTCCCCCAACACCACCACCGCCACCACGGTCATTGCCACCCATCACAACCATCACCGTCTCCTACCACCACCTCTCACCCCCATTACAAATCGATATTTAAATTCTTTTATCTCTTATCTATGTTTGTGATTTGATTTTAGATATGGATACAAATATGTTTATTGTTTACCATTTTTTATTACTCTGTGCCTTCAGGCACAGGTAATAACTAGTATATATATATAGTAGCTTACAATTCAAATCTCAAAAGATAAACAAAATGACTTTTACTATTCGCGGTTGAGATCGCTTTAAATTTTACTTTAAAGTTAATCTAACGGTTAATATTAACTCTCTAAATTTAATAGGAAAAATGGGTCCCCTAAGGGTGTGTTTGAATTGATTTTTTAAAAGTACTTCTAGAAATTATTTCTCATAAGTACTTTAAAAAAATAATAGTATTTGAAACCGCCTTACCACTACCACTACCACCCCTACCCCCACCACCGCCACCACCACTACCACCACCGCCACTACCACCGTCGCGGCCACCACCACCGTCACCACCACCACCACCACCGCCACCACCACCGTCGTCGCCACCACCACCACTGCCTCCGCCACCACCATCGTCACCCTCGCCACCACCACGGTCATTGCCACCCACCACAACCATCACCGTCTCCTACCACCACCACTACCGCCCACCACCTCTCATCTTCACTACAAATCGATGCTTAAATTTATTTATCTCTTCTCTATGTTTGTGATTTGATTTTGGATATGAATACAAATATGCTTATTGTTTACCATTTTTTTATTACACTGTGCTTTCAGGCACAGACAATAACTAGTATATAATAAAGTAGCTTACAATTCAAATTTCAAAAGATAAACAAAATGACTTTTGCTATTCGCAGTTGAGATCGCTTTAAATTTTATTTTAAAGTTAATCTAATGGCTAATATTAACACCCCAAATTTAATAGGAAAAATAGGGCCTTAAAGGTGTGTTTGGAGTGACTTTTTAAAAGTACTTATAGGAATTATTTCTCATAAATACTTAAAAAAACAAAAAATAGACCGTCTCACCACTACATCTACCATCGTCGCCGTCGCCGCCACCACCGTCGCCACCACCATCGTCGTCGTCGTCGCCACCACCATCACCACCACCGCCGCCGTCGCTACCACCATTGCCACCACCACCACCGCCGCCGCCACTGCCACCACCACCGGCACCGCAACCACCACCACCACTACTGCCGCCATCGCCGCCACCACCACTGTAGCCGCCGTCGTCGCCACCACCACCGCCATCACCACAGCTGCCGCCGCCACCACCGATGCCATCGCCGCCGCCGCCACCACCACCACCACAGTCATTGCCACCCACCACAACCATCATCGTCTCTTACCACCACCACCTCTCACCCCCACTACAACCGATGCTTAAATTCATTTATCTCATCTCTATGTTTGTGATTTAATTTTGGATATGAATACACATATGTTTATTATTTACCATTTTTATTACTTTGTGCCTTCAAGCACAGACAATAACTAGTATATATATATATATATAACATAATAAGTGGGATTGGTGCTACAAGTTGCATGATTAAAATTGTATGAATAAAATGATTACATTGCACAAATTTAACTTAATTTAGAGGTGCCTTCAATTCAATGTGAGCCCATTTTGAAGGGAGTAATGTTAAATGGACTTAAAAACTAGACTTGATAAATTCAAATCATTGAATAGGTAATGAATCTCAATAAATACTGAGACTCATAGTAAAATCAATGGTTGAATAATAGGACCTAGTCGAGTTTTTTCACATTATATGAATCGAATTTTAATGTCATTTTATTCCCAACTTTGCCAAGTTTTAATATTAGAGGATTTTGCATACTTTCCTTTTATTCTAAACGAAAAAAATATTAGAATTATATGATTAAGTTTTATTCCAATGCAATTGGCTAGTTTCTTTGAACTAACGTTCAAAATCAACACTCACACACTATATTTTTTCTTCCCATTATCTAGGAGGTTAGGGCATGGAGGCCCTCTAGTAAATTTTATTGTAAGTGTAGCAATGTAAGAATTATAAAATTTTCATCTTTTTACTTGATATTTTGTGGAATAATTTTTTTAGGCCGACTCTACACTATTAAGTGTATTATTTTTACCCGAATTCCGTCCAAAATAATCGGGTAGGAAGTCCGGTGAACACATATTTTGTAATTATTAATTTTTAGATCATTTTAATAATTCAATTAAGTAACATGTACTGATTAACCAACACAATAAATTCGATAATACAAAATAATTATAATAAAACACAATATGAAAGTCATACACATCAATACATCATAATTGTTGCACAAATTAACACACACATATATGCAAGTAGGATCAAGTAAAAATACAAAATTTTTATGAGTATTTCGCATTAATACTCAATTGTTACGAATTACCAAAAAAAAAATTGTTAGTTTATCCGATTTTTTATGGTAGTCGATTAGTAGACTTGGATAAGATTGGATAAACTCAAAATATACGAATAATTAAAAATTTAAACACCCCAACCCATGTGGGTGTGAGAGAGTGAGATGCGCCATGAATATGGAATTGGCACGTCGTGACAAGAACACATGACAAATGATGATGACCAAGAAGAAGAAGAAGGTCCTACAAAGCCTAATTGTGGCTTTTCATGGGGTATAACATTAGGCTGCCTACAAAGCCTACAACTCGAGCTTGTAGGTTCCTTTGGGAAGACAACCCAAATGCAAAAAGTTACTCACAAGTGTGTGTACTCCATCTATGTTGAGGGAAAGACCAAGATATCCCATTGAAAAATATAATTTTTTATAATAAAATTATAATTTTTTGAATTATAAAGTTATAACTTATAAAGATATGATAGATCTTAAAACACTGTAATTGATCATAAAAATTAAACTTTTAAAAGTTGAATTATAATTTTTAAAAATTAAATTACAACTCGTAAACAATAAATTACTCAAGCAAACCCATGACCGATCACAATATTTATGATTATTTATGAATTTTCCTCAACTACTTATAAGTTTATCTTTTAAAGATATAATATTATCATTAAAAATAATAACTTTTCATACCTTACCTAATTTTTATTGGTAACTTTTCATAGAGTATCTAAATTTGTTTGTGGATACCATAGACTTTAGGGTCAGTGAGAGTCTGTCTCTCTAGTCTACATCTTTCTTGAAGATTAGAGATAAATAAATGGTCTCTTTCTCAAGTGTCAATATAAACCACAAAATCTATCAAAAAAATAAAGGACAAGTCTATGGTATTAAAAAAAAAAAAAATAGTATTATATTATCATTTATTATTTTTGTGATATTTGTGATCGATCAAATATTATAAAAATAATAAATTACCTATAAAAATTATAATTTTTTTTATTGTAAAATAATATACAAAAATTATAAAAATTTCAAAATAAATACCAAGAGAAAACCTTAATTATAGTGGTGGGAGGGACACAAGGACACTGGTGGCACAGAGCACTAGGTGTAGGTGGTCTAGACATTGGGGTTAGCATGACCTCATCTATCCCTTCGATCCTCGAGGACTTGACTTTGATACTACTCTTTCTCTTCTCTTCTTGTAGATTGTGACATGTTGAGTTTTGCTTTGACAAATTATCTCCATTTTGCAATTTTATTTTCCCTTAATTGTAGGGTTTTTACTTAGTTTTTTTTTAATCTATGGTGTTTTAACATTTAAAGGTATGAGTTTTCAGCTATGTTTTACAAAAAAATTATTATGGACTAAGAAATAATTTAGAAACTAATATAAAAGAGAAATAAAGGGGGCAATTATGGTGAAAATTGATTCTATATAAGTGGTTATGAGTTCTTCCTAAACTTACATTCCTTCCCCAAAAAAATTAGTAATTACTATCTTATCACTATCTTTATATATAAGACTATTTATTTAAAAGAGTAAGATTCATTTTGTTAATTTATTTGTTCATTATTAGATGATAACACCATATGAAAGTGTTGACGTGATGTAATCAGTAGGTAATTGTTGAAGATAATGCTTATAAAAAAAATATTTAGTGTAAAAGACAGGACACACTCAGACTTCCACAAGAACTAGGGTCTGGGTATTTTTAAGAGTAATTTTAGATTAATTTTTAGGAGATAGTTATTTCTGCAATCAAGGTTGGTTATTCAGTCTTTCTGTCACCGAAGTCTTTTTGATTGAATTAATAAAAAGAAATTATTTTATGAGTTCCTTGTACTGTGTGTTTTTTTTTATTATTATTATTTCTCATTCTTTGAACTTCTAAAATAAGATATTTGAATCCCTTATAAATATTCGTTTGAAAACTATCTGCAGATGGCCATCGTGCCTGGGTGGTTGGGGCTGGGGCTATCCCACGTCGGATAGACTTAGGGTGTATGTGTGAGTTTAAATGTCTCCTATGACCCTTACATTTGTTAAGTGTAAGTGGTTATAGGTTGATAAAAAAAAAAAAAAACTATTCGATGATGTCAATGAATTTTAAAGTAATAACTATTTTATATGAAATGGTCACTATTTTATATAACAGCAATGTTATATAACTCAAATCTGCAAGTTAAATTTATATCCCAAATGAAGGGAGATCATTGGATCAGTGGGTTTCATTTATAAAAATTGATGGGACCCATTCATATAACGGTCCCCTTCATTTGGAATATAAATTTAGAATATATAGTATTTTCTTTTATATAAAATGGTCACCATCTCAAAAGAACAAAATGACTTATTTATTTATTATTAGACATTAACACCACATGAAGCTAGGGTGATGTAATGAAATATTTACTCCTTTTAAAGGTTGTTACGATGTGATTGCTTACCCAACCATTTAATGTTTGCTCATTTTCGATGGCGTACTTCCAAATAGCCTTTCGCTCTTCTATGTGCTGTGCTCACATGCTTAGAAGACAAGACATAACGGGCGTGATTAGAAATCTCATCATCTCATTAATAAAAATTTATTAAAATTATTTTTTAACACTCTTCTTTGTCTCACTTTTTTTTTAACGAGAAAAAAAAAAAAACTATTCTAAATTTGCTTCTTGTAAAGGAATCCAAGCACAAAAGATGTTTGTGATTACCTATATTTAAGTATCTTTTAGTTTACAAGTACTCATTATTTTCTATTTTACTTTTTTTTTTTTTTTTGTCCATGTGGTTTCTTCTTCCTCCAAACTTAATCGCATATATAATAGTGCACTACGTTACATATTAATTACTTTTACATGATACTAATGAAAATTGATTCTATTTTTTTTTTTTTTTACTAAATTTACTTAAAAACGAATAAAAAAAATCTTACCAAATGGTATATTAGAATTTGCATAATCAATTTAAGTTCAGAAAAGAACTGATTGGGACAATTCTTTTTTATCAATAAACAACAAAAAATAATAAAAACAAAAAAAAAAAAAAAACCATAAAAATATAAAATATAAATTATAAAACTAAAAATAAAGAATGAAAAAGGAAAAGGTATATGATGAGCATCTCAACTCTCAAGATTCTAAAAGTTTGAGATGCACATGACCTTTTTTTTTTTTATTACATGGGAGGGGAGAAAGGGACTACAAAGCCAAATCATCAGCATGTGATATAGGAATTTTCTTTATGTAATCTCACTTTTTATAAAGCTTATCTTCGAGAGGAAAAGTGACAACACTTTGTTTTTTTTATAGAAGAAATCAAAGAGAGTTGTGCCAAAAAAATACAACTACCAATTGCACAACACACCCGTTTGGTATGTGAATGTTATGTGAGGCACGACATGATCTTTATCTCACATTCTCAATAATCCACCAACCAACCAGTCTGACCGACAAGCACCTGCTTAAACCCCTTATATTGATACTTAGACCGATAATCGAACTGAGTTATTTGAGTTTGGCTTGTTTTAAACTTGACTCAAACTCTGTTCGTTTTTTAAACAAGCCGAGTTTAAATAATTTTTTAAATTGAAAGCTCGACTCATTTATATATAAAATAATCAAATTACTTAGACTCAACTCGTTTTTTAAAAATCTTCTAAAAGTCTAAACGAGCCAAGTGTGAATAATTTTTTAAACTCATTTTCTCTACAAGCTCGATTATCAGCCCTATTTGTTACCATGAGAGGGAGATATTTCATTTTCATCATAAGATTATACGAAGATTATTATTAAAATACCAGAAGAGAGAACAAAAATCAGCAAGAGGATCTAGATGCTGTGTTCAGTTCAATCATCTGGCAGATCCTTATCTTATTTAATTTAGAGTCCATGGGTGTCTCTCTGATATTGATAGGTTTTGGAATGAAAAAAAAGAACAAAAACAAAAAAAACAAAAAAAAAAGTCATTATCATTTGTCTCAACCACAAGTAAAAGGTAAGTATGACACCACAATAAACTGATCCAAGCCAAAAGTGAAAATAAAATAAAAACATGGTGACAAAGAAATTGAGGAGATGGAGCTTTCAATTATCCAGACGATGAAAGTATCAAGTGCCTGATGAATCTTAGTCCCAATAAAGGAGCCACTGATAAGGTTAACATCTAATTTGAAAGCATCCGCGGGCAAAAAAGGCAAACATCGAGAACATTATTGAGAGATAAAGAGAGACAGAAATATGACAACTTGCATTTTCCCAGGAACACACGGCATCTGCGTCGAAGCACTCATGCTTGAGCTCCAAGCTCCAACAATAAGGTGTGACTAAGTTGATCGGATACCGGGCCAACAAATTGGATTGGACCTGTGATTTAAAATATAAGCCAAAAAACCAAACATATTAATACTTGAGGAACTCGAATTCTTTTGTCAATAGTCATAAGCTTGTATGTAATTAAGCAACTATAGTCTCTAAATTTAGCATCGCACATTGTCTTAGTATGCATATAGGTGTTGTCTTACATTCTTTTCAATCGAGGCTCAATTCTACAAGCTAATAAGACTGATTCTAGCTAAACACTGATGAAAATTAATAGAGGTAACAAGATATCATACCAGGACAGAAATATCGGTTCTTAAGGGCCCACTCTTCCCGCATGGATGCAAATTTTTTGAATGGTGCACCTGAAACCAGCCAAGATAAGAAGACAAGAAACCAAATATTTCACTTGATACTAAGGGTTAAACTTGAACATGCAATTGCAGAATAATTATATCGAAGAGAAGATAATAGCACAAGGCCTGCAATGAAAGAATTCTCACCATCAAGCTCTACCATTGCCTTCTTAATCACTGGCTTGAACTTACCTGTAAAACCAAATAAATTGTCAGCCATGAGTTTGGAACAACTGCAAGAAAAATCATGTAGAAACTGAAAAATAAAGTTCAACAGATATGGTAACATAGTTTTTAGTGTGGAAAAACTAGAAATGATAGAATACGAAATGATGGTATTAGAGAAATGGTAGGAGTAAGCTCCAATTGAGAATAAGTTAAAAGAGATAGATTAAGATGATTTGGTCATGTTCAACGGAGGCCAATAGAAGTACTGGTTTGAGAAAATGATATAATTTCTTTTAATGGTACTATAAATAGGGATAGACCTAAATTAATATTAAACAAAATAATAAAAAAAAATATAAAAATATAAAAATATTTAAGTTAAATGAGCGTATAGCGCATGATCGAAATGAATGGCGAAGACAGACTCATATAGCCGATCCCAAATGATTGGGACATAAGGCTTGGTATGATTTGGTTTGGTTGGTTTTTTAGTGGGGTAAGTGATTTGGTAACATTGTTGACAATGATGTCCCAGGGAAATATCCAACGCCTTTAATGCTAAAACATCCCATTGTAGACAATCCTGATATTATTATCCTGTATAACATAACAAGTGGTATCCATGTACTATCTTGTCCATTGAATAGATATGTCAGTCATTTACTTTGTGAGCAGCAGAGGTTAACTGTATTCTGCCAGTATGCCTAACTAAGAACTCCTAACTGCTAAAAAAAAAAAATAGACCTGAAAGAACATTATTTTCCTTAAATATGAAGCCAGCAGATAAAGGATCAGTGTACCATGTCTCCTCTCAACATCCATCAATGAAGTCAATGCAGTTCCACCGACAGTCCATTCTTCCACTGAAGCAGCCAAATTTCCCACCTGGAGACGCAATCAGAACTAGAGTCTTAACATTGACATAAGCTAAACTGACTTGCCAAAAAGGGAAAAACATTGATTTGCAGGACAAATTAGAGCTAAAGGAAGAAGGTAGCACAAACCGATGATATCAATCCTGTTTTCCCACTAAGAAGAAGAGCTCCGGCACCATAACCTAATGCATAGCAGTATGTAGCATCAAAGTTGGATGGCAAACCACACCTTCCTTCATACCTGTGAAGTGAAAATCATATGTATAAAGTTAAGAATGTCGGCCATAAAGAATTATTTTCTATAATCTGAAGCAAACTATACACAAAGTATTGCATGTCCACAGTTTTTCAACATGGCAATCAGGCCAAATCATCAAGCCATCACTTACTCTCTTTTTTTGTGGGGGGGGGAGGGAGGGGAGCGGGATGAGGTTGGAACCCACAACCACCTGTGGGTAGTGTAAGTCTTTACCACTGGGCCACTCCCTCACCTCAAACATCGTCAAGCCATCACTTACAACTGAAAGATGTATTTCATAGAAGGTCATATAGACAAAAAAATGAGTACCCAAAAAAGTGGGATTGTCCTTTAAATTGGGCTTTGTATGCACCTCCCTGCTTCCTCTGCTCCAACTCAGTTTCAGCCATTTGAATAAGCATTTTCTCTGTCTCTATTTTGGCAACCTGGAGTACAAAAAGGGACAAATATTTACAAAGTTGTCCCAACACAAATGGTATATCTATGGATTCAAATTTTCAAATACTGAAGTGGACTACATTCACACACCTGGACATTTCCATGAGGATCTCTTTCAAGCAGCAACTGTTCCTGAATTGCTGGAGGTAACAAATCAAAAAGCTGCAGAGATGGGGGTGTAAGTTTCTTTTTCCAAAGCCCAGCTTCATCTACTGTGTCATGGGCCAGAATTTCATTCAGCTCTGCAATGAGCTGCTGCACCTGGACACATTAAAATCAGAAGAGAAGATTGTCAACAACCATAATAAGTTCATGTACAACATAGAAGCACAAATCATGCCAGTGAATAATAACAAGCAACAGAAGTAGGTAAGCAAACAAACAATTATCAAACTAATGATCCAGTATTTTACCTCAGGAATGAAATCAATAAGGCCTTCTGGAATGAGTATTACCCCATAGTTATAACCAAGTTCTGCACGTTTACAGATCACATCAGCAATGTAGTCTGTAAGATTTTTCAGAGTCTGCTTCTTGGCAGCTACCTGCAATAAGATTTTACCTCATTAAGCAACAATTAATGCAGGAAGCTCTTTGAAGAAATGGGTAATATTGTTACCCAGGCAAGTATCTCAAATCCTAATATATCACAAAATTTTGAGCGAGTATCATAGATGACTGTTCTCCCATCTCAAACAATGACAATCAAAGAAGTACTAGATTCTCACAAGTCACTGTCCACTATATATACACATTTTTTGAAGTTCTTGCAATTCACTGTGAGTATGAGCCCAGTGCATGAAACTTGTAAGTTATAACCAGATTATAGACCATACAGTTTGTAAGTTGAGTTCTTTAACTAAAATTTACAAAGAACGCTGGAAATTGTTGAATTGCCATTATTCAGAGAATATTCTATAATAAAAGACCTAACAACTGTTTAGGAGAGTTCCAGCTAGTCATTTAGACCAGGAAAGAAAGTCTGGTCAACTTCAGAGGTGCTCTTGTGATATTCAGGTGAGTTGACTTGGGGGAATTTAGGTTTTGAAAGTGAGGTCAGCGAGTAATGTAGGAAAATTACTTTGTAGAACCTTGATCCTTTAAACATGTAAAACACTTCTAGGATACTTCCCATTTAAGGATGAAATATAATACAAAAATGGACCTTTGAAGTAGGCATGCCTAGAAAGCAGCTCAAAAAAAAAAAACAAATTTCAAGTCTTCAGAGGGCAACATACATGTAGCACAAAAATACGGAGAGTAGCATTTAGGGAGTCCAAATAATATTTATTTTCTTTAGAAAGAATGAGCAGTGAACCACTAACATCATCTGCAAGAGATTAAACTAATATAGGTACCTCCTCTCCAATAAGAGTGATGTTTGGATGAGTTTGTAAAGCACACTCTAGTGTAATGTGTGAAGCAGCACGTCCCATGAGCCGTACAACTGCAAACAGTCGGACATTTGAGTATCATGTATGCTTTGAATTATGCACAAAGAATTAACAAAAAGATGAAACAAAGAACATGCAAATAAGCTGTGGCCTGAAATTACAAAGCCAAGCGAAATTTTATGAAAGCTAATATCAAATGGTCAAAAAACATGGGAATCTGTATGTTTGTAAACAGAGCTGTTCAGAATTATGGATGTGACGACACAACTAGCTGGACAAAAACTGAAAAAACTAGAAACTTGTGTCCCCAAGTTGTGTTATTGCTGTCCTAGTTTCCGATAGATCTTCAAGTTGCTTTTCCTTGCATTTTATAAGCTTCCCCTACCATTGGTCAAAATGTCTTATTGAATTTAATTTACTTGCTCCTTAAGTTGGGAAATACCCTCTTATTGGTGAACCAGCCTGATCTGAGCACGTTAACCTCCTAATTTCTTTTTTGGTTGTAACTTATGCCTGGGGTATGCGCATTTGATGTTGTACAGTTTGCTTGATTTAATAAAAACTACCCATATGAGAAGAAGAAAAAAAAAGAAAAAAAAAAGAAAAAAGTAGAAACTTTAGCATCTTGAGAAGGTATGCCAAGAGGAAATTAGAAGAGAACAAGAAGTTGGATGAGATGGTTTCCAGCATGCAAGCACGCACACACACACCACACGCGTGTTCCAAACAAAATTGAACTCTGCACTACCCCATTGGGAGCAGCAAGAGATATACTACTCAAGCCGACAGCTGGTGGTGGTCGAGATGGTGAAAACCACATTCAAATTTGCCAACAAGAGTGCAAAATGCAAGGCCATGAACATGCAGGAGTAAGGTCTGTTTGAGTTTAAGGCCATGCCCCTTATACATACAATGATAATATTTTCCAGTTGAGCGAGCATCTATCATGACATTTCCAATCATTTCCGCATAGATCTGCATTATTAGAACAACACATTAATAACTATTTTTCAACAAATAAAGTAACATATATGAAGTGAAGACATCGTGGCTAATGATTAATGCTGACCTAGTTCTAAATGCTGAAGACATATTAAAGTATACCTCTGGGAATGAATATATTAAAAATTAGACAAATAGAAGAGTTAATGTAGTATCAGTCTATCAGACGTAAAAATCAAAGATTCTTAGAACAGTATTATATTTTTTCAAAGGTCAAGATAAAAATGTTCTATTGTCTTGCGTTGGACTAAAAGAAATACAACAGATACAGAGTTGAAAAGATCAAGTCGCCATCTTCCAAAATGACAAGTGAACTTGATTACAAGTACATCATTTGAACAATTTGGGTAATTTAAATTTGTGGAATCAAGGATAGTAGTGCAATACATTATAGGTCAAACACATAATTAGCTTAGAATAATGAATACGTGAAACAGGGGTGAAAGCATACAAAGATATAGCCATAGTTAGAATCACCTTGCATGCAGTATCAAATCCGAAACTTATGGGAACCTCTTTGCTTTTCAAGTCACCATCAATGGTCTTTGGGCATCCCAACACTCGGGTTTTCAATTTTTTACTTCTGCACAACACAATTAAATGAATAATAGAACAAAAACACAACTGTTTATCCAAACAACGGTAGTAGCATATAAACATATCTCCTAGTTTGTAAAAATCTCGCATATGTAAAACTGAAGTTTACAAGAAAGATGTCACAGCAAACTAAAATTTGTAGTTGTTATTAAATAGTCCACCTGAAGTTTTCTGCAAGGAGGCAAGCATTCGTGTTAGAGTCATCTCCACCAATTACAACCAGCCCATCCAAATCAAGCTTCAATGCCGTTTCTTCAGCTTGCTTAAACTGAAATGAGTAAGAACAATAAGTCTTAACCTTAACGGCTTATCCAGAAATAAAATCCATGTACCTATGATATATATAAAGTCATTAATGGTTCAAGAGAGAAGCTAGCAGAGAGTCACACCTGCTCTGGAGTCTCAATCTTGTCCCTCCCGCTGCAAATCATATCAAATCCACCCTAAAACAAAACAATTGCAATCATCTCAGATGCTTTCCCTATTTGATTGGTCTGCATTTGGCTCATCTTGTCAGTGATTTCCATACACTTTGCAAGATTTCAACTCATATTCTCCATATTGTGGCCAAATGGAAGCCATAAAAATTCAAGTAGGGATGATATTACAGTCTCAGCCTCAATAGGAATCTTTAGTTTTATTTTTGAATTTCTCATGATGGCGCTTCAAATTGCATGTATGTAAAAAAAAAATTCCACCAAAAACAGCCGCAATCATAAAACTAAGATGCCTATTTACATTACATTGTGAGACATGTATACACATATAAATGTGAATTTTCTGAAACATTAACCATTTCTTCACATCTTGTGAGCACATAAGGCATGACAAATGCATATCCATACACCAAACTCAAAATAATTCTGGTCTCATGGCTATATAGTCTGTAATCATGTTCAGGGATATTCAAAGACATAAATTATACATCAACAAACTAACCTAAACAGGGGTTTTCTTATTAGAAAACTAAACAATACTAAAAAATCCATACCTGATTTCTGTATGGATAAACATACTCTGATGTCAATATAACATATTTGCACTTCATGATCCCAGCTGGTCCACCCCTAAAACCATACAGCGTGCTTCCTTTACAATGGTCCTGCAAATAATCTACAACCACCAACAAAATAGTATTTTCAGCAACATTTCAAATTAACTTAAAGATTTTAGTGTGCATAATTAACCACAATATGAAAATTCCAACCAAAAATTCCAGAAATGACATTGTGTCCGCCAGGAGCTTGTCCTCCAGATAACACCACTCCTATCTTCAAGCTCGGACCTGACTTAAATTCACCTGAATCACCAGGTACCAACATTGCCGATGGTTGCCCAAACAGACAAGGGAACAGCTTCTCGATCTCCTCTGTGAAAAAAAAAAACCCACTGTAAATCCAATTCAAACCTTTGAGCCTCCGGGTTTTTTTTTTGGGATCCAATGCTTAATCTCTGTGAAATTGGAGCAAATAGTTGGTTTATGCTCAGGCTCAGTTAAGTAAAATTATAGTTTTAAAGTCCTAGCCAGTGGAAAACCAAGATTCAGACTTTCAATCAGCTATTCAGTCCTGATTAGCCGAATGGAGCATAGGAGTTAAAGAGATCACACAATGCTTTTATTCCATCACAAGGAGAGATATGCACACGAAGATGCTGTTCACTTGGAGGCTGGATCTACTCTTCCAATTATTCTACATAAAACTAGAGTAGATCATTTAGACCATGTTAAGCAAAAGATTAAAGTTTCTAGCGCCCTAATTCATGCATAATTAAAAAAAACGAACTTCAAATCTGCTATTTAGATCATAGCAACCAAACCGATAGAGATTCAGAGATGAAACAATGCGTTATACTCGTATGTAGATCAATCGATGTATATAATTCTAAATAAATATACTGTTCATATGGATAATGATAGAGACCTGGATGGCCGGCGGCGGAGCTAGCAGGACCGTCGACGACCTTGAAGGGGTTTTTGAGGACTGAAGGAAGAGGCAGAGCATGATCGAGCCGGCTGTTCTGTACTTCACTGTAAACCGAAGCTAACCGACCAGTCACCGAAGGCTTAACGGCGGCTATATTACCATTAGCAACCAAGGAAGCCGCCATTGATCGTTTCGCAGAGACAGAGAGAGAGAGAGCGAAACTCAGATCTTTCAGAGAGAGATTTTTGGGGCTTTGTTTTCGCTGTTTGTCTCTGTAAACTCTTTAACTGAAGGAGTTCGAGTGTGGTGAGGGTAAAATTGTCCTTGGGGACTCCGCCCAGAGTAGTTGTCCTGTCCATGGAGACAATTAGGTAAGGGTATTTTGGGAAAATAGAGCAGATAAACCAAAGCGCGCGGTGCACTTGTTTTGCTAATAGCACGAAGGTAAAATACACTTTTAATCCTTAAAATATGTATTTAATATTTATTTGGTCTTTAATTTTTTAATTATTTGATCCCTAAAGTTCTTAATTTGTGTCTATTTGATTCCACGTGATTAGCGTGTGATTAGACGCATTAACGGTTTTTTGAAGGATATTTGAAATTAGACACATAGATACAAATTAATAATCTTATGGACCAAATAAACACAATTAAAAAATTGAAAACCAAATAAACCCAGAAAATATTTTTTGGAGAATAAAAATATATTTTACCCTAACAAAAACTTATGCAAGTGGTTGATTTAGCTCGTTTGAGTAATTCTTCATATAAAATTGGTGTCATTGGTCTTGATTCTCAATAATACTTTTTCTTTTAATATTATTTATAAATTATATTTTACATATTGATAAGGATTTTTATCTATTTTTATATAATTTAATTTATTTAAATTCACGATAAATAATTTTTAATGTATGAGAATAAAGGTGGACTATTTCCTATGACAAGAGAGGTCACGAGGATAATATAATAACACTCGAACTATTATGACATGATTGTTTTCGAGATATTGATCGTGTAGGCTTATTTTGTAATTACCCACTTTGCGCTCTCTGTGGTTGGTGGAGGGTGTCGGATTGGAGGGTGAGAAAGTATATTCTAGGCCTGTGAGACCATTGGATATCCCATTTGGAGAAATGGTTAGGTGACGATTACAAAGGGGTGGGCCCTGGGTCGACTATTTTACACTTCCTATTTGGGTTTCGGATGGTTTAGATTAGACTTTGGACTAATAGCCCATACTAATCACAATATAGGCTTACTCAAATATGGGTTTCACGTTTGGGCTTTGTACTGAAACTTGGCCCAACTTAGCAATACTCTCTCTCTCTCTCTCTCTCTCTCCTTTTCAAGTTGTTGGTCAAAAATATCGAAGGGTTTGATGCCTAATGGTCCAAACACAAGCAGTGGCGGGATAGCTGCCGCCATTGGAATTTTTAAAATTTTTGGAAAATAATTATAATTTTAAATTTTTTAAAATTTATTAGAGATTTGCTCCCATTGAAATTTGATTTATGGGTAGTTATTATATTTTGATAAATATATGAGTCTCACTTATAAATGTCAAAAAAATTCTTTTAAAAGACTAAATGCCACTTTCCACCCATCTGTTCCGTCGTTCACCACTTCACATTCGAAAGCTCCAAACTCGAAATTTCCAACATGAACACGAAAAAGAAAAAAAGAAAAATGGGTTTACTTTTGTGAGTGATCATTAATGATTATAACCTCATGTGCCACTGTATCTGCTTTGGCAACTTGTTATATAGTACATTGATGCATTGAAAGAATGAGGACCATGTTTCCTTACATACCAATTATAGTAAGATCACTTATTCATGATTCACACTAATGAATATCACATGCTATACACCTAGTTCTTCCATTTACATTATTCTCTCTCTCTCTCGCTAATGAGAATGGAAAGAATCTGCAAAGAAGAGATTCTCACTAGCTGTACAATCTTTGTCTGATTTTCTTTCTTAATGTAGTCGGATACCTTACATACCAATTATAGTAAGATCACTTATTCATGATTCACACTAATGAATATCACATGCTATACACCTAGTTCTTCCATTTACATTATTCTCTCTCTCTCTCGCTAATGAGAATGGAAAGAATCTGCAAAGAAGAGATTCTCACTAGCTGTACAATCTTTGTCTGATTTTCTTTCTTAATGTAGTCGGATAATTTAAGGGGAAAAGCATTACACAATGCTTTATGCATAGACAATAGCAAGATCAAACATTAAGCAAGAAATGATAGACATGCTTTCTTCTGAGTCTCTCCCTCAATTTCACCAAGTCACACCAAACATTAGACATGTATTGTTTCCTTGACATTATAAGATTATAAGCATGGCTCCTCCATTGATCAGATTTTTTTTTTTTTTAACCTCATTATTGAGCATCATTACTCAACTGTTTTTACATCAACTCTTCCCAGATCTCGCACTGGATTGCCTAATCGACTCAGGGAATTGTTTGTTTTGTCGCATTGATGCAGTTAACATACTTTTAAATCTAACGCTTGTTGTTTGCAATTCTCATGATCGCGTCACATTCGACGTTTAGGCTGATGGGATTTCACATTTCAACAAAAAAGCTTGTACTCTGTACGAGGAGAAGCTATCCCACAGGCATCATGGCACAACATGTGGGGTACTAAGAACTCAACAGAAAGCTGTTTGACAAGAGCCTTAATGAAAAAATTATTCTCACAAAAGTGTAGTAGGATGCATTTTTACAGACTATTTAGCTTGACCTTTTTTATATCTTCAATGATAAGACCATGTGTTTCAAAACCAGAATCTGCCCATCTAATTGAGTGGAGGCTTACTTTGGCTTCAACTAACAAAACTTGTCCCATTAATGCTTAAGTTAAAGCAAGTGGACAACAACTACTAATTGGCTCCAACTGAGGTATCAAAAGTTAATTTCAGATACCATACATTCTTTTTTCAACCAATAAGAATGTGACACATTTTAAGTTCTCTTATTTTATTACGTTACTTTATTACTACAAATGAATCAACTGAAAATCTATAGTCACAAATCATTTTTTAGTACCATAGTCTTATCTGAACCACTACTATAAATACCATGTGAAACCAACCAAAACCTCACTTTTGCAGTTTGTTTTCCCCTAATACAACCTATAAAGGAAATTAAAGTAGATCTATCAAACACCATAATCACCCAACAACCTAATGTTCCCCAGTTGCCTTCCAATCTTCATCCTTTAAACCCCACTTAATCTTTTGGGTTATGTTCTAAGTGTGCATAATTTGAGACATGATCATGATCAGTGCCACCCACTTCCAGTTGTGCATAAATCAATTTTTTTTGCTCATATCTGCCTTCATAGCTCTGTGCCAATCCCTAAGAATGCAAGGCTCCAGAGAACTGAAGAAGCAAAAGCTTCAGCTAAAAGGATGCAGTGCCTTGTGTTGCAGTTGTAGGCTCAGTGTCTCTTCCTCCGAGGAAGCCGAGGGCTCGGGTTCTGATCGGTTTCCGACAATCTCAAGCATTGCACACGCCATGGTTCAAGAGAGGTTAGACCAAATGATCAGAGAGAGGCAAGAGGCGAGACATGAAGCGAGGAGGAGGGCGAGAAGCGAAGGTACTAAATTCATTGTTATGGTTGCCATGGAGAAGTCATCTGATGATCCTGTGGAAGATTTTAGAGAGTCTATGGTGGAGATGATAATGGCAAATCGGATTTCCGAGCCAAAAGATCTTCGTTGTCTTCTAAATTGTTATGTTTCAATGAATTCTGAGGAATATCGAGGTGTAATTCTTGATGTATTCCATGAAGTCTGCACTAATCTTTTCTTGTGTTGTAAATTGTATTGATTGGGACATAACATTTTTTAGACGATTAGTCCTGTCTAATGAAAATGCATAAGCATGTGGTGTGGTATATAGACTCAATCACACAAATATAACCTGCCACTTATGTGATTTTTATGTTAGGGCTCCCTTAATATTTCTGGAAATAGGGTTGCACCAATAGAACCTTGGAGCTTCAGAGTGAAGAGTTTGAGACTACGGTTGACAATGATTTTTTGTCGTGTCGGGTTCGTATATAGAATATAGTTATATCTAGTCAGATTTATGTATGGCTGTGTATAGTCAAATTCATGTGGTATACAGTTGGATTCGTTTCATGTACCCAAATTCATATCGAACCATGTATTAAGGGGGCTAGCGAGTCAATCCTTTTATAACTCGGCCCATTGAAGCTAATCCCATATCAAAATAAAAAATCTTTCAGATTCACAAATCATGTTAAGAATTATCAGCTTCACGGGAACTGCTAGAGTACCCTTTACCTTAAAGAAAGACCCACATGCAAAGTGATCAAGGCACGTTGAGACCAGACATTGTAAATTGTAACATGTTAGGGACCAAAGGCATGGCGTGGAACGGGTGAGTTGCAATCAAATGAACTGAGAGAAATAA
Source organism: Ilex aquifolium (assembly GCA_951799425.1). Taxonomy (NCBI): domain Eukaryota; kingdom Viridiplantae; phylum Streptophyta; class Magnoliopsida; order Aquifoliales; family Aquifoliaceae; genus Ilex; species Ilex aquifolium. The sequence goes on along the minus strand of OX637393.1, from coordinate 896,764 downwards.
GCAAACACCTCAGGCAAGTGAAACTGCTACATCATGTATCAAGGGATCTTACGGTTCAATGCGCATTTTGGGCATGGCTTATATTTCTTCTCGGGCAGTGTCGAGCGAGCGTCTCTAAGCAAGAGCATGCTTCTTGTAGTCCTAGGGGGCCGGTATTGAGCAATATTGTACATCTATATTCTCGTGAAATAGAACTTTTACCTACCTAAAACAAGTCGTAAAAGGCAAAACTGGAAGTACTTAAATTCATAAGAATATGTAAAGCTTGAAACCATACAAGAAATCTGAGTGACATTTAGAATCTAGGAAAAGCAAACATAATATGTGAAAACTGCTGGATGAAGTGGCACAAGGTTGCATGGTGCTAATCCTAGCATTAGCGAGGTTCGACAAAGGGACTGGCTTAAGTCTTTTAGTCGAAAGGGTGATGTGAGGATTAGGAGAAATGTAAAAGCAGATGTTGAAGCAAATCTAAGCTAAATATAAGCCATGGTGGTGGAACTGGTTGTGTGAAATCTTTGTCGAACCTCTCTCATTCCCAAATAGGTCACGGCATTGTGCCACAGTTTGGGCATGCCATCACAGGAGCGTTGCTACTGACACAGATACCAAATAGGCAAATACCCATATGGAGGTACTCAAGGCCAGGCTTTCAAGTCCAGCAATAGGGTCACCCTGGTGGAATGCTGCCTTGTGCATGAGGAATTAATGTTGTTAACTGTTGTTAGACTCTGCCGTGCCCATCAGTATGCATGAATGAAGAAGCAGTGGATAGCTGCGCTAGAATAGCTAGAATAGCTACCATGCCGGCCCAAATTCATGGAATGAATAGTATTTAAACCATGTGCCATCAGCTTTGATGGTAACTACTCGGAATCTGATGAGAAACACAAAAATTCTCCCACCAAAAATCAAATAAAATAGCGTGTGATCTCACTGCACAGCTGCAATCATAGTGTTCACAGGAACTACATATATTTGTAAAGCAATCCAAATTATTGGAGAAGGATCAACAGTTACAGACAAGTTTGTTTTGTTCTTTCTCCATGTATTATTTGATAAAATTCTACACGCCTTCAGAGAAAATACAATGCATATTACCAATTTGTTCAAGGTTTTAGGAGAGGGCTACCTTCCTTGATAAGCACAAACACGCTTCCTGCATCTCCCCTTGAAATACGAAGATCATCGTCAAGGTATGTGGTTAGCAACCAAGATTCTGCGTGGTTGCCGGGGATAGAGAACTTCAGTGGTGGTTGGCTAGAGATAGTCCTGGCAACAGACGAAGCTGTGTCATGTACAGAAGTGATCAAGCCTTTGAATGGTGTGAGGTCAATATTTTGTCCAAGAAATTGCACATTTTCTGGAAGCACAATCGAGTCAGTCAACTGAGGAGTCCCAATGATGCCCTCTTCGAATTTAATCTGTATTCAGCCAAAAACTGAATAAGAAATTGAGAATTTGGTATCATATTTGTCTACAAAATATGTACAAATGGAGAGGCAATAACTAAACAGAATTCTGATAAGAGGCCCATGGGAACCACATCAAGTGGAGAAAATAGATATCTTTTTCCTCAAAGAATTCTTCAACTTCATTGTTTATAGTTGGTCCTTGCCTTTGCTAAAAAATGAAATAAGTATACTTTAAGAAAGACAAAGAGAGAACTTGCAAAACTGTACCTCTCCAACCATTTATCTTGCACTGGATATGGGCTTGATATATACACGTATAGACAGATGATATTTTGTAAATTCTAAACTCAACGTGGAAGAACGTGTATGATACTGTTAGGAAAGCACATGAACATATGGCATGTATCAACAGAACAATCCACCTACCAGATCATTGCCTTTGTTGACATAATTAATTTTTAAAAAGAGAGAATACAAGAAAAAGATCAAAACAAACCTGCACACGCTTGGGACTTCGGACTTCAAATTTTGCGCTGGTACTAATGGAAGTGGTAGCCAATGGTCCAGAAAACAGGACAGAATTCTGGACTGTGAAATTCTGTGAGTCAATGATCTGTGATATTTCCTCCACCTTCACCAGTGGAAGTGTTCCCCTTGCCAACAAGGGAAACAAACCTACAAATGATGTGTACCTGCATACACCTCGTAACAAGTAACTATGTTCATGATTATTAATTGATGAAACTCCATGAAGATTTTTCTATACATAGGCAGGGTGTTATCTCAGCCCAGTTTCATGTTCAGCTTTTTACTGTAACTATGCGAGACAATCACCCTCCATAACCAGATTTCCATTAATCAATTCATCTAGGAAAATATAAAAAAACACGAAACAACGCATGCATGATGCAGCATCAAACTGATGCATTTGATATGTGAAGGATACAAGCAATAGAAAATTGGCGGAGTAATGTACAAAAGCAGTACAGACAATCATGAAAAATCAAAGCATACTTATGGAAAATTATTTACCATCAAATATTTGTACCAATGCTGTGCATACGGTTCTTTTATTGGAATTTGGATGTTACATCCTCCTGATGGCATCCACGGTCTCATTTGGTATCACCTTTGCTGTATAATTAATGACAAGTTCGTTTTTCACACTGTCAATGATTGCAGAAGTTCAAAAAATGCAACCTGTGCTCTAAGCTGTAGGCATATTTTGTGCTGATCCTGAACATTTTATCATCTCAATCTTTATTTTTTGTCAACGCAACATCTCATGATCTCCACACAATTCTTCAGCTGTGGGACACACTTATTAACAATAATCCAACTAAATTACACTTGAATGTTGTAATTTCATTTCATATCCCATAATGATGGTGTAGGATTTAACATTTAAAAGGATGAGATGAAAACTAATTTAGGTAAGCAGAGCTCACATGATGCTTTGATTGGTCTTGAATTATTGAAAACATTTCACAAAGTTAGGCCTCAACATGGTACTTCATTTAAAGCTACCTAACAGCATAAACACATGGGCTGTGTGCCTGTTTCAAGTTCTCCACAATTACACACACCAATGTAATTGAGCTATCACCACACATCCGCGAGGGATCATTGCCCTAAGCACCACACACCTAACCTATCTGCAGGAGACTCCACCGCACTCACGTCAGGCCCAAGCTACTGCCTCACCGGGTGGTTGGGGCGGCTAAAAAGTAGCTATGGAGACTTAAACTCAAACATTGAGCTAAATATCACCTTATTGCTCACAACTCATGGCTACAAAATAACCATGTGGATCGTACTAACAAATAAAAATAAATGAAAAACATTAAATTATAATGAAACAATTAATTAATGCCATGATGAGTAAAACTTACGCTAGAATCCACTTGCCGTTCAGCAAAGTCAATGCCTCCGTCGGTGCAGGAGTCGGATTCTTCGCCTCGAGCTGCGCGATGAGCTCGACGACCTCCGCCCTCGTCTCGCTCGTCGCTCTAAGCCCTCGATTGGTCCCATAGAAAGAATCCACCAGTTGCTTCTTCAGCAAATCAATCTCTGTCGGCTCTTTCACCTCCTCCGCCACCGCCACTCCGGCAGAATACTCCTTCTCTGGGCCCCACTCGTCATCATCCGCCACCGCACGGACTCGAAAACCACCCAGTCTCGCCTTTGCGATTTCTCCAACTGAAAGCTTTGAATTTGAGCTTTGTATCGCTTTTCTGGGGGTGAAATTGATAGAATTCGCCAGGAAAAGAGAGGGCTTTGAGGTGAATTGGGTCACTGAGAGGGTTTTGCATGGGACTTGATGGAGAGAAGACATTGAAGCCATTTTTTTTATGTGGGTTTGATGGAGAAAGGAAAGCACAGTGCTCTGAGATGAGAAGAAAAGAGAGACAGGTGAGAACAGAGAAATCGAAAACAAAGACTCAAATTTGACTATATGTAAATTGACATGAGTTGACGGTTGAAAATCACTTAAATTGACAGTTTTGCCCCCCAAGAAAGGTTTTTAATAAACTATTTAAATTAATGATTACAACATTTTAGACTAGGATGAGTTTGGGGTTAAATTAATGAAATATTTAATTTGAAATTTAATTAAAACTCAAATTTAATCTGAATAATTCGATTTGAGTATTATATATGTTTAAATTTTTTTACTCATGTTATATAATTTGAATTGAATTTTGAACAAAAAATAATTTGGCCAAGTTACACCACTAATAATAAACTCTCATTCAAGTTATAACGGATTAACAATAAGTTTAGATGTTTTTCTTCAAAAGGGTACTCTCGGGTTTACAAAATATTTATGAGGGCGTGAGGGCTCGACACGTGGAATAATATTTTGAGAGATTGATGGAAGACCTTTTTTCCATATGTTTGGTTGCTGCACGTCGGCAAGGATGTAATAGAAACAAAAGACATGTGGTACGTAGGAAGGACGTGGTTTGTTTTTTATCAAGTGTAATTCGTCATGTATAGTATAATGTGAATGATTTTGAGAAGTAGATTGATTATCGTTGAATGAATCTATTTGAAACCGACAGATAAACTTATTAAAATCTGTTCTGTTTTATATTATAGATGTTATGGATAATCCGTACCTAAAAGTACAGTGCAATATGAATGATTTTGAGAGAAATGTTGGTGACCGTTGAATAAATTTATTTGAAACAGTTAAATAAACTTATTGACGTCTGTCATGTTTTATATTATAAATCGAAATCAAATATTAGAGAGTGACTTTTGTATGATACCGATTCGATACGCTAATCTCACGCCTCTCTATGTCTTACACATAAGTTATTTATACCAATTAACTATGTATATTGAATGGAGGAAGGATAAAAAGAAAAGGAAACACACCACGACAAATGGTGTAAGGATCACGAGGTCTGTGCCGTAAACTGTTTGTAACAACTTTTATCATTCTTAAAGTGCAATTATGTTGTTTAGCTCACTCGATTAGGCCTAGCCCACTAAATCCAGTGGGTCGACTCTAGGCCTAGCTCACCAAGTCCAGTGGGCTAACTCTAGTGAGCTAAGTCTTGATTCATACGAACCATGGTGATTCATGGTCAAAGACGAAGCCCATAAAGGGTCATGAGTCAGGCCATTCCATTGGCCCAACTCAACCCATCCATTACACTTCATATTTCAGCCCTCCACAAACATCACTTACTTTTTCTTTTTCTTTTTTTGATATGCAATGACGAATTATTGTGACAAGTATTTTATTTTTTTGTCAAACGTTCTTATAGAAAAAAAGAGGTATGGATTACTTCTCTAACCTCCTAATTAGAAGTATCAAATGTATCTAATTAGATTAGAGCTAGTTGGTTAGATTATATTTTTCTTCTGTTAGGTATGGGGAGGCATTTAATGACAATAATGAGGTGATGATATTTTTTAGGATTCATATTTATAAGTAATCTCATAAGTCAGTACAAATCTGAATATCCTGTAACAAAAAAAAAATAAAAAATTACCTATATAATTTTTTAAATTCAGCTTGGGTACTACTAAGTAGCTAAAAGGTACACATTGAACTTGATGTATTCAAACTTAATAGTTAAGACAATGTTTTTATTAATTTATGTTGAATTAGCTGTTTATATGACCTATATGATAAAAATTGACACCAAAGTTACGAACCCTTTTTGAATCATCAACTTTTTAATAGAATTTAATTCAAAATTAAAATAATTTGTAGGAACGAATAAAATACCATCTTCTCAACAAATTTAACCCAACTAATTGGGGCCGCTATACACACAAATGAATTTAAATTCTCTCTAATATATTTTACCTAGATTATGGACTATTAACGAATGAATGACATACTTGTAATATATAATGAATCTCGCTTAACCTATCATACCAAGAAAATATATATATACTAGTTATTGTCTGTGCTTGAAGGCACAGAGTAATAAAAAATGGTAAATAATAAACATATTTGTATTCATATCCAAAATCAAATCACAAATATAAAGGAGAGATAAATGAATTTAAGCATCGGTTGTAGTGGGGGTGAGAGGTGGTGGTGGCAACAGCGGCGGTGGTGGCGGCGACGATGGTGGTGGCGGCAACGGCGACGGCGGTGGTGATGGTGATGGCAGTGGTGGTGGTGGTGGCGGTGGTGGGTGGTGGTGGTGGCGACGATGGCGATGGTGGTGATGGTGGTGGCGGCGGCGACGACGACGGCGGCAGTGGTGGTGGCGACGGCGGTGGTGGTGGTGGCGACGGTGGTGGTGACGGTGCCGATGGTGGTGGTGGTAGAGGTAGTGGTAGGGCGGTTTCAAACACAAATTTTTTTTTTTAAAGTACTTATGAGAAATAATTTCTAGAAATAATTTTAAAAAGTCACTCCAAACACATCCTTAGGAGCCTATTTTTCTTATTAAATTTAGGGTGTTAATATTAACCGTTAGATTAACTTTAAAGTAAAATTTAAAGCGATCTGAACCGCGAAAAACAAAAGTCATTTTGTTTATCTTTTGAGATTTGAATTGTAAGTTACTTTATTATATATACTAGTTATTGCCTGTGCCTGAAGGCACAGAATAATAAAAAATGGTAAACAATAAATATATTTGTATTTATATAATTGTATGCACTAATGGTGATAGTGGTGGTGGCGACAGTGGCGGCAATGGTGGTGGTGGAGGCGACGGTGACGGTGGTGATTGAGGTGGCGATGGTGGCTGCGACGACGGAGGTGGTGGAGGTGGCGGCGGAGGTAGTGGTGGGGGCAGAGGTGACGATGGTGGCGACGACGGCGGTGGTGGTGGCGGCGACGGTGGTGGTGGCGGCGGCAGGGGTGGTGGTAGAGGTAGTGGAATGGTGATTTCAAATACTATTATTTTTTTTTAAATTACTTATGAGAAATAATTTCTAGAAGTATTTTTAAAAAATCAATCCAAACACATCCTTAGGGGCCTATTTTTCCTATTAAATTTAGAGTGTAATATTAGCCGTTAGATTAACTTTAAAGTAAAATTTAAAACGATCTCAACCGCGAATAGCAAAAGTCATTTTGTTTATCTTTTAAAATTTGAATTGTAAGCTACTTTATTATATACTAGTTATTGTATGTGCCTGAAGACACAAAGTAAAAAAAAATGATAAATAATAAACATATTTGTATTCATATCCAAAATCAAATCACAATCATAAATGAGAGATAAATGAATTTAAGCATCGGTTGTAGTGGGGATGAGAGGTGGTGGTGGTAGGAGACGGTGATGGTTGTGATGGGTGGCAATGACCGTGGTGGCGGCAGTGGTGGTGGTGGTGGCGGCGACAGGGGTGGTGGTGGTGGCGACGACGGCGGCGATGGTGGTGGTGGCGACGACGACGGCGGTGGGGGCGGCGGCGGTGGTGGTGGGGGCGGTGGTGGTGGCGGCGATGGTGGTAGTTGTGACGACGATAGTGGTGGTGGCGGTGACGGTGGTGGTGGTGGTGGTGGTGGCGGCGACAGTGGCGATGGTGGTGGTGACGGTGGTGGCGATGGTGGTGGTGGTGATGGTGGCGATGACGACGGTGGTGGCGGTGGTGGTGGTAGAGGTAGTGGTGGTGGGGGTGGTGGTAGTAGAGGTAATGGAGGGGCGGTTTCAAACACTAATTTTTTTTTTAAATACTTGTGAGAAATAATTTCTAGAAGTAATTTTAAAAAGTAATTTCAAACACACTCTTAGGGTCCTATTTTTCCTATTAAATTTAGGGTGTTAATATTAGCCGTTAAATTAACTTTAAAGTAAAATTTAAAGCGATCTCAACCGCAAAAAACAAAAGTCATTTTGTTTATCTTTTGAGATTTGAATTATAAGCTACTTTATTATTTGAAACATCCTAGCGGTAGGTTGGCCGGTGCCATCGTCGTGGTATGCCACTATTGGAATATGCCTACCAGCTCCCGTGGAAGTCCAATTTATTTATTTATTTTTTTTATTTTGTGTATTTGACCCCCATGGACATGTAGTATCAAAATATTCGGGTGCCAATCATTGATGCAATTATTCAACAGAAGCAATAATATATTTGGTTCTAACAGAATTGTGAATTGGAATAATTGTAATGGAAATGAATTAAATTAAAATAATTTGATTCTCACACCAGATTAATTATTGTAATGATATCATTCCTATTCTTTTTTTTAGATTTAAAAAATGTTTTAGTGGGACCCACTTATTTTGACAAACAAATTAGCAGTACATTGAAATGTGAATTCTAACAACTTTTAATTCCAAAAATCAAACCATCAATCATTGTCTCATTGCCTTCTGCAAGCTTTGATAGTCACAGTTATTGGACTTTCCCCTTTTTCTTTTCTTTTTTTTTGACAATCACAACCCTCCTGCTATTTAGGAGTCAATTCCAATCATCACATGGCAAAAATTTCCAACTACAACTGTTAGAGGAACTCCAAGGGGAGTTGCCAAAAATGGGGTGTCAAATGCTATTTACAACCCTGAACAGTGTTTTGGCACCCCTAAATAGTGTTTCTGCTCCAATGGTAGGTGCCAAAATGAGGTGTCATTTTAAATTTCAATTTCATGTTGTATTTTCAATTTCAATTTCAATTTCAAATTGTCTTTTCAATTCTAATTGCAACATAATAAATAATGATTACAAATTAAAAAATAATAGCAACATAATAAATAATGACTATAAATTAAAAAATAATAGCAACATAATAAATAATGACTACAAATTAAAAAATAATTGCAACATAATAAATAATGACTACAAATTAAAAAAAAATAGCAACATAATAAATAACGACTAAAAATTAAAACCCCGCTTTTTCATAATCAATTTAAAGAATGAGCAATTTATAAAGTATACAAATAAATCTATCAATTATAAAATTTAAAGAATCAATTTGTCAATTTAAAGAATGAGCAATTTATCAATTAAAAAATTCATAATCAATTTTAAGTATGAGCAATTTATAAAGTATACAAATAAATCTATCAATTATAAAATTTAAAGAATCAATTTGTCAATTTAAAGAATGAGCAATTTATCAATTAAAAAATTCATAATCAATTTAAAGAATGAGCAATTTATAAAGTATACAAATAAATCTATCAATTATAAAATTTAAAGAATCAATTTGTCAATTTAAAGAGTGAGCAATTTATCAATTAAAAAATTCATAATCAATTTAAAGAATGAGCAATTTATCAATTAAAAAATAAATGAAATTACCCTTAATTAAAACAAACAAATCTGCCATAAAGTATAAACAATTTATAAATTATATTACAAATTATAAATTAAAACAAGAACAGGAGGGCAGATGTAATTAAAAATTACAATGCCTACCCCTTCCCCTAAATAAAACCATTGTCTTCTTCCCTTCCCCCATATTTCTTACCAGACGGACAACGTCTTCTTCCTCCCTTTCTCCCTTTCTCCTGCGGCCTCTCTGCAATTACAACGGCAACGGAGCTATGCGATCTAGTGATGCAAGGGTAACGGCAAGGGCTAAGGTTCAGGGAAGCTAGGGTTCAAGGAAGCTTCGGTTTTCAATATCAAAGGCAAGGATTCAAGGAAGCAGTGCACAAATCGATTTCTAGGCAAGTTCCTTTCCCCTTTCATCTCTCTGTATTTTATAGAAATTTGGATGGAATATAGCCGTTGAGTGGAACAGTAGCCACCAACGGCTATTTTGCAACCTCTCCATTCTCTCTCCAAAGTTGCCAAATATGCCACCCCAAAATCCTAAATGCCATTTTGCCACCTCTGATGCCACCTCCGCTGGAGCTTGAATTTTTGTCGTTGAGGTGCCATTTTAGCGGTTATAGGGATGGCACCCCAGATAGCAACTCCCGTTGGAGTTGCTCTTAGAATGGATAAAAAAATTTAATAAATGAAGGAAAAAATGTGATATTAATACAAGAAAAAATTAATTAATTTGCTATGAGGAAAGTGAGGGAGTAAGGAAATTAATAATTATTGTGAAATCTATCTCATTTGTTATTAACAATTTTATTGTATTTTTTCGTAGTAGAATACCATTTTTATATGATTTGAACTTGGGATTGCAATATAATTCTTAAAAAACACCCAATTACTTATAACTTATTTAGAGTTGATAATCTATAAAGATCTCTCAATCGGATACAATTATGTTTTGTCTTAATGGGTTCAATTCTTACCCTGATTTACTCGTAATTAGAATCAAATAATAAATAAATTTACATTATCTAATCATTATACAATAATTCACGATTATTGATGATATAAATCTAACTATAAATAAATTAAATATGATTAAAGTAAATTTAAGACGATAAAAACACATCATGACTCGTTATCAATCCGACAAATTACATGTTATTTTTGTGTTTTTTTTTAGTTCCATAGTCAGAAATATTTAAGCTAAGCAGGATTAAAGTATTCATGAAGAATAATTTTTTCAAAATATAACCTCAAAAAATTATTCAAATTCAAAATATTTGAATTTACATGGATAATTTTATTAATTTTATTGTTTTTTTAGGTAAAATTAAACTGTCATTTTCAGATTACAGATTCCGGCAGGGACACTTCATAAGATTCTAGCTTTTGGGTGACACATCCTTCGTTAACCTACACGCACTCACCTTAAACCGGTGGCGAGGTCCCAAGTGCCACATGGTTAAACCTCGGTGTCTGCGCCTCCTGCTTCAATGGCTTTTGACTTAGTTATAGCTAATTGCCGGCAACCACACACAAAACTTAACCACATAAAGTCACAAAATCAATCAATCAATATTATACCTTGGAAAACAAATAAAAAATGTTAATACTATACTTCAATACATATTAAAGAACCAAATGCTCTTCTTGCAATCAAGAAAACTCTCCAAAGGCCCACCATTTTCTTAGTATTTTCATCTCTTAACCTCTTCTTATTCTTCCATTTTGTCTTTGTCTCTTTCTTCAGAGCTTATACTCTCTCTTATCTATGGCGAAGCTGTCCATGATATCACCAAAACCCACCATTTATTGATTTACCCATCTTCTCAAAACCGCTTCCTCTCTCTCTCTCTCTCTCTCTCATTTATGGTCGCTTCCCCCATTTTTGCTTAGTCACTCTCTATCCTGTGAATTGGCTCAAGAGTCTCAGAAAGGTGGTGGGCTCGTGGGTCTTGCTCATTCTTCAAGTAAGTCACGTGATTTCCATGCCTTAACCTTTAATTCCTCAATGCATGTGTGTGTGTGTTGGGGGGGGGGGGGGGGGGGGGGGGTTGTGTTTTGTATTGGTTTCTGGGTGTGTGAAAGAACTAGTCAAATGGGTGAAACTTTGGGCTTTGGGTTTGCAGGGAAGAGAAGAAAGAGAGAGGGAAGAACAAGATTTGTACGATAATGTGTGTGTGTGTGTGTGTGTTTTTTATGCTGTGTGAAATTTTGATTTCTGGGTGTGTGAAAGAATGAATCAAATGGGTGAAATATTGGCTCTGGGTTTGCAGGGAAGAGAAGAGAGAGAAAGAGAAGCAGGAACGATAGTGGGATTCTTGAGAGAGAGAATGAATGGTGTCGATCGATTGAGAAGACGGAAGAGTCTAAAAGAACGGCTAGGATTGGGATGCTGTGGGGCCACATGGGTTTTCGGGCCATCGACTATTAGCGTCAGAGACGATGAGGACGATGAAGGCCCACAAGAGCAACTAATAGAGGGTGGTGATGCGGGTCAGTCTCCGCCGGAGACGGAGTCAGATCCCGACTGCGTGGGTCATATTCCGGGTCCCTCAGGCATGAACTTGGCGGCGGCGTTGGCCGCCGAACGACACTTCCGGGCGACCCAAGAATCTGATGGAGGCTTCGGCTCAAGCCCAAGTCCAATAAGGCCCAATAACAATGGATTTGGTTTAAGTCCAAGTCCAGTAAGGCTCAATATCAATGGGCCGAGTGACGTAACTGCCGAAACATCACCAGGGACACCGTTGAGAGTATCGTTGATGAGATTGCTGGAAGAATCGGACGGCTGTGATGGAGAGACGGAGAAGGAGGGAAAAGGGGCGGGGAGTGATTCGATGTGCTGCGTGTGCATGAGGAGGAACAAGGGCGCAGCTTTCATACCATGTGGGCACACTTTTTGCAGGGTGTGTTCAAGGGAGTTGTGGTTAAATCGAGGGTCTTGTCCCCTCTGCAACCGTTCGATTCTCGAGATACTTGATATATTCTAAGGCCAAGATTTCCTCGATATTCGTGACCAATTAGGGTTTGATCGGATAATTTGAGGATTCAATTTCATTTGTAAGACCATGAAATATTCGTTACATAATGTTGGTGTTCTTGTCACTTCTTATTGTGTGTGTATGATTTTGGTACAAATGTAAGTGGAAAGTTGCAATTATTTGTGTTGTTATTACAACTCTGTAATTTTTTTTATTAATAAACACTAATTCATCAAACAAGTCTAACTATTCATCCAAGACAAAACTAAGATTTTATCTTAAGGAGAGTCGTGAAATAGAAACGTGTAAACAAAGAAAAAGAGCTGAAAAATGGATAGTTTAGAAACTTAAGTTTATTAGAAAGTTGGTCCAACGATGATACATGACAATTTAAAGGTCATAAATGTTGTTTAAAACCTAAAGAGGAGTAAATTGAAACTTTGGAAGACCATACAACATACAAAATGATATTGTTGTCTTTTTGTATATTTTTAGGGACATTTTAGGTAAAAAAAAATTATCTCAAGTAACATTTAGAAGTAATATAGATAATTGAGAACTGTATCAATCTTGTGTTTCTTGGATACGTCTTAGATGGGCGCATTCAACTGTAAAACTATGCTTAGCATCTCTTTTAAGACTCTAACTTAGGACCTCAAACTATTAATCACTGAAGTTAACTATATTCACAAGTTAAAAACTATGTAGATATCACAGGCTCTCACAGGAAAATAATGACTAAAAAGCTTTGAAGTATTGGAATCGATCCTAATCAACTTTATTTAGACACAAAGTTTTTAAGGTAAATGATTACCAAAAATTATAAAGCTGCATAGGCATGTCAAATTGTCAATGGCAAAAGACTGCCTACAATAAAACAAAGGCAATTAGGTAAGTGAAAGGCAACTTCATACATGTCATCTTCTTCTTTTTTGGTTTAACAGTGCGGGATGTCTGAGTCAACTTACACACATCTCAATTAATCATCTCTCTGATTCGATCATATAGATGTCATCTTCAGACATCCAAACAGAAGCAATAACAAAAAAAAAAGGGCAAAAGTAGCAGTCACCACCTTTAGTTTGGTCAAGGCCCTAGAAAGCAAGCCAACACACCATACTTGGTCCCACCCATGGCCATCAGAGAGGTGAATCAAGCCCTAGCCCATGCCCCAAAGATTCAGCCGAAGTTGGTGGGGATCTATCTGGATGTGATCACATATATGCTCCACAAGCACTGCTTTTCTTCTTTTTCTTGGATTTGGCCGGATTCTTAACTTTAATTCTTCATCCAACCACTTATTATTTTCTATCCTTTTTTGTAGGAGTGTCAATCGAGTTATACCTTGTTGAATGTATTTTGTATCGTCTCAACTAGTTTCACAGTTAGATCATATCATTTTAGCTTCGTATTGTATTCGTGTTAATAAAAACTTACAATATTAGATTAAAACTTACAATATTAAAAATCATACCAGTAACGGGATATTCATGTTTAATACTAATCTATCTAGGATGGTGTCAAATTCGTGTCGTGGTTATATTAATGTGGAAGAGTGACACCCCAACCTTTTCTCCTTATCTCCCTCCACAAAGGCCAATATATCTACTCCAACACCTTCAGTATACACAAAGAGATAAACACACACACACACACTCACTCTCTCTCTCTCTCTCACACACACACACGCACATACACACACAGAGATGGAGACTTTCCCAGTCATTAACATGGAGAAGCTTAATGGTGAAGAGAGGGCTGCCACAATGGAGATCATAAAAGATGCTTGTGAGAACTGGGGCTTCTTTGAGGTAACACTGTTTTTTCAATTCTCTCTCTTCTTGCATGTGTATATAGTTCTAAAGAGCTTTACTGAGTTACTTTTATCTCTCTCTATATATCTCGTTGAATTTTTTAAAGCTGGTCAATCATGGGATACCTCATGAGCTCATAGACAGTGTGGAGAGGCTGACAAAGGAACACTACAACAAGTGTATGGAAGAAAGGTTCAAGGAAATGGTGGCAAGTAAGGGCTTAGAGGCTGCTGATCAGAGTGAAATCAGTGACTTGGACTGGGAAAGCACCTTCTTCTTGCGCCATCTTCCTGTTTCAAACCTGTATCAGATCCCTGATCTTGAAGAAGATTACAGGTTCCAATCACAAACTACTAATAGATAATGCAAGAGGACAAGTTCCGACTATTTGGGATCCGCTACACGTTGCCAAATAGTTGCGATTGTCAAGCTCATGAACTCACACACATGCATATCTGAGCTTGATCGAATTTATGAGCAAACACAAGCTCAAGCTCGGTTTGTTTAATCTCATGATAATAAAAGGACCGAGTTTGAGCTTGGACAAAAAAATTGACGAAACAAGCTTAAACAAGTTAATTGAAACTCAAGGACCTGATCCGAGTCTGAACAGTCTTTGCGAGCGAACGAGCCAAGAACAAACAATTTGGCACTCAGCTTGACTCGGTTTATTAGACCACCACAGTCATGGTCCTAAAAACTTAGGACTACCTTCCTATGTTTTTGTGTTTCTATATATATTCTTCACTTGCACTCAACTATTGTGTAAATGATAACAGGAAGGCAATGAAGGAGTTTGTGCTGGAACTAGAGAAACTAGCTGAGTTGCTTCTGGACTTGCTATGTGAGAACCTTGGGCTAGAGAAAGGGTACCTGAAGAAGGCTTTCTATGGCTCCAAGGGCCCTACCTTTGGCACCAAGGTCAGCAACTACCCTCCTTGTCCCTGGCCAGAACTCATAAAGGGCCTCCGGGCACACACTGATGCCGGTGGCATCATCCTCCTCTTCCAGGATGACAAGGTCAGTGGCCTCCAGCTACTCAAGGACGGCGAATGGGTCGATGTGCCACCGCTGCGCCACTCCATTGTAATCAACATGGGGGACCAACTCGAGGTACATTCAAATAGTATTTAGTTAGATGTGTTGATCGAGTCAAGCTTTTTCGAGTTTAAAGTATGTTCAAGCTCAGCTGAATTGTGTTTAGTCGAGCTCGGCTAGTTGAATTCGAGCTCGAGCTGAGCTCAATTGTCAAGTATAGATTCGTGCTCAATCTTGACTCAGTAGAAGCTTGTGAGCATTCGAGTCGAAGTTAAGTCGAAAACAAGCTTAATTTCCCAAAAAAAAAACTCTGAATCTATTCAAGGAGAGTGAGAAAGAGAATTGAGCATCATCTAAAGTTATTTAGATATAAATTTGGGATTATTTAGCTTTCAAATAGGGAATATTCTACAATAAAAATAGAATCATTCATAAAGAGGAACCTATTCCCTGAGCCAGACTTACTCAACTCGAGGTACATGTTGCTCGGATTTGAGTTGTTTATAAAATAAGTTTAGAAGTCTGATTAAATTTGATTCATTTGACAATTTGAACAAGCCAAAATGAGTCAAAATCGAGTAGAGCATGAGCTAAACTCTAGCTACTCGGATTGCTTACCAACCCCACTCTAGTCAGCCACCTTTCAGTTCATTTAGAACAATCCAAAAAAAGTAGTTATTTTAACCCCTAGAATTTTCCTTACCTGTGTGAAGGTGATCACTAATGGCAAATACAAGAGTGTAATGCACCGGGTGATTGCTCAACCGGACGGGAACAGAATGTCCATAGCATCATTCTACAATCCGGGCAGCGATGCTGTGATTTATCCTGCACCTGCATTGGTAGAGAGAGAAGATGAGAAGAAAGAAATGTATCCGAAATTCCTGTTCGAGGACTACATGAAGCTTTATTCTGGCCTGAAGTTCCAAGCCAAAGAACCGAGGTTCGAAGCAATGAAAGCTATGGACAGTACTCCAATTTCAACAGTTTGAGTTGGTTTTAGCTCAAAAACCAGTAGGGGTTTGTGTGTGTGTTCATATCACCATTACTGTTTTCTTGTTTGGGTGTCTTTATTATTAAGAGGGTTTGATTTTTTTGGCTGTTGTGGGTTGAAGTCCCTGGAGTGTTGTCTGATTCTAGTGGTGTGGAAGAGGTTTACTTTGTGTAAAGGAACTGCAATTTGTCTGTGATATATCTACAAAATAAAATAGAGCGTTCAGCTTGTATAAAGTACAACAGCTAGATTGTTTAGATCCGATGGTTTATTTTAACACTTACAGTTTAATCTTTTAATCACAACAAATTTACCTATTTATGTTTAACTTTTTAACTATAGTGTAAAAAAAATAGTACCCTAGTCTCTTTATATAGTTCCTGTTCAATATTTATGCAGGTTGAACTCAAAAAGGAACGTGCTAAGAAAAACTTAGTCAAAAAGGCTTTACTAATGGGAGTTTAATAATGAGATTACATGCCATCATAGCTTTTTATGACAGTAACTTGATCATCAAGTTCATCTTCTTACCCATAACTTTTCAGAAGAGCCTATGCTTGACCAGCAATACTCTTTTTTCCAAGAGAAATTGTTGCTATCTCCATCTACTTAAGAAAAAATTTAAATTAGTTCATCAATAAGTCAAAGGGATTAAGAAATTAATATAGAATCGCATCAACATTAGGTACCAACACAAGAAGGGGCGAACCAAGCGTTTGCGTGAAGGAAGAAGCGAATCAATCAGAATGGAGACAAATAAGCTGGATAACAATTACCCTTAACCCGCAGGATAATCCAGTGGTGTGGAATTAGATTTGGAGCAAATTGCAACCACAGACACCTTGAGTTCAATCCTCCCTGGTGACTCCCAGGAATTTACATTGTATGAGTGGGTCCAATGTAGCATTGGCTTCAAAAGGTTCCTTGTTACCAAAAAAAAAAAAAAAACAAAAAACTATTATCCTTACACATTACATCAAGCCAATCTTTAATAAGACAGGATAATCCACCTCTAAGTGGGCTTACCTCATTGTATATCCACAGAGAAATCCAACTTCTGAAAATGGAGCACTAACAACAAATACATCACCCAAACCCTTGTATAGATCTACTTTAATAGATCTTCATATTAAATCTATAAAATTGGGAGCGCCTGAAAGATGATAGACACTACACTTCCATGATCATGGCCACCTATTTGAGAAACACCAGAATCAAGCATGTCATATTGCTTATACTTGCTATGATCACCCACTCCTCTGAGAAACAAAAACCTCTTAATTCTATTGGTAGTTGGTGCTGTATGAATAGTAGATACCAGGATTATATTGTTCCTATAACTTTTGCCCCTCCCCCTCCCCCTCCCCCCTCCCCCTCCCCCTCCCCTTGAGAGCCTGAAATCCCTTCCTGTGAACATGAAAAGGAAGATTTGCATTGCACAGGAAAAAAGCAATGGAATTTCCCAGAAAATTCAATTTCCAAATATCAGAGTTCTGCATACGACGCACTGGTTGTGTGGCAGCTATGCAGTGAAACTAAACTAAAGAACCATAGAAATCGTAACTATTTTCTGGCATTGAAAGGTGAGCATCTGAAACAATAAACTTAGGCAAAGGCACATAAACTGCAAAGTGGATCGGAGAATAAGTTGGACATGTCAAGAGGAAGAGACAACACACTGTTACCATACAGTGATAAACCATGGCACAGGTCAAAGTCTGATGAAAAGAAAACTTAAACAGTTTCTTGGAATATACCAAATGGATTGAAACCACCTGCTATTGAGCAATTATAAACTAAGCAACAGAAGAAAAGAAATTTCTGAGGCAACATGCAGTAAAGTTAATCTTGTTTCACATTTACAACATTTGCTAGCAGAGAAAACTATCTTAACATTACCACAGACCATAAACAATCCGCCTTTTGAAGATTAGTATATAGGTGCTAGAAGCTCATTCACTAAATGAATAAAAGCTTCCCCAACTCTGGCGAATGTACAAACAACTAATGTATTTGAATTTGTGGGAAAGAATGAGAACAAGATAAAAAAGTTTAAAAAGATAAAGGAAAAAGATTTTGCCCAAATGCTCAAACTATTTCAGATAAAACTTTAATCCGAATCTGAGTAATGTAATATGGTTAAGCTAAACGAAGACTTGAAGCAAGATGAAAATACCTATAACCAAACCCAACCTAGTGTAAGAACAACCATCCACCCAATATCTGGCTTACTAAAGGAACATTAGAAAGATCCAGGTGCATCTGGAATAAATTTTATGAGAATAAGTCTGTGAATGGATAGCCATATTTCTAAATTCTCACATTTGTCAACAGATAAAACTCGGCACAACAATAACACAAAAGACGAAAAGTGTTTTCTTTATCAAATAATCACATGCCTAAATCAGGTTTTCATTCACAGTAATTGGCCAAATATGTGATTCTTTAGCATTAACATTATTTCAAAGATATGAAATGGACATGAAGTAATAACACATTACATATAGAACTGCCACAAAGCTAATTGAGATTTTTTCTTCAAAAGAATAGTTATCTCATGTTTGGCTGAGACATGGAAACAACTGCGCAGTACCAGTATCCTAACCATTTTGACCATCACCAGATCAGAAGCATACTTGAAATAAATGAAGATAACTATCACCTCATAGAAACCCCTCCTGAAGGGTTATAAATTGTTCACGAAAGCTCATCAGCATTGCTAAAATTAGTGTGACCTTGAAAATTACTGGTACACAATATTGAACACCAAAAAACATTCTGAGTGAGTACACAGTAGTGAAATGTTGGCATCCAATTCTCTTTCTCAAAATAGGAAGGAAAAAATTCAATCCACCCTCATGCAAAGAAAAAGCACCTTGCATCAGATCAACTCCCCTGATACTTGATTCTCCCCATCTTCATTCTCTGTTTCATTAGCTACACCAGTGCTTAGATTCTCAACCTTTTTCTCATGTCCTTCATTCTCTATTTCATTAGCCACACCCGTGCTTAGATTCTCAACCTTTTTCTCATGTCCTTCATTCTCTGTTTCACTAGCCACACCAGTGCTTCGATTCTCAACCTTTTTCTCATGTCCTTCAGCAGATGCTTCATTAGAGCAATGATTCTTCATAACCATCAAGATGTCAGCTTCAGAAGCTCCAGCAAGCTTAAACCGCTCAACAGCCGTTTCCATGTTCTTTTTCCACCCAGTCAACCCCAGTTTGCATTCAACTTGAGATCGCTCAAAAAGCATGTTACCCCAGAAAAGATGTATCTGTGACCTCATCACTGCTGCTTGTTCTGCTGCTTCAGCAGCTGAAATATCCCCTGGACCACCACTTCCAGAGGGCTCACCTTCTTTACCGCTTGCCTGTTTCTTCCTCCGCTTTAACAATTCCTCCCTCTTGCTTGCATTAGGATCTTTTAACTCGTTGGCTCTCTGCTCCTCCAGCTTCTCCCACATCTCGGTGGCAGCTTTCATTTTCTCTTCTGCACTGTCAAAAAGTTGAATTGTCTCGGTAGGATCCCATTTTGAAAGATCCTCTTTCTTAGCGAGAACAAATGACCAGTGAAGTTTTGCCATTTCAAATTGCTGCTGCCCCAGAGCCAGCAATCCCTCATAAAAATCGGGTTTTATTGAAAGTGCTTCTTCATACTTCTCTCTCGCCATAGAATATTTTTCCCTTACCCATTCATAAGCTGCTTGAAGCTGTGTTGCCACCAGCGCCTTTGAAGCAGAGTCATCTATTGGGATCCGTTTCCTAGCTGCACACATATGAACATTGCCCCAATTGAAGAAAGCCAAAGCAGCCACCTCCTGGAACTTTAAGGCAGCCATGTCAAACAGGCTTTGAGCCTCTTCGCTTGTTACTGTCTCCTCAAGTGCCTCAGAACACAGCTCCATTCCCATCTCATGCAGGTCAATATGAGCATCGGGATCAATGCCAACATGCGTGCGGAACAACTGAGCAAATTCAAATAACCAATCATCCATCTCCACTTCCTTGCACTCGGTATCTTCTGATGTTCCTGTTTTCTCCTTTGGAGCTGCCTTCTCTGTCTTTTCGGTCTCAGTATCCAAAGATTCCACCACCGAATCACCAAGTGAAGAATGCGATCCACCCTCGTCTCCTTTCACTAGCTCACTTTCAAGAGGCATCTCTTCCTCTTCCTCCAATAAAGGTGGCTCCTGCTCTGGACTTACTTCAACAATATGCAATCTTAACATCCCAATTGAGTCCCCTTTGTCTGTTTCAGGTTCTTTTGGTAAAAGGCTGTCAACACAGGATTCTGCCAACCTGAGTTCACCAGTACAGGTTATAGTCACTAGATCACCATCGCTATCCTTATACTTAATCAAAACTGACTTTGATGAAGGAAATCTTTGGCTTACAATCTCCCTTAATACTCGGAAAAGGCAATTAACTGGCATATGGGCAAGCCTTATGTCATGATCATAAACAAGCTTCAGGGACCTCAATCGAGTTATAGCTTCTGAAGCCTGCACCTGAGGGGGCAACTGCATCGATGAAGAAGATGATCGTTGTTTTTGGCCATCCTTAACTGAAGTGGCAGTGGGTTTGGAAGAACCATTTGAAGGCTTCAAAACAATTTTTGCATATTGGGTTTTGATCTCAGGACCATTTTCAGCAGGGAGCACTGGATAAGGCTTATCTAGCTTACTATTAGTTGATATAACAGATCCAGCTGCTGAAGCTGCTGTCTTCTTTGGCACTGGCCTTGCTGGCAAACATGGTCCAATTCCAGCAATTGGGGCTCCTCGTACTGCAGAAGCCCCAAGGGCTGCAGGCGATGGGCGGCTCTGGAGGTCCTGCTGAGCCTCCTGTCGAGGCCCAAATGCAGTCCGCAGTCGCTGGCCAATCTCTTGAGCATCTCTGTGATTAGGATCTGTGCCTAATATTGCTTGAACATCCTGCATCGCCATTTCATACTTCCCTATCGCCTCAAATGCACGTGCCCTCCGCAGGAGGGCTCGGGCAAACCGGGGCTGAACCTGAAGCGCCATTGAACACTCAGCAATCACAGTTTCATAGTCTATGGGCTTCATTTGCATCAGACAAGCCGCTCTGTTGCTATGGAACACAGCTCGGTCCGGGTGTATTTTGGGGGTAAGTTTAAGGGCATTCTCATATTGTTCAAGAGCACCCACATAGTCTTTAGCTTGAAATCTTTTGTTTCCTTCTTCTTTGAGCTCATTGGCTCTTTTTAGGAAGATTGATGAATTCAAATCAACACCACCGTTAACATTTGGTACAGGGTTGCTATCTCCAGAAACATGGTTTTGGTTAACACCACCTTTCTTTTTCCTACCACCAGACTTCCCCATATAATGAATTAACACACACCCTCAAAAAAAATCTCTCTTTATTCCAATCAAAATAGCAGATATAGTTCCCAATATGAATTTGCAGTTTGTTCGACTATAACTTCGGTTGTGTGAATCTGAGATTCTAATTCTAGAACTGAGAGAGAGAGAGAGAGAGAGAGAGAGAGACTTACCGAGGGAAAGTTCACACTTTTTTGTGCAGATTTTGATGCTGTGTAATTGCACTGTGAAGTCCCAGAAGCTTGATTGAGGAGAAAATTGATTTGATTTGATGAGATGGGTTTTTGAGGAGGAAATGATTTGAGAGCAGATTTTTCAGGGAGAGAGAAGGCAGTGAAAGATGGGGGGTTTTGGAGAAAGTCTGTTGAGCTGGAAACCCTAGATAGGCGGTTCGGTTCGGTTTATTTGATTGAATATCCTCTATGGACCCCACCTATGGTCATGTCGAACCATCTGATGTATATATACTATTGGCATCACCGTTGAATTGGTTCTTCTAAAGTAATGAGCCTCTTTAATATATTTTTTCTAAAGTAATGAACCACTTACCGTTCATTTAAGCGGGTTCTATTATATACAAATAAGATTATCACCTAATAATGATGAATGATCTCCTAAAATGGCAATCACAAAATATATTAGAGATATCTAGATTCCTTTGTCAAAGAGCATCTTCAACACGTTCTTTTTTTTTTTTTTTCACTCAACTCTTTTTTCTTTTACTCTCTCGAATTTATCGGCCGGCGACCAGGACTTGAATTAAATTAAAGTATGTCTCTTTAAAGAATAAGAGTGACCGAGACCTATGTCCCTTAAAGAATGTTTTTTAGGACTATGAGAAGGAATTAAATATAAGACGTGTGAATTATCAAAAGACAAACTTAACCACTAGATCATACCTAAGAACTCTTTATTTTAGAGAGTGAACTACCAAAAATCAACTACCAACCATGGACCATTAGATGAAAGGTATGGGCAAGTAGGCCAGCCCGGCCTGTTTTCTGAGGCTTAACTTTCGTCCAATGACTGGCAAAGGGTATTTTAGTAATTACAATTACATGGTTGTGTTCTAGGGTTAGTGGATTACCAACTCAGCTGGTGGACTGCTCTATAAAGCGAATGAAAGGAATGTAGCAGTAATAAAATTAGCCCTAAATTACGAAACCCGCAGCTTGTATCCTTAGCTGATCTAGGGTTTTGTAGTGGGGATCGGAAATCTCAATCACTATTGATTATGTACTATTATATGGGTTAAAGTTCTTTGATTTTGAAGCTGGGTGTGTTGAGTTTAAGTGATTTTGTTCTTCATACCTCTGTTCGAAAATGAGAGACGAATCAATATTTTTGTGTCTCTTCATTGATGAAAGAAAAAACAGGAGGAATAGCGATGACGGCGAGATATCGTTTCAGTCGTCATTTTTCCAGATTGACGATTCGATTGTTGCTCGTCCACATTTTCGCCTCCCCCCCCCCCCCCCCCCCCCCCTTCTTTTTTCAATTTTCTGATTTTTGGGTTTTTTTTTTTAGAAATTGAAATGGTGAACGATTCAGAGTGCAAATGGTGTTTGATAAATAAATAAAAAAAATGCTTCTTACTCAATTTGCAAAAGAAATTTTTTCTTCACTTCGTTCCAATTGGTTTGAAGAAGATCTTCATATGTGGCCGATTCAGGTTAAACCAATCTCTATATGAATATTCCGTATAAAAGAATCTAACTTTATGCCTTTAATTTAACGTTGAAACAGTCGATACGATGAAAACATTTTCATTTTTAAGGGAATTCAAACAAATTCATGTTTGAACTGATCTATTGTTATTGGATTGAAAAGCTCAATACTACTTATAGAAGACTAGGTATTACTAATATGCTGTGAGAAACTTTCTCCCTTTTGGGCTAAAGAGTAAAGATAGCCATTGCCCTCTACTACATGATCACATTCTATTTGGACGCCTAAAAGCAAGAACAAGTTGTTATTTCCGTCGATAGGAAATTAAAAACAAAAAACAAAAAATTGAAGGAAAAAATATCAAAAGAGCAAATCCGGAAATTTAATGCACATCCAATTGGTTAACTGTTTGAATATGAGAACTATGTTGGGAATTATTCAAAGCCAGAAGTGTCAAACAACTCTATAAACCTCTGATCTGATACTCTAGCTTTGTCAGCAGCAAACCTCTGGTACTCATAAAAAATTGAACTCAGGCACCACCCTTGTAGTTTTCTCAAGCATCCCACAAGACAACCAGTCCTATGCTGCATGGCACAAAAAGAAAATACACAAATTGGTAGGTTTGTAAATTGGCTCTTACATATTCCTTTTATCATAATCTAACTAGAGTCAAGATCCAATATAACGGTGATATGCTTTTAGCATTTACAAGTTGTACAACGATCCATCAACAAGGCATAACCAAGTAAATATTCAATGTGACGGTGATATCCTGTTGTCATTAACAAATGGTAACGCCATCTAATGACAAAATATCATATTTGCATGGTATACCCCACATATGGGGGTATCCAACATAATTACCCGCAGGTGTGGTTTCTTTTTATTGGTGCATGAAATCATGTGTACAGAATAACATGATGAGGAAAGAGCAAAGACCGAAAAAGTACTAGTACCTTCCCTCTTTTGCAATGGATTAGGAGTGGGTGGTTTTTTTCATCTACATGGACAACAAATGGGAGCATACATTAGCAAACTAATAAGCGGGTGATTAAAGGGATAAATCCCAACAAGGATATTCAAAAGATGATGTTCAAGCATACCAAGAACCACTTTTAACGCGCCACGAATTGAATCTTCAGGAATGCTTACAAAAGGCTCCTGTCGATGTTATCATCAAAGCTTAGAACAAAATAATGGTCCCATGTAAACAGGGTTTCCACAGGCAATCCTATTTACCAGCAGAACAATGAATGCAAATGAACAATTTAAGAGACTTCAACAGCAAACACTAGGTTTCGCATATAACCATATGTAAGTTCATATAATCGTTAATTGTCACCATTTATTAAATTGACATATGGCACACTTCTTTCATGTAGACAATTTTATAACTGCATAATAGCCCATATGGAAAACCACAACTCTCATGACTTCTCTTGCAGCAATGGCCACTGTCCAGGGGTCAGGCACCTAAAGGTATGTACTCAAGAAGAGAAAAAGGAGATATGATCCCTTCAGGCACATTTTTGCCTTCTCGAGCATCGACCACGAAGCAAAATGCTGAAACAAACAATACTACTCTATAACTATAACTAAACTTACAATTCCTAGGAACTGAAGGTAGCTTATTTGAACAGAAATTTCTTGATCTGATGCTGGACAGAGTATAATTCAGGGCACAGATTATTGCTGCAGGAGCGCCCCCTGATTTCATAGAAGATCTCTTCCAGCTGGTCACGATTTATTCACCGTGGGTACAATTCCCTCCACCCCCAATTTCTGATGATCTATCCAGTAGAAGTGGTTCAAGAAGTGTACCCATCTAACCATCTCACTTTCCAATGCATAAACCGTTATCAGACATGTGCCAACTGCCTATTTGAACAAATGATCTTCCAGAATAGGCATGCATGTATGTGCACTGATGCATTTTTTAAGGATGAAGCCAAATAGTCCAAGCTTCATTCTTAACAATGGTACACTACCCGTATATCCCTTCAGAGACGCTTCTTCTAGAAAACAGTCAGATAATTCACATGCCAGATGATTCTACAATGACCAATGAACACTTCAAACAAATTGCTCACCAGAAACAATATGCATATCATGATCAGTCCACACAATTAACACTAATTATTTCGACTAACTCAAATCTCAATGTCAAGCAGAGCAACTAACTTCATTATAGCAAAGCATAATCAATTTTGAGTAAAACAGTAGCACATGAATGCATGTATGAACCTTGCAACTCTCAATTCCAAACTGATAGAGCTGAATGCCAGTCGCATTGAGAAAATCAAGATTCGCCTCTGGATAGGGTTCCGGACACAAATATCTAAAACACGCACATAAATAAACCAAATCACAATGAAATCAAAAACACTTATTATCACAATTCACTATCAAAATTCAAAAGAGCTACAAAAAATAATATTCCTCAATCAATAATCAACAATCGAAAAAAATATTAAGGAAAACTCAAAGACAGTGATTTCGACTGTGAAGACTAAACATCGAAGGAAAACAGTTACTTACACAATTGAACGAAGGCCTAGGGTTTGCAAGAATGAGAAATTGGCAGTACCAGGAAAACTAGACCTGAACACACCATAATCGACCATAGAGAAATTCAAAGGCGGCACGAATAGCTCTTCTCTGTTCTCTACAGCGGACGCCGGACTTCTCTCTTCCGGCGGCACTTCGATGTCGATCGTTTGGCACATCAATTTCTCGCAGATCTCCGCTCCCATTGCTTTCCCGCCAAAAAAAAACTTTATCTAATACAGAGATATATACATGTGTGTATAGATTATAGAACTTTGAATCGATCAATTGATTCTGTGAATCTTTGAAGAATTCGTTTTTTTCTTGTTGTGTTTGGGTAGGTGAATCTTGGAAGAATTTCTTGTTTTCCGGTAAGTGGATCTCGTAAGATTTTGAGACCAAAAAAAGAAGATCTTGGAAGATGCCAAAAACGGATTGTCTAAACTAATCAGTTGCTAAAATGCGCCGTGTAACGATTTGATGACCTCTTATCCAATACCACCACTTTGCATTAATCTATTAATTCGGGTTTCACTCTTATCTAAATCCTCTCTATTATTTTTTCATACAAGTTTACTCAACAATAGATTACCCACTATATATTAGTGAGGGGTCCATATATAAATAATGAATCTTACATGAATACATAGCAAATGATCTACTATGTAAACAAATAACATAAAAGATCTAAATATGTTCGACTCTCTTTCAATTTGACAATAATTGTAAAATCCACCCCTTCACTTTTGAATTGTTAAGATTTGTACTCACTAGTAGATTTTGAATTTTTAAAATTTAAAAAACTTTTTAAATCAGCAAAATCTGTTTATGTGTATAGATCTTGGCCATTCAAAAAAAATTAGAGAATTCTACAATTTTTAACAAATTGGAGGGGAGCCGAATCCAATTTATTCAACTAGTTAATAACCTAATCTTATACAGTTGCTGAATTGACAATGAATTTTTATCTAATATGAGATTTATGTTAAAAGAAATATTATATTAGGTAATACATGTTATTTTGCATGATCAGATAAAATATAAGATTAAACGAAAAAATAATACAGTTTATAAGTCAATGTCTTAAGAGTGAGATAATAGAATATTAATTATATATTAACTAAAAAATTATCAATTTAGTATAGTTATCTATATTTTTTATTTATTTGGTGAACAAAATAATAAATTTGTAACATAATACGCTCGAACTAAATTATAATACCACATTTATAAGTGATATTATAATTGGCTCAATAATAAGAGTAGAGTATGTTATTCGTATATGAAATAACCCTATGAAGTGTTTTTGACAACTATATTTGACACTTTATTTATATACTAGTTATTGCCTGTGCCTGAAGGCACAAAGTAATAAAAATGGTAAACAATAAACATATTTGTATTCATATCCAAAATCAAATCACAAACATAGAGGAGAGATAAATGAATTTAAACATCGGTTGTAGTGGGGGTGAGAGGTGGTGGGCGGTAGTGGTGGTGGTAGGAGACGGTGATGGTTGTGGTGGGTGGCAATGACCGTGGTGGCGGTGATGGCAGCGGGGATGGTGGTGGTGGCGACGGCGGTGGTGGTTGTGGTGATGGTGACGGTGGTGGTGATGGCGATGGTGGTTGTGGTGATGGTGACGGTGGGGGCGGTGGTGACGGCGGTGGGGGGGTGGTGGATGCGGCGGAGGCGGTGGTGGGGGTGGGGGTGGTGGTGGCAGTGGTGGTGGCGGCGGCGACGGTGGTGGTGGTAGAGGTAGTGGTGGGACGGTTTCAAACAGTATTATTTTTTTTAAAGTATTTTTGAGAAATAATTTCTAAAAGTACTTTAAAAAATTACTCCAAACACACCCTTAGGGACCTATTTTTCCTATTAAATTTAGAGTGTTAATATTAGCCGTTAGATTAACTTTAAAGTAAAATTGAAAGTGATCTCAACCACGAATAACTAAAGTCATTTTGTTTATCTTTTGAGATTTGAATTGTAAGCTACTTTATTATATAGATTTTGATGATATTTAAACATATACTATGCTTTGTTATGATATTAATAGTATTTGTAATACAAATATACAATCATTTACTTTTTATTTATAACAAAAAATTGTAATAAGTTACTTTGAATTTCAGTTCACTTTGAAATTCTTGTCATCAGCATGAGATAAATAATAATTGTTTATGCGAATGCGAGTACGTAATTTTTTGTTATACTAAATATTAGTGTAAGGAATACAAAGAGGAGTTCTAAAACAAATTACGACTTAAAAGATAAAACAAACTGCGGCCTAAATGAATGTACCAACTAAGTCTATCTCATCGTGACACAAATCGAACAATACATGTCACCATACACCCATATCGCGTATCAAATCGGTCTAGGATGGGCTAAACACCATGAAGGTGGTAGGTGGAACAAAATGGTTTAAAAGCAGAATGCACTTTTGAGCTTTGAAATGGAGAAACCAAAAGGCTGAGAAATGGGAAAGCCATAACCTAGCTATTCCAATGGGTATAACTTTTGTTTCTGCTTCTATAATGTTCAAATTCAATTATATATGTTAATCATTCATTGTCATGCAGCAAGTACAAGCACTTTAATTGTTCCTTGACTGTTTGCAGCTAACATTGTTGGGCTATCACTTTTCCAACACACCGCAGAAATGAAGTATGATCCTCCATTGTCATCAGCATCATCCAAATCAGAAGAACTGAATCTATGCCAAGCCGCGGGATTAGAGATAGCCTGCAAGTGAATGAACACCGAGAATATATCAGTTTAAAATTCAATTTCAACAAACCAGCCTTTTGAAATATGATATGAGACCTTGTGATAGACGAACACTTCATTTGTTTCGCTGCCACAGGCAATGTGTTCGCTAGTTACTGTGAGACCGACAAAATTCTTCTCATTCGTGTGCCCTCTGAATGTGCGCAGCTGAAAAAACATAAACAAGGTAGAGGCCACATTAATTTCCACATTTACTTTCCGGGAAAAAAATTCCACACTGTGGAAACAACCTTAAATTTCATGAACCAAAGAAACAAAAAAGTTATATTCTTAACGTGGTTCAAAGTCAAAGCAAATGCAACCACAATGTCATAACAATAGTCTCTTTTAGTTACGAGGAATGATTGCGATAATAGCTTGGGAGTAATTCATCATAAATACAGTAATGATTCATTTCGATGACCATATAACCATTTCGATTACAGTAGAGTTGCCTCCGAAGCTTTTTGGAAGTGACAATTTTCATTTCACTTTTTTGCAGTTTTCTATGTCAAATAATTTTTACCTCCAGTTTCATCATAATCTTAAGGATTACATCAGATAGCAAATTACTAAGAGAACTAATATTTTGGTTATGAATACTAAATACTGCGTGAAATACAAAACAATTTAACCATTACAACTTACTGGCAGATTTTCTTTGACATCCCACAAGCGCAATGTGCTGTCAGTTGATGCAGAAGCAAGCTCATTGTTGGACAAAAATTTTACATAGGATACAGCTTTCTTATGCCCACCGAAAATGTGGAGGGGTTGGCTTACATTTCTCAAGTCATAGTAATGAATATGATGATCTGCAGAACCCACCTGCAAGATGTATCAATATCATGCCTCACTTTTGGAAATTATCCCACCTAGAATTGTAGAAAATGTTATGTGTTCAATACGTGCAGAAAAAGAATTTGAAAACAGACTTACTGCCACATAGGTGCTAGATCCAGGATTATACTTGACAGAACATATATTTGCTTTCATGTCAATATTTAGAACACTTGCCTCTTGATTCGTACACCAAACTTTGACCTGTTTGGATGTAAAGACCACATACACACACTGCAATCAGTCAACAAACAATACAAAATTATCCAACTCTCAATTGTTGATAGTAAGAACATATACCACAAAATTAGTTTCGATTTGCAGTTCCATACCAAATCTCAATATTTCATATGTGCAACAACATGCATTAACCTGTTATATTCACAACAGGGCGTACAAGTTCTCTCTCTCTCTCTCTCCCTCCTACCAACCATATCCCCTAATCATGCAACTGTGTTTCCTTCTGTGGGACAGATGGACAGCTAAGCCAGAAATCTAAACAGCTGACTTTCTTTTAACAAGGCCCATCTCTTTCCACACAAATGGCAGTCACAGGTTTTTCCTCATAATTAATTGGTGAACAGATTCTCAAAAAAGAAGTAAAGAACAATTTCACAGGAACCCCAGACCATACAACTGACCCACTGGAAACAGCAAATTGAATTCTAGCTGACAGATAAAGGCAATTTGTCCACTGTTGTGCTAAGTGATGTATCATATTAAAGCCTTGCCGTTCCATAAAATCGTATTATACTACCACGTCTCCAACTTACTACATTTCATGCTAATCACTATCAGTACTCATGCACCAAACAGAGCTGTTCTTCCTTACAGACCCAGTAATAATTTATGGTATTAAGGTTATCCACATAGAAATGTCTATCACATTTCAAAGGAATAGTCTAACTAGCTTCTGAAATGCTTGGATAAATAAGGATAAAGATACAATCAATGGTCTTTTTCCAATTACCTTGCAATCATCACTCCCAGATACCAGCATTGAAGGTTCAGTACGTGAAAAATCAACACTCCATGCTCGCTTTTCATGCTCCTCATACTCCATCACACTCTGATAATAGAAGGTTAACAGATATCGATCCATAATAGGGGCAAATCAGCTTGAGCTCCAGGTATAGTAAGAATTGAAAGAACAGACAAAACAGTAGAGAACATATAGTACCTGACGAGTTGTTACATCCCAAACAGTTACTATCCCCTCATAATCACTACTGGCTATATGGTTTTTTGCGTACTTGTTCCAGCTCAAGCAACTAAGTTTTGCTCTTGTGGGCATTTCGGCAACAGGACAGTGCACATCTGCTGGTTCATTCACCACCTGGGAAGATATTATGCAAGCAATTATAACATACTGAAGTTAAGATTTTTTTATAAAAAAACTGTTCATACATACGATAGACGCATTTTTGTTTCAAAAAATACGAGCATCTGAGAGTTTTATCAGAAAGAGCATAAACAACATTTCAGCTCGAGCAAATTCTTAAATGATACCCTGAGAAAAGTAGAAGTTATATGTAACTATTCATTATAATTGTTTTTGAGCGTCCAAGGTCACAAATTCAAAATTGAATGGCAGTGGTCATTTGTCCATTTGACCAAAACTATGCATAGTATGCTAATCCTATGTACAACAAAGAAAAGGTTATAACCAATGACTAGTAAAAACTTCAAGCCAACAAAGTTAGCACGAATCAGCCACCTACATATATGCATAAAAATGAATCTTCTAAAGAGTAGTGACACCAGCACTATGAAGACAATACAGACTTGGTCATGGAGACTGCAATTTAATTGCTAATCACCCCCAGGATTCTGTCAAGATTTAATTAAATTCACTTTGTTCTACACTTACCGAGGAAAACTCAAAAACCTTGATGCGCCGTGAAACTCCAGCTGTAGCAAACAATTCGTCATCTCGGTCAAATTCTATACTGCAACGAAAGGGATTTTTGAGAGAGAAGAGTACAAAATATTTTCATAGAACTAAGGTAATATGAGAGCGAGAGGGAGAAAGCGGAGGAGGGATGGAAGGACGAGGATTGATGCATGAGGCAGGGGTATCACATGAAAAAGAAGCTAGAATTCTCCATGGGACATATTTTCCAAGTAATATTCCGACAGTTAACATAACAACAAATCACCATTGTATACCAAACATGACACACACATGTACACACAGGCACATGCACAGGCACACGGACATACACAAACAGAGAAAAGAGAGGGGTGCTTAATTTGGCCAGGAAATATAATCAGTTCACTAATGAAATGTCAAATCATTTGATAGCGACGTTCCGGATATTGGAATTAGATTTGGAATAGCTAAGTTCATCATATATGCATTAGATTTTGACTGAATTACCAAAGGGGCAACACACAACTCACCTTGACACAATATTGGCGGAGTGAAAAAGATCCCCATGCCTAAGCTCAGCAATGACCCTCAATCGACTATTAAAAAAACCAAACAGAAGATAAGTAAGTATGAGGGCCTGTTCAAACATATGCGTGACAATAAAGGACAATCACAGCAAAACGGAAATGCAATAATTAACCTGTATCGTGTAAATGTAGACAGCACAGACTGGAAATCCTCGAGTCCTGCATGATAACCTTCTCTATGTACAGGATTCCTTTCCCTATCATCCTGTTTATGTAGTGGTCTGGCCAAATATCGCCTCTTTTGCAAGTAGCACTCTTGTAGATCGTTGAACTGTTGCAACTTACTATGATCAGAAACAACTTTAGGGAAATTCAGCACTGAACTACAGATTAATTCGTACAGTTCATCAGTAAAATCTAAACCAGATTACTAATCAAATTTCAAAGGGTTGCCAATAATCTGAAGAATGCACAATAACAGTAGCTTGCCAACCGCAAACCAGCACCAATAAAAACATTCAGGATCTTCAACTTCAACCTAGATATTATCTTACCCCCAAGATCATGTCAACTTTCGATGCACAAAATTCCAAAGAAATTAAAGGATGGCACAAACAAGAAAATCTGATGAATCCAATTGTCCCCTTTGCTAGGGGCAGTGTTAGGGTTGCAAGAGTACGAACCTGTTGAATGAACCGCCTCTTTCTTGCTACTGCCACCCCTGACTGACTACCATGTTGTGAATCCGACTCACTGTTAACATCTTTTCTTTGGAGTACTTGAGAGCCTACATGAACCGTTGTAGCACCTTTCCTATTCTGTGAACTTCCTGAACCTATCCAGCATTGGCCTTGTACACTTGGGCCATTAGAGATAATTCCACTGCTCTGTTTCTCAATCAATGACTGCCATGCTGTTTTTGCAGAAGGATCGTCAACAAGCATCCTCAGTTTCACTGAATATCTCTCTTTTATTCGGTTTAACTCTATTCTGCGTCTCTCTACAGCATTTATGTCCTCCTTAACATACTGGAGGTCTGTTTGTATCTACAAAAAAGCAAATAATTTTCATGTTAAATCCAATGCAGTAAGAACATAAACCATGCCATAGTGAATTGTTGGGAGTGTTCTGACAGTGAAGAACACAAATGCATATTCTGACACACACAGGAAAATAAGGTATGCCTCTCAATGAGTCTCACCCAGGACATTATTCATACAAGAAACAAATTACACTAAGAATTCACTCTAGGAACTAAGCAGTAAGCCCCCATCAACTATACAAAAAGTTCCTAATTCATGGCATTATTCGCTCAGACTTCATTAAAATGCCATTAAAGTCAAGATCTGTTTTGATACACAATGGGTGCTCATAGACACTTGGTTATGTGTATTTTTTGCATCATTGTTTATCTCTAAGGTACAATCCTCCTTAAATAATTTTACAAGCAAAAATCTCTACCCAAAAGCATTGGCCCTCCCACTTGTAAAATTAGATTTCATAAGCTGCAATGGAAAATTAAATTATGACTAAGCTATAAATGATAAATCAAGTGCAAGAACCTCAATTATCCGAAAAAAAAGAAGAAGGAAACTGAAAGAACCTCATTGAGCTCTTCAAGCTTTTGCTTCCTTAGGCAATGCAAAAACTCAAGTAGAATCTGCAGATTTGTCTCAGCTTCTTCTTGCTCCATCTTTCTTTTCTTCTCCGCAATAAGAGACAAGAGGCTGCCTAGTTCCTTCACCGACACTTTGCAACCCTGTCTATGATCAGATGTCACATTCTCAAAGATGAAAGAAATTTTATTATTTTACAAGGACAGTGCCAATATCAAAGCATTGCACTGTCCGTGTTATTAAATGGCCTTGGAAAGAATATAATGCTTTCATAAAATGGTCATTGATATTATAAGGATATAGAATGTTGGATAAGATGTCTAAAAGACTACTTTATAGCAGATACAATAACGAAATCTCAATATATCTTTTGCTCCTCTCAAGTATAAGAATTATAGGGAAATCAACAGTTACAAAGATCAGGATCTCATGAAGAAAACAAAAGGCCCAGATCTTGGCAGTAAAGGACCCCTGTTCATGATATACAATTTAAAGTACTAAGCCTACCAGCATGTAATAGCAAGCAGTTCCACTATTATGTTCTGGGCAAATAATAAATAGGTAAGTTCATTATTTTCAATCCATAACATGCATATGGTATAAGAGGGATGCTCCCTTCTTCACACATCAGTGACAACAGATCAAAGTGGTGAAATCTCCGGTAAGATATAATGGCACCAAAATGAGACAAGATTTTTATCCAGTTGGAACTATCAAACAGAACGCAACTCAATCTATTGTTTCTTTGAAGTGTTTTCAATTTGATATAAATACAGACCTGTTGTAATGCCCGATGAAGCTGTTCAAAAGGAGATCCAGTTTTTGCTATTTGCCGAGCAGAAGTCTTCATCAATAACTGCAAAATATAACAAATGTATCCCAATAAGCTTGAAATCAAAAGGTAGACAATTGTGAGATATGCTTATGGTGTTCATAGATGGAAAAGAGTACGAAAAAAGATTACAGTTCCATGTATTCAGAATTGGAAATAGAGTTACTTCTTCATATCTGTATACCGATATCAGAAATCCATACAACAGCTTGAAGTCCAAGTTCAAACAGCATGGCTGGGGTATGTTGGCAATTATCATTGCAAGTTCGATACCCAAAAGCTTTTCATTGGCAGAACACAAAATCTGTGGAAGTGGGTCTTTTAAATGAGATTCTAATTCACATTGGCGAAATGTTATTTTTCACAGCATTTCAGTCAAACCCAACTTCTCAAATCATTATGTTAGAGCTAAAGACACAATACCTAATCTTCTTAAAAAAGTCATTAATAGATACCCAACTACCATGCCCATGAATTAGCAATATCTTGATTAAAGCTTGACATCAATAAAACCAATCAAAACCACATTGAAGATTCATCTCATCCCTTCACACACAACTATTCCATTCAGACCCAAAAAAATTTAGAAATAAAATAACTAAATAAGGTGTGATAATACTTGATAATGATGGATTTCGGCTTGGGTTGCCCATTTGAAGCCCAAAACGTCCGATGGGCCCCCTGGTTACATGTCAGCCTAAACGGCCCATTCGCAACATGCCTACCCCATCATAAGAATGGGCCACAACCCAAGAAAGGAAGTCCAATGACGGTCCAGATCGATATATGCCTGCTCGGTCATATCAAGCTTGGAGGAGTAGACCAACCCGGGAACTAGGAGCTCGATACGCGATAGATCCCAAGCCGCTCCCTTCACGCCACATGTCCAGGGAAT
Source organism: Ilex aquifolium (assembly GCA_951799425.1). Lineage (NCBI taxonomy): Eukaryota > Viridiplantae > Streptophyta > Magnoliopsida > Aquifoliales > Aquifoliaceae > Ilex > Ilex aquifolium. Next base: position 861,891 of record OX637393.1, on the reverse strand, counting down.
AGGGGGACAACTTCTGAAGCCCCTAACGAACACTCACTCCCTAATAAAGGGAATATTTATACATATACCGTTTTGAGGATCATGGGCACGACATGCATCGGGGTGGCAAACATAACTACAGGATAAAGGAAGAGGGGACCATAGAATCAACCAAGAGATGGAATAATCGCAGAAAACTCTAGATAGCCACATGTATAAATAGAAGACGAAAGCATTGTATAGGAGAGTTCCAAAAAAATGGTATTCACAAAATGATTTGTACAAAGGCTCTAAACCAAGAAACCCACTATAATCTTCTTCTTCAAGCAATATAAACTCCAAGGAGCAAGAGTCTCAATTGCAGTAGATGTAGCCCTGACCTTTCGGCGAAGGCGAACCACTTATATCTTGTGTTTTTTTTTTTTGATCCAACATCATCCCTACTTCCTTATTAACCCTAATATGCACACTACCCCCAATAGGCCTTACACAGTCACTGTTCTGCACATGAGCATCATCTCCTTCTTGTAGGACGAACACCTCCAACACGATAAAAAGGAGGCAGCAAAGCTCAAGAGCAAGGCCGCAAGGTTCACCATGGTGCAAGGTAAGTTGTACAAACGAGATTTTTTTTTTCCTTTAATGAAATGTGTCACTGAACTGGAGGCAGATTACATCTTGAGAGAGATTCATGAGGGCATTTGTGAGAACCACATTGGCGCTCGAACCTTGACTAGCAAGGCACTCCGACAGGGGTACTTCAAGAGATACGAAAGAAATGGTGAAGAAATGCCAAGCATGCCAAATCCACAGGAACTTGCCCCATTTTCCCCCCGAGTAGCTTACATCGGTTGTCAGCCCCAGGCCATTTCAGCAGTGGGGGTTGGACATTCTGGGCCCCCACCGATTGGCGTTGGGCAGTATAAATTTGTCATAGTTGCGGTGGATTACTTCACCAAATGGGCATAGGTTGAACCGCTGGCCAAGATAGCTGAGCAACAAGTTAAGAATTTTGTCTGAAAGTCAATAGTTTGTCGGTTTGGCATCCCAAGAGCAGTAGTATCAGATAATGGAAGGTAATTTGACAACCCGAGATTCATAGGTTTCTGCACGGAATTAGGAATCAAAAATTATTTCTCGGCACTTGCACATCCGCAATCGAATGGACAGGAGAAAGTCACTATCCGAACCATCAAGCTGGCCTTAAAACTGAGGCTAGAAGCTTCCAAATCCTAGTGGGTTGACCACCTCCCAACAGTGTTATGGGCTTACCCGACGACGGTGCAAACAACTAGAGAAACCCCATTCAGCCTTGTCTATGGGACTAAAGTTGTAACCCCGGTCGAAGTCGGACTTCCTTCAGCAAGAGCCAAGCTCTTTGATCCCGAGCATAATGAGAGGTCCCTACTCGTCGACCTCGATCTCCTAAACAAAAAAAATAGAAGAAGCCATATAGCGAATATTCTCCTATCAAATGAGCACTGCGAGATACTACAATCAACAAATAAAGAAGAGAAGCTTTAAATCGAGCGACCTGGTCCTCAAGAAACTGCTCCCGGCGAGAAAAGACCCCTCACATGAAAAGCTTGACCCAAATTGGGAAGGGTCATACATTGTGAAGAGGGTGATCCGACCTAGTAACTACGAGCTGCAAACTTAAGAGAAGAAAGACCTACAACACTCCTGAAACGCAGATCACTTGAAGCGGTATTACCATTAGAAATATGAGCGACCAGAGGATGTGAAAGAAGAGAGTCAATTGTAAACTTCAAATACTCAATCAATGAAATTTGTGATTCTAGCCAAACAATTTTTTACAGAGAACGATTAGGCTTTTCAGCCTAAGAGCTTTTCAACTCGGAAGCCGCGAGCTCCTCAGCCACGCGACCTCGACTAGGCTTTTCAGACTAAGAGTTCCTCAACCGCACGACCTTGACTAAGCTTTTCAGCCTATGAACTTTTCAGCTCAGACCTTCAGCCTCCAATGAGTTTCAACCCTCTAAAGGGTTAAGTTAAAAAGGCACAATAGCTATTCAGTTAAGTGTGGTAGTAGATAAAACAACAGCAGCAAAGCATTAAAGGAAATGGCCAAACTATATTCAGAAGGGCAGCAAATTTACAAGAAGCAAAAAACAAGTCTAGGCTCCCCCAAAAGTTTTCTTCATCTCAGAGACTTCCTTCTCCAACTGCCGCATTCACGGCTCACAATTGACCATTCTAGGTCTTTAGCTCTTCTCGCTCTTTCTCAGCTTCATAAAGTTGCTTTTTGAGCCTTACTTTCCCCAAAGCCAACTCCAGCTCGACAGCCGTAAACCTCATCTCGTGAGAAGTAGAATTCGACGATAGCGGGGACGGGCTACCTTGTGGGCGTTTCCTTTTTCTCCTTGAAGAGGTGGCAATATCCTACTCCAACCTAATTGAGGGGGAATCTACGTTGATGACAGGAGGACGAGGGTTTGGAGCAACAACCAAAGTGGCCACCGGGTTGGGGCCAATCCCGAACTGAAAGAGATTCTGAGATGTAACAAGAGTGGAGAAGGGAGCCGCCTCAGCACGAGTTAGCCGACAGACCTTGATGATCTCATCCGGAGTTAGCCCGGGACCATCTGCATAACACAAATGACGCAAGTCTCGCAATGAAAGACACCAAGAGAGAGAGCAAAACATCTATTCTCTTACCTCTATCTAAAAGGCGCCCCCAAGAGCGAGGAACCCAAGAACGTTCAGACCGCGCCTCAGCTGGATCCCCATAAATGAAGAAATAATGCTGAAACCACCCCTCAGGGGAGCCAGGAGCATCAAGGACCAGCGTCAGGACATGACACCTCCACATGAAGTGACAAAAGCAAGGGGCATGTCAAAATCAAAGTCAAAAAAATAAAGGAACTCGGCAACAGTGAAAAAATGATCATAGCCTTGCAAGCGCCAGAAAATGAAGAAGCTCAGAAGAGTCCACCATCCCTCTGGGGAGAGACGCGAAGGGCACAACCCAAAGAAAGCAAGGATGTCTCAGATAAAAGGATGAACGAAAAACCGAAGGTCAGCATGGACCGCCGACGTGAAAAAGCAGATCATCCCAGGAATGGAAGAATTGCACCTCTCATCCTCCCCAGGAGGATGAAGTAAGATGGACTCCGGGAAGGAGTACTATTCCTTTAAAGCCTCCAAATCCTCCTCGTTAAGATGGTTCGAGGTCGATTCGGCACAACAGGTCAGGTCGGAAAGGTCTCGACGAGCCTTTTTCTTCTTAGGGGCTAGGGGCAGAAGTCGATGCACCCCTGGATCTTTTCTTCTTAGAGCGACCTAAAGGAATGGGTGACAACGCTAAAGGAGCTTCCACCAAAAGGGCCGAGGTTGAAACCTCGAGAGCCGACCCCAAACCCTTCGCTAACGGCTCCCTATGAGGGAACTTGAAGTTTCTGCTAAGGACAGGAAAAATTGGTCATCCTCGACCAGCGTACCACCAGTTGTGGGGACCTCCTCCCCGCTTGGGGGAGAGGACGCCCCCCTTCAGAATGACCACTAGAAGAACCCTTCCCCAAACTCGGAGTCGGAAGAAGAATCAAAAACTACCCCCCCCCCCCCCCCCCAATTATCGGCCCAAACTACAGATCGGAATGTAAAAAAGGTAGATGTGAAGCACAATTAGTCAAAAACAGGGGAGTCAAACACCAAGCTCTAAGTAAGGACAACGAATTGTGAAAGGAAAGCGAAACTACCAAAATGATTTTGAAAATAGCTAAACTTCCAAATAATGAAGCGAAACTCGTAACCCCACCAAGGAGGGTTAAAGGGATCCAGATCGAAGAAGAAAAGGGAAGAGACGTACCTAACCAAAAGCAAGAATGGAATCGCCGAAGAGTAAGAAACGCAGAATCCTCGAACCACCACGAATTTGAAACGGCTACCCCAAAACTTAGAAGGAGGAAGAAGGAGCGCGAGGAGATAAGAATTCAAAATTTAAGTGGAAAGGACAAAAGAGCTTTCCCCCCCCCCTCCCCCCCTTTTTATACACAACATTTATTACCACGATAAAACGTGGAGGAGAACGTGCAGAAAAAGCCGTACTAGGGGATCTCCCTCCAAACGACACGTGTTCCCCCTCAAGCACGTCTGTCCCATCACAACCGGCGTGGGTTAACCGAACACATCCCAAGGGCAGCAACAGCAATCATGAAAAACTGTCATCCACGAAGGCAGTCATGACCATGAAAAAGACGTATTTAACTCCGGGTCAAAGCTAAAAAGCCACCCTCGTGACCTGGGACTGGGGGCAATTGATAATGATGGATTTCGGCTTGGACTGTCCATTCGAAGCCTAAAACGTCTGATGGCCCCCCTGGTTACATGACAGCCTCAACTGCTCATTCGCAGCATGCCCACCCTGTTATAAGAATGGGTCACAACCTAAGAAAGGAAGTTCAATGACATCCAGATCGGTATATGCCTACTCGGTCATATCAAGCTTGGAGGAGTAGACCAGCTCAGAAACTAGGAGCTCGATACACGATAGATCCCAAGCCGCTCCCTTCACGCCACGTGTCCAGGGGACAACTTCTTGATCCCCCTAACGAACACGCAATCCCTGATAAAGGGAATATTTATACATATATCGTTTTGAGGATCGTGGGCATAACATGCGTCAAGGTGGCAGACACCACTACAGGACAAAGAAAGAAGGGACCACTGAATCAACCAATATAAGGAATAATCGCAGAAAACCCTAGATAGCCACATGTATAAATAGAAGACGAAAGCATTGTACAAGGGAGTTCCAAAAAAATGGTATTCACAAAATGCTTTGTACAAAGGCTCTAAGCCAAGAAACTCACTGTAATCTTCTTCTTCAAGCAATATAAACCTCAAAGAGCAAGAGTCTCTATTACAGTGGATGTAGTCCTGGCCTTTCGGCTAAGGCGAACCACTTATATCTTGTTTTTTTTTTTTTTGATCCAACATCATCCCTTACTTTCTTATTAACCCTAATATTCACACTACCCGTACTGGGCCTTACACAGTCACTGATCTGCACTTGGGCATATTAATTTCGAGCACCATCAATACTCATTATTGACCAAAGTAATATTGAGAATTTCACTCTGCATTTGTTTATTTATTAAGCAAATGGGGGACAGCTGCCCCAAAAAAAAAAAAGAGGAAAACCCATATACATTGTCTCAACAAAGTGTTCAACTTTGTTGATTCATGCCTTAAAACAAAAAATTATCCATTCTTCCACTAGGTTTTCCTGTCTTCTTTTCAACATTTTCTCACTAACCAAACAATGCTTTCCCAAAACAATCTATAAATTCCGACAACAAACAATCCGGGCAATTATTGACCTTATTGATAAGAAAGTAGTGAATTTCATGAGTCCACGTCCTCAACAATACCTAATCAAGCTTTAGTTCATCTTGTCCCTTCATTTCTACATTTTCTAACTCACAATATTGCATCATCAAAACAAATCAATTCATAAAAAGCATTCAATGAATTCAAGAAATTGAAAAGAAAAAAAAAAACCCGAAAGATTCACCTTATTAAGGAGGAAATTAGGGAATAGATGGTTGGTGGTGAGGTAATGACCACAACAAGGACAATCACTCTTGTTCTGAAGATGGGTCACAATGCACATGTAACAGAAGCTGTGTCCACAAGCTGTCAAGAACGCATCTTTGATCATCTGCATGCAAATCGGACACAGCATGTCCTTGTCCACATCTTCCTCCCCCACCGCCACATCCTTCGTCTCCACCACAGCCACTTCCGCCGCCTCGGTCTGCGGCATCACCGGTTGTGATTCTTCATCGGACGCTGCTGGCTCCGACTTCACCGACGGGACTATTATTCCTCCCATTGAGCTATCTCCCATGACACTCTCTCTCTAAAGATCTTTCACTTTCTCTCTCTATATCTATGCCTGTATACACAATTATGGAGTGAAGAAAGGGAAAGGAAAAACTTTGGTGTTGCCAAGGTAGAAGGGAGGTGAGTGAGGGGTGGTTTAGAGGGGGGAGGAGAGAGAGAGAGAGAGGTTTTGTGAGGGTAGGAACTGACCACGTTAGGCGGGCGTTTTTTCGATTCGTGTAGTGTGAGAGGGGGGGAAGGCGTTTCACAACGAATTTAATGTGGTGACAGTTTAATTTACTCCTAACGACGTCGTCTTCAGTACACTAAAATGAGGGTAACCTCACTTTTCGCCGTAAAGATATTTTGATTTTCAATTTGTACTCATAAATATTAAAAATCTTAATTTGCACCCTTAATATTATAAATTGGTAACAATGTGAACCTCGCCTAGACTGTCGTTCAGTTTATTGTCATAAATTGAAACAAACTGAATAAAAATTGAAGCATATGAGTTATAAGTGCTTCGAGTATGAGGATGCGGTGTGTCTATTCTGTAGATCTTCGTCTACAATCTATTTGATATCATTTCATATAACGAAAATAAGATTTCGTTAATCAAATAGAAACCAAGTTTATCATGTGCAATTCACATGAAGCGCCAACATTTTGTGCATTTATATATAAGTTTATAATTGAAACACTTGCAACTCACGTGCTTCAATTTATGACAAAAAATTGAACCATAATCTGAGTAAAGTTTACATTACTACCAATTGATACCATTGAGAGTATAAATTAAATTTTTAATATTTTAGGGTATAAATTAAAAATTAAAGTATCTTTCAAGGTTCAAAGTGATATTAGCCCAAATAAAAATGATGCAAAAGAAACTAACTATATGTAAATTAAACTTTCTAAAATATATAAAAATTGATTATTCACTCATAAGACAATCATTTCATCCTATTTTTTATTATATTATTTTTCAAAATATAGTCATTAAATCCATCAAGATTGGAATAATAGTGACTTGTAAATTATGAAGTTGAATAAAAGGTAGAGAGATTCTCACAATTTTTTAATTCTGATCTCAATTGAAGATGGGGACAAATAAGAAACAAATTTTATGAAATTCAAACTTATAAGTTCTATTTTATTGTTGATTATAAGAGTCTAAGAGATTTTTTGTTTTTGGAAAAATCAATTATTTTAAAATTAACTACTAAGTTTTATAGTTTAACTTTTTGAATTATTCTAAAAATTTGATTCTACGTTCGGCCCGAACGCTTGCAAGTTACTATCGAGTTAAGTTTGAAGAAGAATCTTAACTCGATAATTGAGCATGACTCAAACTCAAGCTCAACAAATCACAACAAAGTCAAATTTATGTATATTTAAACTCGATAAGCTCGACTCAATTAACAACTCCATCAACAAAGGGAAGGAAGGGTATGATGTGGTATGGATTAAGTGATTAGAGTTCTTTGTTATCATGTAATACCATAGAAGAAAGGTTAGTGCAACAATACAAGCACAATACAAGAAAGAAGTATTTTACTAGCTTTGTCAATGGTATGATAAAAGCCAAAAACAGAGACTATTGAAGTCCCAACCACACAACAGGGACACTTCCCTAACCACATTTTCCCATTGGTATGGTGTGTACTTTCGTGTGCTATCAAAGTCGAGAAAATTTTGATTATACCACGTGACGGTGATGACATTGTATAAACATTACATTGAATTTTTTATCAATTGAATATAATAAATTCTAATTGAATTCACTGTATACGATCTAACATTGAAAAAATTTAAAAGATTTAGTATTAGAGAAGATCTTTATGGTAATTCTACCATTCGATACCACAAATATTGTTTGAACAAACCTTTATTTGACACAATTAATGAAATAATTTCACAATTTCGTTCAACTTCCCTAATTGTATTTTATTTTCCTATAAAACCCTGCTAAAATGACATCGTTATTAAGTAATCTTAGATATTTTGAAGAAGGTAGGGCAGCAATCTGGGGGTACAGAAATTTCAAACCTGTGGCTGCTTCTTTGTAATGTCACACAGACACAAAATAATTTGTCTTTGCAACCTGTGGTCTCAAGGAGAACACCATGGTACCAAAAGAAGAGCAGCCACACCATGCTAAGATCAATAAATTCACCATCCCACAGTTTTTTTTTTGGTGTGTGTGTGTGTGCGTGGGGGGGGGGGGGGGGGGGGGGGGTTGGTCTCACGCTTCATTTGTTAAGCATTACTCAATCAATATAATGTCGTACTTAGTTCACAAGTCTCCCACCTATAATGAAGCGTGAGACCGGTTTATAATGGCAATAACCACCATAATATAGGGTTATTATTCAGGGAAGACTGTAACTATGAATATATTTCATGAAATAGTGTCACTTCAGTTTTATTTTCCATCACTTTCAATTATGGCTATTGGCTCTTGTATCAGTGCAAAATCGATTTCAACATGGTCCGAGAAAAAAATGCAAGAGATTGGTTTCAATTCAAACAAGACCCAGATACATAAATCATATCACCATTTTAAGTCTAGCACAATGCATTTGAACTGAATAAATAACTGTTCAGCAACCATTTAATTATATTATACGATAAATCACGACGGTTGACTAGCTAATGCAAAAATCCTTCAAGGAACTACAAAGATGATAACTATCAGCTTGATTTATTATTTTTTGGCAAACTATAAGATGTACCAAACCCCGAGGATCCTTCATTTGGAAAAAAAAAAAAAAAAGAACTTTTATTGGATCTATATTTTTTCTGTGGCTACAATATTCTATCATACAGTATATCATACTTCTTTCTTAATGTATCACTCGTCATTTGCCTGAGGATGTGTAACAGATTTCTTTACACTATCTACAATACCTTCAGAATCAGCCTGAGGCTGGATACCGCCTGAATCATCTTCAGAGGCATCGTCTGGATATGAGTGAGGAGACCGAAGGTTCCCAGGAGTTTGACATGCCTTCATTGTCTTACAATGTTCTGCTTCATCATCTCTAATGTTAATGAATACATCGTACAAATTCTCTGCAAAAAGATGAAAGAGTTGAATAGAAAGGGTAACTTCTATAACTTATCAGCATGATTTGTTTCACTTGTAAGACAAATTAGGCAAAGATTGGCCTGATTACACTAGTATAGAAAGACTTTGATATTTCCTGACGGGGGCAAACTGAAGGGCAATCTTCACCGACACATACTCAAATATGGTATAATCCATTAGCATAGTGGGATATCAGGGCCTGGGACACCATACCAAGACAACAAAGCCTATTCAGCTCCCACTGAGCTCAATCAGCAAACCCCCCCCCCCCCCCCCCAACAAAAAAAAAAAAACCAACCACACACACACACAACCCAACCAAAAAAAAAAAACACTAAAAAACAACTTTCTCAACCCAAAAAAAAAAAGAGGAAGGAAAAAGAATCAAAACAAATCTGGTACCTAGCAGCAGAAATCCCTAGTATCAAAAAACTCTTTTTTTAACTAAAAAAAGTTGGACAGAATGTCTAGTAGGATACTCTGGTGAAACTATGATACAGAGCCATGATTATGAACCGAATGAGATGGAATCCAGTTCAAACTTGGACTAGTCTTTCTTCAATTCCAATTCCAGTCCCCCATCCCCTGCTCCCAAATGCAGCATAAGATCTATAGTATAGTATATAATAAAGTGGAGAAATCGACTGGATTATAAACAGTCGACTGACATGGAAAACAAAGTTCTGTCAATGCAAGATTATTCCCTGCTGAGGCAGTAAAAATAAAGAACTGAGTGGAGTCCGGCCATCCAACCACACATTCTCTAGTCCGCACCCAAAAATTAGAGGGGAAGATAATCTGTTTGCTGAATGGTATCTAGGGAAATTTGACAAACCTTGAGGCCCCAACTCATCGACCCCACATTATAGGATAGAGAAAGATATGAACACTTCCTTGGGTTCCACAACATATAATGAGATCCCACATAATGTTAACTATGAAATACACGTAACAACTAAGATTATATGCTTACCTATTACAGGCCTACGAGAATTAGGAGCTCTTGCTGTTTGAAATTCATCTGGACACAAATGCTTACAAATTGTTAAACCTTGATTGCATTTTGGAAGACATAATACCAGACAAGTAGTAGAAGTCGAGCTTACCAAACAAGTAGAAGTCACCTTCAGTGTAGTACTTCACAGCAACCTTAGAAGCAGGCATTGTTTTCAGTCGATCTACAGAAGAAACAGTACAACTGCGTATCATGAACCTAATATGCTAGACAGAAATTAAAAGTCTAAATTGGAAAAATGACATCCATTTTTTGCAACTATTTGGTTGGTTATGGTCATCTGTAGCATTCTTCTGTGTGCTAAGAGATGTATAAAATGATTTGGGGAATGCATGACCCTGATCTTTCTCAATTCTAGCATGCCAGAGCTTTAAAATCATAATTCAGTGGTGAAATATCTCTACTTGTACAAGTAAAATTGGATACTGAAACTCAACATCGTAAAATACTCTAGAATGAAGAATACCTCCATTGGATTTGACAAATTTGTCGTAAGTTTCAAATGCATGGTTCTCCACACACTCAGAGAAATGATCTGCAATACCCAAGAAACCAAATACATATACATTAACATCATATGATGGATGCTAAAGCATGAGCAAAACCGTCAATGACCTCTACTGGTGTCTTGTCAATGAGAACAAGACGAAAACAAGGAAGAAAAGTTAGCATTTTTATTGTTTTTCTCCTAGTAATCCATTACAGCAGCTATCCACATACTTCCCCAATTTGATGGAGGGAGAGGACAAGGTAATAAAAGAGGGGTTTTGGTTTTTTTAATTTTTTTTTTTTTTTGGGCACATAGCTGTGATGTGTTGCTCTTCAAACAAAGAAAGCTCTGAGGTAGTAACCTTAAGTAAAGTCATATTGTTTTCCAGGAGAAGATTCCGACTGCCTTGGCAAACTTCTGACAGACTTTCAAACAGAACAATATCTTCCATAGTACTTCAGAATAAATTGACCAACAGGATGTAAATGATAAATGGTGGCAGAGAATTACAATAGTTTAGAACTAGTTATTCATACTCACATGCCATTCTTGGGCTCAAAGCATACATAAAGACAACCATGAAATAATAAAAGACTGCGATATGCTGAGCAAGAAAGCGATCGAACCACCACGCATTTCCCCCCAATTCCTGCAATAAAATCACTGTACTCAATATAAAGCAAAATCCGCAAATAAAATGCATCAAAAAGGTTCAAAAAGGAAAGTGTTGCGTAATTCAAAGCTTAGATCATGATAGACATTGACCAGCCATAAATCGTGTACAACCACAAAATTTCATATGCCTGTATGTTTTCAAAAGAACAAAATTAAAGCGGAAGCTTGCTCATTACATGATGTGTAATTTGACACTAACTGAAGCACTGAGCAGCATCACACTGCAAAAGCTTCACAGTCCCATGGACACTCATAAACCACCTAAATCACTTTGGTCTGCCCAGCCCAATCTCCACTTCCTCTGGCTCGATCACCATTGCCAGATATAAATCATGAGATTATGCAACGTTTAACCTTACATGACAAGGCTAAGGGGATTTGCAGAGGAACATTAAATTCACAATAATCAGTCACACTGGATCTTTAGTGGCAATTGTCTCATTATAAAACAATCAAAATGTGTGGCAAAGAAGCCTGAAGCTAGAGCCTTACTTCCATTATAAGAAGATGGTGCATCTCATTCCAGCTCTCAGCAAAATGAACTTTCAGATAGTCTGCCCTTCTCCACCAACCAAAACTCTCATACAAGTGCAGAACAGACACAAAAGCTGCCATGAAAACAAAGTAGAGCCACAAATCCTGGGTATGAGAATAGCACTCATAATGTACTATGATATTCCAAGATATATATACGCAACAAAGCTTTTTAGCAATGTGCTAGATTCAGAGACCAACTAGTGAACTTTTACAGAGCATGTAAATAACCTATTAAAGAAACATTTATCCAACCAAAGAAATTGTTAACTTGAGAAATGAGAATACCTTTCCACCATTTATTGTTACCTTCTTCCCCCATTTGTCATGTAAACATAAAAAACAAGAAATGATAATTTTCACAAAAAGTTTTGAATTTCATTTCCTTTTCCTGAATGTACGTGATGCCAACATTGATTTAGTCTGTTCTTGTAGACATGGAAGCAGGACCCTGAGTATATGCCAAAAATTGAGGTATCAACATTTTCTTACGAATATTTTTGAAATAAGCACCCTTTTGTAGCTTATTAAGGATTTAAAAGCCTAAAGTGGTTCCTACTTTCTACCCTAAGCTAGACAGATGCTCCACTAGAGATTGGAACAAACATAAATATAAAAACTCTACTACTCACCAAAATATGGAACCCTTGCTATAGTTTCCAGAACAAAAAACCTCGCATAATCTCGGTCGCGGTACAATAAGTCAAGTATCTTTATCACTGAATCCTGAAATGATAGATTGAATTACATTAAAGCCAAACCGCATCAGCTTGTACCAGACAAGCACTTAAAGCCACTCAGGATCCAAGTCATGTGTCCCAGTAAGCAAGCAAGATTAAGATTTGAGCAGAGGAAACATGATAATGAAATAAAAAATGAATTCAACAAAAAAAAATTGACCTCTGATAATTTACAAAAGTAGAACGTAAAATCCAAAACAAAGTTGAAACTCAAATTAGTAGCAACTAAACTTCTACCAAGATAATCTCCAAATATCAATTTTGTAATGGGTTTCATCTCAAACAGTAATCTCCAAAGAACAAATAGAACAATAGGTTCAGTTTTGCACAATGGCACAATATTTATTCTGCAAAAATTCAGAACTTTTATGGATGTAAGAGGACAGTTGCTATACATAATTTCAAAGAACATAATAATTACCGTGAGGAAGATATTAATAGATTGTTCAAATTTTATAACCCATCTCTCTAAGACACTAGCGGAAGAACTCTCCGGCGGCTCCCCATTGCCTCCTTCCCCTTTGTTATCAGGAAAACTCTTAAATTGCAATGACTCCTCCACAACTGTTTTCTCCTTGTTCTCTTCCAACACAGATGCTTGGACTTTACACAACTTCCTATATCGGAGACCAAAAAATGTGAGAGTAAAGAAAATAAGAACAAACATTCAATTCAACTTCAGAACCCACACATCCATTCAAATTGCATAAACCTAACATTAACCCACCGCATAAATCAACACTCTTTCATCCAATAAATCAGAAAAATTCAGACATGTCAACGTGCAAGAGTATATCTAAAACATAAATGTGTATGCTAAGTTATACATGCATGCCCCACACAGATGTATGTTGAAGAGTAGGTTTCCTATTGATTGAGCTCCTGGAAAATTAAAATTCACCTCAACCCACCCAATTACAAGTGATCAAATGAGTTAATTCTACTATCTTCTAAATATTAACATAGAAAACCCAATGATTCCATGTTTTAATACTCTGTTACTATTTCCAACGTTTCCTGAGCAACCAAATAGAGCAGTAAAAGATTGAAACAAAATACAGACCCCAATAACAAAAGAAACAGATTTCCCTGATAAAGGTATGGGTTTGTGCATGTTTTGTGTATAAAAAAATTGACACTCGAATCCAATTTTACCTTGAATGGAGTGGATTAGAAGAACCACTAGAAGTGTGAGGTGACGGGAGAGAAATGAAACGAAAAGGGTTTTGGGAATTGAAGGAAGCTGAATGTCGATAACTCCTTGTTTTCAATGAAGAAGATGATGATGAGACTGAGATCGTAAACGCCGTAGAAGAGAGACAACTCGCCATAACTTTCTTTCTCTATCTACACCCTCTCCAAAATCACTGTTCAACGAGTTATGAAGCCGTGGAGGAATGAAAAATCAAACTCGATTTTGAAGGGAAAGTGGGTCACTTTCCTAGGAAACAAACAAACAACGGAAAGTAGGCAACTCTCTAAAGGGGCCAGATAAGAAGAAGAATAAAAATATGTGGGCCTGATACTGAGAGTTTGTCGTGTTGGATTAGTCACGAATGGCCGTTTACGTTGGCGCATATCCCGCGTAGGGGCCCACAGAGTGCAGGTATTTTCTGTGAGGTAATGGGCCTGGATGCTTTGCAGGATGGGCCAAGCCTGGATTCTTGCGGAGTGCATAGAAAAAGTTATTAAAGGGATTTAAATTATTAAATAGTTAAAATATTTAATTTTAAACATTAAATAGTATTATCAAACAAGTCTTTAATGTCATGCTCAATTCAACAAAAGCCGTCATATGAATTTTACTCTTTTTTTGACCATTTGAAAAGAAAAATGAACAAAGACGGATCAACAATAGCAATAGAGATTATTGTAATTTTGCTACCTTTTAACTTCTGATGATTTTCTATCTATATTTTTGTTTTAAAATTATTGAAAATAGGAAAAAACAAAAAGGAGAAAGATGAGTTAGAGAAACAAAAAAAAAATAAAAAAAATATCCCATGTATGATATGAATCTGTGACTTTGTTTCTGTATCCATCAACAGCTAATAATGTAGTCGGTGACCGTGACAAGCCTGAGAATTGATACCAATCACGGAACCAAGTGGAACTTTTGAAGTGGAGAAATATTAGTGTAACCTTTACACGTCTTATTTCGTTCAATCACAGGTCTGATTAACATCAGACCGGACACGTGTGAAGGAGGCCAAATTTAGAAACCACCTCACATATCACTGACTCACTGTACTACACCTGGAGCCCCGTGCTTTGACCTTTCGGTCCATTTGGTTAGGAAAACAAAATGACGAAAAATGAAAATGATAGAAAGTGAAGTGAAAGAAAGAAAAATTGTATAAAATATATTTTCATGAATGTATTTGGTTAGAATGAAAAATTTTAAAACAATTTCATTATATTGTTTGAAAGAAAGTAAAGTCATAAAATTTTTTTATAATTGTCTAAATTGCCCTTAATTATATTAAATCGGTCTAAAAAAGAAAAACAATAGGTAATTATATTTGAAAGTTAAAAAATTTTAAAAAAGTGGTTCGAAACATAATTCTAAGACAGTCACTAACACAAAGGTCTTTGGGCCAAATTATGTGATTAATTAAATTCATACCAAAATTTTTTAAAATTAATAACCAATAAAATATTTTAAGAAAAATAAAGGTAAAATGGAAAGTTAGTTATAGATCATAACTTTTTTGCATTTCTTTGTGTTTTTTATAAGAAAAAAAGTTGGTTATTTGTGAGAAAATTCAATGATGAAATAAAATTATTTTTCTATCATTTCTATTTTTCATGCTAACCAAACACATGAAAATTTTAAAAGAAATTTCTTTCTTGCATTTTCTACCATTCCCCCGCCAAACAAACGAGCCCTTTAGAATCTTAATTGCTAGTTCCACGCGCCATTACAGAACTGCATCCCACATACAGTCAAATCTACCTGTAAAACAATTAAATTGGGAAAGAGAGACCTTGAGAAAATTTTTCTTCCCATTTTCTAAATTCTTTGAATTTTTAATGTTTTAATTTAAATCTTAAGCTCCTTCCAATCAACTCCTACTGTGTATCATTTGTATCCACCTTTCAATCTATATAATAAAGTAGCTTACAATTCAAATTTCAAAAGATAAACAAAATGACTTTTGCTTTTCGCGATTCAGATCGTTTTAAATTTTACTTTAAAGTTAATCTAACGGCTAATATTAACACCCTAAATTTAATAGGAAAAATAGACCCCTAAGGGTGTGTTTGGAGTGACCTTTTAAAAATACTTTTAAAACTTATTTCTCATAAGTAATTTAAAAAAAAAAAAATAGTGTTTGAAACCGCTCCAGCACTACCTCTACTACCCCCACCCCTACCACCACTACCTCTACACCACCACCGCCACCACCGCTGCCACCACCCCCACCGCCGCCACCATCACCACCGTCACCACTACCATCGCTGCCACCACTACTGTCTCCATCGCTGCCACCACCACCGCCGCTGCCACCGTCGCCGTCGCTACAGCCACCACCGCCGCCACCACGGTCATTGCCACCCACCACAACCATCACCGTCTTCTACCACCACCACCTCTCACCCCCACTACAATCGATACTTAAATTCATTTATATCTCATCTATGTTTGTGATTTGATTTTGGATATGAATACAAATGTTTATTGTTTACTATTTTTTATTACTCTGTGCCTTCAGGCACAGGCAATAACTAGTTCTTCTATAAACTAACAACTATTTTTTAAAATCTATTTACAAATATTATTTTTTGTGAGCCAAAATATTTTCTATAATATTTTATTTGGTTTTTCAAGTGACAGAATCAAAGGAAAAAATTAAAAAGAGACAAGAAGAATAATTTTGTGCATCGCACGAAGCGGACTGTTGGTTTATGCTATATGAAAAATGCTATATAACCCAAATGAAATCCAAAAGTTAAAACTCAAATGTATATCATCCTTTTGATGAGTGTGGAATAAGTGAGTCCCACTGAAAAAATTGATGGGACATACTCATCTAAGGGATGATATGCATTTAAGTTACAATTTTTTAGGTTTCATAAAACTCCACCAAGTCAACCCCTAACTTCTTGATTGAAAAAAAAAAATTTCCAAACCTCCACTAGTTCAGAAAACAGAGCAGCCGAGGTTACATATTTTGTATTTTGAATGTAAGTCATCCATTCATCGGTTATGATGATGCACAAATTAGTTTGCACACCACCTGTCAAGTAAACAATAATTAAAGCAGTAGTAAGTAGAGAGACATAGAAACACATATATTTATAGTGGTTCGGTCAACATGACTTACGTCCACTTTGAATGGCTAGGGTCGCGCGGGTGTTTTATTACTTCAAGTGTGTAGGGAGAACAGATAATTACAAGCTATGAGAGGGAGAGGAGAGATGTGCTCAATTGAGTGTGATGCCCCCCAAGTATTGGCGAGACTTACAATTTATAGTCGTCTCCTAACAGATTGTGGCGACTTAATAATAACTAAATAGCTGATCTGGTGGATTTAACGACCTTTTCTCAAAGGGCGAGACAATTATGGTGTTCTCCATGAGATTCAGTCAAAAGATGATGTGATGGTTGACTCTTTCCAAGGCGGCAAAGATGAGACTCTTGAATGACCCTGCATGTTTCCCTGCTGATGTAGCTCCTCGAACCTGATAAGCTTGACCGGGTGTGAACCACATTGAGGCTGGACTTGCTGGATCTTTTGGAGTTGAGCTATTAATTTAGGTCGTGCTTATAACATGAATTGAGCCCTTGAGCTTGGCTCATCAAGTTACATAAACAATTATTTGAATAAGACTTTATGAGAAGTTATCCAAATAAAAGATTAAGTTGTTAAGAAAATGTTAAAAGAATCCAATAATAGGAAGCCACATAAGATTATACAAAATAAATTATTCAAAAAAATCTTAAAAATAGGATTGGTAGAATGAAAGCCTCTCCTCATTTCTAGATACTTTCTTTTAGGATATAAAAGGCTCGTTTGATTGTCGTATGGTAGAAAAAAGATTGTATCAGTTAATAAGGACTAATTATGTATAAGTGGATAAAATATAAAATTAAATATGAGATAAATTTAATACTCATTTTGGTAAGACACCGGGGTGGAATAATAGAATATTAATTACATATTGACCAAAAAATCATTAGTATTGTTTGGTTATTATTGTTTTTGTTTATTTGGTGGGTAAAATAGTAAATTTATAAATTAATACACTTGAACAAGACTATAATACCACCTCCATATGTGGTATTATAATTGGCTCAATAATACGAATAAAATTTATTATTTGGATAAGCATTTGAAATAAGATTATATATGATACAAAATATTTGTTGCAACCAAATACAATATAAGATTGAATTAGAGAGTTTTAATTTATTATGACTTCTTAATACACCCCTTAATACTGTAACCAAACGATCCCAAATTTTTTACCATATGACATTAATTATAACTCCTCCTTTATTTTTTTAAAAAAAAAGTACTTTCTATAGCATGTGTCATAATCATCCATCAATTAACTAATAACTCTTCATTTATTTTTGTTTTAAATTATTTTTTAACACCCCAAATTTGTTATAATTATTTATTTTTACTTCTTTACTTCTTAAACAGTAAAGCAAAAGAGAAGAGATAATAGTGAAAGGGTAATAGAAGGCGATGAGATGTAAATTTCGTATATTGCACATGATCGTGGCTAATTTATAATATAAAATATGACAAACTTTAATAAGTTTATCTGACGGCCTCAAATAGACTCATCAAATAACCATTAACATTCCTCTCAAAATCATTCACATTGATTAGCATTATACCGTGCCTTCAAGCACGTATTACCGTAATAAATGGATAAATAGAAACCCGACTAAATATGATACAAAAATTACACAGTCAAAAGTCGTATTTCAACAGTTTCTTTCTTCTTGTGGACGTTCGATTCACGCTCTCCAAACAAGCGTGGCCTAGTCTCCCACCACTCCCCAATCATGTTCCATCTTCACTTTCCCTCTCATATTATTCACGAGAGCAAGTCACCTCCTTCAATATTTCAAAAAATTTCGTGTCCATCATTCATTGATTATGGCTTCGTATAAATTTGTGGGTCTGGATTCTCTCTGTGAAGAAGTAGGACAAAAGTACCCAAATCCATGGAAGAAGACGAAAGAGAGATTCTCGTTCCAATGAACAAATCAATGTCGTCAGACTACCAAACCCATGAAGGAGGAGGTGAATTGAAGAGTTTCAGATCAGGTCTCACATGGATGTTTATCGATCAATCAAACCTATGGAGGGCTGGTCTGTCATGGTCGATCTTCTTTCTTCTCACCATTGGCGTTCCTTTGGTTTCATACTTCGTGTTTTCTTGCTCTAGCTGCGATCAGGTGCACCGTCGGCCTTTCGATGCGATTGTTCAATTGTCTCTTTCAATATTCGCCACACTTTCGTTCGTCAGTCTCTCTTGCTTTTCTCGGACGTATGGACTTCGGAGGTTTCTGTTCCTTGACAAATTGTTTGATGTGAGCGACAAGGTTCACCAGGGATACACAGATCAGCTCCATGTATGTTTCTCTCTCCCCCCCTTCCTTGTCTCTGGTTTACTGATTCTTGATCTATAATTGAATTTCTTTCTGATATTATGTGTTTTATTGAGTGCTTGCTAATTTTGAACCTCTTTTGTTGGCCAATATAAAAGCATAAATTAAAATAAAGTTTGTTGGAATTCATTTTTGTTTGATATGAAGTTTGTTGGAGTTCATTACCCTCTCTTGATCAATAAAAAGTTTATAATCATAGAATAAGTTTGAGAAAAGGAATTTGTTATGGGAATTTTGTTTTTTTTGTTTGAACGGGCAGTGTTCGGGTCTTCTTACACCTCGATTAATCTCATTCCCAATTCGGTCAAAGTGACATCTACACCGAGACTAGGGTATTTATAGTGATAAATCACTCATAGTATGATCCAAACAATTTCCTATGTTTACACGTCATTCTTATCACTTGAGCCACTTTTGGGATTGTAATGGGAATTTTGTGAATAACAACCGATGATTCATGATAAGTATGAATTGAATTAAGTGTACAAGATAGAATTTGAGTCTAATCCACTACTCTATTAGTTACAATTTGTTGTTATCCGTCTATTAGGAAGACAATTGGCTGTTGGGTAATTTTGTTGTATATATATATTCTCTGTAAATGAATGGTCCAACCAAATCCTACATTCTTGCTCTAACTTGGGAAAATTGCTCTCCCCTGTTTTTCGTTTGAGAGGGGCAGACAGAGCAGTTTCCTATATATATGACTCTTTTTGGGAAAGTGATATTGATTTTTTTTCTATTTTGTCTTCTGCTTTATACGTTATCATCATTCCCTTTTCCCTTTTTATTTTTATCTTTTTTCATATTTTCAGTTCCAGTGGATTTTTACTGTACAGCAACATTTGTTTTTCTTTGAGTAAATCTCATAAATGCCATATGAACTATGATATTTGTTTTAAATTGCCCTTGAGCTTTCAATTGTCTCAAATTTTTCTCTAAACTATGTAATTTATTTCAATCGACCCTTTAATCTTAACAGAATCTGTTTCATTGATAGTTAATCTCAATAAAATCTATCTCATTTATCGGTTAATCTTAATGGAAGGAGTTTGATTGAAACAAATTATATAATTCATGGAAAAAATTGAGACAATTGAAAGTTCAAGGGACAATTTGAAACAAAGGTCATAATTCTAGGGGCAGTGATGCGATTTACCCTCTTTTTTTTTTTTGGATTTTTTGACCCGAGAGTGTTTGAACCCACTTCATAAGGTGACCCATAGGCTTTGGCAGTGTCCTATAAGTAGACTAGCATTAGTGTTGTAACTAAATCGTGATTTCTCAATATATACCCACTCATTTATAATCCTATATAATAGGTTTGTGTCATGGGTCGTCCTGGACAAGTTATGTATAATTGTAGACAATTAGATTAAGATTGTGTGCAATTGATTCGTACAAACCCATTTAATAAACGGGTTTAATTCGTCAACTTAAATATGAGCCGATATTCATACTTCATGATTTCGTATCGATGTTGTGTGTGAATAATTACCAAAGCGATTCATAGGATCCAATACAACAACATCAAAACCTAGAAAATTAAGGCTCTTACATCAGATTCTAGAGAGTAGATTGTCTTGCTTGAAAATTAGTCTGCTGATGTAACCACAATTGGCCAAACTGGTATCTTGGTACAGTTTTTAGACAGAAAAGGAAGCAAAAGCGACTTTTCTTTCCAACCAAAAAAAAAAATTTGTATTAAAAGCTATCACAGGGACCTTGCTTACCTTTCGACTCTCACAAGTCACAAACCACTCATTTTTCTTGCAAAAAAGTCTTCAAACACAAACATATGTCATATGATTGAGAGACATACTACCAACCAATTTTATTTGGATCTAAAACGATTTGGTACCTCATATGATACGAATACAGGTACACGGTACTATCCTTTATGAGGTTAAATTTAGCCAATGAATTAAATTTTGTTTTGAAAAAGTCCAAATGTCCAAAATGTTTCCCTTTTCATGAAAATTAAAATGAATTATTAATTGAATATTAAAATTCCTATGTTTCATGGTGTTTCGGTGTGTTTCGACCTATGTTTGGGAATGTTTTGGTTGTTTCGACCAATATTTTGGAAACAAATTTTCAAATTTTTTCTTTATTTCCATCTTGTTTTCAAAACATTACCGAAATGTTTTTTTTTTCCAAGTTCACCGAAATAAAATTTTGATCATTGGGTAGGTTTTTGCATTAGGAGAAAAATTCAAATCACAACTGTGGACCTAGACAGTATTGTGAAAATCAGGAAAAAAAAAAAAATCATGTGAAAATTTTCAAGCAGAAAAATCTTGAATGATTTGGTCATACTTCAAATGAAATCAATATATAGATCAGTTCTTGGATACACATGACAAGCTTAACTAACCTTGTCTTATTTATGCAGAGATCATTGAAGCTCCTGTCTGCTTTTGTTCTCCCCTGTTTTGTAGCCGATGGTGCATTCAAAATTTGGTGGTTCATCTCAGGTGGAACCCAAATACCCTACTTTGGTAACATCTATTTGAGCAACACCATTGCCTGCACATTGCTGATGTGTTCATGGCTGTATAGGACATCAATTTTCTTCCTGGTGTGTGTGCTCTTCCGGCTTATTTGCTATCTGCAGATACTCAGACTTGAAGATTTTTCTAAGGTTTTTGAAAGGGAGTCTGATGTGGATTCAGTCTTGATAGAACACCTTTCGATCAGAAGGAATCTCAAGATCATCAGTCATCGATTCAGACTGTTTATATTGTTGACTGTGATCTTAGTTACAGCAAGTCAGTTCACTTCACTTCTTGTTACAACTGAGACTGGCTCTATGGTCAATATCTTCACAGCTGGAGATCTAGCGGTAATTCTTCATTCCCACCTCTTTGCTGTTCATGTTTACATCGGATAAGATCCATTGGATTTTAGAACACAATGTTCAACGTAGGTCTTCCCTAAGTGATGTGGGATTGGGTCGTCACAATCCACCCACTTCTTCGTTTGGATCCGTTCCAGCTAGTGTAACGTGGGTCTTCGGAAGATGACCCCCATCGCTCTAGCTGTCACTTTCCCGATTGACTACTGTGACGGACAAGGTTCCATAGATTATGGTGCATCCATACAACAAGGATCAGTGACTGATATCATTAGTGATGTCCCGAATCATCATTGTTCAATTTTGAATGCTTTGAGGTAGACCCACATGACTTTAAAACTCATTCTACAATGAAGGTAAAAACTCAAATGTATCGAGCACTCCACACATATTGACCATGCAATTGAGGAATTGAATCAGCACAGCTTTACCATGTGTAACTGCTGCTTTTTAAAAAAAAAATTAATTTCTTGTTGTGGTGCAGTTATGCTCAATCACCCTGGTGACTGGACTCTTCATATGCCTGCGCAGTGCTGCAAAGATCACACATAGAGCACAGTCCATTACATGCCTTGCGGCCAAATGGCATGCATGTGCTACTATCAACTCCTTTGATGATTTAGATGATGAGACTCCAAAAAATCAGATAAATTCATCCCAGCAAGTATTTCCTGTCAATGCCAATTGGGAATCGGACAACGATGAAGGAGATGCAGATGATGAGCTTGATAACACAAATATGGTGCCAATTCATGCCCATACGATCTCCTACCAGAAGAGACAAGCACTAGGTGAGTTCTATCAAATTGTATGTGGTTCTTTGTGCAAGACTATAAGATACTGTACCCAACTATATGAGTAAATAAAGACAACTCATTTAAGGTCAATTTTCAACTCCAAAACGTCACTCACCCTGGGGTTAATTGACATTTTGGGGAGAAAAATTGGGATTAATCCTTAAAAGTTGAGATCGAATTTCATTTCATAGTAACATCACTCTTATTTTCTATTAATTTTTTGTGCGGGACTAGAAAATAAATCTCCAAATCGAAAAGTAACTCCTCAATACTAGAGTTTTAGTACTTTGCAGTTTGCACCATAATGACGAGTTATTTATGCACAAAAGTAATAAGGGTGAAATATTTGCAGTGTCATACTTCGAGAATAATAGAGCTGGAATTACAGTGTATGGCTTCATGCTGGATAGGACTTCGCTCCATACAATATTTGCCATTCAGATGTCTCTGACACTGTGGATACTCAACAAGACAATTGGTATTTCATGAACTTCTCTCTACCTGTGTTTTTGTGTGCGCGTGAGAGAGATATATATTCTTGTTTGTATAAATCTTCATGTTAATTTTGCATTGTATAGTTCATCTTTTTGCAATAATGGTTATTGAATTTGAGATGCACTCCATCCAAGAATTTCTAGAACTGCATGGAGTCATGAGCCTCATGGCTCTTTTGGCTTTGCAAACTGTCAAAAACTATATTAATTTCATTCAGAGCAATGCTATATGGAATAGCATTTTCCTTTCACTAAAACATCCGCATACAATTGATGCATTTGACACGAAATCGATTTCTCTCTCTTTCTATGTGTAAGCTTTAGTTGTTGGAAAATAAACTTGATATGCTATCTTATTGAGGAGTTATAGCATATGTAATCTAGTGTTTTAGGTAAATACAGTTGAGTTGAAGAGGGGTCTATCTTGAGTGTGATTGTAATTCATTTGGATGAAAATCATTTTAGTTTGGGTGTTTAACTCTTCCTCTACTTCCTTCACTTGTATTTCTATCCCTCTTGCATCCATTAAAATAATATCAAAGTAGTTTTCTAATCGGAGTAATTCCAACATCCTTTGGCAAGTGGAAGATTGTTTGCAGCTAAGAAGAGTAAGATGATGATAGATAAATATCTACGTAAGCCTAAACACTGTATAATTGGGCATGGGTTTTCAACTTAAAAAAGCGCAGTGAATAGGTAGAGTGACCCGCACCCTTATATGGTCCAAGACTCCCTCATTGCCAAGCAATGTGAGACTGACACCCCAACAATTCCCTCTCGAACGAGACTTACAATAGATGATCATCACTATTCTTTCATCCGGCATAAGGAGTTAAATCCACACAGTGGCTTAAGTCATGACTTTAATATTACTTGTTGGGCATGTGTTTTCAACCCAAAAGACGCACTTAGTAGTTGGAGTGATCTGCTCTCTCATATGGCCCAAGTCCTCTCATCACTAACCGATGTGAGACTCGTTGGATACCTTAACATAATTATGGGTTGATAACTTTTCCAAAATGATGTAGACAATCTTCAAATCCTACTTCATCTACAATGCTATGAACCGCTAGAATATTTCTTGCTTGTTGTGCCTCAACAGTATGGAAATTGAATAATAGGAATAGGTTGGAGTATAAATAATTTATTTTCATTTATTAATATATGAAAATCCCACAAGAAACCAATTCACTCCTCGGATAATTTCCATCGGTCATCAAATCCTGCACATGGTATAAAATAAGAATGATAGGAAAATAAGGGAAAAACAACACTTTGACACTTGAAAAAAATAAAAAAATCATTAACCAGTTTTGTCTCCTATATATCTAGTGAGTTGGGAGGATTACAATGGGAGGAATAGTATTGGTATTGAGTAGTATGTAAATTTAGAGGATTGTGTAGGGCTGTAAATGAATCGAGCTACTTATGAACAGTTTGGAATTGACTCGGATAAAAGCTTGTTCAAGTTCATATATTTATCTTACAAACCAAGTTCAAGCACAACAAATGGTTGAGCCCAAACAATGGACTCGTTAAGCTCGTGTACCAAGGTGTGTGTAAAAGAGTTGAGTTTGATCTTGGCCATGAATCGTCTGAACACTGAGTTTAAGTTTGAACTTAATTTTGGACTTGATTCATTTAATCAATTGAGTCAAGTTGAGGTGACCCCAAGTATAGACAAAAAATTAACTAGTTGAGTTCTGATAATACGTCCAAAACTCATAACGTTCTCGAGTCAATCCCAAATATATTTGTCATCACTAAACGATATACTACTTTGAATTTCAAGTCGCTTTAGATCATTTTTAACCGTAGTGTGATTACTCTCTCTTTTTTTGGTTCAACGGTCATGGTTGTCCGAGACAACTTACACGCAGCTCGACTAATCCTCTCTTTGGTCCAGTAAAAGACAGTAATTATTATCATGAAAGCATGAGATGAGAGAGACATACTTAATTATTGCAGTCAACATTGGGGTCCATAGTTATGTTAGTATTGAGCAGGCATAGCTGGGGGATAATATGTGCTTTAGCAGAGATGATCTTGAGCTTTTGTGCCCTAGCCTTTATACACTTGCAAACAGCCTCCCAATCTGCTTGTGAAGCACCAGCAATGTTGTCTACTGCTTCTGCTCCGGCGCAACATTCAGAGGTGCTGGTACCAACCAGGAACTGCTCACATGGCTGAAACTTCCTTACCACCTCACCACATGACTTTATTGCCGCGGTGGAAAAGATGTGGTCAGAGCCAAAACCACCAACACCGCCGCCCAAACAAAGCCACCACCCGTCATCTTTTTCGCCATTTTGGTCCAAACTTTGTAGAGAGAGAGAGAGAGAGAGAGAGAGAGAGAGAGAGAAGGTGGCTATAGTATGCAACCCCATTTATAGTGCATGGATGAGCAAGGATTTAGGTGGTGGGGAATTTGTAACCCTATGAGGACCATAATATGAAGGGGTTAAGCTAGTAAGATTATGAACACTTTAGGGTGTGTTTAGTAGCAATTTTCATTTAATGTGATTTTCAATTAGGTGAACTTAAATTAATTACAAGAAGCTTTTTAAGATTACATGAACATCATTTAATGCATCATGGTTGCAATTTTAGTAGTTGTCAAAATTGCTTCATACCCTGTAGAGTTGAGTTTGATCTTGACCATGAGTCATTTCAACACGAGTTTAAGTTTGAACTTAATTTTGGACTTGATTCGTTCAATCAAATGAGTCGAGTTGAGGTGGGCCCAAGTATATTCAAAAAATTAACTAGTTGAGCTGTGACCGAATGTCCAAAGCTCATCACGTTCTCGAGCTAATTCCAAATATATTTTTCATGACTAGACGATACTAGTCTGAACTTCAACTCGATTTAAATCATTTTTACTCGTAGTGTGATTACTATCTTTTTTTTGGTTTAACAGTCATGAGTATCTGGGTCAGTTTATGCATACCTCGACTAATCTCCAGTCTAGTGATTAGGTGAACTTAAATTAATTACAAGAAGCTTTTTAAGATTACTTGAACATCATTTAATGCATCATGGTTGCAATTTACTTAGTTGTCAAAATTGCTTTTTTTTTTTTCTTTTCACTTTTAGATGATATAAATTGAAACCATACCCTAGTAATAAATTATTATCATTTTTTAATAATTCATCCAAAGCAGAAGAGAAAACACCCACTAAAAGTGAAGAAAAACCCGAAAGATGACAATCCAAGGAGGAGAACATAAGAAATTGAACCTTGACTTTGGTTTTTCGTGCTGTTAGAACTAGCTAGGTTATTAGTCATACTTTATAAATAAACTAGGGGTAATCCATGCCTAAAAGCACGGTGCAATGTGAATAGTTTTGAGAGAGATGTTGGTGGTTATTATATAAGTCTATTTAAGATTGTCAGATGGACTTATTAAAATCTGTTATGTTTTATATTATAGATTTATAAGAACAACTACTTTTATTGATAAATTTTCTTGATTACAATCAATCCAAATTATAGATTGATATAAATTTCTTGATCTCTTCCCTCAATTGATGCGTGAATGTCTTTTATCTACTAATTTCTTGATCTTCTCAATTCATTGATGTAATTTGATTTTCATTGTTATTCATCTTAATTTCCTTCAATCATGCCTCAATATTTAATACTCCCTCTCAAGGTGGTAACGATTGTGAATTTCAAAATTAAAGTCTAAGCTCATACTCGGTTTGATCTCATACTCAACGTGACGGCTTGCTCTACTGCCAATCGATATAAATGAATCACGTGTTTACCACCATAAGATTAGTCAAACATGATGAATAAATCGCTAACAAAAGCAAAACATGGCGAAATTGTCCCTCGGGGGAGGGCGGAGGGCGGAGGGCGGAGGGCGGAGGGAGGAATTGAAGTAAGGAAAAGAAAAAGATTGCAAAGAGAATATATTTTCTTTCATTATCATTCATAAATATAAGAAAGCCCACAAGAAAGTTTTTTCACTCACACAATATTCTGCGACTATTGTTTCCATGAAGTTTGTTCCACACACAAACAAACCATCTTCACCCTTGAAGAATTTCAATAGTCCATCAAATGCTGCACATTAAATAAATTAGAAAAGATTAGAAGAAGGAAAATGCTATGTAAAGCAGAATAAAAATGACATTAATCAATACTCTCCCTTTAATCAAGTTGTTGAGAGATGTTGACTAGGTATAGGTCTAGCTATGGCATCATTTTAATGTTCAAACAAACAATCTTACCCTTAGTAGCCCGAGTATTTTACGATTGGACTAGACAATGATCACATTAATTGATAGATGAACTTCACAATTCTGATTTTCCTCTGATATATATTTATCTCAAATTCTCTCAATGATAGATCATTCACCATGAATTCAAGGAACTTTTATTTTATCAATATGCTATGAGTGATCTACCATAATGAAAAATTATTAAAAAAATGTATTAGAAAATATGTAAATTTTTTTTGTCGAGAAAAAATAACCATATGAAGAAGAAATGGAGAAAAATGTTCATCGAAAATCAATAAGATGTAATGATATTAGATTTGTACATAAATTGAGTGTACTTGGTTAAATATGATCTTAGATTTAACCGACGTGACACAATACATTTGAATTGAATTTATGGATAGAACTCAATGTTGAAAATTAAATTGTAAGGAAGAATGTCTAAAAATTTATTTACTCGTATCTACGTTTATATATATTTACAAACCAAACTAAATCAAGTCTTATGTCTCAATCATTTGTGTCGGTTATATGAGTCTGTCTTCGCCATTCATTTCGGTCATACATTATATGTTCATTTAAGTTAAGTATTTTTGATGAGACAATTCTGAGAATCAACAAGGAGTTGACATGTGTCTTCGACAAGGGTGACGTGGGCACACCATGGACTGACACGTGTCATCGGCGTCAGTCCCCCTCGGGGCCCCTTGTGAGTGACACCGTGCCCTCGATACATTCTCCCTCGGAACCTTGTGCGTCTAACACGTGTCCTCGACATCTGGGACCCTCAGAGCTCCCTGCATCTGACACGTGTTCCCGACATGATTCCCCCTTAAGCGTACTCCATATTAACATGTGTCATCGACATCGAGGGATCCTCGACGCCCCAACCACTCGACACGAGTCTTCAGTGTGCGTAACGCCCCGATGCCCTCTACCAGACACGTCACCTCGACTCCAGAACCCCCACGCCGACGAGGTATGAATGACAGGATTGACAGTTATCGTGACTTGGAGTTAGGGCTGTTAGTCGAACGAGTCCGAGCCGAGCTTGAAAAACTTGTTTCTTAATCGAGCCTGAACGAGCTAAAAACAAGTCAAGTCCGAGCCGAGCCCGAGTATTTGCACATAAACGAGCCGATCCTGTCGAGTTTGAGCCGAGCTTCTGGGGCTTGTTTTCTAAACGAGCCTAAAAACTTGTTCAAGCTTGGGCTTGTTTAGAAAACGAACCGAGCCTGAACGAGCCGAATTCAAGCCGAGCTCAAGCCAAGCTCGAGTAGCTCAGTTTGATTAACAGCCTTACTTGGAGTCGAAATTGATCAATAATCATTGACTCTCCTTCCTAAGGTAGTCAAAATGGCAGAAAGAGCATGTTAGTGACCAATAATAGTGATGCATGAGGTACAAAGCATATAATTGGGAGTCAATGGACAAAGGTGCCCTTACGCGTGTGCAACCATCACAAGGAAACATTAAATGACTCTTCAGAAGGATGAGACACATTTCTTGCTCGGCGGACTCCGGAAGGAGAACATTAATGGTATGTTTGGTAGGAATGATGAAAAATAGGAGAGATTGAACTTTCCATTTTTAGAGAAAAGAAAGATGTTTTCCCTCGTTCTTGTTTGGTAGGAATGATGAAAAAGTAAGATAGATAAATTTTTTATTATTTTATTTAGAATGAAAAATAAAATAAAAAAATAAATAATATGTTAATACCATAAATGCCCTATTAAATGTGAACCCCACATTATTTTCTTT
Source organism: Ilex aquifolium (assembly GCA_951799425.1). Taxonomy (NCBI): domain Eukaryota; kingdom Viridiplantae; phylum Streptophyta; class Magnoliopsida; order Aquifoliales; family Aquifoliaceae; genus Ilex; species Ilex aquifolium. The sequence continues at coordinate 832,744 of OX637393.1, read as the reverse complement.
GTTAGGTGAAAGAAGTAAAAAAAAGGTGGACCCACGTGTTTTCTATTTTTTCCAAAATGGGTAAGCCGACAGCCATTTGGAGGGCATAAAGGTAATTCAATAAATGTAATCATTATGTCCACTTTCTCTCTCCACTTTTGCGCCCAAATTCGGGCGGATTGAATTTGGTGGCTGGTGGGCGTGAGGCATAGGCTTTCCTTCCTCTTTTCTTTCCTCTCCATTTTCCTTCTTCAACCAAACAAAGAAAAATATCACTTTCCCTCCTATTTTTTATCCACCCTTTTTCCATCCATCCATTTTCCTTCATACCAAACAGACTATAAATGCTCGGGGATCTGAGCATAAAATGCAGAGATTTCTTTCTACATGACAAGGTATACATTTTGTCCAAGGACTGTGCTCCTCACGTGACCTTTCAAATGGGCCAATGAGGGGTTTTCTCTCCAAGAGACCCACATGTCTTCAATGATTACCTCCATTGAGGTATAAATAGCTCTCACAAATTCGAAACAAATGTACGTAAAATCTCACTCAAGCAATAGAATAGTGTTTTTCCTCTCTTTTTGAGTGACAGAGTTCATCTCGATACGTCCGGATCGTTTGGACTGCTAGAAAAGTAATTCATCACCACTCCTTATACCATCTCTCACATCCATTTGCCACGGTAAAACTCGTATTCACCAAGGGAGAGATTTGTCTATTCATTTATTGTGCAAAAATCACCATGCACAATTTTCATATATTTTCTTATTATTTCTTTCAACGTTAATTTAGGTCTACCCCTACTCCTAATATTATTAAGAGAAATTATATCATTTTTTCTAACCAGTGCCTCTATTGGCCTCCGTTGAACATAACCAAACTATTTTAATTTATTCTCTCTCAACTTGTCCTCAATTGGAACTACTCTTACCATTTTTTTAATACAGTCATTTCGTATTCTATTATTTCTACTTTTTTCACACATCCACCTTAATATTCTCATTTCTGCTACATTCATTTTGTCATTACGTTGTTTTCTAGTTGTCCAATATTCTGTCTCATACAACATTACTGTCCTAAGCTTATATATATTTAACCAATGTAAAATCATAATCGTGAAAGCATGATAGAGGCATACTTGGTGCAGTCAATGTTGGGATCAATCTTCAGATTAGTAGTGAGGTGACACAGTAGGGGGATTTGCTGGGCCCTATCTTGGAGGATAGGCAGACTCTGTGCGGCATTCTTCGAACACTTGCAAATAGCCTGCCTATCTGCTTGTGAAGCGCTGGCAAGTTTGTCCAATGCTTGTGCTCCGGCACAGCATTGCGCAGTGAGTTGGGCACTGCTGCCAACCAGGTACTGCTCACAAGGGAACAACTTGGGCACCACATCCATACATGACCCGACTGCCGCAGTGGCGGAGGTGGCGGTCAGGGCCAAAACCACCATCCCAATGGCCCACACAAGGCCACTCATCAGCTTCTTGCCCATTTTTCTTCAAGATTCTGCAGAGAGAGAGAGAGAAAGAGACTATTAGACTTACGAAAAAAAAGAAAGAGACTATTAGGTAGAGTTGTCAAGGTGGCTATGGTGTGGAATCTCATTTATAATGCATGGATGAGCAAGGGTTTAGGTGGTGGGGACCAGGGCCGGCCAATAGTATTAAAAAAAAACATGGACTTTAGGCCCCAAATTTTTAAAAAACCTTATAATTATAGATACATAACTAGTTCACATAAAAAATTTAAATTCATGAAAATTTTAGGCCTTATAAAAAGGCCCCAAAAAATTTAAGTCCAATCAAAAAATTATAATTTCAATAATTTGGGCCTGCAATTCAATCATAATATTAGAAACTCAAAAATCAAAAATTGAAAAAATAAATAAATAAAATCTCTCTCTCTTTCTTAAAAAACAAAAACAAAGTATCACATCCTCTTCTCTCACTTAAAAAAATTAAAAATATTTTTTTTTTTAAAAATAATATTAAAAATAAAAAGATCTCATTTAATATTACCACTTTAGATCTCAATTTAGCTTGAGCCGCCCTTGGTGGGGACCTGTAACCCCATGAGAACCACGCATGTTTTCAAGTGCATATAAAGTTGGGAAGGGAATTAATAGTTATCAAGTTGTGTTCCAACAGACTACCTTTTCTGCATTTAATGAGTTTGTTACATTTACCACCGGGGTGGTCTAGTAGGATACGAGTCGAACTTCTCACCTTGAGGTTGAAGATTCGAATTTTAGAGTTCACATTGGGGTTCGGTGGTTGACCGTCATGATAAGTTAGCTCGATTCGTTCTCGAGAGAATTAATGGGCGCGGTCAGAGGCATCATGATTCCATCAATGAGGGTTTATTGATGTGGTATCTGGACACTCTCCTTTGTCCCATCCCTTTTTCAAACATCAAAAAAAAAAAAATTTTGAGTTTGTTGCATTTAAAAGTTCCCAGTATTTCATTGCTTAAAATCCCCTTGTTGACCAGGTTTAAGACCCGGAGAGGAAAGCAACTCTAGTAGATAGCATATACTAAGGCTTCATGCATTCAGAAATTCGTGCATGAAAAAAGATTGTGTAATATAGTTTTAACATTAATATTGTTTTCTAAATTTATCATAGTGGTAAGTTGCTCGATTATAAAACAAGCGTCATGGGTTTGAAACATGAATACAATCTCTTTGCATGCATAATTACGAGTCTATGACTATATACATGTCACTCCCCCCAAACTCTACCGTAATAGAAGTCTTGTGTACATGGTTGTTTTTTCTCCAAAATTGATGGGAAGAATCACCAATAAGTCATACTTTTTTCCATGTTGATTCTTTTTTTCTATAAAGAATCATTAAATTCTATCATATTTAACTTAAGACGATTAAATTGTACTCTTGATAATTTATTCTCAAGAAATTTTAAACTCCATCAATAATATGTTGTGTTCTAATTTTATCTTTCCAATAAACACACCAATTATATTTCTACTAATTTAGTAGTGTCGCAAAAGCAAATTAAAAATAATGTTTTCTAATTAAATGCATGACATCCTAAACTCATAAATCTATACTACTATAAAATGTCAACAAAAGTGAAAAACTTTTGTTTGACTATAATAACTTTAATACAACTATTAATGTGTATACTACCCTTTTTTATTTAATATATATATATGTGTGTGTGTGTGTGTGTGTGTGTGTGTGTGTGTGTGTTATTTTATAAATCTTTAAATGTCTTGATTCTTCATATTCATACCAGGGCCGGCCCAACAGTTCAAAAAATAAAGTCTGAGCTTTAGGCCCCATAATTTTAGATATATTACTAGCCCACAAAAAAAAATTAAATCCATTAAATTTTAAGTCTTAAAAAAAGCCCCAAAAGTTAAATTCATTTGGGTCCATGAATCAATTCATAACATTAAAATCTTAAAAATCAGATATAAAAAAATAAAAAAGTACTCAAAAGTTAATTTATATTTAATCTACTCATTCTCTGTCTCTCCAATAAAAAAAAATTAAAAAATAGAAACAAAAGTTAAAATCAAAACTCTGTCTTTATCTATCTCCGATAAAAAACAAAAACAAAAGTTAAAACCTCTAGTATCGCATCCTTCTTCTGTCTTTCTCACACAAAAAATTTAAAATAAATTAATTTTTTAAAATAAATATTAAAAATAAAAAGATCTCATATAATGTTTTTGCTTTAGGTCTCAAATTACCTTAAGCCGCCCTTGATTCATATTTGAATAACAGTTGTGTATATTTATTGACATAAAAAGTTGGTGCAACGGTCAGCTGTGTATATTTATTGGCCTAAAAAGTGGGTGCAGCAGTAGCAACGAAAAATGAAAGGTTTTCTTTTGGTACATTTATTCAAGTTTAATGCACTAGGGACCAAATCTACTTGTTATATTTTCTGATTGTTTATGTTTATTTAATTAAGTGACATCCTGTTTTCCCAAGTGCTCCGCTTGTCTCATGTTTTATTTCTTGTCTTTATTAATAGTTTATGTTTTATTTAATCACCGAAGATTACTAATATTTTGAGTTATAAGACTGTTTTATAATGTGTGACTTAATGGAGAAAGATGTTAACAAAGACAAGAAATCAAATGTCATTTGCCCACAGTGTGCTTCTGGTCAATTTCATCCAGCATGAGTAGTTATATGCATTTGGATTTGTGTTTCTTCCTATCTGTATGGGCCATATCAATTCTTTGACACAGACAAACTTTCAACTAAACTAGAATTTTCACCCAGTTAGGGTGACCTAATCAACCATGTTTTTTTACTTTGATTTTTTAATCATAGGATATATGATTCAAAAGTTTTTGAATTTGGAAACTTTAACATTTATACTAACGCAATTTTCTAACGAATTTAAGCTAGATATCAAGGGACAAGAAAATTCTATGCTGCTGTTATTGGTCTACATAAATTTATGTTACACCTTTCTTAGCCCGAAAATTCTACCATGAGGTGAGAGAAAAACGATGACAAAACTTTTTAAACTCAAGTAGTTGTTAGTTAGTTATTGTATAGTGTTTATTTATGAATACAAACCTTGTGTTTATTATAATAGCTTGTAAATCACAATTGAAAATAGTAGTTGTGCACCGATTATACTTGCCATTGCATTTACAAAACCTTAATTTTCTTATAACAACTTTGTTAAGAATTTTTCAACTTGTTATTTTTCTACAAATTGTTCTCAATGTGGAGAGATGCATTCAAACCATTGATTAGGAATATTGTTGTACCCTTCCTGTATTGATTTGTAGATATTGAACAAAAGGAAGTCAAGAGACATAGACGTAGATATTAGATACTCAACTCCCACATTCTTATCTTACTTCGATAGAGTCAAATATTAATATATCCATAACACAATTGTTCTATCAACTTATATGTGAAATTTATAGGATAACCATTGTTTGGTGTTTAGTTTAGATGACAAAAATCTACTTATGGTTGTTGTATGTTTAGATAGAATTAACATTTATATGTGATGATGGTTTTTGTTTGATAAATGAAAATTTGAATTATTAGACAATATTAATCTATTAATCTAAATTAACCGTCTAACATCTATAAACATATGAGATAAAATAAGTTACAATAAAGTTTGATGATTTAGGCGATCTCTCTAATCTTAAAATATATAGTGAATAATGCACATTTTATTTGTCTTGTGGATAATAACTTGCTATGAAGTGAAACACGTTATTGGGTACTGTTCTCCATGTGAACAGTTCAAGGTCCTAATAATTAGGGGTGTTCAAAGTTTCGATTGGCCGTAATTTTCTACCTTACCTGACCCTACCCTATTCTACTGAACGGCTAGCCGTAGAAATCGGGTAGGAATGCGGAAGAGTTTTTGATCTTCCGATTAAATCGGGTAAGAATGCGGAATACCCATCAATTTCCGCATTCCTACCTTACCCTACCCGCAAAAAATATATTTAATTTTTTTATATTTTTTTTAGTAATTATAAGAGTATTTGTGTGGTATAATTTATATTATAACATTGTTATTGTTGTGGATGTTTGAGTTGCTAAAACATATACTTGTTTTTTGTGTAGGTTACATGATTTGTGGTCAACTGGTGATCTATTGGAACAGTTATGATTTTAATGTGTTTCATATGATTTAAACTTAAAATAATTGTTATTGTATTTGTGTAATAATTATGATGGATTGATGTTCATGCTTTCTTGTGTTTTATTGTAATTATTGTTGTAGTTGTTTTAGGTTTTAATGTTATTGATTTATTGTGTTGTTAAATTGGTGCATGTTATTTAATTGAATTGTTAAAATGATCCAAAAATTAATAACTGCAAAAGTGTTTACCCGACTTCCTACTCGATTAATCGGGTAGGAATACCACACCTGATCGGGTAGGGTAGACCAAGAAAAAATTCTTCCGCAAAGTATCGGGTAGGAAGACGGAATACTATATTTCCTACCCGTAGGGTAGGGTGAACACCCCTACTAACAATAAATATTAGTTTTTTTTTTTGTTGACAACAAATTATGATTAAAAAAATATGCCTATATTTTTTGGTTATGTTCTCTCTGTGGGTTTATGGAGAAACAATGAATTGTCTAAAATTGTTATTTTTAGATTAATATTTAGCAATGTAAAATGTCAGATTAATACCGGAACAAGATTTGAAAATACTATCTTAATCATGACAGAGACAAGAAATATCCTTGTAAAACTTTTGATGAATCCCTACAAGAACACAAAGAAAAAATTGAGGGTTTATATGATTAAATAACACTTATATTGACAATTTGAATATTCAAAACGAGTCACGTGCAACGCACGTGTGTACCAACTAGTCTAATAATAAATACATATAGAAATGATGAGGTATAAAATTCTATTTTTCCTAAATCTCAACCATAAAGGCATACCTTATATAAATAAAAAAACATAGAAATTACTGTTTTAAGGCATACCAAAAAAAAAAAAAAGAATTCAAGCATTCGAAGCTATGAACATTGTATTTACGAGATAAGATAAATAAATTATGCTATGTAGTATTCACTTGCATGTGATATCTTATACGTCAATAGGGTGCATGATTTGATAATTAAAGGTATGACTTTATTTTATTTTAATTTAAAATACAAAAAATGATATTCCAATAAATAAAATTGGATATAAATTATAAACAAAAATATAATTTGTGTGTTTATGGGAAGGATACAAAACATACCATTATTGGAGTTTAGAACTTCTTGGGAACAAATAATTAAAAGTACGATGATAACCATGATAAAATTTTATAGATTTTTATTTGGGAAAAAGTAAGACTTATTAGCGATTTTCTCAATTGATATGGTTAAAAGACAAAAATGGTATATATTATAAAAACAATGTTATTTGAACCTAATTTATTAGTTTAATTTATTAACCTAATTTACTATAACCCTTAGACTGACTGTGGGTCACTTGCATACGTTGGAATTTGATGTTAATTCAGAGGTTACGATGAAATTACGTCATTAAATCAATTGATCAATACAAATTTTTAAATTTAAATAACATTACTCATATTATAACCCCTTGAAAATAACAAGACACCCTTCTCCCTCTCTTTCTCTCTCTCCACACCTATTTGCCCTCTCTCTCTTACCAATCCACCATCACTCAAACCTCCTATTCTATGAAGAGGAAGAGGTTCAAATATGAATGAACGTAATTAATTGACTTAATTTGTTGACTTAATTTATTATGGTATTTGAATTGACTATGTGGTTTATCAAATATTAAAATTTGGTGTTAATCCAATTATTTCAATAAAGTCACATCATTAAGTTAACAAATTAAATCAGATTTTTAAGTTTGAACAATGCTATGTAACTCAAATCTACAATCCAAATTTACATCCCAAATGAAGGGGATCATTGGATTAGTGGGTCCCATTTAAAAAAGTTGATGGAACCCACTCATCCAATGATCCCCCTTCATTTGAAATATAAATTTAAATTACAAGTTTGAGTTACATAGCATTTCTCTTTTAAGTTTAAATAGCATTACTTGAATACAAAAGAGAGAAGGCCTTTCCACCTGGATGAATCTACCTCATTTATTTGCTTTATATCTTTCCTTAATTGTTTAGTGTTTTTTTCCTAACCTACTAATTGGAAATATGCCTAACAAACTATTTCCTTCAATAAATGTTGGTATCTACTCAACCAATTGGAACGCTAAAACATTTAATTCATTGTTATCATAACTTATTGTGGTTGAGATAAGTCTAAACCCTCAGTAACCAAAAAAGAAAAAAGAAAGGTCCCATTCATTGCACTTCCTTTAATTTTCTCCCAATACTAGATTGTTCCCGAGTCCAACTTGATTAATTATTGATGAGTAATACTATATATCTCAAATTTGTATTTTAAATGTACATCCCAAGGATGATTGGATCAATGGGTTCCAATTAAAAAAATTGATGAGACCCACTCATCCAATAATCTCCGATTATTTGGAATGTAAATTTAGGTTACATAGTATTTCTCATTATTGATACACAACCTTTTGAAAAAAGAAAAGAAAAGTATAATAAGGTATGTGGTCAAAATTATATATATTGTTTTAATTTGTACGAGAAGAAGCTGCTTTTGTTACTCGAATTCGTAATAATCAGGTTAAAATCAAATAATTTCACCACTATATCAAACTCTCTCCTCAAAATTGAAATAAATGCATTGGAGTAAATCCAAATCAATTTTGTTCTTATCTTAACATGTAATTAAACTGTGTGCTAAGCATGGATTTGAAAACCACCGATCCAAATCTCATGTAGGGTCATTGCATGCATTATAAATAGGGTGACAACAGTAACACCTTCAACCCAACAAGCATCTCTCTCGCTCTCTCTATCTCTATCTCTATCTCTTTCTCTCTATCTCTTTCTATTTCTCTCTCTCTTCCAAGTAAGTTATGGGGGGAAAGGTGATAGGTTGTTCAGTGTGCATTTTGGGGTTGGTGGTGGTTTTGGGTGTGATTGCAGGTCCAGTGAATGCAATTCCTTGTCAAAATGCCCTAATCAAACTGTTGCCTTGTGAGCCATTTTTGGTGGGTTCTGCTGAGTCTGTTAGTGTTCCTTGTTGCCAGAGTGTTGAGGCTTTGAACCAAATTGCTACTTCCAAGCCAGAACGCCAGTCTCTGTGTGAATGCTTTAAGAAAGCTGCACCAGCCATGGGGGTTAAGGCTGATAGGGCTAAGGAACTTCCTGACCTTTGCAAGGTCCAGGTCCCTGTAGCCATTGACCCAAGTATCGATTGCAACAAGTAACCTCTCTCTCTCTCTCTCTCTCTCACACACACACACACACACACACACACAGTGATTTGGATCCCTTGGAGATTGATTGCCTTCAATTTTATCTAATGGTAAATCACTTGCTAGTAATCGAAGTGAATTCATTAAGAGCAACTGATTGTCAAAACCTGGAATTTTTCATTAAAAAAGCTTTTCCACTCATAAGAGAGAGATCAAAACTCTTTTTCTCGTCAAAACATCTTCTTTTTCATTAAAAAAGAGCGATTTAAGCATTCACAAACTAATTGCGACGAGGACTTCCAAAGTGGATTTTCTATTAATATAAGGCGAGTCATCTAATTTTGAGATAAATTAAAAAAAAAAGAAGTATTGGGTGGAATCTAGATTCCTCAATACTAATCACTATTAGTTTTGTTTTTTTTTTAAAGAAAACTAGTCACGTACTATGCATGCAATTTGTAAAGAAGGGCCCACATACGTAGACACAATCAAACCTTATTGCCCTTAAATACGAGTCATGCCTTCCAGGCCTAATAACTATATTTACATCGAATAGGCTAACACTTGTTATTAAATTGGATCAATTTGACACAAATTTGAAGGTCAAGGGTTTTATGCATCGAGATTGAAATTGTAGTGACTAAAATAACATTCATTTGAAACTTGAGGACCAAAACGTATTTTTCATTAAACCAATGAAAATTTTGTTTTGTCTCAAGTTATGGAAAAGAATTGAACATAAACCACAATCGGTCTAAGTAAAAATAAGTATCACCATTGGTTGGGATGGCGGAAGCAACCGAGGACCCATTCATCTATTCGGAGAAGTCATGAGCTAACTCTACAATTGACATCTCTGTATCTGCAAATAATTCTCGATGTAAAAACACAGAAAACAAATGACTGATCTTTGAATAGGAAAAAGAGTGGATCCCTGCTCTTCTATCACTTAGTATTGCCTTTCCACTTTATATTTCATTTATGCATAAATCATATATTAATCTTTTTTTTTTCAATATACTTAAATCGTTAAAACTCATCGTTTTTTTTTTTGCAGCATTTGATGAACGGTGGAGATTCTGAGGAGTGAGGGTATAAGATGTCGACAAAGTAGAATAAGCTATAGGCTAGCAATAGCAAAACATCAAATATGAAAGCCAAGATGTTACAACATTTCTGTTGCTCTTGGCAAAGGCTTTTCTATATATTTGTAATAACTATTATCTTATGCATAATAAATTCAATAGAAAAAAAAAAAAGAAGAGTTTTCTTCATGATTATGAGATTTCATTCCTATTCTTCTTTGACAATAAGCGCTACCCCCGGTTGTGCATGCAATACTTCGTCACCGAGTAGTAGATCCACCCGATTCCGCCCTCATACCATTCCCTTCTGCTGCTATAGCATCCATGGAGAAGGTTGTCGAAACACAATTCCTACTACTAGAAAGAAAGAAAATATTTTCATGTCTATCGAGTAAAAAGGAAAAAATGAAGAAAAAAAATCTTTCCAAGGAACCATTAGAGAGAATCCATCCAAGTCACTTTTTAGTTTCATTTGGGTTAGAAACTCTCGACACAATCCATTAATTCAACAAGAAATTGATAGAAACTCGTTGCATGTAGTTTTATTGTTAACAAGTTCAAATCATAATTGAGTTAACGCGAACTCATATTATATGTAACACGAATCCAATTATGCAAAAACGTATTTGTTAGGAATCCAATGAAATACGAATTTGATTAATGATGATTGAAACTTGAAAGTGAATAATGATTGACCGTTAAAAAATTTGACACCACACCACTCTTAGTCTAAAAAATTGGCCCACAACCATACCCATTAGGCTGTTCGTGAACCACCACATTATGGGTCAAGTCGGCCTATAGTCGATGGACCACCAAACTAATGGGCCAACTCACAGGCTGCAGGCTTATCCAAACTCCCTCCTTACCTGCGAACCTTCTTTTTCTCTCTGGCCTAGGACTTATAATGGAATGAGTTCAATGCGAGCCTAAAAAAATTATTTTTTTAACGAAATCTAAAAAATTGTTCATCGCTTGAATAAGTTCAAAATGAACTAAGCCCGAGTATTTGCACATAAATGAGTAAAGTCGAGTCTGTCGAGCTTGTTTTTCAAACAAGTTTAAAATATTATTCAAGTACAATTCATTTAAACGAGCCAAAAATGAGCTGAATCCTAATGAAACTTGAATAGCTCGTTTGCTTAACGGTCTTATGCACAACAAGAATTGGATATTTGAGACCGGATTAAGTAATTACACTTTGCTCCTAAAAATTATGACTTTCATCTTACTTTGTCCTTCAAACTATTGAATTCTCATATTATCACCTCAATTAATTGAATTATTATTATTTTTTAATTGAATTAAAACACAAAATCATTTTTATCTTTTAGAGGAAAAATATCAACGCGTGGGATAAAATAAAATAAAATTAGATAATTTGGGCATAAATTAAAATATTTTTTTGTTAAATTTTTAATAGACGTTATCAGCGGGACAATATGACAGTAATAACTATAGTTTAAAGTTTATTATAAGAACTATGATAGTTGAGATGATAAAATGACACCAACATCGCAACTTTAAGGGGCAAAATGTAATTAATTCTAAAACTATGCAGATGTCCATCCAAAAACTCATTTAGACTTCAATTTTGGACGCAATTGATCATTGAGTCCCATAGCCGGCTAGAGCCTAAGGTCACCGAAGCATTAAAATAAGTTCAATAAAAATAATCTTATACAATTCTAAAAGAGAAAAAATAATGTAAGATCAAACTCAATGATCAACTAAAATACACATTTGATCGCCCAAACCTTGCCGTCTTACTTAAAAAAATTAAAGAATGCCCGTTCCGTATAACATGGCTACACCTAATTAGGCATGTCAATTATATAGGGTGAGTCGAGTTTATGTTAGGTTTTAATAGGTTTATTGTAAAAAATATTATAATTATATCAGATTTATTTATTAATTCATGTCTAACAAATTCTGTTATATCGATTTTGTGTCATGTATGAATGAGTATAATCGATATATGAGTCATGTCGTAAATTTATTTTGATTAGTTTCACGCATACCTAATTCATTTATTAGCCGTCTCATGTTGAGTCGACCTGTTTACGAAACGAATGACTTAAAAAATACTCAAACTCTCTAATTTTATAGTGCATTTGTGTTGTGGTAGCGAGTGGGGTTATATTTTGACAACCTTATCCCTAACTATGAAATAAATATTTAGTGTAACACTTATATCACATTATATAATCGTCTAACATTAAATAAATGAACAAAATGACCCCATTTTACGAGAAAGGCTATGGCGGTACCGTACCAAAATTTATAATTTTTAAATTACAATTTTTTTGAGGTGTAAGTTACAATCTTTAAAAGTCATGATCGATAATAATAGATTGTAATTGATAACGAAATTATAACTCATAAGGTAGAAGGTACAATTACTTAGAGAAAGTACATGATCGATCATATTTATATGTATCTGTGATCGATCATGGATTTCTTCTAAACAATTGTAACTTTTGTCTTTTAAGTTATAATTTTACTATAAAAATAGTAAGTGACGTACGGTACCTAATACGATACCGTAGGCTTTCCCCCATTTTACATACTATTACTAGTTTACATAATGTAATTATTTGAACGAGTGACATGTAGTTTTCATATTCGGTGATGTTTATTTGAATGGGTGAGAGAAGTATAGATGGGTTACGTGGGTATATAGTCAAAGACGAGGTAGTGAATGTTGCCGGCGACGCGACAAAACGACCCATTCTTAGGTGTAGTCTCGCAAGTAATTCCTCAATCTTGGACAAGAACAGACCGATCAAGACGCCACTTTGCTGCCTCAAAGATTTATTATATTAACGTTCAAGCATTGTAATCATCGAATCATTGTCTGTAGTATTCCCAACTACATTGGGATCTCCGGGAAGATCAAGACCGCTGGGCCCACGCGCAAACTTGGGTTTTTCTTGGTTCTCTTTCTTCTTCTTCTATGGAGTTCAAAAGGTTTGTGTCAGGAATCAAGAAGACGAGGAAGAACGCACCTGATTGATGGCTGTAAGTGTTGTTCTTCGCAATATGTTCATTTGTGATTCTGAGTATTTGGGTATTCGACTATTGTGTTTTATTTGCTTTATTTTGATGTTGGTTTTGCATGAAGTGTATTTGTATTATGTTCTCAGAGAGTTTCATGGTGTGTGTGCAGCTAGCTTTGTGATAATGCAAATATTTATGAGCATAAGCTTGTGTATATGAGTAAATGTCAATATGGGCATTGCCCCAAATTGTCAAAGACATTTCATTGTAATTAAATGCCAAACAGGCCTTAAACAAGAAAAAAAAACATCTTCACCTGCCTTCATCCTTTTCAACATCACTGTGATTTTGGACTTCAGATTGCACCATGAGGACTTTCAAAGTTCAAACTAGTCATGAAAAAATAGTTATGTTTGCAAAATTGCTTTTATTAGAGATATAAGTATTAAACAATCTGTTAGAAAGCGCTAAAGAAATGTGACCCATGTACGAGCAAACGTGTTTAAATTGCGAGTAGGTGAAGGCCATCTTTCGTAGTTCTCCCTGGAGGATATGACGGAAGAGGACCGGCTCTTCGATTTCATGAGCAAGAATGTTTTTTACATTCTCACACAAAGTATGTATTGTCCCGTGGATGATTCTTGAGCTGCCTGAAAATCATTGAAGGTTCTTGTGATAATGGAGCCTCAATTGCAGAGAAGCACTAGTTCCCTGTTTGAACAACCTATTATTGTATCTGGATGGACTGATCCTGACCTAGACTCTAATGTCCACTCAGAGAAACTCCGAGATTCTCAAATATTATCTTTACTAATCATTTTATTTGCACTCACTTTTTGTTTTTATGCTACGATTAACTGGCCTAAAATTCATACAAATATAAAGCTGCTTTGACAATTATTGTTTATTGCCTTACACATTCGTAATTCATTAATTGGGCTGGAGTTCACACGTTTATTTGGAAAGGGGGCCATTCTCGTGTATGATTATGAAAGAATATCAGTGAGCACCCAAAGCTACTAGTTTTTCTATGTTACTCTAACCCATTTTTCCTCATATTTGACTTGATACCCTGAGTATAAAAGTTTCGCACAAATTGATGCTTTAGTGATTCTCTCTGACTCTCTGTTTGAGGATGCGTTATGGATCTTTTTGGATTACTATCCTTTTTAATGATTTGGCTGCAGCAAAGATCACATGTTCCAAAGTTTGGAAACTGGGATGGTGATAATGTACCTTACACGGCCTACTTTGAGAATGCACGCAAAGACAAAGCTGGTGGAGTGAAGATGAATCCAAATGATCCTGAGGAGAATCCAGAGGCCTTCAATTTTGGAAGAGTGGAAGATGGAAGTGATAGTGCTTTTCATGCTGTTCAATCTCCTGCCCATGTCAATCCTGATAAATCAGCAGAGAAATACCAAAGGGAGGGGCACAAGCAGAAATATGGTCACCAAAGAAACACTTCTGATCATCAAATGAGTGTGACTCAGAAGAGCATGACTTCCGAATCCGCAAGTGATAAGAGCAATTCTGATTATTCTCTACTGCAGGCAAACCACCGCCATGCGAGAGCTGACCGAAAGAAGAGTATGACTGAGGATAACAGTAGATTCTGTCCGCCATCACCAGGACCTAATAGACCGAGAGGTCAAAGTAATCCATATGATGATATAGTAAGTGAATCTTCTCCATTGATAATTGGAATTTTATGTTAAAGGGCGATCATTGACAAGCAGAAAATTTCTTTGGCAGTATGAACTGCTTAAAGTAAATGATTATGAAACCTAAAGAATAATAGAGAAAATGCTTGACCTTGGATACCACCAGTTGTTTTTTTATTGATCTCATCTTTCCTCCATTAAGAAAGTGTTTTTTCCAAATTTTGGAAAGATGCCCTTTTCTCTGAGTAGCTTGTTTCTTTTTCCCACTTTCAGTTATCAAAGATTCAGAAAAAGAGAGGAGAAAGCTACTAACACTATTTTTTGGCTTTTATTTGATGCATGAAATATAAATATGAACTAAATTGTGTGGAAATGCGTAGTGGATCAAAAAGTTCACGATGACATAAAAAGTTTTGTTGTATCATTACTATCCAATCCAGAAGACATTGTCATGGCATCTGAGAAACAAAATAGACATTAATAACGGACAGAAGATTAACTACCATGTATATATTTTTAGGTTTTGACTTCTGTTTTGCATTTTGTTTGAGTTTATAAATTACACACATGTATCATATGCAATAAGGAAATGGGTGAGTGAGATTGGTGTCTGCAACTTAGAGCTGACACTGAAGACATTTGACTTTGCTGGAGTCCCAATCAATTAGATGTCAATGATCAGCTTGTGTAGTTGGTAAAGGCTTTACAGAAGTTTGGCCACAGAAGGCTTTACAGACATGGAACCACTGCCAATTGACTGCATTTTTAGGAAATATGATTACTGATAACAATTTAGCTAATTGGACTTTCTGGAGGTTTATGTTATGGAAATGTGTTTTGTGGTTTTGCTAAATTGTGGACATCAATTTCATTGATTCCTGGAACTATGACTAATAACATCTCATTGACTAAGTTTTATTTTGCTGGCAGTCCTGTAGATCAGCATCGGTACCCAAATTTGGGGCATGGGATGAACAAGACCCTAAATCAGCAGAAGGATTTACAGTCATATTCAACAAAGTAAAAGAGGAAAAACATATTGCAGCTGCCAAGTTGCCCATTCCCCCTCAACCTAGCAATTATTCAAACAATCAGATAAAACAAACAGGCTCAAAGGTAAGAATGTGAGCAAGGTTTTGAGCAAACTATCAATCCGAGATATATGAATATTGGTTTACTTTTTTCACAATGACCGTTTTATTCAATGATGAACTTTGAATATCTAAACACGGTGCTCCATTGATTGTTGAGTAACATGACCCTGGTAAATGGTCAGGATAGAATTTCAAAATTATCACAATTTCCTTTTTTCTTTTTGAGTTTGCATTGGTCACTTATCTTCTCAACAATCAAGTGGGGACAATGACACTATTATTTTACTTTTAGTTGCTTGAATTTTGCTTCCATCTAATATTTTTGTTATTATACCGTTATGCAGAGATGTTGCTGTCTGTTTTGAAGTGCAAGAGAATGATCTGTGTGGCTTTGGTTTTGCTTAGGTTGGGTCTAAGATTGGAGAAGCATAATCATCTTTGGGTTTTTACTCAATGTATTGACAAACTATTTTCGAACTGCAATTTCTATTCTTTATGAATTATATTCATTTGCTTTTTCACCATAATAAATAGATCTTCTGCACCATCAGTAGTAGTAAATTTGTTTTGGGTAAGTAAATGTATTCATTCATGTCTGTGGCATAACAACCTTGTCATCTGACAAGAGCACGCACAAAAATAGTGAGACGCTATCTGGGAGGAGTTCAAGTCTTTTGACAGGACTCCAACAGCAGTAGTTGAAAATCTTTGTATCACTATACACACATTGTTGAGGAGAAAGAAAAGGGGAACATTTAAGATGAAAGATGGGTAAACAGTCTTGGAAAGAAAAAGGTCTGCTATTGCCAAGATTACAGAATTAGTCATCTTGACTTGTAGATCCCAATCTCCTTCAGTATACTTCCTTCAACATTAGGTCATCCGCAATTTCTCAGTTGAGGATCCATTTTTGTAGTGGATCCCATTTGAATTTATGATTAATCGTCTACGATTGAGGAAAACATTTTAAGAAAAATGTACTCAGAGGGATCTAAATCTGATGACTTGCAACCTTTTTTGATATTCAAATTCAAAAATCAGGGACCCATTTACCTTGTATGGTTGGATCACTCTAGTCTTTTGGTTAACACTCTTTGTTGGGTAGCATAATTATTTTACTGCAACTGGGAAATGTAAGACCCACCTGGAAAAATGATGAAGCTAGATGGAGATAGGAGGGACCCAATGGTCAATCAAACTATTTTTTTCATGCCATTTTCCCTTTCTCATTATTTCAAAATTTGTGTAATAGTTACAAATTTTTTAATAAAAAATAATCAAATAGTTACAATTTTTTAATAAAAAATAATCAAATTATGTCAGTTGATTACTTTTCCATTTTTATTCAAATCAATCAATCAATCTTGTCATTAATACCTCGTGGTCCAACTTTTGATAATGTTATTGAAACCATTAGTTAGTGGGGTCTAATCTTAATTAATAGCTATCATCTCATTCTCATGGCGCTGCAATTTAAATTTTCATACTTTGTGATTGATATAAAGAAGGATTCTTTATTATTATCCTTATCCAGTTCGGATATGCTGAGGCTAAATCAAATTTTCTTTTAATAATATTCTTTAATAAAAATTACCCATTTTAATAACCATTTATGAAGAATATAAAAGTGAAAAATATTTTATATTTTTCTCAAAAACAAAAGATTAGAGGTCAAGTTTAGAACTATAATAAATATTTATTAGTCCAAATTCACGTCTCAAGTTTAAATTCAAAAATCAATGTCTCCGACATAGGAATAAGTCTACTATTTATCTGATACGACCTCATAATAAAAAAAAATTTGATATCAAGTGCCAAAACTGTTGTAAATTACCCGAGTTTCGAACTATGATAAATAGTTATTGGTCCAAATTTACGTCTCAAGTTTGAATTCGAAAATCAATTTCTCTGACATAAGAATAAGTCTACCATTTATCTGATAAGATCTCACAATAATAAAAAAAAAAAACTTGAAAACTCATTTTTTTTTTTTTTTTAATTGCTTTGTTTCAAAAACAAGGTTCAAATATAGAAACATCCAAAAAGATGTTTTTGAAAACATCAAAAAAACAAACACGCGCGAGTCATTTAATGAGGTCTGGGCTTCGATCCTCATTGGCAACAAAAGATGATTTTTTTGCTTGAGTATAAAAGGCCATCTACCTCTTTCAGCCCTCTATCACCTCTCTGTCGTCTCTCTCTCTCTCGATGCCAAAAGACGAAGAAGCAGCCGAAGGGTCCAGACGCCATCGAAGGAGCCAGACGCCTTCTCCCCCCTCTCTCTCTCTCTCAACCTTCTCTATTTTCGGTGATGGCTGATTGATTTTGGGGAGTGGTGGTGGGTTTCGGTAGTGGTGGTGGGGTTGGTTGGCGGTGGTGGGTTTTGGTGGTGGTGGATTTTCGAGGATGGGGGTGGGCTTGGGTGGTAGTGGGTTTCGGGGATGGGGGTGGGTTGGGTGGTGGTGGGTTTCGGGGTGGGGGGTGGCTGGTTTTAGGTGGTGGCTGGGTGGCTGGTTTTCGGTGGTGGCTGGGTTGGTGGGTGGCTGGTGGTTGGCGGAGGTGTTGGGTGGTAAATTTTCAAAGTAATACCAAACATATTTTTTATTTTTGTTTGTATAAATTTTTAAATATAAATTACTACCAAACATGTTTTATATTTTTAATTTTTATCACAAAAAAAACAAAATTTTGTTTTATTTCTTTTTATAAAAAAAACATAAAAACAAAAACGTTACCAAACGCACCCTAAAAAAGACCCAATTAAAATCCTGGTGTTTTTCTTTTTAGAGGAAACGACATCGTTTCGTTGTTTTTCAAAGCGCCAAAGGAGTTATAAATTGTCCCAAACCACAGAAGAAAAATTCCCTCTTACAAAGATTTCAAAAACTAGAAAGTCTCAACTTTCGCTCTATCATCATCATCATCAGAGTTCGTAGATGGAGATTGTATCAGGTCCGATAAGTTCGTGTTCGAAAGAGCATCAGAAAATCTATCGACAATGGTTCAACTTCGTCGATTCAGGTTTATTCTTCTTCTTCTTCAATGTTTCTTCAACAAACACTTGTCTTTTGATGAAATCATACACTCACTCACCGTCTCTCTCTCTCTCTCTCTTCCTCTCTATCTATGTATAGATATATATTTATGTGCGTGTGTACTTGCTTCTCTCTGTGTAGATGGAGATGGCCGTATTACCGGAAATGACGCCACAAAGTTCTTCGCAATGTCGAATTTGTCTCGATCAGAACTCAAGCAGGTAAAACAAAATCTGATTTGATCGTGTATGTGTGATCTGTGATTTTAGTTTTGATTGAATCATTTCGATGATTTGTGATTTGTTTTATTAGTCTTTATGCTTGAGAAGAGCATGTCTGATATGGTTTCTGGTGAAGACGCGTAGGGTTGATATGCTGATTAAATTGAAGAATTAACTGATCAATCCAGTCATATTATTGCTTTTGATAGTGCTGCATTTATTTTGCGTCTGCATAGGCAATTTTTAACAGTTTCTTACGAACGTAATCATTTTTGACTTCTATCAGTGTTTTGTGATGAATTTGAGTTTTATTTTATGTGATTCATATAGAGAGGAGGTGAGTTTTTTGAGCAGGTTTAGATCAGTTATTTGTGAGTACTAGGGCTTGATTTGTATTATCTGAATGAAAAGGAATTGTTGATAAAAATTCTGAACTTTATCTCCGGATTTGAAAGCTTATTGGGGGCGTAGTGTTTCACTTTCCTACATGAAGCAGATGATACTGTTATGTGGAATATTCCGTATATACGGTGTTTTTTGATAGGAACTCTTGAATGAGTAACATGTTCATGGTAAGTTTATGAGAAATTAAATGATGACCACCCTAGTGATTTTCTTCCTGTTAACTTTTGTGTGTGAGATAAATGTTGAGTTTTCTCTAACCACTCTCATCTGCTATACCTATCTAATTGTCTAGTACCTTGGAGCTTTCTTTTCTGACTAATAGGACATCATTAGGTCTATTTATTTTTAAACAGTCTTCATTGCTGGCTGGATTTTTTTCTTGTTTTTCTTCTGATTCTTATTTATATGTTTTTGTGCTTTTTAAGGTCTGGGCAGTTGCAGATTCCAAACGACAAGGGTTTCTAGGTTTTAAGGAGTTCATTACTGCAATGCAGGTTAGTATGCATTGTATCATATCTGTTGCACTTGATATCAATAAATTCTGAAGATTCTAATTTTGGTAATGTTGCTTTAATGGCAGTTGCTATCTTTGGCACAAGCAGGACATGAACTATACCCAGATATCCTTAAAACAAAGGGCAAGTGGAACTTGTATTATATTTGTTCATTATTCATATGGTATTTGTATTTTGGCAGCACATATAGTTCTGAATATGATTTGGCACTTTGAAACATACCTTGGGTAATATTTCTTTTTTGAACTTGGTTGCACAATTGTTCATCCCATCAACGCCTCGTAAAAGGAGAAGGCATCAAATGAGGCTTCATTATTATGAGGCATGAGAGCATAAGGTTTAAACCTTAATCTCGCTTGTCTGAAATTAAGATCTATCTGTACTTGAGGCATGCCAACTAATAGCCAGGCATATCACTCTAAGCCATGAATACCTAGAGCAAACTCAGAAAACTTTTGAACAAGAACCTGCAAACATATTATGATGAAAAAGATGTAAAGTGCAAGAAAATGTTGCACTTAATTTTTTCATTACTAATTACATCAGATACCTGACATTTGAAAAGAAGTCTTGTGAACTTTTCATGGATTAGACTTTAGAGAGTGCAAGTCCCTTAATTAGTAAGGCAACTCTTGTGATTGTTTTCTCTTTTTTATTGATGCTAAAGAAAGTTTCAGAACAAAATCTAACAAAAAATAATTGCCACTAAGACTTATGTATAGTCAGTGTCAAGATATAAGTCATGGATTTTTAGGATCTGGGCCTCTTAAAATTTAGCCTTTACTTCGAGACAAGCCTTGTCCCATGATGATTTGGAGCTTATGCTTTACCCTACAAAATATAGCATTTTGATGTTTCTCTTACGTTGGTGCCATTTTTTTCATATTACAGATAACATGGAGCCTTTGGAACCTCCATTGATGGAAGGATTGGATGTTGTCCTATCTGTATGTATTTATCTTGATTTTACCTTTTGAAGTTAATTAGAATAAGACTTTTGCTTTTATTGGTTTGATGTTCTTGCACTTTTCCTCCAGAAGAGTAAGGCTGCAGGTATAAACGGCAAGTCCGAAGCAAATGGTCAGTTTACTTACTCATCATCTCATTGTCTAATGTAAAATTTACATTGATCAGTTCACTTCGATTGACTAGGCTCGTTCTAAATAATGTAGGATTTACTCAACCACAACCATTGCCACCAGTTAATCAGTTTATCTCGAAAACTACCAAGAAGGTGTGGTTTTCTTTATTGAGCTAATAACATGAAGATTTGCTCTGTGAATTTCATGAGTTTTTTCTTTTCAAATATTGTTATTTGCATTTGTCTCATAGTTATGCAATCCCTATGCATTATGAAAATAGTGGGAGGACTTTTTCATACGACTTGTCAAGCTTATAGTTTGAACTAATGCAATAACTTTTCTTTCACAGATCTGCTTCTCTTTCAGTTCCCCTTGCGCATGTATATGTATTTAAGAAATAACATGCCTGATTTTCTTTTCTCGCCTTGTGCATTTTCTATCTCATCTTCTCTCTAGGCCCAGACTTCTATCCATGCGGTAACTTCAGTGATTGATGGCTTGAAGAGGTTGTACATGGAAAAGCTAAAGCCATTGGAAGTTACTTACCGTTTTAATGATTTTGTATCTCCTCCATTGGTGAGTGAACCAAAAACATATCTTTTTGTGTTTGCCATGAAATTCCTGTTTTGTTTAGTCTTTATTTTTCTGTAATACATGTATATGCTTTGGGGTGTTTCATGACAGAAAGCTCTATATATCTTATGGATTTTTTTTATGATTGTGCCATTTTCAGGTAAATAGTGATTTTGATGCCAAACCCATGGTGATGCTTTTGGGTCAGTACTCAACCGGAAAAACAACATTCATAAACCATTTGCTCAAATGCAATTACCCAGGTTGGTGATTTTTTTTGTTTTGTGTTACTTACAATGTGCAGATATTGCTTGTGGATGAAAATTTTTCCTAACTTACGATTACCCTTTTTGGTATAGGATCTCACATCGGACCGGAGCCAACCACTGACCGATTTATTGTTGTTATGGTAACAGCAAGCTGTTGAATATTGCCTTACCATTTTTAAATATTAATTAGTCTGAAGAATTTTTGTACTGGTCAATAAATTGGATTTTTATGGATATGAAAAGTAAGCATTACACATGGGGAAATAACAGGAAACCCCTTCTCAAGAGCAATGCTTCATAATGTACACAGTTGTAGCAAAAACTCACCATGAAATCCAATGAACTGTGACTTCTGAATTTCCTCAGTTGCAGTACTCAGCAGTCTGTCAACACATCACCATAGCAATGTTTCAGCCTTCTGTGTTATACTGTTATAGCAAGTATTCATCATGCCTCTGTGATATTCAAGAGAAAATCCAATTTTGAGCAACAAGTCATTTCTATTTTCCAGAGCAAGAGCATCAAATATCAAGCATTTGAAGGCCCATGCTCGTATGCAAGCCATCCCTATTACATTGCCTAGCTATCTTATCATCTGTCAAAATTATTGATACATGAAAATTTGATATAATTTCTACAATACTGATGCTTGAAATTTATTCTCTGTTCATGCAGACATGACACTATCGGAAATTTTATTTCTTTTCTATTCATTCATACATGCCATTTAGTGGTTTGACAAACTATTCCGTGTTGCTAAATTGATTTTCTCTACAGTTTAATAGTTTTCTGTGCTTTTGTACTTAGTCTGGACCTGATGAACGGAGTATACCTGGGAACACTATTGCCGTTCATGCCGACATGCCTTTTAGTGGTTTGACAACTTTTGGAGGAGCATTTTTGTCGAAATTTGAATGTTCCCAAATGCCGCATCCTGTAAGTTGTGACTTCGATCTTACATTGCATGTGTAACTTCTATTTCATGGTGACTGAAAATAATGTTTTCACTCACAGTTGCTAGAACATATCACATTTGTGGACACTCCTGGAGTTCTATCCGGGGAGAAGCAACGAACACAAAGAAGTTATGATTTTACTGGTGTTATATCATGGTTTGCTGCAAAATGTGATCTCATTCTCCTTCTTTTCGATCCCCATAAACTTGACATAAGTGATGAATTCAAGCGTGTAATTTCATCCTTACGCGGTCATGATGACAAGATACGTGTAGTCTTAAACAAAGCAGACCAAGTTGATACCCAACAAGTAAGATTTGCAGCCACTCAATTGACTAGTATTCTCTCCACGTATTTGTTCCTTATTGTAAGTATTTGTTGGAGAACTTTTTTAACTGATGCTTATCTTTGTCATTTTATAGTTGATGAGAGTTTATGGTGCATTAATGTGGTCACTGGGAAAAGTTTTAAACACGCCAGAGGTTGCGCGCGTTTACATTGGGTATGTTGTTAACAATTCATCTGTTCTTTTTTTATTGTCTTAATTACATCTTTACTTCTCGGATAGAGTGGATGCTTCTTGGAAGTGTATTTAGCTATTTCATTTTATGTAAATGCGCATGTTTGTGTGTTGGTGCAGTCAGTTACCAGCAAGAGATGCATAGTTGGGAACATTCTCTGTCCCCCCCCCCCATCTTCATATTCTATTTAAACAAAAGTCAAGTGATTTGTCATTATGTTGCATTACTTAAATTGCTTCTACCAATAGGTTTTTTAGACCTGGTTGATGTTACAAATGAATAATTGATTATATCAATATACATAGATTCTGAATTGCAGAATGATGTTGGTAATAACTTGAATTGTACCCAAAAATCAGGCTGGTTATTCATTGTTGAAGTTCGTTGGGGTTACCTTTTTCCTTAATTATCAGTCACCTCAACATAATATATCTGCACAACCAATTCTACTGAGCGCTACTCTCTTTTTTCGGATTTTACAGCTCGTTCAATGACAAGGTTGACAATAAAGCAGTTGTTGGTCCCATGGGAAAGGATCTTTTTGAGAAAGAACAAGATGACCTCCTCATAGACTTGATAGACATTCCAAAGAAGGCTTGTGATCGTCGGGTATGCTCACTTCATGTTTGATTTGATCAGTTTGTATGTGCGCACAGCTATGAGTTTATATTTGTTGATATTAACTGGAGTCTTATGGTATATCTCTCGATTGCAGATTAATGAATTTGTCAAACGTGCTAGAGCTGCTAAGATCCATGCCTACATAATTAGCCATCTTAAAAAAGAGATGCCTGCATTGATGGGCAAGGCCAAAACTCAACAAAAGCTGATTGATAATCTTGAAAATATATTTGCGAAGGTCCACCCTTCTCTCTCTCTCTCTCTCTCTTTCTATATATATATATATCTGATTCACACTCACACATGCACCAAGTGTTAATAGTTTTTCTGACTAGAGTTGAATTTCATGAAGCAGGTCCAAAGGGAGTTCCATCTACCAGCAGGTGATTTTCCAAGTGTGGAGAACTTCAGGGAAGTTCTGAATAGTTACAACATCGACGAATTTGAGAAATTGAAGCCTAAAATGATTAAAGCTGTAGATGACATGCTTGGTTACGAAATCCCAGAGCTTTTGAAGAATTTTAGAAATCCTTATGATTAAGATGTTCAACATGGTTCCCTAGAAGCCTAGCACATGATGATACATACTTTCACAGTAGGCTTGTGTTGATTCAATATTGTTTGAACAATTGTTTATTCATGCATATTCTCAAATGCATGGTCGCTTAGCATTTTGGTGTTGCTACAGGCTTAAGAAAGCAAAACCTGTTAGCTTGTTCCGATTGGCTGTCAAGAATTATATTGCTATTCTGTTCTGTGTAGAAATAAGGACTCGTACTCTGGTTCTCCACACCCCCCACCCCCCTCCCCAAACACACACCTCCAACCCACAAACAAAAAAAAATTATCATCTCCAATGTCAGACTACTCGGTCCCTCTCTTATTTTATATATAACTATGAAATATTACGTCATTAATGTTCGACTTTTAGTATTAGAGCAACTCCAAGGAGGTTATGTAAACTAATTAGCAAAAATATATTTTTTTATTACATTATCTACTTTAGTTAACTACTTTTTCAAATTCACTCCAACAACACTGTCTATTTTAGCTAACTATTTCAACTAACTTTAACTAACTCTTAATTATTAAAATTTAATATATTATGTAGTATGACATGTTATCACTATACTAATGACAGCATATGCTGACGTGTTACGCCACGTCATTAAAATTTTAAAATTTTAATTTTTTTTAATAACGGTTATATTTATAATGGTTACGAAATTCAAAATTTTAAAATTTGAATTTTTTAACGGTCATATTACAACGGAAACCAATTGAAATTTGAAATCGAAAATCGAACACAAGCCTAACTCTACTAATTAGCAATATTACCTGAAGCAGAAGACGATCTTACACGATGAAGCTTCTGGGGTGTTGTTGGCGCAAAAAAAAGAATAGCTAGCTTTTTTGCCTTAGCCAAGAGTAGCTAGCCAAATGGTGGTAATGGAAAATAGCTAGTGTGATAGGTAGTCCCTTTGAGACAATATTTAACCATTGACTATGTAAAATAGCAAAAAATGATGTTTTATGGAGTCCCTTAGAGTTGCTCTAAAGTATATTAATTTCTTGAGAGAAGTCAATGAGATTTTTTCCAAAGCATCTGGGAGTTTGCCGGCACTGGCAATCCTAGCGGCCGCCGCATATACGGTTACGATTACCACAAATACAATGCCGCCGCAACAGTCCATGCATGGTGATCTCATCAGCACAAAGCAACAACCACCGTAGTGGGCTCCACATTATCGTGGCAATCGTTCGGGCGTGAATCCCAAAGAGGAAACAATTTGTAAATGCCAAGAGTTGACTGCTACTGAAATTCTGAAACGCAAGTGGACGACATACAAAGGAAGAATGGAGAAACAATTTGGGAAGAGATTTGAAGGGAAGGTTGCGATTGTCACGGCTTCGACTCAGGGCATCGGCTTCAGCATCGCTGAGCGTCTCGGCTTGGAAGGAGCCTCTGTTGTCGTCTCCTCTCGCAAACAGGTCGATTTCTGGATTTTTTTTTTTTTTTTTGAAGAAGAAGAATTTAGACATTAACTCTGTTATTAACCCAACGATGTTCCAAAATTGGCTGAATTTGTGGGAGGTTAGAGCTCATGATTATTTGAACGTGACGGTAGTCCTTTCTCTTTGGTGACTTCACTCACTTACCACTATTCAACATAATAGGGTCAATAGCAATACGGTTGGGTCAGTATCAATAGAATGAGCTGCAGTAGACTTCGGCTCTGGAGATGTTATATTCAAATAGTTATGAGCTCTAACCCCACAAGTCTAGGATTTTTGGATCAACTGTTAGGCTCATAACAAACTCATCTTGGTCTAATTAATTTTCCTAATTCTATTATGCATAATCATGTATATCAGTTGTGGGTGTCACTCAATTTTGGAATTGGTGAAGGACTTTGGGCAATTCAATTTGAATTTGGACTTGGGGCTTGAGAAGAACTTCCTTGAAAGAATTTTTTTTAGTTTTGATGAACAGAACAGCTTGGTTTTTACTGTTTGGGATTTCGTATTAGCTTAAATTTGATTTCCACTAGGTATGTGTTTGTGTACGTGTTAATTGTATAAAGGTTTAGTGATGAGCACATTTGTTATTGTTGTTATGAACGGTTTACAGAAAAATGTAGACGAGGCAGTGGAACAGCTTAAAGCTCGAGGAATCGAAGTGTTAGGTGTGGTATGTCATGTGTCAAATGGACTGCAGAGGAAGAATCTGATTGACAAAACCATTCAGGTGATCTTGTGTGCTTGGGATTTGCAAATTTTAATATTCTCTTAATGCTCCCCCTCCCCAAAAACACACACACACACACACACACACACCCAAAACCCCAATTGCTATTGTCTTGCATGGAAAATTAGTGCCGCAGCTGTTATGGATCAATTCTTTTGAGAGTTAATTTGTGGTGGTGGCTTTATAAAACACTAAGATACAAATTTATCGTATTCGAGGAGGAAAAACACCAGATTTTCCTATTGCCACTGGCTTGTGTGTTGCTGAACAGTAGACTCAGATTTACTTTTATCCTTTGGCACTGATTTTTGCACTTGTTCTTTGGGTCCTGATTAAGAATCTTAGTCTTCTTTGTAATTCTGGTTTTTCGACTTTCATGCAAGCAATCATTTTTTGTAAGTTTTATGTTTTCCTGTAGTCTATATATGTTTATGTTAATACTATGTTTCTTTTCTACACTTACAATCTTCATTGCTAAAGGTTTTATGGTGCTATTTTCTAACACTCATCCCTGCCCATGCCTGGTCAATAGATTTACTGCATGTATTTATTCTTCAAATTTGGTTTTAAGGTTTACGTTAAAACATGACCTCCCTGTTTAGATCATGTCATTGTGTGAATATTTTTTACTAGGTACTGATATATTGTAGATGATTGAATATTTGAGAAGCCCAAGTAAAGAAGTACTATATAGAAAACCTCGTTTTTCTTTCTTTGCGATTATTCTTTTCTTTAGTTTTGGTTTTTGTGGCTTTAAATCTTCTATCAGTGTGGATTGTTATCTTGTATTTGTTTATCTTCAAGAGGGATTATTCGAGTTGATTCTTTTACTCTATTTAGGTCCAAATTTGTTAAATGGGACTTTGTGGTTTCGTTGCAGAAATATGGGAAAATAGATGTGATTGTCTCCAATGCTGCTGCTAATCCTTCTGCTGATCCCATTTTGGAAACTAAAGAATCAGTACTTGATAAACTTTGGGAAATTAATGTGAAGTCATCTATACTTATTCTACAGGTTAGTCCATCTAATGATAAAAATCATGTTGAAATCAGAGCGACACGACGACAAGGCAGATGTGAATGTATTATATGTTACAATGACTGTAAATATGGTTACAAAAACATCGCTAGTTTTCTTGACCATTTATAGCAGTGCTTTAGATTGCCTTTTCCCATTTTGCAATCTCTTTGTTCCTGTTCATGACTGTAACAATGCCCCCCCCCCCCCAAAAAAAAAAAAAAATTTGTTTTTATTTTTTTCCAACTACAGGATGCAGCACCTCACTTGCAGAAGGGTTCATCTGTTATTTTTATTTCCTCTGCTGGTGCCTACCAACCACAAGCTTCCATGGCTATGTACGGGGTGACAAAAACGGCTCTTCTTGGTCTTACCAAGGTACTTGCCAAGGTTCTGATAACATGTTAGACTGATCCAGTTTTCTGATTTCACGTTTATCTCTCTCTTGCGCTTTCGTTTAGGCCCTTGCCACTGAGATGGCCCCAGATACCCGTGTAAACTGTATTGCCCCTGGTTTTGTGCCCACAAATTTTGCTGATTATATTACGAAAAATGATGCAGTTGTAAGTTATTCGATGCTTTAGATGTATCGAGTTTTATCAGTTACAAATGATCATAGATTGACATTCATCTTGGGATTGCTTGCAGAGGAAGGCCATTGAGGAGAAGACATTGCTCAACAGGCTTGGAAAAACGGAAGACATGGCTGCTGCCACAGCCTTTTTGGCTTCCAGTGATGCTTCTTATATTACTGGAGAAACTCTGGTGGTTGCTGGAGGAATCCCTTCTAGACTTTAATTTTCTCTTCCATTGTTTTACTAGTTTTTCTTTTTCTATCTTCTCTCTGCATTTTGCCTCGAAACATAATCAATAAATTCATGTATTCTCTTTTCATGTTGGGGTGTTTTTTTTTTTTTTGGGAATTAAGTTTTATTTACTGTACTCCGTATCATTTGCAATAAAATTAAGTGCCAATTGTTAAAATGCAACTATGGAAGCTAGTGTTTTACTAGAAACACCAAACAAAGTACGTTTGTCGACGGATGTGGGAATCAAGCCATAGCAAAACGGAAAAACAGGATTGACTGCAGATTGAAGCCAGAGCACATGGTTTCACAACATGTTTGATTCGATGTGTAGGAGAAGAATGATGAGGAATTGTGGAAAAGCAGAACCTAGTCAAGAGTATATAGATCAGCAATTGAAGGAAGGAAGCAAAAGAGCAATAAACATCAGCTTCAGTGGTGTAAAGGGGCTGAACAAAACCTGTATTTCTAAAGAACTTTGCTTTACATGCACAGACACTTGACCGATTCATATGCTGTAATACAAAAAATCAAATAGAATACATTCCATAACCAAAACTACAGATATCGATCTTTATACTCACACTACAATTGAGGCCACTTGGAAAGAAAAAAAAAAAATTACTTCCACATGCATACAGAAAACCAGTTATGTACATTAAATCAGCTGAATCAAAATGGTGTAATATCAGTACAGCACAACTTTAGCCGCTCCTGGGATGGAAAAGCTTCTTTCCCTTCCCAGATTTCCATTAGAACTGCAAAGCATAATGTAGACCCCCCACAAGACTATCCATAGGAATTATAAGATCTCTTCATCTTCTTTGCCGATTTACAAACACTAAGATCCTGGGAAATATGGACAATGTGGTCTGGTGGTGTGTGATGCTTTCTTTAGGAGTTACTCTTCAAATATATAAGCATGATCCATTGCAGATGGAGGTTGAAATGAGTACATATCTACACAGGAATTGCATCAACATTTTGACTCTCATCACACGTTAAAATAAGACCCTCAATATAGGTTGGAAGGAGGCAACGGGACCACTGACAGCCCGTTGCAATGGGTTCTTCGGGTGGAACGATCATGAGCACATTATCATGGCGTTGGACAACCCCCATCACACTGACTGTGCTTCCTTCTTTGATATATCTGCCATGCAAGGAGCAATCATTTGCAATCAGCTATTTTCAAAAAACCTTAAAAGGAGATGGCAAAGACCCCTCCAGAATCAAACAGTTGTACATCCCATATTTAGGTGCCACAAGATATGAAAACCCACACAAACCAAGAAATGCATGAAATAGGGTTTCAATACAGCAAATCAGCAGCTTACCCTTCTTTAAGGCGCATTACACGGTCATCACTTGAGAGGCTGCGGTCAGCAAGCCAGCGTAAAAAACCCGGAGATAACTCTTGATTTTCCTTTGTTATATCGATAATTGTAGCTGGCTTTACCAATGGAGCAACCTTAGCCCCATAACCTGCTTTCACTAGAGCTCTTAACCCAGACTGGAAGTCTGATATGTAAAAATCAGCTACGTATTTCTGTTAACAAGGTGCAACAAGATGGTTAAAGTTAGATCAGATGAAAGCTTTCTCCATGCATGGCTAGAGTAGAGAATTAGGCAGACTCAGAGAAATGAGCTTGATAACATGCCACATTTGCCACTTAGAAAGACTCGTTACAATATTACCATATCCTAACCTGTGTGCCCACTTGCTTTGAGTGCAGTGAGCTCAATGGCATATCCCCATGTGCAGGGGCAGAGCTACACCGGGGGCCTGACCCACACTCAATTTTGTCTCATAATTATTCCCACACACATATATATGAATCATTTTTTTTTTAATTTATATGATTGAGCTCACACTATCATTCGTATAGACCCACAAGTAAATTTCAATGAACACGTTACGGACATGTTTTGGGCATGTTTGAATAAGTATATGATTGTGCTCACACTATCATTCGTATAGAACCACAAGTAAATGTCAATGAACACGTTACAGACATGTTTTGGGCATGTTTGAATAAGTTTTGAACACATTAATGGTCATTTTGTAATTTATTATTGTAAAAAAATTAGGATCATTGTATATTAGAATTTATTATCATTTCTTGAGTATATCAATCATGACGTAAAATTGCAAAATATTTGCACTTAAAAAGCCCATCTACAAATATCTTTATATAAATAAATTATTCTCAACAAACAACTTTATTTGAGGTCCCATTGGTCGGTTATAACACTATCCATAATTTTTTTAGTAACTCTTGGTCTTTGCATCTATGGTGTTTTTCCTTATTTAGATTTGTTTTCTTGCTTTAATAGTGTTTTTTGATGAATTGACCTATAATTAAATGTTCATTATTAGGTGTTGTGTTAAGATTTTCTACATATTTGCATATTTATTTATTTATTTATTTTTGGGGGAGGGGGGTGGGGGGTGTTCTTTATTTAAACGTAATATTGCTTGCAATTGGTTTATTATTAACCTTTAATTTTTTGGTGAATAAATATCAATTTATAACATTACTTATATTAGTTGGGGAAATACCCCAAAGCTTGTAGTTAGAGCCTTAAGGGCCCACCCCGAAATAAGTTTTTGGCTCCGCCCCTAACTAAATGCAATGCAACATATTGGATCAAGAACAGCTTAAGGATTTGACAATCTAGTATTAGGTATGTCGACATACGGGATTCAGGTGCGTTCAATATGAAAAACCCAGGCTATTTGGGAT
Organism: Ilex aquifolium; assembly: GCA_951799425.1. NCBI lineage: Eukaryota > Viridiplantae > Streptophyta > Magnoliopsida > Aquifoliales > Aquifoliaceae > Ilex > Ilex aquifolium. The sequence goes on along the minus strand of OX637393.1, from coordinate 801,603 downwards.
TGGCACTTGGCAAGGAACTCCAATCTCTTAATCTGAAGAGAATCTACCCACGGGTCCGCATTGTGCTGCTACAGGTTGATTGTGGTTCTTGAGTGGCATTGCCATATGCATAGTAGTTTCCAATAATGACAAAATTTCAAAGTTTATGAACTATTAAGAAATATTTAATGGCAACTTTCCTAGATGATTATGTACCAAAAAGGATAAAAAAACTGCCAATGCCTAGTCCATTTCCCACAACGAGTCTACACAAACAAAAGTAAGGATGTTGAAGCTGATGTTTGGTAGACTGAAAGGTACCATTTCATACCATGTGTGGCTGCTCAAGCAATTACCCCCAATCAGATTCCATAAGTAATTACACAAACTAACCTCTGAATGTCTACATCCCCAAGAGAAGAAACGGTGTTTAGGCTTTGCAGATTTTCCACCCCAACCTCTGTATTCATACAATTCTGTGGAAGCATATACACATCTTGGTACCCTCTGGAAAGACGATTCAAGAGGAATACTGCCACAGGTGACAACCTACGTGGACAATTTATATGGTAATTGTGAGGAAAATAAAAAAGAAATGAACAAAAGATTGAAAAGACATATAAGAAAGACAGACCAACCATCAAGCATAAAATCTCTCTCGAGAATAAAAGAAACATGCACCATGCACAGGTCACTTCCATCACTTCAAGTAATATTTCACATACATGGTGGTCTACACATTTTTTATCACTAGATCACAAAACAAGGACAAAAATTGTGATGTAGAAAATATTGCAAAATAAACAGAACAAATATAAGTGCTGAAATAGTAACCAAAGCAAATGATCAGAGGAAAACGTTAAGTTTCTAGAAGTCTTCAAATCTCAGCCTGTTGCTCCTCCAGAACTAAACATCAAACAGCAATACAGTATATATTGAGCTATTGAGAGTGAAAAGTGCATTAATGATGTTCAGCCACCAATATCATCCAGCAGAATGCAACAGCCAGAACACATTACTTTCCTAAGCACATCAGTATAGGAAGATAACAATTGAACTAATACTGGATACAATTTAATGCTTCAGGTCTAACAAGGGGAGTCATTTGCCAGCAAGAGCCATTCAGGATAGCGAACTAGGCCATATAGACTATGGCAAACTACCCAACCCCAGGATACTAGGCCTTATCAACTTTATATGTTTCTCCTAACTCATTTTCACAGGCAATAAAAAACTAATTCGAGGTTGGCATAAACTGCCAGCAACAATATACTTGTAGTTCAAATAAACAGAAATAGCTAAGTCTTAAATAACAGAAGGATGAAAAAAATTGTCATAAAGACTCTCTTCCTGGCAAAGAATGCAATTCAGCTCACATTCCACCAAATTAAAAGCTGACTGATAAAATTCTATCCTTTAACCCAGACAGAAGCAATATTTAGGTATCTTACACCAAAAACTTGTGCTTGAAAGATCAAAACCCACAATAAGTTTCCTAATTCGACATGATCCTAAACAATTCCATGCCATTAAGCTCAAAAAACAAAAACTAATTTGCTTTAAAACATGCCTAAGTTGGGCTTACGGGTCAAAAAGGTTAATCAAATAAATCCCACAACTACCACAGTAATAGAATTCTCTGACAGCCTGAAGGGTCCAAATGGTCAACCAAACAAATTCCAGAGAATACCATAAAAGAGAATTCAATTAACACCAACCACTAATTAGACACCCAAATCATTATATAAACCACCAGACAATGAAAATTAACATCATAACCAACGATTAACTAAAAATAAACAAATAATTATGAAAGTTGAAACGAAACATAATTATCACGTTTACGTAGAAATACATCCACGAATATGGACGTATATAAGGCGAGTGTGAAATTACCCCCGTGACCTTGACGTACTGTCCATCAATGGCACCTCTAAGCTCAGCATCAGGGTACCTCTTCAGAAATCCTAACAAACCCTTCCTTTTCCAAGCACAATTCCACAGAATTCCCACCACCACCGGCGCCAAAATGGCCGCCACCGCAACCAAAATCACCATCTTCTTCACCGCCACCGTCAGAAACGCCCCGACTACCAAACCCATCACAACCACCACAAAAAACACCCACATTGCAAGCTTCGACAGCTTAAACCCGAGTTTTACATCTTCACTCAAGCTTGTCACTGCGGACCCATATATGACCTTTTTCATTGAATTGGCCGACTCTAATTGACCAGACCGGCGTCCCGCCGACGAGCTCAACGGGCCGGAGGTGATTAATCCGGTGGGCTGGAGTGGCGTCAAGGGTCCAGAGGAGGAGGATGATTTCTTGGGGATCGGACCAGAGTTTGACGGTTTGGATCCGATTTGGCCGGAGTTTGGGCCGGATCTGACAGATCCGCTGCTGTGCTGCGATGATGACGACGGCCGTGAGGGTTTCGGTGGAGGTGGGCCGACAGGCACAGAGGAGCCGTGGTCCATGCCGATGCCGTACATTTTCCCGAGCTCGCCGGACTTCTTCACGTCGCCTCCGGTGTACGGAACAGCACGCGACGCCATTGTGGGTTGGCGTTCCTTGAGCTGTTCGGGTCGACCCGAGACGTACAAGCCACTGCTCAGCTGGTGTGACCCCGTTCGAGTACTCATTGTAGAGGGAGAGAGCAGAATGGTTGTTGCAGAGAGGGAGAGTGCGAGTACAGGTGGTAGTGTTGAATGGTCTGTAATGGAGGTGGAGGATGACGGTGAAAAGACGAGAAGGGGTATAGGATTCCTTCTAATAACATATATGCCCTTGTCTCAGTATGGCGGTACAGTGTGTGCTGTCCTGGAAAAATTACACTCTGGCACCAAAATTTCGTTCAAGGATGAAGTTACCAATTTAACCTTCTTATTCAAATTTTGAAGCTTTGGTTCTAACTTTGATATCGTGCTTGACGTGCCACCGAATTTGAGAAAGGGCCCGTTGCTTTGTACCAAATTGGTCATTGTAGGTCCCATTTAATAGCACACAAATTTAAGAACTTTGGATGGGAGTGTAAATTACTGGGACCCATTGTCTAGAATTTAACGGCTCAAATAATCTCATACAAAACTTTTTCCTTTTGATTTAAACGATCACATGTGTTTGAGTAAATTGACGCATATTTCAGTTAATCTCTTCTCTAATCCAGTTAAAAACAGGTCATTCACGTTAGAATTAAGATATTCATGAGAGATAAATTATTCATGACCCAGTCTTAATATGTTGTTAAAATTTGAATTCAGGACGTCTGAATTTATAACTCATTCTCTATTATCATTTGAAACACTTTTGCTTCTCGTCAAACTAAATATAATTTGTCAGCATGACACAAACTTGATATAAATGAAATTTAAGTAATAAACGAGAAGAAACCCACCCACAAAACTTTGGATAAGAACATGCCATGTATACTACTAACTTTGAAAACTACCTACAAAGCTCTTCTCATATTTTGAAAATAACAATAAAAGTATATAATTTTTCTAAAAATGTTTAACTGAAAAAAGTGTAAACTTGTTTATGTCATGGAATATTTTTTGACCAATCCAATAACAACCTAAATTAATTAGTGTATGTTTTCATGTCGTCGTATGCAGATATTTATATGATTAAGCCTTTGTTTTCAGATGTGATGCAAGGTATTTGTCAACATTCTCAAGTCTAATAACCCTAATGTAAAGATTCACACTAGTGGAGGGCAATATGGGAAATTAGTGATTGTATAGGGTCGGTCAAGAAATAGGTGTCCCAATTTTCTTAAAAAAAGGCCGGATAAGTACGAAAATGTCCTTATTCCCAAAAAAAAGAAAACAGTTAGAAAACAAGACTTTTTCCCAGGAAAAACAGTTATCATTTCTCACTAGGCATATTTGCTGTAATGGTGCTTGATTAAACGCGCACACAATAGCGTGGAATCCACTCTCTAGCAAAGAAAGTACTAGTAGCACTAAACATTAGGCTCAATATTTTTATATATTATAATACAATTATGCTATTAAAAAGTTAAGTCTTGACACAATATTTTAATTTTTATGTGCATTTTAACTAATTTTATTTTTTATTCAGTCAAAAATAGGTTATCCACGTAAGAATTAGATAACTCATAAGAAATAAATTCATCATAGTCAGATCTAAAGATAATTGTCCATTTTTAAACTTAAGACATCTGAATTTATAACTCATTCATGTCTCCATTGAACTATCTAGTGAAACTTTCAGCGAGAGATTTTAGTATAGGGTATTCGGTTGGGAGGGTTGTTACTCATAGTGGTCTGTCTAATTTTCTCTTTAGACAGACTACAAAGGGGTGTAGTTGGTTTACCAATGAGTCTTTGGTTTAATGATATTTTTTATCTTGTGAATGTTTTGTCTTCTTTAGGTCAATGGTTCAAGTCCCCCCCCCCCCTCCCCCAAAAAAAAAAATTAAAAAAAAAAAAGAAAAAAAAGTTGGCTATTTATTAATTTTGAAAACAAAATAAAAAATATTTAATTAATTCTATTAAAATTATAAAAGTACATAGAACTATAGAAGGTGCCAGATATAATTTGCTAATTGTTTTGCTGATAATGATAGCGCGTATAAGCCACTACATTCGACTGGCGCTTGGGGGTTGGCCTATATTTTTTTATTTATGAAATGAAAAGGACATGTCATTATGAATTTTTTGGGCAAAGGCCAATAATGACCCCCTTGGATACTCCAAGGATTTCAGAATCTTGAGACTTTTGAGTGGGATATTTCTGTCATTTCCTCGCGGTGTCACTGTGTTCTGTCGGCGGAACTATTTTCTAAATAAATTGTTCTTACTATTTTTGTAATTAAAAATAAATTTTTTTAATTGATTATAATTTTTTAAATCATAATTATAACCCTCAATAATTTGTAATTTCTTCTTTAAATATCATAATTTTTGGTACAATATTGAAAAAGATATATCATAATTGCTTCCTAACTTGAATTGTTAAATGCAAAGTTAATAATATTAAAAGAAATCAAATTTTAAAATAAATAATTTTAAATTTTAAATAAATGAGTTCACGTATGTTTTTGATTTAATCACTAAACCAATTCCAATTGAAAATTACATTACTTCGTACTTTCAATGGGTTTTTACGTGTTTAAGAACCAAAGCTTGTTTTTAATGGCCCCATGCACTCAAGTTAGCTATCAATGATGTTCCATATTCGTGTGTCCACCAATTAATTCCAAAGCCTTTTTATCATCTTATCCGCAACTTCAAGTTTATCAAGGATTTGAAAGTATATATTGTAAGGTTGTATCTAGGTTGACAGTCGAGTCGAGTCGAGTCTATCTAACTTAAAAGGATCGAATCGAGCCCAAAATGAGTTGAATCGGAGTAATTCGATTATTTTACATATAAACGAGTTAAGTTTTTGCAAGGTCTAACTGAGTCTTTTAAGCTAATTTTTTTCTAAATGAACTTAAAAAATTGTTTGAATTTAACTCGTTTAAAAAACTCGAGTCGAACCCTATATAAATCTAATCTGAGCTGAGTCTGAATTGTTTGACTCAATTATTAGCCATAGTCATATTCCACCGATTTGGATTCTAAAAATTAAGATCATTTTAATGTTCCAACTAAAGTTTTACTTGTTCCTAACCCACTTTATAGGTGGGTGCCTCACATTTCCTAGTCCATCCCAAATTATCTTCCTAACCTTAATCCATAATCACTAATCTCCCACGAAGATGATAAGTGACACGTGATATCACCGAATCCGAAGGCTCGTGGTCATCTTATAGGTAGTCTATCAAAATTTAAGTGATGCATCTACTCGACCCAATTAAATAATGAGTCTTTTTTAAAGAGACGAGGGATTTCAATTCATCGCTTAAAAGATGCTAGTTTTAAATGAATTACATGTTAATCCTAAGATTTCTAGTCTTTTACGAGTTACCACCAAGCTACAAGCTATCAATAGAGCAAATGCTGATAAATCGTTCTTCCATTAATTGATCAAATTGCTTGATGAGTGCATAGACAGTCACTTAGCCTTTGTTTGCAAGATAAGGTCTTTGTTTATTAGTAAGTCGAGGTTTAAAAGGAGTGGATGTCAATGTTCAAATTCCACCGCCAATGTATCGTCGCTTTGGCAGTGTTTGATTAGCGGGATTTTAGAAATTAATATCTATTATATGAGATTAGGCCTAGTTACACGTTACGTCAATCAGACACGAAATTAACATGTTTAGATTTAATTGTAATAAATTTGGGTTGCAAACATATAGATCCGCGAGACCCATTAAAAAAAATATATCAACGCACATTGAACCCAACACATCTGCACGATTGTAAATGGATCAGGTATATATTAAACAAATTTTAACACGACAAGACAGACACAATACAACCCAACTCACTCACAAAGAAATTTAGTAGTGATAATTAAAAACTTAGCAAGTTGAAAGACTAAAACTCTTGAGAGTAGTTCAGTGGTTGAATTTGACTTTTAGTAATTCAGAGGTTTCAGGTTCAACACTTCTCATATCTCCTAAGGGTTTACCATTCTTATTCCTTCGGGAATATATTTTAAATCCGCTTGGACTGAGTTTGAGAGAGTAGTCAGTGCAAGTATGAACAGTCACTATTAAAAGAGTATAATAAAATCAATATAAAAAGCTTTTTGAAATTTGAAGTTATTGGAGTCGCTTTCGAATCTTTTGTTTAAGGAAGGTGGGTGATCTTTTGCTTTCTTAAGCTAATTGACATACTCTTTATTTGTCCTCCCTGTCTGGCTGATCAGTGCATGCATGACAATCTTGTATCGGTATGCAAAGCTTCGATTATTTTAATGGCGTAGGGTTTGTTGTATACATGCTATTTGGCCACCTTTGCTTCTATATTTTGGGGGTCATATATTATTATATCGTGTGTCAAGAGTTTAAATTATCAAAATATTTTTTTCACATACAAAGATAAAAGACATGCATCTAATTTTCTTAGACATTATCTTACAGAAAAGATACAGTATAATAGGTAATAACGCGTTGTTCAAACATAGAACAACCTAGTTTAATTAATTGTAATTTCACTTCGATTTGCACAATTGAATGAAGTAGAAAGTTTCACATGACGTTTTCTTTTTTTTTGCCCAAAAAAACTTATGCATTGAGAAAAGATGATTTTGAATAGATGGAAACTCTTTGTCTATGCTCTCCAATGACAAAGCTAACTTAGATGTTTGTTTACAAAAATTTAAGTATTTGTATTGTATTATTTATGGAATTTAGACGGAGATTTGGGTCCTTTGGTTAATTAGGAACGATATTTTTTTGGTAGGAAACATAAACTTTTGTGTGAATGAAAAATGAAAGGTACATCAAAAAGTTGGATAAGGAATCCAACCAGGACGTAGAAAAATACAAAAACATTAATGGGTTAATGACAATTGTAATAGGTTTTTATTGTTTGAACTGAATTGTAGTAGGTTAAAGAATTGCTATATACTTGTCATTATGTTGAAAAAATTGTGATAGATGTTTGACCTAAAATAAAGAAAAAAAAGAAGCAAATTTTGTGGAAAAAAAAAAAAAAGACTAACACTATTGGAAAAGTCAAAGGTTGTGAACAAAAAAAAAAAGAAAAGAAAATAGAAAATGAAGGATGTGATATTATTAAAACTTGTCAAAAGGAGATGGCATGTGTTTTGAACAAAGATGACATTCTTAGAATAACTTTTTTTGAATTCTCATAACTCTTCATTTTTTTTTACCTTCACCCAAGGTCACGTTACAATTATAAAAAAGTCCTATTTAATCTTGTGGATTGTGACAAGTGTATATGCCGAAATAGAATGAGAGATACACTAATTGTATTACTTCCATTGCTATAACATTATTTTATGAGATTATGCAAAAATCGTTTCATTTGAATGATGTCCTTAATTTCAAAAATATATGTAAGTAAATGTAAGTAAAGCAATCATGGTCATACCCATTTCTAAAGTGGCAAGTAAGGATATAAGAATCTGGCAACCAAACCCAAGAAGCTGCTATACTGTAAGGTCAGGATATTCTCTTACTCTCGGCCTCAATTCCTCCCTTCTTGATGAGGCAAGCTCTTATGTCTCGCTTCATCAGAAATTTTGTTTTATTGTCTAGCACATGAAGGCAATTCCTAAGGTGAAACATTTCTGATGGAGGGCTTGTAACAATGCAGTAGCTACTCGTGAAAACCTCTTTAGTAGAAAATGTTCGGACTCACCAGTTTGCCAAATTTGTGAAGAGGAAGTGGAAATGATAGAGCATGTTGTGTTTAGATGTGAGTGGACAAAGAAAGTTTGGTTCGAATCAGATCTGGGATATAGGATGGAGCTTGAACCACACATGTCCATGCAGCAATGGGTTTCTTCGTTTATTGAAGCTATTAATGAGTTACCTTCTACGCTTGAGACTATGGGTAGAGTAGCAACTATTGCTTGGACTATCTAGAAAGCTAGAAACCAAATGATATTCAGTCATGAAGAGCCCAGTGCTCTGGCCACAGTTATAAAGGCTCAGCATCAATGGAGCGAGATGGCAGTAACGATTAAGGAGCCAAGTGAATTTCATCCTTGTTTTGAGAGGTAAGAGGGACATCAGACTTCTGTAATGGCACAAGGGCTTAGGATTTGGTGTGACGGTGCTTTCAATGATAAAGGAGCTGCTATTGGTATAATACTAAGGGACGTAAATGGAAAGATGTTGGATGGAATTGCAAAAAGAATCCCGGCAGTATCAAATGCGTTCTCGGAAGTTACTGCAGTAAGGCAAGCGCGCCTCCTTGCTGAGGTTCTACAACTGCAGGAGGTAACAGTCCAAACTCCAAAGTGATAACTATGATGTGATCAAGTTGAGTTCAACAGAGGTTGTTCCACCTTGGGAAATCAGTGTTCTCATTGATGATATTAGACTTTTGGCTCACTCTCAAAAGTTGAGATTTCTACACAAGCATAGAGCTCTTAATAGGGTAGCTCATTGGGTTGCAATTGCTACATTGTCTAACTTTTTACCGTTGAGTTGGGTGAGCTGTCCTCCTACCGAGCTTAAGGCTTTTTTATCCTCTGATTGTAATCAAGACTTTCTAGTTTAATGAAAATTATATAAGTATGTTTACGATAAAAAAAAAATTTTGATACTTTATTTATGTTATAAAGATGATTGATGATATAATATATTTATTTCTAAAATAAATTAAAAAATGACTGAGAAATTGTTGTTAGAGTTTTAAATTTAGAAACTAAACTTTTAAAGGTTAATCTCATTTTACACTCTAAAAGATATTTCGATTTTTAATTTATACACTCAAACATTAAAAATCTCAATTTACACCCTCAATTGTATGAATTAATAGTAACGTGGACATGACTTAAATTGCCGTTCAATTTTCTATCATAAATTGAAACACGTGAGTTACAAGTACTTCAACAAAGTTAACCATTTCTCTCACTCAGTTTTCCTTTTGAGCTATTTTCCATGGGTTACAAGCCGAATAAAGTAGTTTGTATTTTCAACTCCATGAAGCTTCAAGTACCACGTGGAATCCAACAACTGCTTCTAATGCTACTATTTTACACAAAGCACAAAGAATAAAATTCTTACCGATGAATTAGATTGAGTGAGGTTAACGGTTGGCTTAATGGCCACCGCTCTACTATTGAATTTTAAGGATGCAAGTTCAAACCTTATCGTCCCTTCTCTGGTAATAGTGTCTAACGCAAAAAAGAAAATAAGCTCTAGAATTTTCTTTTATTTTTTTCCTTGGGTAATGGCTCTAGAAATGTTATTAATTTGGATTGAAATCAAGTGGCATTAACATACCCAATGCCAAGCCCAAATCAATCAGTGTGGGCTAATTACCGGGCTCGGAGGCCCTGGAAACCACTAGGATACAAACCAAACCAGCTTTGATTGCTCGGGTTGGACAGTTCGGATGATGGCTTGATCCAAACCCTCACCAAAACCATTTACTTTTGGATAAAACTATATGCACCAAATTTCTTAAGCTAACTTATCGGCAAACCAAAAAAAATCTCTTAGGGTAGATGATGTGTGATGTAATTGTAATTAAAATTTTTATAATAGTTGGCGAGACTCACTTGTCAAACAATTCACATTAGTTTAATATAAAAAATTTAGGTGATTCATTGATAATTTTGTTACTTCAACGGTTCGATCAATTACTTGAAATTCTCGATTATTTCATTTTCTAATGTTGTCGATCTTTCCTTAACATTTAAATAAAAAATTTAAACTTCAAAAAGTAATTCAAGTCGTAATAGGAATAAACTGTAAACTCAGACGTCTTGAATTCGAATTTTAGCAACTCCTTGAGACCAGATTATGAGGGATATTTATTCCTCATAAATACCTTAATCTCGACATGAATGTCCTACTTTTGATCGAACCGAAAGAAAATTAATCGAAATATGTGTAAGTTGGCCCAAACATCTTGACACTTTTAAAAAAAAAAAAATTTGGCAAGTGATATATTGCTGTTTATTTTGACCTACTGACCTGAACTTTTGTGCAACTTTTGCTATTGACTTTAATTTACTTTGTTTCTACACGGCGGTTGACAAAGACAGCAGAAACCAATTTGCATGGCATTGCATGGACTAGAAGGACTGCACGACATGGCTAACTTAGCTTTGGAAAGCAACATCCATCTTGATGACTCTTTCTCAATATATTTCTTAACGAATGTATTTTTGATATCAAGATTTTCTCACTATGTCATGTATATTAAAAATCGGTTTTAGTTCGATTTAATTACTTGTGATAAAATTTGGGTTGAATCTGAAATAAGTGATCTAGTTGGGTCAAATTCAAAAGTTCAAGACCTTTAACCATCTCAAAAATTATGTCGGATTATGACTATCACTGTCAATTTATTATATGTTTAATGTTGAAATTCAAGTTAATCCGCTTAAATCTCAAAAGTAATTTGTCAAAATTGTGGGAATCGATCATGTCTTGAGAAGTTATGTCAAGCACAATTTATGTCCTTTCGATTGTTTATGTCGAATCTTTTTTTTAAACTTGTTCTAAATTCTTTCTCATGCTTATGAAACAACATTAGACTTAAGTTGGGCTAAGATTCTTTTACACGATATAAAATGCCTAAGGAACATGCAAACTTTCTCTCAAACCTTCATATACGCTCCCCACCATATTGTTTTTGGAGTACATGTTCCTTGCCATCTCTATACGTCTAATAATTCAATGTTTCAAGAGATATTTTTTGCACTTATTTATTTATATTTATAATACTAATAAAAGTACCTTAAAGTGAAAAACTTTTGATTCACTATTTTACCCTTATAAAATATAAATATTTTCGGTATCATAGTTAAATCATACAATTTTTTTTATTTTTTGGGAGTGGGAGTGGGAGTGGGAGTGGGAGGGGGGAAGGGAGCTTGAACCCTTGACCTCAAGAAAGTAAAGTCTTCACAAGATAAGGAATACCATTGGACCAAAGGCCCATTGGTAACTATTTTACTCTTATAAAGAATTTTAAATACTACATTATCTTTTCATAGTTAAATACTCCCTCCGTTCCTAAATATCTGTCGTTTTTTCCATTTTTGTTTATTCCATAATATCTGTCGTTTCATGATAGCAAAGCATAATTAATATTTTTTCTTCCAAATTTACCCTTAACTCTTCAATGCATTAGATTAGGTGTAGGCTAAGTGTCTTTCATATTCCTTTCCTTCCCAATACGTATTGAATAAGGGTATTTTAGTCTTGTGCAATTATTTTTTACTCATATTAGAGCTATTTAATAGCGTCCTTAATCCCTGTGCAAAAACCTTAAACGACAGATATTTAGGAACGGATGGAGTATTTAAATTACAATCACAACCTTATGTATTTAAATCTTTAAATTACCTTCTAACATCTATTTTAATTCTCTATTATCTTTGTATAAATATCAATATTTATGAAAAAATTTAATTGACTACGCAACCCTTAAAAAAATATAAGCATCATTATTTGCAATAACATGTTCAAAAAATCTATCAATAAATCATTACTCTTTTCAAATAAAAAAAATTATGTCTATATATATATTTTCATCTATACTGCTAATAATTTATATTACTAATAAAAATACATTAGAATGAAAAAAATTTGATTCATTGTTTTACTCTTCTAAAGAATTTTAAATACCACACTATTCTTCCGTAGTTGAATATCCAAATTATCATCATATACTTATGTGTTTAAAGCTCCAAATTATCCCTAACATTTCTTTTAATTATCTATTCACTATATATAAGTATTAGTGTCTATGAAATTTTTTAATTGATTACGTTACCCTTAAAAAATATATACATACTATAATTTTTAATAAAATGTTCAAAAAATATTTAAAAACTTTATCAACCTAACATTACTCATTTCAAATATAAAGATAACATTATACTTATATTTGTGTATTTTTTTTTATCCAAAATTTTAATCATTTCATTTTTAAGATAAAAAATAATATTTTATGTAGTTTTTTTTAAAATAATTTATGTTAAATCAACATAATTCTTCAATCACAATAAACTTTTCATGTTTTATTAAGAGTTTAAATAAAAAAATTATAGTATATTTTTAAGTAAAACTTAAATTTTAGAATTTTAATATTCTTTTAAAATATATATTTTAGAGTAGTATATTATATTTTAGGGTTAATAACACTTTTAGTTCCTGAAATATGCATGTTTTATCAGTTTGGTCTCTAAAGTATTTAGTTAGTTTTTAAACGATCTATACACAGACAATCTGTTAAGTTTTTGGTAGAAGTGATGGTCACGTGATACTATTTGACGGAATGAAACATGGTCATTTCCGTCAAAAAAATTTAATGTACCGTTTGGTTAGGGGCCATTTAAACAAGAATTGAATAGTTTATAGACCAAATTGACAAAATTCATATATTGATGACGAAATTGACAAAAAACACATACTTTAGAGACCTAAAGTATTATTAACCCTATATGTTATCCTATTGTCCTATCTAATTCCTAATTATTATTATCTTTTTTCTTATAGTTAAAACAAGAACAGACAATATTTTTCAAATTTTATAGTATAATACAAGCGATAAAAATATAATTTTGATAGATTTGAGATGATATTTAATGTAGGTACACATATATCTAATACTTTTTATTAATATTTTGTATACGAAAATTATTCACGTGCAACGCACGTGTTGCATTGGTAGTAAAGTTAAAAATACCATTGGGGCACTTTAAACACGCTTTTTTTGGTAATTTTACAACAAATTTTTTTAGGGATAATTATTTTTTATCTCTATGTAGTTTTGACTAGAAACACCTTACATACTTTAAAATTATACACATTACCTTCTTGTAGTTATATACCAAAGTAAATTTGTTATTTTTATCATCCAAGTTATCAGAGAGTGTGCTACACACGCGCCAAAATATGTTGTGGGTTGTGTTTCCATTGTTTCCCTCTAAAAGAATATTGTGAAAATGTCTAAAATTTTCTTTATAACATATGATATAATACCTAAATAGGTAGGGTATTGCTCCCAAATCAAAAAATATGTAAGAAAAACATAAGTGATTTTCGGTCCTCAGAACAAAAGCTCACTTGAGAGAAAAAGAGGCTCGACATGATTGATTAAAATATGTTGGTTTGTTGTTATGTTCTATTAGTTTGATGGTGAAGAGTAAATCATACGAAAAATTTGATTTTAAACTTGGGTATTAAAATAATTTTTAAATTTCACTAACGGCGTCAATTATTTCACTTTGATACATAATTATGAAAAGATAATGCGAATAATTTTAAACATCAAGTAAATAAAGTGCTTCTAGCCGAAATTACATAGGGATAAAAAATAATTAACCCAAAATTTTATAACAGTATCACAAAAGTGATAAAAGCAGTTCTCATGATAAAAATATCACAAAAATTATGAAACACCTATAAAAATTATTAAATTACCGAAATTTTATTTTCGTAGACTATTCCTGATGCAACATTGCAACATAGCAACATGTATCCAAAGTCACCAAGAGCTAACCTTTTGAGTTTTGACACTACGGCCACTAGCAAGTTTGCATTGAATGATGCAAAGCAACAGGGAAGTTGATCGTCAGGAAAAGCAATCTCTCTCTCTCTCTTCTCTCTCTCTCTCTACTTTGGAACCAAGAATTCACGGGACATCCCTGAAATCTGTGCTTTGAATTGATCCTTTCCACTGCCAAAAAAACTACTTGTCTTGATGATGATTGAAAAAAGCAATGAAAATCTCACAAGCTTTCCTCTCTTTCTGGAAAAACTGCATTCTGATAAACTTCTGCTTCACTTCATTGCAATTTCTGTCGGCATGAAACCTCAACATCTCTGTCTGTTTCCTTTTTTTCTCCTATATGTATCACTTCTAAGTCTTCACGAGCCTTTTCCATTGGCTATCATCTCTGTATCCCGAAATAATGCATAAGGGAGAGCGGTCAAATGGTTTTTCTTTCTCTCCCTCTCTCTCTCTCTTTGTTTTTCCCATCTATTTTGATGACTTTCTCTTTCTTTTTGTGTCAGTTTTGTGACCACTACATGAAAACCCATCTCTGTTTCGCACTTTTCTTTGGAACCCATGTTTCTGAATCAGTTCATGCACTTCTTGAAATCAATGCACACATTCAGAAGGAAAGCACCTTTTGATTGTGGGTTTTGACACTCTTTGGTTTGTCAATTTCATAGACAAAAAGGGCTTTTTCAAGCCCCTGTGAAGGTTAAAATTTACAATGGCAACCTCTTGTTTCAACCCATTTCGAATTCGAAAATCGAAGAGCAAACCTTTACTATTCCCTTCAACTTCCAAAACCCAGTCGAATAGTGACATGGAGAGCATGGAGAGGAAGAGATTTGATAGTTTGGAGTCTTGGTCAATGATATTGGACTCTGAGAATGTTGAGAGTTGGGAAGTATCAAAGGAGGATCAAGAGGAATGGACGGCTGATCTTTCCCAATTGTTTATTGGGAACAAGTTTGCTTCTGGGGCACACAGTAGGATTTATAGAGGGATTTATAAGCAGAGGGCAGTTGCAGTGAAAATGGTGAGAATTCCATCCCACAATGAGGAGACTAGAGCTTTGCTTGAACAGCAATTCAAGTCAGAAGTTGCCTTGCTTTCTCGTCTCTATCATGCCAATATTGTGCAGGTTAAACATTTTTCTCACATTTTAATTGATATTGCACCAATTATATTTAGCTAGGTACAATTCAGAACAATGACAAATATGGGGTTTAAAACGCGTTGTAAAATAAAGGTCCAAAGCTTATACTTATGTTCCAATTGGTGGTCACCGAGAGACATGGGATTGAATCATCACAAATATGCTTATGTTGTGTTAACTAGTGAAACAAAAAACCTACTTTTTCACCATTGTCTCCATCAGTTACAATATTTGTCCCAGATAATATGACATCAGGTCTTCTCTATTGTTGTTGTTATAGCCTGCCTTCTGTCCTTTATCACTTTCAGTACCAATGAACCATCTTAGAATTCATTCTCTACAGGATAAGTTCTGTCTTCTTTTCGTTGCGTAGATTATGGAGGACCATATTCTTAGCAAATAATCAGAGCACTATAAATTGAAATATAAAGGTTTTAGATTACCACTTGTTACATTCTTGTTCTTTTCCTAATGAGCCTTCGTCGTCATTTTGTTTGTGTCCCCTTTTCTTAGATTAGTGAATTTCTTTAGCTTGATTGGCGAGGCGAGGGACCAGTGAGTCGTATTTGAAATTCAGAACTGATGCACTCTTATGAATCTGCACTACTATCTTTGAGTACATATGCCTTTGGAGTTTGGACGTTAGTATAAGCGGGCTTTTGTGTTTACATTTGGTAGATAAGTAATTTGACAGCAATAACACTTCTAGACAAGTTGATACATCTTTGGTCTATATATGGTTGGACATTTTCTAAATACTGAAAAGGGTTTGTGAATGTCATCTTAGTTATGCACTTATGCGGCTAAGTTGGTGATCAACACTTCTTTCTTTACAGTTCATTGCAGCTTGCCAAAAACCTCCGGTATACTGTATCATCACAGAATACATGTCACAAGGAACTCTAAGGATGTATTTGAACAAGAAAGAGCCATACTCACTTTCAACTGAAACTATTCTGAGGTTAGCACTCGATATTTCCCGAGGAATGGAGTATCTTCATTCACAAGGGGTGATCCACAGAGATCTCAAATCCAATAACTTGCTTCTAAATGATGAGATGCGTGTGAAGGTTGCAGACTTTGGTACATCTTGTTTAGAAACACAGTGTCAGGAAACCAAGGGAAACATGGGAACTTACCGTTGGATGGCCCCAGAAATGATCAAGGAGAAATCTTATACTCGGAAAGTTGATGTATATAGTTTTGGGATTGTGCTATGGGAGCTCACAACTGCTTTGCTTCCTTTTCAAGGAATGACCCCCGTGCAGGCTGCATTTGCTGTGGCCGAAAAGGTTAGATTTTTCAAAATGTCATTTTCCTTGTGATAATACCTGTGGTTCTATGTGATATTCTCTGAAGTTTGGCCATGTGATGCTTCTCTTTGTTTAGCGCATACATAATGTTCTGAATATTCATTCAAGGAGTGGATATTTTCTTGTGTTTTGAGAATTTGGATGTGGTCTGCAAAAATTGCCTTGTTCTGTGAACAGCTGAAGGGAAAGTGTGTAGGGAAATCTTTAGTAGCAGCTAATTCTTTTGTTGATTGCTTTGGCTAGTTGAGGTTCTAGGAGCATTAGGTTGGCCTTTATATTGTTTTTGTGTATGTACATTGAGTGAACATTGACCTACACTCCTTGCGGCCTCTTGGCAGATTGCTTTCATTGCCAAATGTAGTCACATGGATTAGTCTATTTGATATTTTGATTACTCTTTCTCTTATGTTCTGAATAGAACTGCTGTCCCTTTTTAGTTCATTTTCCTCCTAGAATTCTTATAACTTGGTGTCTATGAGCTTTATCGCCATTGATCACAAGTGCTCACTAGCACAGATAGAGGAGGGCGTACAAATATTCCGTGAAAATTATCTCTTAGAACTTCTAATCTTATGCTGTACCATGTCTCAAGTCCTTGAGATGCTTAAAAACACAAATAACCGTCTTCTAAGAAGTTGATTTCTATGCTTCCAAGTTGATGGCATCAGATTACCAATACTCTAGGATTGTTCACTTTCCTTGTGTCTGAAGTGAATATGAAGGAGAGAAAAGTGGCTCATTCAGTTGGATTCTCTGTTAGACGCGTGGTTTTTTTTTTTGGGGGGGGGGGGGGGGAGGGGGAGGGGGGGAGACTTTCAATTTCTCTGATCTTTGTCATGCTCACCCAACAGAGTTCTCAGGAATTTCAGTTTGTTAAATGTGGTGCCATTTCTTAGTTTCTCTGTTTTCCTTTGCTTTGTTCTTTACTAGCTGTTCATTAGCTGAAAGAAAGAAGTATGCAATACATTCAATAACATTATACATGCTTCTACATAGAGTGAGAGGATGGAAATGATAGAAAACCAATACTTTCTCCTTAAGTTGGATTCTTGGTACTTGGCCATGTAAAGTTCCTGCATAGGACTGTCAATTATACATTATGCATTCCTGTTTCTCGCAACGGCCAAAGTGTTAGTGTCAAAACACTATGTTTAGGCCAATAGACCATTAAATCAGGAAGAAAAAAAAGGAAATAGTACTCTAGTCTCTCTTGTTGTTTGTTCATAGATGCATGATGGATCCGATGGCCGCTCCCATTGTAGCGGCCTTTTATCGAGCCTTGGCAATCTTGGACTGAAGTTGGACCAAGTTTTGACCTAAAAAACATGTGTCATAGTGCAATTACCAAAAAATAGAAAATAATACAGAAGCTTTATTGCAAAACATGGCGCTCTCTGCCCTTCCCCTTATCCTTTTGGTTTCAAGGTCACTTCTACATAAACTGATGGTTTTTCTTTCCACTGTTGGCTATCTACTTTATGTAATCCAAGTTCCAAAATGCATTTTTTTTTTTTTTTTGCATACTTCCCTTCTATGTTTAACATTTCACAGAACGAACGACCACCATTGCCGGCCAGTTGTCAACCTGTGCTTGCACACCTCATAAAGCGATGCTGGGCAGCAAACCCCTCCAAACGGCCAGATTTCAGTGACATTGTTTCTGCTTTGGAAAAATACGATGAGTGTGTCAAGGAGGGCCTTCCACTTACTCTACATTCAAGGCTAGCCAGCCGAAATGTCATTCTTGAACGCTTGAAAGGCTGTGTATCCATGAATTCATCTATACCTGTACATTCCTGACTCCTTTGGAAAAAGTATCATCATTTTATTCAGTTGTTTGCCTCTTCATGTCGATAGATTAGTCCGATAATCACCTGTTGAAACATGTGGATTTATTGAAACATGTCTTATTTTATATTATAGATGCCCTTGACCATGACGTTGTTCAATGCAAGATGTCCTATTGGAGTATGTTGCTAAGGTAATTGTGTTGGAACCGCCGTAATGATCCTGTAATTATCCATAAGGTAATTGTGTTGAAAACCGCCGCAATGATCTTGTAATTATCCATACAAAATGAATCGGAGGATCCTCGTTTATTTTATAATTGGAGAGGAGCCTAACCCCAACCTTGAAGTGCAACTAAAAAAGAAATATATAAAGCCCAATTCTAGGAGGATTGAGAAACTATGACACCGCCCTATGAATAAAGGCCTACATGGTCACCTAACATACCACATACAACTACATCTTCTCTCTCTTGCCTTCTTCAAAACTCTTTCGTCTCCTTTAATAATCGTTTTGCTCATAAAAACTTCTTCGATCTTGTCGTTGATCATCTATCGAATCCGACTGTGAAGAACAATGGCAACCATGGTTTCCACATCACGTTTGCTGCTACTTTTTGTCATAATATCATCTTTGTTTTTCTCCTCCATTGCACTCTCTCTCTCTCTCTCTACCACACAATCATGTGGCGGTTTTGTCTCTCCATTACTAATTTTGCTACTTGGGAGCTTCCAAATAAACCATGTTTGGCAAGACGGTCCCATCTCATTAAGCAATTAATGCTTTGGGAATGCATGGTCTCTGTGGATAACCTCTTCAATCTATGGAAACTTTGGACCTTTCTTCTGAAATATCAGTGCAGAAATATCAAAATCCACATTACGCAATCTTCATGGAGCACTAAACGTAATTAGCTGGGATACAATGATGCCTATTGGATTTTTGCTAGCAAGGTACTTGAAGGTTTTTCAACCCTCAGACTCTTTTTGGTTCTACCTTCATGTTTCATGCCAGTGCTCGGCCTTCTTAAGGGGGGATGGGCAACTGGTCTTGCACTTCGTCTCATGTCTTCCAGTGTCCATCACACAAACCATATGACCATTGGAACCACCGTCTTCTGCCTCGGGATACTTCAGGTCCTAGCTTTTCGTCTCCGACCCCATAAGGAACTATAAGCAGAGATGTTATTGGAACATCTACCATCACTATGTGGGGTACATAGTCCTTGCCTTGGGTATTGCCAATGTGTTCATCGGATATAAGATCTTGAAGCCTGGAAAGGGTTGGGAGATTGCGCACTGCATCATCTTCAGGGCCTTGTTATTCACTCTAGTTACTCTAGAAGCTTGCAAGCGGTACTTGGAGAACAAATCTACCAGCGAAGAGGTGGTGTCAAAACGCAGCAATTGAGGAAGCTGTGAAGTAGTAAGAAATGGTGCTAATTGTCCACAGCAGAGTGTGTAGTTACTCGTTACTTAATACTTTTTTTGTGGTATAGGCAACAGTGTCTCCATTTAGCTGGCTAAATCATTATTAAATGCCTGTGTAGTTGAAATTAAGTTCAAAAGTGAACTTTTAAAAGAAAATTTATGCACATGCAAGTCTATTAGAACTCAAAAATGGCTATACTTGATGACACAAAATGCGCTTCATTCCTACGCAAATACTTACTAATCACGTGTGTCGATTAAATATAGCGAAACTTGAAATTAGGACGTGCATGTATGTGTAGTTCTTTGATTGACCATTAATGAAATAATATGTAAGTGATGAAATCTGAGACTTCGTGGACTAGGAAGACAAATTATTGTATATGAACCACTATGGTTTGTCTCAAAAGTCAGTAGTTTAGGTGGTACCTCTAACCCCTTTGTTGAAAGTGCAGGACAGGTTCAAATCTTAGGTATAAGGACAAAGGGGTGGGTAGGGGTAATTGGTGGGCTGTGTAGCTCAGTTGAACCTTGGGGGAAGATGGCCGCTGGACTCTGTATTTTTTCAAGCACTAAACAGTCTAAACTTGTGAATAAAGTGTACATCCAATTTTTTTTTTAATAAAAAATGACAAAACATCAAAATAGCTTATATTGGAGGCACTCCGGTATATATTTTTTCTTTGTTACACTAGAGCAACCATTCTCTCTGTCTTCCGACCACCTCGTATGGTCCTCCTCCACCACCATCCCCAATGTCACAAAGTCTCTAATTGAAAAAAATCTAACTTAGATCACAAAGTGAATCGAACATTTGATTTAAATTCTCTCCAAATCATGCCAATCAAACTCTCTCTCTCTCTCTCTCTCTCTCCCTTACAAAAACGACACTTACATAGATGAAAACAAATTATGGGTAGGATAATTATTGGTGGCATAGTGATCGGGATACTAGAAATGGTGAAACTTACGATGGCAACCACCATCCCCATCGTCACAAAACCCCAAACTGAAAAAATCTAACTTATAGGCAGGATGGTTATTGGTGGCATAGTGACGGGGATACTGGAAACGATGAAAGTTATGATGACAATTTCAAATACATTTGAAAGTTTCAATGGCTCATTTCTTTATAGTTGTCATGAATTCATTACAACTGTCCACAATGTGCCCATCAATATTGAAAATGTAGTTTTTTGGGGACTCTGCATAGTGTTTACTAGCCAAACAAAAGAAAAAATATTTGACTAATCGACAACCACAGTGGCTAGGTATAATTGAACTTTTTTTAATTGTTTCACAAATATTTTTAGAGGGAGAAGAAAAGTATTAATTTCCTTAGAAGGGAAAAAGATACCCATTTTCCCTCAAAACAAGAGGAGAGAGAGAGACACATTGCCTCTCCTTTGTTTCCTCTTATCAAACGAACTCCAAGTGATAATTTTAGGGCAATTGAAGATGTTGACAAGGACCAAACAAAGTGTGAGACAAATAAAATAAGTAAAAGTATAAATGCCCATTCGAGAAAAACAAAAAGGGGTTTTGGATTTGAGCCACTAGTGGGGTCTTTTTGGGTGCTTTGCTTTAATCGAATCCTACTTTTGCAGACCTCGTTAATGGCTACACCAGCCATACGTTATTATTCTATATTTAAAGCATATGTCTCAATTATGGACTTGATTAAAGTATCAAAAAATAAAATTTTGATATTATATTAAAATTTATTATATTTATAGGTATTTTTACTATTGTTATAGGTGTTTTTATTAATGTTGTAGTACCCAAAAAAAGTGATAAAAATAATTACCACAACAATAGTAAAAACACCTGTAAGAGGTAGAAATTGAGGATACCTCCTACTAGAATAAAGAATGGATGTTTCTGATAAGAATGAACTCTGAACTTGATCTCCCCGTCTTTCTTTCCTGCAAAACGAACAAACTATCCAAGATCGAAATGCTTCGATTGAAGGCACTCCGATGCTTAAGTCAGTAATGTAACTAAGTTAATTGTCAGAAGACAAGAAGAGTTCAGTGTACCTTTCACCTTGACTCTTTATGTTGTTTTATAGAGTTCTGCTTCGTTAGGGTTTCCATGATTTCCGATTTAAGGTGGTACATCTTTCTTCAATTAGGCGACTTTGTTTGGGAAGTTGCTGAGATCTCTTTAGCAACTCCTCCTGCCGAGCCTATAATTATGCCCATTTGATAAACCGGAATGCTTGATTTATAGGCATCTCTCTAGCTCTTCATATATTATTTGAAACAGCTCGGTCATGATGAGGACCAACATTTTCACTTTGTTCCCGAGCTCTTTGAATAGCTCGGTTAGGTCTGATGACGGAGTCCAATGATGTCTTCGTCGCGTGAATGGTCTTGTCATCCTCACGTGGGTTCATTTAATGTAATTACACGTGTCATAAAATAAGTCACCTCCTTCAACACCCATAAAAGTAATAATATTTTTTGTACTGAAAAAAAGTGATAAAAATATCTACAAAAATAGTAAAAACACTCACAAAAGTGATAAATCATTTATAAAAGTGATAAATTTTTTATTTATAAACTGACCTACAAAAATTGTAAAAACACCATTTGAAATAATAAATTTTGGAAGTACAGTAGAATATTGTTTTTTCAAATCCCTCAATTATTTTTTAGACTCTTACAATTTGCTAGCGAGCTCTAATTAATCCTGAACTATCTAACAATGAAACTTCCAAGGTTTAGCATATGTCTCAAAGTCCCACCATTCAAGCAATTTTGACAACTTATGATTTATCAAGTAAACAACATGGTGCTCTATTCAAATATAGGTATAGTTGGCACGACAAAAAGCCACGGGTTAAGACCCAGCATGCAGTCATCCCAAAGGTCCAAAATACGAAATTCTTATCAATACAAGATCTTGGAAAAATTAGAAACAAACAATTTTATCCTGCATGCCAAAAAAAATTATTTATGAAACTCGAACACTTAATGTCTGAATAATAATAGAATTACCTTTGAACTAATCTAAGACCCACCCTCAAGTGGTATGGTTTGGGACATAGAAACATAAGTAATAATTTGGGGATTAAATAAGAATTAGGTGCAAGGATATAAATAATAAATTGTACTTATTCTAATTAAACAAGGTAGCATGAATGCCTTTGATAAATGAGCAGTTGAGGAAACACAAGATGCCCACGTCATGTCCTGCCAATTCCGGGCAACATGACAAAACGTTGGGGTACCCTTTTAACTACGCAAGTGTTTACTTTTAGATGATGTTAATGGAAACAATGAATGAAACGACGCCGTATAGGACTACTAAATACCATTATAACAAGATTTTTTCCCAATGTCTAGAATGGAAAGAAAACCAAATCCATCAAACCTTTTATTTTTTTGTTCAACAATTACCGATGTCGGAAAAATTTACACGCATTTCAACTAATTTCTCTTTGATCTGGTCAAAAACAGACCATATACACCACGACAAAAATATTCATGAAAGAGGACCCTAAAAAGTTATCAATATTCAAACTCAAGACATCTTAATTTAGAACTCGTTCCTATTACCACTTAAACTACCTGTTACCATTTGAACTAACACTTAGAGTTAAAACCATCCACTTCAACAATCTGAATTCATAGAAACAAAAATAGATTCCAAATCTTATTTAGAGTCATATTTTTTAAAACCCATATGATTATTTCAGAAAACAATTTGGAAACCTTTTTTTTTTTTTTTTTTCTGCTAAAATTTGGAAATTTCAATCTTTGAAGAACAAAAGTGAAAAGCAAAACAACACTACTCTGTTTCCATACTATTCAGAAAAAAAAATTTCTTCATTCCAACTAGTTCTCATCTAAATCTATGTACTCAGAGTGCTTGAGCTTCAAACACAATAACAATTGACTAAAACATGAATCTTAAATGGAAGCTTGGAAGATATGTAGTTTCTAATTACCAGTGATGATTCAAAGCTACCCATTGTTTACATTGTAGAGGGTATTTTACAAGAATCAAGAAGAAAAAGATCAATATCAAGGAAGAAAATATAGCATTTTATAGATAAGTGGAAATGAAACTAAACCAATTTTTTCCTCCCTGTTTTCCTTCAAATTCTTTAGGTCCAAACACTCCAAATCCTCTCTCCAAGCAGACTCACAAACTTCCTCACTGAACCTTTCTCAAACCCTTCCTCTCCCTCATCTTCACCACCACTCCCACAACCCTCAACCCCACCAGCACCGCTGCCACTAGTAGTATCTTCCACCGATTCAGACTCACCAAACTCATCCTTGCTCAAACTCAGCTGAGACTTTTTCAACTCATCGGACTCACTGCAGCCTCTACTCTTCCTCCTCTCTCTCTTGCTCTTCTCTCTCTTGCTCTGCACCAACAACCCATCTTCAAAAGCATCAATGATTTCGTGTATGATTTGGCGGTTTGGAGAAGTATCCCACTTGACCCAGTAACTCATATAACACCTGAAACAGTAACAGTTAAATGAAACTGGGTGGTCGCCGTCACCTTTTCTTTCACCACCACCGGTAGAGGTGGTGGTCTTTTGAGTGTTTCTGCGATTGTCTGGGAAGTTTCCAGAGGAGCAAGAGATGAGATAGGCCAAGACTTCTCTTTCTTCCGGTGATAGAGCCGCCGTGAGAGTCAAGATCGTTGCCGGTAAGAAAGATAGATGGTCGGAGATGAGTGGTGCTGTTGGATGAACCGAACCTTTCCGGTACAGCTTCTTCATAGTTATGAGAGAGAGAGAGAGAGAGAAAAAAAGTTATCTGAAAGTTCAGGGTTTGAAGGGTCGATGAGGTTTTGTTGTTGCTGAGGAGAGAGAGAAAGGCATAGGAGTTGGTGACGTATATTGGGGATTGGGGGTACTATACAGTGGTCTAGTGTCTATTCGTGTCGTGTAACTTTGCCATACTATTAAATGTGAAGTTGTGAATAAATAAAAATAATAAAAGTGGTTGAATATTAATTTTTAGTTAGTTTCCATAAAATAACAAACAAGAAGTTAGAACTATTACCATCATAGGACCCCTCTTACTAGGGGTGATTGTGTCTGTCATCTGTATGTGTAATAATTACAAAAGAGTGAGATATGGAGGAGATAGATACGTATAAGAGTACAAAAAAAGATCAATAAAGATGAAAACTTATGGATGGTTAAGAATAGTTATACTCAATATAGGTATTTTACAATGGGGACACTATATTCCCCCTCTTTTTTCTTAATTAATAGTATAAAAATGTACAACCGAAATTACTCTAACAGCATCTTAGCTATCGTGGAAGTTGATGATTAACACTTAATGGCTCCATGCACGAGATTACCACTAGTGCGAGATCTGAAAAGAGTTAGATGTAAGAAATCTTAAACCCCGCATCCGCATGTGGGTACTCAATTGATATACCTAGAAAGGACAGCAGCCATCACAAGTCTCCCAATCTAAGAATTGAAGATGTGGAACTAGAACAAGGAGTAAATAATTCTGCTAGCATTTGAAAAAGATAGAAAAGAAGAAGAAGAAGAAGAAGAAATAAAACCAATACACAAATGATAGCTCAAGTTACTCTCTACATAACATCTTAAATATTCCATGTAAGTCATCTAGCAATCAAATACAACAATTTCGTATTTAAGCCTAGCAGTTTCAGACATATCAAACGATAATTGGAACTTTGAGGACCTGGGATAATTATCAGATTGAAATTCCAATATTGCCAAAACTTCAGGAAGAGCTCTGGAGACGAGATTTGATCCATGATCCCAAGCAACTCAACTCCTCGTGATTTATGGAATGGCCAAGACCTGGGTAAGCCTGCAAATTCATAAAAAAACTAAATTTTTAACAAGCGAAATATAAACCATGAGGAAGTCTGAGAAATTGAGACATGTAATACCTTGAACTCACAGCTCACGCCAGCTTGTTCAAGGAAAGGTGGACCCGCTTGTCCAGCTTCAAATAATACCGTTCTGTCAGCAATACCATGAGACCACAGGATAGGTGTCTGCATATACCTTTGGATGTCAGTTCCTTAATACAAAAACATCAAGTCTACGTAAATGCATCCTAATACTACAATAAGAGTATAAGACTATGACCACTTGACAAGAAGATGCAAATTATAAATCAAGGAAATAGCATGGCATTAGCTCTTCATTGTGGAGGTGTGCTATTGGCTAAAACTTGTTTGCTACTATGACTTGTTCTCACTCCCAATATAACATGAGGTGCCTGGTCAACTAAAAGATTCTACCAAGACAAAAAGAAAAAATCAGATATGTATATAAGAGGACTATAATAGTGACAACAATCAGGATACACGGGGAAGCTGGGTTTGTTATCACAATGCTGAATTCCATCTGCTAGTTTTTCAGAGTAGACTGACTTTAAGTACCAGCAATTCTCACCTGCAACCCGCATCAATCTAGGTTTACAACTTCTTATCTCTCTCTCCAAATTAAAAACATGTCAATGTCAACCATCCTTCAAATGAATAGTTACCAATAATTATAATCTAAAAAATTTATAAAATGAAATTATGTTGGAAGGTTAGGCTTGGAGTTGGTTTTCAAAATGGATATTTTCGGTTGGAAAATAATTACCGATTCAATGATTACTAAAATTTACTGCAAGTCATCAAACAAAGACTTTTTTTGTGATAATTAAATAACCATGGAAAGGGACATAAGAATAAAGAAAAGACATTTAATCAAAATTCAGAAAAATAAAACAACAATTATTTGTAGAACAAAGAAAAGGCGCTGCCTCACTATTCCTTACAAGAATATCACCTTTTTTGCATCTGGTGTAATCCGTTCTACTATAGAAGAATTAAATGGAACCCATCCACTAAAAACTGCACCTCCTCCTAGAGTTTTTGGGTATAGCAAAACACTGGCCAAAGTCAACGCACCTACAAAACCCAGAGTAGTTCATGAGTTGCCAGCACAAAAGGACTATGTTTTAGTTGTCCAGAGAGAGAGAAAGAGAGAGAGAGAGAGAAACCTCCTTGACTAAATCCACATACAAAAACGTTATTAGGACTTATGCCAGCAGCTATCTCTTTGTCTATCATGGCATGCACATTCTGAACTGCTTTGAGCACACCATTCTCATCTTTTAGAGAATCCTGCTATATATCAATGAGTCAGTGCTAAAAATGCAGGAAAAGTGGCCTGGTGTTAATCAATTCTCACATCACACAATGCTACCTGCCATGGTATAACTAAACTTCAAAAACATGATAATCGTCAAGCGGTGGATCTCTTATTGATGGAACAACCCAATAATGGGCCGCTTTTCCACCAAATATATATTGTTGGAATTACACAGAATGTAGATATAAAATTGTATCACGGAATTATTTTTCCTTTTCCTATTTTTTTCCCTCTGAAATATAATGCCAAAATTTTGCAAAGTGACAGTAAATGAGCTAATAGTGAATTTTTTTTTTTTTTTTTTAGCAAAGAGCTAATAGTGAATTTGAAGATAAAAGAATACACCGTGAAACGTCAGTTGCTATCATTTGAAATATAACATGAATTACAAGTACTATGAAGCAGACAGTCCCAGCATGGAAGTTCTTTTTATCATCATTTTGTTTCCATCATCTACTTGGAATTTTTTATGATTATCGCATACAACACTCAGGAGGATTAAAATTACTATTAAGAGGAGAAAGGATACATAACATGGGATGTACGTGGGGGCTAAGAAGAAATAAAACCAAAACTTACAGCTGTCACAGGTATCTCATGTATGTCAAACCATGAAGGCATCACGGCACCATCTAGAACAAGAATTAAATTAACATTAATCCTGGTGATACGCAAATAAAGATATCAGACTATAAGAACCAGAAAATCTATATGAGCAAGCTGTTATGGTCAACCCCGGGACAGGCCCTATTGAACAATTTTTACACTTCAAGATGTATATCAACTTTTATTATCATTGAAGTTATAAATGATAAAAATTTAAAGGATACAATGTATATGAACTATGTATTGTGACAAAACACACATTTTAAAGGGTACAAACAAGATTGGAACCAGCAAGTCTTTTTGAATATTTGCACTTGTGCTGAGAGTGAGAAGTCAATGATATTGATTCACAATTAACAGCCCTTTCTTATTGACATATGCATCTGCCAAGCATAATGCTTAATTTTTCTACGAAAAAAGGAACTTCTACTTAGAGTTTTTGATCTTCTTCTGAGGCCAGCCCCAATTGCAGATCATTCATATCACTTATTGTTGTTTATGCTTTTCCTCAAGTGCTTTCCTCCTCCTTCCTTCTTCTTTAGTTCCTTATACTCTAAGGAGACCTCCCCTTCGTTATTGTGTAACTCTCTCTTCCCTGTGGTGTATTATTTATCAAGGGAAAGAATAAAGTTTTTGTTACAACTAATAACCACTAAGAGGTATACAATCATGCCAGATGCACACCCTCAAAACTTAATCATGCTCATGCCAGATATGAGCTACTTGAATTACTTGGTTCTAAATTTCTTGTAAAGAGGGTATGACTTGTGTTGTTACCTTTTACTTTGCAGTAGTGGAGTTTATCTTTCTTTCTTTTTTGATTGGTTAATGGAGAAAATAAATAGACAATCCAATAGTCCTATCAATGTCCATACAAGAAGGCGTGCAGTGCATGAACCTCTCACCACTGCAAGGTGTGAGAGGGTTATAGGCATAGTTGTTAAATCGCGTATCGCAAGGCGTATCATTTTTCAAAAATAGTGTATCGTATCGTATCGCGTATCGTAAGATACGCGCAATTTTAATTTTTAAATAATTATTAATAATATATATATATACCTTTGTAAAAAAAATCATAAACTCATAATAATATAGCATTTCATTAATATTCCACCAACTATTCAAGTTCCCAACATAGTTTAGTAATATTAAAATGCAAATACCTCTAATTCAAACTTCTAACATTAACTACTTGAACAACTTTAATATTAATCAGGAATTTTGAACTCAATTGAATAACATTAACGGCAGACTTTATTTTATTTTTTTAAACCACAACCGCTGAAACGACATTGTTTCACTGGCTAGTGATTTAAAAATAAGTCTTAGGGTAAAACGATGTCATTTCAGCCAAAAAAAAAACAGAATCGTCACATATCGTATCGTGTATCTTACGATACGGTGCAAAAATGATACAGAGACACAATGCGTATCGTTTTTCAGGTGTATCGTGACGTATCGTACGATACTAAATTACTAATAACTATGGTTATAGGTATCATCCTATCCCGTGTGCAAAGATATTGTTTCCGTGACTCAAACCATAATGCCAAGACCACAATGGAGCAATATTACTGCCATTGTGGCCCACCCTCTCCCACAACCTTCTATGACGGTTATGAGTTATCCAATTCAACAGTTTTCAAATGAAAGTTGCAGCACATTTTGTTATTGTACCTCGATGCATTACAAGCAAGGCAGATATCAGTTTCTAAAATAATGTTTGGTTTTTGTCTTAAAATTAACATAATTAGATAGACATCAAAATTAGCATGGTCCATCCTTACAACCTTCTATGACGGTTATGACTACTTATGAGTTATCCAATTCAACAGTTTTCAAATGACAGTTGCAGCATATTTTGTTCTTCTACCTCGATGCATTACAAGCAAGGCAGATATCAGTTATTTTAGATAGACATCAAAATTAGCATGGCCACCCTAATATAAGGATGGCCAAGCACGGTCCACCTCCACCCTTAATAAGATGATGGCCAGAATAAGTCGAACAAAACCTCTAACTGTATGAGACATACTTTCCCTTGATTCTTACATATCAAGAAACTAGTGAATGTGCAGAAATTTCACAACCATTGTTGTTAAAGCTTTCAGACTCAATGCCATTGGACAGAATTTGTAGGAAAAAATAGTAAATTTCTGTCTAACAGAACATCTTCAGCACTCTCTCTAAAGCCAACAATAATGGTACCTAACATTTTACCTCATTATATACTTGGTAATTTTTGTACATGCGGGAATTGAAATAGTATGTTGATGACTTGATGGTTTTTTTCCCATCCTGTTTCTAGAGCTGCAATTCATCTACCAGGCCTATCAGCTACACCTCTTCAAAACCAAAGCATACCAAGCAATTTCACCCAACAATTGAATAAATCCATGAAGCAACTAATCACTTGATTTTTTCCATAACAAATTCATCTCTTTCATGTAATTCATGGGTAATCTCCAACAACTAATAACAGATCACATTCATCGAAACCTCACATTGAGCATTTCAAGTTGAATAAACGACGGCATTCAAAATCAGGAACACAATATGCATCATACTCATCCAAACACACACACTACACCACAACCCATAATTAGATCCTAAAAAAAACGACCAAATTACATATCTAATAGCCAAAACAGATTCATGTCATAATCAAAAACAAAATGCAATCAAAACCCAACAAGTAATATGTACAACTTACGGTTACAAGTGACGGGTTTAGAAGGAGCAGAGGGAAAAGACCAAACAGTGTTTCTGAACTCGGGAGATGTGAAAAGGGTCTTAATCGGTTCATTGGCAGGTCCTGAGTCACCCAACCCATGAAGCCATAGCACAAAGCTTCTCGCCATAGTATCGGATTGTGGAGATGATGGGTTTCGCACAAAGAAAATGGTGACACCAAAGGTGACTGTTAGTAGAACAAGTGGTTTCACCAACAATTTCAACTTCATATCTGGTCAGCCATGGCATCTCTTTTGCTCTATTTTTCGCCCAAATTAAAATAGTAATGCAGAGTTGAAAGTTCTAAATTGCCCCTAACTTTTGTATAATGCCTAATATCTCTTTGTCTTTAGAATTTACCATTATTAACTCAATTGTCGTGTAGGCCCACCTAGATGAGCCCATCCCAATACACACTCTGGCCCAGTTTACAAACTTGAATTTTAAGTCACTCAGTCAATAAGGTAACTGGTTAAGTCTTACTATATTACGAGGAATCAATTGTACACTCATGCGTTAGGAGTTTAAATTTTGTTAATTCTTTTGAAAGAGAGAAGAAAATGTGGCGAAACTTTAACTCCTTTTACTTTGAGGAGATGATTGACAGGAAAATGGTGGTAGTGGTAGCCGTGATGGTGGCGGCAACAGCCTCGGCAGCTGAACACATTATTAAAATTGCCTCTCTTTTTTGACAAATCACTTAATTTGGCCAATTGTCATTCATTCCAGCCACAGATCACTCAGTAACAATTGAAATGGTAATGAGAAAATGCACAAATTCATCAGCAGGAGGCCCCTGCAATTCCTTTGATTGTTGTGTAAAGCCTCTAATTTCTTCAAAAATCAGGGCCCCAGATAACGTTTGACATTGTTATCCAGCTACCTCTGTCAAGAAAATTGCTAATATCAAAAGATTAGGCACCCAAACAGACCTTCAGGATGAATCATATGAGAAAAGTGGCTTAAAACTGCAGTAAAGAGTTTAACATGTTACAGAGGGTAATTAGGAATGAGTATGAAAAGCCAGAATCAGAAAGGAGTATATTTGTGAAAATGTAAAAATAGCACCACTAAAAGATAAATTAAGAGAAGTTCCGACATGTTTATAGAAGATTGTATAATAAGTGAGGAATGGGGATATGATACCTATCGATGGTAATGTAAGAGATAGAGATTGACCGAAATTTACTTTGAACGAGATAGTAAACAAAGATGTAATAGTTTGCAATTTAACATAAAAATATAACCCTTAATGGAGCACAATAAAGGAATAGAATCCATGTAACCGACCTCAAACCGTGGGGATAAGACTTGGTTGAATTGAGTTACATTCAAAGAGTGCAGCAAAACAAATATGGTGAATACTGAATGGATATATCAGAGCCCAACTGTTGCTGTTAACTAGCAGACAATAGATTAGATAAATTCTAAAGCGCAAAATTTCAATTACACCAATCTCCATAGCATAATGGTGGAATTGAAGGAAACATATACATATTCTTGAACAACTTGCAGGAATTAAACATAATGGCAGGTTAATACTTTCATCCTCTTTCAATCCTGCAAAATGGACAGAAAAAACCACAGTGCAAATTGTTGTACTATTAAACAAACTATGAGGATGCTTCAAAGAAATTGTGTTTGATAGCTCCATGAACTGGAAAAGGTAGTAATTTTTGAGCAAGTTACTTACTTATGCTACAATTTGTTACTTCAGGCTGCACCATGATGGTCATCAATGGTTTGTTTCATTCCATCTAATTGCGCGAGGATATATTCCAGTTTCTTACAACATATCTCATTGGATATTCTTGGAATATAGTCACACTTCTCAAATGGGCGGTATTCACAAGCACTTTTGATTTCTTCCCGCAGTGTCACTTGGATATCCTATTCTCAGAAATTAAAAATAAAATACCATGTTTTCAGTTCAATATTTAACTAGTATTGAGAGAACTCAAAACAAAATCAAGAATCCAAAGAGTCAAGATTTTAGCCAGCATAAACATACTACAAATGAAATAACCCAGATAAGTCACGGACTACTCCATCCCATGCTGCTTCTACAGAAAAAAAAAAAATTAAACCACTTCTCTGCACAAACATAGAAATTGTTTGGGGTTTTCCAAATTAATCCCAATTTTACACCTGAACCCCAAATTTGTCTTGAAAACTAACCATTTTTTGGTTTGTATGCAAGCTTTACCACCAAAACTGTAAAAAATGTGCACAAAAAGAAGGATGCACACTGCCTAGAACAAAAATCCTGGCAAGAAACAAGTGAGTGCCATAAACTGTGCTGGGCCTAACGTCACTCTTAGTCTCTTACCTTGGCAATAGTATACTGAAAGAAGAATACTTAGGAACAGCCCCATCCCTTCACGTGAAACTGTTTTCTCATGACTCCACATTTACATTTTGTAACTGTACCAAAGAAATCCTAGGTGTGTATCCAGGTTTTCTACAGAGGCTTGAACCAGCAGAAGTTGGAGTAATGTAAGTTCTATCATGGCATATGATTTAAAGGAGATAAGGATCACATGAATGTTCCTATACTCGAAGTTAATAGTGTAGTGATGTTGCAGCTAGCTGCATGAGTTCAATTTAGTCTACTTTCCCTCCTCCCCAGCCTTTTTCTGGTTTCTTTGAAGATTGGTGATGCAGTTGCTGTAGCAAAACTTTTGAAATGTGATACTTGTGAGTCTGCATCTTGTCAAGAAATAATCACTTTTATATGAGATCTTACATTTTTTGTTGTTTCAACAAAAAAAATTCAATTACTACTGAAAGATCACTAAGAAACAACAGTCTAAAACACTTAACACCAGACGGAATAAAAGCACTCGCTGACCATACTGCCAGGACAATACAAACGTCATGTGGACAGAATCCTTGCTATACAAACAAAACCCGATCCACTCCTATTTGCTTCTATACAACAGTCTAAAACTCTATCTGCTCAATTGCAGCCATACTTCCACAATGTAACAATAAAAATCAAAATATGAGAACATACCTATGATCAAGTGGCAATAAAAAACTTTTAACCCATTTAAGTTGCAAATTTTTGCATACTAGCCATGTCTAGATATTCAAGTAGATAAAACAAAACAGATCAATAAATGCCAGAGATCAATCCTAGCAAACAAAATACAAGTCTTAGACATCTCACGGGTTCCTAAATTGCTTCATATTATCCAAAAAACACATAAACAAGTCCTGAGTTTTGTCCAAACCTCCCCATTTACCCTGAACAATTATGAGATGACAATATACTACCCCAAACTTCGCAAAAGAAAACTGAAACTTTCCGACAAAAATCATCTCTGGGTTTTTCCGATATGCTTAAATTTTATTGAATGACTCACTTACGGTTAACAACTCCAACGTATGTACAACAGAAGCATCTGGAACTTGAAGCAACTTTTCATGTATTCCTCTTAGTCAAGTATACTCTTCTAAACAATACTTGCCCGAAATAAAAAAAGTCTACTCTCAACTCTGAATTCATATTCATGGGAGCTGGGAACGAATTGTTTAAAAGATAGACACTAAATATGAAACACGGACATATATATGCTTTATCCAGTCAACTCAAACATTACTTTTGTGTATGCTTCAACCAAAATTTCCAAAATAAAAATTGTTTTTTTCCATGTTCATTATCCAATTAAGTGTTTACAATATGCCATATATTGATCCCGACGGACACTATAATCACGTTAATTTACTCGTTCTTGCAACAATTAAATAATCACACAATTACTCATCAAATCCTAGGCGTATTTCCAGCAAGAAAAATGTAGCCTGCCTCTCTCTCTTTCTCTCGGTTGGGTATTGGGCTTCTGAATTTGGTATTGAATGTAGGCTTCTTTCATAAGTGCGTGTACATAAGAAGAATGTAGAAAGTACGAACCTTGATTAGTTGCATGAACTCGCCGCAGTGGTTATTGACCAATTCTTTTCTGGGTCCGCTTGGATTTGAGAGTTCGTCCATTACCCCTCCGGCTAGCTCCAAAACCCTAACAATTCTCTGTACAATCCCACAAGCATATACTCGATATTTACTGTTTCAATCAACTTGAAATATACCCAAAAAAAACCCTATTTTTTGTGGAGTAGATAAAAAAAGGGGGGTGGAAGAGATTAGAATTACCTTTTCGACGTTTTGGAGTCGTTGCAATGATGTGTTGTTCTGGCTCTTCGGTGAAGAAGAATCCATGGCGTTTGAAGCTCACATACACAAACAGACTCAGAGAGTGGTTTTGATTGGTAGACTTACAATTGTTGTTGTTACGACGTCGTTTTAAAGGTGCCGAGCATTGTGGGTCAAATTGAACTGAGCTGACGAGGATTGTTTTCATTGGTTACTTGCACTAAAGTTTTTGTTTCGACAAAAAAGACGTTACTGATAAAAAAAATCTCATCACTAATTACTTTTCTTTTTTGTCTAATGAACATATGTATTAGGGATAGTTTGAGTACACTTTAACTAATTTTTTTCTTGATCTGATCAAAAGTATGTCATTTATACTAAAAATATAGTATTTATAAAGGATAAATCCCTCGTAATCGGACCTCAATAAATTATCAAAATTCAAAATCAAGATATCTAAATTTACCATTCATCCTTAAGTTCACTAATTACTACGTAAAACGTGATGTTTTCTCTAGATCAATGTCTACGGTAATTATTAATTTGATTATATAAATGGTACTCCCTCCGTTCCTAAATATCTGTCGTTTTACATAATTTTTTTTGTTCTATAATATATGTCGTTTAATGAAACCAAAGCACAATTAATATTTTTTCTTCCAAATTTACCCTTAATTCTTCAATGCATCATATTAGGTATAGGCTAAGTACCTTTCATATTCATTTTCTTCCCAATACGTATTGAATAAGGGTATTTTAGTCTTATGTAATTATTTTTTACTCATATTAGAGCTATTTAATAGCTTCCTTAATCCTTGTGCAAAAACTTTAAACGTCACTTATTTAGGAACGAGAGGAATATACATAAAGTTGATATTGTTGAGAGATTATGTTTTTAGAGTAAATTATGTATTTCTCTTTTGTGAAAATAGTCTATATAATAAAATATAAAAAAATTTGAATCTCAATTTATAAAATCGTTTGAACATTTAAGATTGATTGATAAATACTCATAACCAAATTTAATTTTCGGTCCAAATGATTTTTATCCTAACCAAAAAATTCTAACCCCTTAAATCACGCAATTTATAATAATCATATCTCTTATTTCTTTTTATCAGATATTTTTAGATCCTACTATCTCAC
The DNA here is from genome assembly GCA_951799425.1 of Ilex aquifolium. Lineage (NCBI taxonomy): Eukaryota > Viridiplantae > Streptophyta > Magnoliopsida > Aquifoliales > Aquifoliaceae > Ilex > Ilex aquifolium. The sequence continues at coordinate 766,052 of OX637393.1, read as the reverse complement.
GCATCTCTCTCTAATATTCGGTATCCTAATGAGAGTAAATATTTAGTATAACAGTGACACTAAGTAATTATTATCATGTGATGTCACTATTTAATAATAAATTTACACATCGGCGAATGAGTAAATATTTGGTGATTATTAAATGACATAATAGGATGGTTATTATAATATTAGCGATACCTCATGATTAAAGTTATTGTATATTGAACTACTAGTTATTTTCCGTGCCTGAAGACACGGATTAATAAAAAAAATGGTTAACATATTTGTATTCACACCAAAAATCAAATTATAAACATAAAGGAAAGATAAATAAATTTAAGCACCGATTGTAATGGGGATGAGCCGTGATAGTGGTGGTGAGCGACAGTGGTGATGGTGGGAGACGGTGATGGTTGTGGTGGGTAAGGCGACAACCGTGGTAGCAGCCATGGGTGACAACGGTGGTGATGATGGGTGTGGGTGGAGATGGACGACGGTGATGGTGGTTGACAATGGTAGTGGTGGGCAGTGATTAGGGATGATGGTGGTGGGGTAGTGGAAGTGGTGAGATGGTGGTGGTAGCGATAGTGATGATGGTGGGGGGTGGGGGTAGTAGTTATGGTGGTGGTGGGGCAATGGAAGTGGTGATGGTGATGGTGGTGGTGGCAACGGCAGCGGTGGTGGTGGTGGTGGTAGTGGTGATGGTGGTGGAGCGGTGGGGGTGGGGGGTGGGGGTAGTAGAGGTAGTGGTGAGATGGTTTCAAACATTTAAAAAAAAAAAAAATACTTTTGAGAAATAATTTATAGAATCCAAACATACTCTTATGAACCTATTTTTCTTATTAAATTTAGGGTGTTAATATTTTTCGTTAGATTAACTTTAAAATAAAATTTAAAGCGATCTCTACCGCGAATAGCAAAAGTCATTTTGTTTATCTTTTGAGATTTGAATTGTATTGTACTTTATTATATAGATAACTAGTCATTGCCCATACCTGCAGGTACTAAATAACACACAAAAAAATTGCAAGTAATTGCCCAGCTTGAAAAAGAAAATGGCTCAAAAACATTCATATCAATTCTTTTAAAATGACCTGAAATATGTTGTCGATCATATTCTCCATATTAATAGAACTATCACAAAAATGTATAAAAAAACTCCCCAAAATAACATCACATATACAAATACCTTGAAAAAAAAACAAATACTAACAGAACTTAATAAAATTTACAACTTTTGAACAATAAATAAAATATTACTCATTTATAAGACATGAATTTATCACCATTCAACCTAATAACACAACATAATTATAAACTTAATCACTTGTTATTTTTTTTATTGGTGATTAGCTTGACTTTAAATTTTTTTATTTTTTTGGTGTAATTGGTATCACTTGTTATTTTTTTATTGGTGATTAGCTTGACTTTGAATTTTTTTGTTTTTTGGTGCAATTGGTTTCACTTGTTTTTTTTTTTTTTGTGATTACTTGGCTTTGAATTTTTTTTGTTTTTTTGGTGCAATTGGTTTCACTTGTTTTTTTATTGGTGATTAGCTTGACTTTAAATGTCCACAATCTGAATTTTTTTTTTAGCATTCAAATATTTTCTCATTCTATAAAATTACTCAAATATTTGGCTATGTTATTATTTTTTTTATTGGTAATTAGCTTGAGTTTGAATGTCTACAACTTGAGAAAAAAAAAATTATAGTTGGTTGTGAATATTTTTTGGTGCAATTAGTTTCACTTATTTTTTTTATTAGTCATTGTTATTTTTTTATTTAAAAGAGATATAAAATAGAGAGAGAGTTGCGTATATGAGATAGAGATGGAGAGAGGGAGTTATATGAAAGATGAGAGTGTTAGAGTTTTAAAAGGATGGAAGTCCAATTAGAATCGTCGGATCAATATTTCTCAAACGATCCGAGCCGCGAAAAGCTCAAGACAAACAATCTAGCTACTTTATTATATAGACTAGTCATTACCCGTGTCTGAATGCACTATACAACAAACAAATTTTTTTTAAACAATTGTCCAAATTTAAAAAGAATGGCCTAAAAATATTCATATCAATTTTTTTTTTAAATGATTCGAAATATATCGTCAACCGTATCCTCTATATTAATGGAAGTGTCATAAAAATATATGAAAACTCCCCAAAACAACACCATAGATATAAATGCCTCTGGAAAAAAAAAATATACTAACATAACCCATTGAAATTTACAATTTTTAAGCAATAAATAAAATCTTACTTATTTATAAGACTCACAAATTTATCACATCTACTACCACTCAATCTATAACACAACATAATTATAAACTTAACTACCATATTTTCAATACACTCTATCCTCATGTAATAAATACCTCAAGTAAAAAAAAAAATCTAATAGAATACAATTAAATTCACAATCTTTAAACGATAAATAAAATTCATAAAATCTTACTTATTTATAAAACTCATGAATTTATAAATTTAATCACCAAATGTTCAATTATCCACATATAAATATACACATAAACATACTTACATACATTTTTTTTTTTGATTACCAATAATTGCTTTGATTAGAAATACAATAATTCAAGTTTTAAGATAAAATAATAATAAATTAATGTTTAATTAAAAAATAGGGTAAAAATCGCGGACATCCCTGAGTTTTGACAATATTATACGGACACCTCCTGACATTTTATAATAACACGGAGATCCCCCGAGACTTGAAATTCATTAACCCCTTCTGTCTTCTTTCCGTCAATGTTGCTAACAAAAATTGATATTTTTATCCCAAAACTTTATTATTTTTATAATTGTCCTTTTCTAAATTTAGTATAAAAAAATATTAAAAATTTAATAAAATCAAATAAAAATTTGATCTAATTTAGTAATCTAAAAAATTAATTAAATGAATTTAAATATTAATTTGATAATAATAAATATTAATTTAATATTAATTCGACAAAGTTGAATATAAATTGGATAAAATTAAATGTCAATTTTTGATAAAATTATATATTAATTTAAAATCTAAGGTTCATTTCATGTTGAATATTATTTAGTATTTATAGTTAATGTGCTGTTTTTTATTTTTTTAGAAGGTACACTATTTTTTATTTTCATTAAGTGTTATTTACAAATTAAGAAACAAATGGCAAAATACATGTCGTCAGATATATAAAAAATTTGAATTAGTTTTATGGAATAAATAATTGTATAACATGTAGTTTCATCTATGTTATAGAGTAAATAATAACAAAAATAACACAAGGGAAACGAAAAAAAAGAAGATAATAGTATGAGATGGAGAAAGGGAGAGTATAAGGTAGATAGATAGATAGAGAGAGTTATATGAGAGACGGGGGTCGTAGAGTTGTAAAATGAGTGAAAGTCTAATTAAAACCATCGGATCAAAACCATCTGAGCTGCGAAAAGCTTAAGATAAACAATCTAACTACTTTATTATATAAATATCTCATATATATATAGAGAGAGAGTATGAGAGATGGGTGTGTGTGTTTAAAACATATGTGAGGGAGAGAGAGAGAGTTATATACTAATATACGTATGAGAGTTTGGTGTATAAGATAGAAGAGAAAGAGAGTTATATTAGAGATAGAAGTTTTAGAATTTTAAAAGGAATGAAAGTCTAATTAGAATCGTCGGATCAATAATCTTCAATCGATTTGAACCGCGAAAAGCTCAATACAAAGAAATCTAGCTATTTTATTATATAGACTAGTAATTGCCCGTACCTGAAGGCACTATGTTACTCGTAAAAAATTGTAAATATTTATTCATAAATAAAGACAATGTATAATACAATTTCAACAATACAACGATTAAATTGATATTGTTCAACCTGTATGCATAGCATATACAATTAAACTTTTATATATCGAAGTCACGTTACAACTACTGCAACATATTAATTCAAAAATCTAAAAAAATATAATTATTATTAATCAAACATTCACTATTTTAACATTTTTAATAAACTTTATCTCAAATTTTAAAAAATTATAACTATTTATATTTCTTCAAGTTTCTACTTAAAGTTCATAACATTATATCCGCACTATTTTTCCAATGTGAGTTTGTATAACTTTTGTGAGAAAAACATCTAAAAGTTTCATGCGAATTCTCGTAAATATAAAAAAAATTGTTAAGAAATTAAGATCAATTTTCATTTCAGTTCAATTTAAATATTCGTAAAATTCAATCGAATTTAAGTTTATTTAAGTAAGAATTTATATTTTATACTTGAAAGTCAAATTCGGCTCAATTCGAGTCTTGATCATAATTACGTCAAACTAAGAATTAAATTTAAGTTCGACTCAATTAACACTTTTATTTTAAACCTACAAATTAATTCTTATATATTATTGTTCACAGTGACACCATAATTTTTTTTAATTTAATTATTTTTTTATATTCAATTTCAATTTAACTTCAAATTTGAATATACTCGTAAAATTTGAGCAAAGTTAAGTTTAAGTAAGAATATATACTTTATACTCGATAATTAAATTCAACTCAATTCGAATCCTAATCATAATCATTTCGAACCGATAATTGAGTAAAATGAAAAAATTCTTGTAATTTTTAGTTGGGAAAAAAATTTGGAGTAGTTTCGATCATTTGATCAACAATCTGAATCGCAAAAATTTCAAGACAAACAATGCTAGCCCCCTTAGTATATAGATATATCACAAATTATATATATATTATTCGCCTATTATATCATTCGAATATTATAGTATTTTTATTTCAAAACAAAATATGACATATATTATAGTCAATCGATTTGTTTTGACGCAAAGAATCTGTATTTAAGGTCCATTTATTTATTTGAAAATTTTAAAAATAATCCTTAAATATATAGAATCATAATTAACGACCTAATTAATGTGTAATGAGATAGAGAGTTATAAGAGTGATATGAGTCTTACAATTGTGGAAGGAATGAAAGTCTTGTTCAAAAAATTGGGGGAGGAAATTTCGCATTAGGACCGTCGGATCAATAATCGTCAAATAATCTGAGCCACGAAAAGTTAAAGACAAATAAATCTAGCTACTTTATTATATAGATATTATGCGTATATTGGAGGAATGTGTGTATACGTGTGTGTTGAGTTTGTAAAATTTGAGAGAAAAATATATTAATTCAAAAAATCAGATAGATGTGTGGGATCTATCTATTTTATTTATTTATTATAATTTTATAAATGAGTGATACCATGTGATAATAATACTGTAGTGTTACCATTACACTTTATTTTTTTCCTAATCAGCCCTCCCTTTATTATTTCTGTTTCACACGTATCATCTCTCACTGTCTCACCCAGTGTTTTAAAACCCGGCCCGGCCCGGAGGGTTGACCCTGGTGAACCGGTGCCTAAACCGGGCCGATTCACCTATTGGATCGTTTATGCACCAAAACCGGAGTAAACCAGGCGACCTGGGAAAAAAACCGTTAAACCGGACGAGTTACTCAAACCGGCCGGGTTTCTTTATTTGATATAAAAATTGAATTTTGGGGCCTTTTTGACATTTTTGCTTGCTGCCCTAATCGTTCCTTCCCCATTCCCCCAAACAGCCCCCTTCTTCACGAACTCTCTCTTTCTCTCACAGATCATCAGTCTCTATCTCTCTGCAGTAGTGTGCACTGTGAAGAAACCCAGCACATTGAGAAACAGAGTGCTGTGAAGAAACCCGAACTCTGAAGCCCACAAATAGGAGGCGTAACCGACACTTCTTCGTTACCTCTTTCCGTGTAAATCCAAATAGCAATTTTGACATCGCCGGAGACGGCGAACGCAAATCGACACTGAACCCAAGTCGCCTATAAATTAGCGGAAAAAGGTGATATTCTCTCTCTCTCTCTTTACACACACACACATGGCTATGTCCCTGAAGATCAGAATCATTGTCACAGGTTATTTGAATATTAGTTATGCCCAAATGCATACGCAAGTTTATTGGTTGATCATTAGCATCCAAACAAGGAATTTAACAGTAAAACTTTGTGGGTAAACTTTTTTTTTTTTTTTTGGTGGGTTACAATATTGTTAGGATATTATTGATACTAGAAATTTATAGGCTTGAAATTGATTTTAGATATATGGTTGTTTTTTATGCTGTGAAATGAGATGATGTTGAATTTATTGTCTTATGCATCTTAGTTTATACTTTGATGAGTGCAAATTACATGGATTATACTTGGATTTAATTATTGATGCATAGAATAAGACTTGGACTTGGAGTCTTGAAGTTAAATAGAAGTATTTTTTTACTACTTAACTTTAGATTTACAAATTATATTAGAAATTAAATGCATTGGATACATGTTTGATGATTTTTTTCTACTTAACTCTACATGTTTGATACTATTATCATAATTATTGTGATTTTTTAGCTTATTTATTATTATTTATAATTATTATTTATTTTTTTATTATATGACCGGTTCGACCAGTAAACCAACTGTTGAACTATTGACCCGGTCCCTCTGCCGGGTTGATGTCCGGGCCGGGTTTTAAAACTATGGGACTCTCACCCCTCTTCTCTTCCACCTGCGACGACGCCACCGGCTGCCATCAGCAATCGCCCCTCCCCTCGCCACCGGCTACCGCCAGGTTTCTGTTCTTCTCTCTCTATGTAACTGTGCCTCTCTCTCTCTCTTCCCCTAAACCCAGAAACGCCCCTCTCCCAACAAAAAACCCCTCCCCACCCAGAAATACCCTTCCAATAAACCACCCCTCACCCGAAAAACTACCCCCACCCGAAAACATCTCAGCTCACACATTCACTCTCTTCTCTACGCACAGACAAATTCGTTTATCCCGCCCAAACAGATTTTTTGTATTAGTGAATTTTATCCCGCCCAAACGAATTTCCGAAACCTCACAAAATCTTCTCTCTGTTCTTTAAGTCTCTGATTTATTACTTTGTTACTTTCCCTTCTCCTTTTCAGTTTGTTGTTTCTTATTTTTTGAAGTTGTTAGTTATTTTTTGGTACACATGAGAGGATATTTATAACAGCTTACGCCATCAATTGGCATGTGCTTTCTTAGATTGGAAGGTTGGTGTGAAATGGTTTGGGTCAATTTGCTCTTATTTCTTTCAATTTTCAATAGTATTGTTGCTGTGATTAAATACACGAAATTTGTATCATGGCCTTTAAGAAATTTGCATCAGGGCCTTTCACCAACAGTTCACTTCACAGTACACCTTTTGCTCTATTTTCAGAACTCACACAATCACCACATGGCTTTCTTTTGATTCCCAGGTTTCAAACTTCAAATTAAGCTTAAACCCATCCAAAACTTTGGTCAAAGTCCAAGAAAAATAAGGGTTTCAACCCATGATCAGACCTGCAACTCCCATTTTCACACCCCAAATGACCTCTAAACCCATTTTTGAGTCCACCAATGGATTCCTAAGGTCCATATTAGCTAAGTACCCTCCTTTGAAGCTCAAACACCAAAATCATGGAGAATCAAAAACCTCCATGACCGAAGCTTCACCTTCACCACCACAGACCACGGCCAGCCACCAAACTGCTACCAAAAGACTCCTTGAACTCCCAGAAACACAACCACATACATGGTTGCTTTATGAAATTCTTGACATGAAATTGAGTTTTCTTTCTTAGTAAACCATCAAGACCAAATTTTTTTTTAACTGAAATTGAGTTTTATATACCCTCTCAAACTCCCTCTCTCATACTGTCAAATCTCCTCTTTTTCTCATGCTGTTTTCATTCTCGCTTCAGTCTCCAAATGCAAGTTTTTGGCGTGAATATAAATTAATTAATGTATTTTAATTTTTTTTGAACTTTTTTTTTTTGATTAATTATAAATATGTTTATGGTTGACAATTTTTTTTGTTATACGGTGTCTAGGACAATTGTTTGTAATTTTTTTATTTGTTAGCTATTGCATTAGTCTATATAATAAGGGACAAGACAATTCAAATCTGTCAAAATTTGTTACTCCGTGCTTTCACCGCCATTGTCCACACTCATTCTCTTTATGGTTTGATTTTGTTGTTGATTTCTCAATTATACTCTCGATATTTGGGTTGTGTTGATAATTTCTTGACAATGTGTTGTTGATTTCTTGGCTGCAGTATATCTTGTTTTTGCAGTGCTGGTGGTTTCACATTGGCATCTCGGAAGGGTTTTACATTTGAAAATATGGCCTAAAACAAAGACCTTAGATTTGAATTTTTGCCCGAGTTACATAACCCAGTTCACTAGAGTTTGAAAATCTGAAGTTGAGCCTTTAATCGCTTTTGCTTTTTTTATTTTTTATTTTATTTTTGATTCCATATGCATCTCATTCACTCCAACCATATATTTATATTATAAATCTTTCAACCAACAAGCGAAGATATATTCAAATTAACAAGAAGCTCAAACAATTTAAATGGATGCTCAAAGCTTGCTTTTTGGGTCTCGTTCAAACTCAAGCAGCCCATCAATTCAAAATCTTAAAGCATCATTCTTTTCAACATTACCCAATTATTTTTCTCCATCACCATCTTCAAGACGGGTCTCCTTCAAAATCCATCATTCTGTTGCTTCACATCTTGTAATATCCAAGAAATCACTTCAGTGCCAAAGTAGGGTTGAAAAGGTAGAGAATGTTCCTGATTTCGACAAAGATTTGGGAAAAAGAAGTAAAAGGAAAAAGTTGGCCCTTTTTGTTTCTGGAGGAGGTTCGAATTTCCGGTCAATATATGAGGCAGCTGTTGGAGGGTCAGTTCATGGAGACATTGTTGTTTTGGTGACAAACAAACAAGGTATTTTTTATTTAGTATTTATTTCCTTTCTTTAAATTTTAATTTTGTTGTTTGTGTGCTTGCTTCACAGAAGTTCTCAACTTTATTGATCTAAATTTGTATTCAGTTGCCTGCTAGCTTTTGTGTTGTAGCTGTGTAAAAGTTAAGCCTTTGTAAATGTGATTAAAAGAGCATGTCTATTTTTAAGTCTTTTTTTTTTTTTTAATTTTCTTTGCTTATTATGTTACCGAAGGATCGTATTGTTGTAATTTTTGTACAGGTTATCTGAATATGTATACATGTATGTAAATAACATGTATCGTGTATGTATATAAATCTGATGAGCAAAATGATAACGTTACATCGTATATATTGAAATATAAATACTTAAGTTAAACCCTCTCCAATAGTTAAACCCTCTCCAATAGTTTACGCTTTTGGTGTAGATGTAAGATGTTTAACATATTATCAAAGTAGGAGGTTTTGTGTTCGAATCTTGCAATCACCTAAATTATTAAAAGATTTCCAAATTCTAGGCATAACGTGAGGGGACGTGTTGAAGTATAAATATTTAAGTGATACCCTCTCTAACAACTTAAACTTTTGGAGTAAATGATTGTTTAACAGAATACTTAGTTTATCATGTAATAATTATATTGTTGTGATTCAAATATTTCAATGTCCTAATATTCTTTCGTTGGGATTGTTGCCTCCCTGATTAAACTTTGTTTTTCATCTCCCATGCTTTCGGGGGTAAATAAGCGGTGGTTAGTCTATTGGGTGTTTCAAGGCCGGCTCAAATATTTCAGTGATTTCAGAATGATTCTCGAGCTGGGCCCAGTTTTCTTCTGAGTTGTCCAGTGAGCTTCCAACAAAGCCAATCATGAGCCCAACCTGAGTGGCTTGGTTTACTTATATAGTCTACAGGGCCTAATTACTTATTGAAGCAAGCTCAATAATCAAATGATCTTTAAATATGTGCTCAAGATTGGCTTTTTTACCTTCCGAGTCAAAGTTGTGTGAGCCTCAAACCGACCAAGCAAGGCACTTGGTTTATTTTTCATAGCCCTACCCATGCTTTGATGCTAACATCACAAATCTTGGTCATTTGCAATCTGATATTTTGACTTGGAGTTTTTAAATTGTTAGCCCTGTTTTTCATTCAACTAGGCAACTGTTTGACAGGGTTTAGCTTTATGTTTTTTTTAGCTTGACACTGCATACTTCTACAAGAAAGCAAATCAGGCTCTGGACTGTAAATAAAAGCTAGTTGTAAGCCTGTAACTAGTAATAATAGCTATCTTGCCCAGGCTTTTTTCGTCTTTGGATCTAATTGCGCCTATAATTATGGCTTGAGATTTTAGACCCTTAAAAAAATTTCTGCGTTGTCATTTGTTATAATTTTCAGCCATTTCTCATTTTGCTTTTTTCAGAAAGTATCCATCTCTAATTTTTCATTTTGAGACAATTAGTATGTTTCTTCTATCCTGTTACATCATGAGAAACTCTATACAGTTTTTTTCATTCGTTTCTAAAGCTTGTGTGCTTTGAGTTTTCCTTTAGTTAAGTTCTGTCCCACACATGGACCTAATGTTGAAATACATATTTATCTTTTCTTGCTACGGTATTTGGAGGTATTTTTTATTTCTGTTGATAGCAAATGAGGTTAGATTTAGTATTCAGAGCTATGAAAGCATATACATTAAAACAATGAATTTGTGGGAGAGAGTTTATGTAGAATGCAATTATTATTCAATTAGATATTTGTAAATTTTCAACTGCTCAGACATATACTTGTTTAATTGAGTTTGTTTCTTACAATAACAAACATTCCAGTTTAGAAATGCACATTGATAGGTTTGTTGGAGGTTCTGCATTAAGCTGAAAAGGAGAATTGGGATGAATAAAGTGATAAATTTTCAAAAAAAAAGTCACTATATATATTTATCATTGACGACAAAAAAGACTTAACTCTGAATCATCATCACATCTTCTTCTTCTTCTTCAAGGAATTCATAGCACTTAAGCCTTAGGCCCTACCTTACATTTTGCAAACACGTCACTTCTGCACAACAAAACATCAACAAAACATGTTAAGTGCATAGTTTTTTTATATTTACCTTGCTTGAGCTGTTGTTTGACTTATGCCTTCATTAATTTCTCCTTTAATCCTCTCCACTACAGGCTGTGGAGGTGCAGAGTATGCAAGGCATAAGGACATTCCTGTCATTTTGTTCCCTACGACAAAAGATGAACCTGAAAGTCTGTCTGTAAATGACCTTGTAACCACTCTTAGGTCAGGTTCTTCTGAAACTACTTATTTTAATTATCTTTCCCTTCCTAATCAGCATTGCTGTTGTAAAAGATCTTTTATGCATATACAGGCACACATATAGAAGCGTAGTTTATAGTGGGAATATTTAACTACTATGACTAACACCACCGCATCTCTTGCATACTCCAAGATTGGTATATCAGATTTTTAGGTCCAAATAACATTACTCAATAATAAATAGAGTCAACGGTGGCAGGGAATGTACTCCTCCGATGCTTTATAAAAAATAATAAAAACTTAAATGGATTTGAACGCAGTTTTTTACAGACTTCGCGTAGCCAGTTTATTAACGGTATCAATGTGAATAGGTTTGCCAAGTGTTTTTCTTGTTTGGAGAAGTACTCAATAGGGCACCTTACGTCCTTGGTTATCAGCTAACCTATTCTTTTTTCTTCTACTTCTGATTTTTACTTTTCCTGTGATGTGTGTTTTTGTACAGGAGATTTGAGGTTGATTTTATTCTTCTAGCTGGATACTTGAAACTTATACCTGATGAGTTGATCCGAGCTTATCCAAATTCCATCTTAAATATTCATCCCTCACTTTTACCAGCTTTTGGAGGCAAGGGTTATTATGGTATGAAGGTGCATAAAGCAGTCATTGCTTCTGGAGCAAGGTATTTTCAATTATGTTTTGTTAACTTTTCTTTTGTTTGTGTTATTATACCTTTCATTTGAACTGTGTGTGCTCTTCACCTAATCTACCATCTTCAGTTGTCTTCTTGTCAGATTAGCAACATCATTTGTTAAAATAGATTTGAGCTTCTAAACTAGGCTCTCAAGTTGTTCAGACCAATCAGTGAATGTGGATAAATTTGGAAGTTGTTCTATAATCACACTTCATTGACCCAAGCTGAAACTACGCTTTTCAGGCTAGGTTGACTAAAGTTGAGCTTGAGTTTGGACTGAGCTTAAGCAATTTTTTTTTTTAAATTGGCCAATCTTTTTTATGGCATGTATCAGGCTCACTAGCCATACTATCTACGACATGTATTTTTGATGTCTTTTCAACAAAAATGACTTGTGGTTGAGAAAGAAAAATGATGGTCAGGAAACTTATGCAGTTCCTAAAATTCAAATACCTTTCTCATATCTGCTCTTATGATTGACCGTCATTCATTTCCACCCCAGTTTGCTCGAGCTTGACAAGAATGACACACCCAAACCCCATCTCAAGATTTAAGATAGAAAATATGTGATCTTGATGGAATATTCCTTGATTTAAATGCCTATCAAACAAAAACCTGACATATCTACAGTCTTTCCTTGTCAGGATATCACAACCATGACCCTATGTTATCTCTCTCTCTGCTCCCCCCCCCCCCCCCCCCCCCCAAAAAAAAAAAGAAAAAGAAAAAAAAGGTGCTACTTTAAACAAACATCCTACAGCTGGAAATAAGAAACATTTTAATATTATGGCGGAGATAATATTCAATAAAAAAATATAACTATGACCAATCTTTATATCTACTGCCGGGTTCAGGTAGGCTCGGGTTGACTGAGACCCCTGTCCAAGACCAAACCACATTCAGCTTTGGTGGTTGTTTTCCAATTCGTGACGGGACTGGATTTGAAAGGACATTCCCAAACCCTAAAAAATATGGGTTGGCTCAAATTGCTCCAAGTTGCAGTCCAAATAAATAAGTGTTATTTATGGGTTCCATAGGTATTTTTACTGTTATGTGAGTGAATGGGTGCATGAGTGTAGCTATTGGAATAAATGCAAAAGAGGAGTAAAAAGTGTATATGGGTTTACAAATCAATTGAATTATCTATAACCTTTGGCATTACGAATTACTTTTCTCAGTTCCTCCACCTAATGAATTTTATTCGATCTCCAGAGGTCAACATTGATATCTTGCTTAGATGCCTGTTACGCTATCAACTTTTTGCTGTTTTAGAAATAATCTCCCATTCACATGTTTCTTTTTTCTTAATCGTTGCTACTTTTGGGTTTTCACTGAGTTCTGAATTTTCAGTGAAAAACCAATGTGTTTCCAGTTTTAAATATAGCACGTGAAGGCAGCTTCTCTTTCTTTGTTCATTTGTTGTTTGGATAGGTACTCAGGTCCTACTATCCATTTTGTTGATGAGCGCTATGATACGGGGCGCATCCTTGCTCAAAGAGTTGTTCCTGTGCTTGCCAGCGATACTGCAGAAGAGCTGGCCGCAAGAGTTCTTTGTGAGGTCTGAAATTTTATTTTAATTTTTTTGTCCTTACCAGTCAATGTATTTACAGCATTTGCAAAGTGATAGTCATTGTTAATTATTAAAAAACCAGAAAAGTTAAGGGACAAAGGAAAAGAGAAATAATGGGACTGTAAGAATTACTTCTTGATGAAATTTGGCTTTGGTCGTGCTATTTGCACTCCACAAACATCCTCGTGTGCTCCACTTTGCTTTTATGTAAATGAAGTACCAAAAGTACAGTTTACGAGCATTGACCACTCCTACTCTGATATCCCCTTCTCTTGCCTCTACCCCTCTCCCTACTACTGTAAGGAAACACAAGATGCAAGGAAATTAAAGGATTAGAAGATTAGGGAGTGTGTTTAGAGGACACTGGGGGTGTTGTTGACGATGGAGAAACTTCAGAGACCTAATCAGCATTGATGAAGTTTTGGTTTGGGTCTGGGATTGGTGAATCATTTCTGAGGAGGTTCAAGAAGAAGTCGTCAAGTTGTTGGAATAATCAGAACCTTGGTTTGGAAACTCAGTCTGAAACATATTTTAGTTTAGCTCAATTTGTCTTGTGCTTGATGGACAGAATGTGGAACAGGATGAATCTGGTTGGAGACAGGGTGGTCGAGAGAGGATATCACAGTCTTTGTGATGAATCCTGTTTTAAGTGAACTGTGGAAATATAATTTCAATGTCATGTTCTCCGGTTTATTTTTATTGACACCTTGAATTTCCTGCAGGAGCATCAATTATATGTGGAAGTAGCAGAAGCGGTATGCGAAGATCGGATAATTTGGAGGGAAGATGGCGTCCCTATGATCCAGAGCAAAGAAAACCCTAATGACTATAGCTAGCAGGATTGTCTGGACTTTGTATTGAGCAAAGATGGTCTTCTTGTTTGGGTGTCTTCAACTATTTATATAGAGTACCTTTTGCCTCACGGAGCATGTCTTTAAACAAACTCGAGCTATATTGGCCGGTCTCAGAGGTCGAAGGAGTTTTCGGCGTAAGTCCGGACACCTTGTAAAAAAAAAAAAATAGAGTACCCATGGAGATTGCTAAGTTTTATTATTTTAAATTCACACCTTAGCCCTAGGTTAAGCAATCAAGCAATTTTCACTTTCCACAATCCACCATGTAACAAGGAAATTTTAACCTCCCTAAGCAAAAAGGCAAAAGTTATAGTTTTTATGAGACCGAATATGAAAATGTTATTTGGATCATATTTAAGAATTTAATTAATTATAATTTGTTAAATTAAAAATATATTTTATCTAATTTTAAAATAAATTAATTTAATAATTACAATGAATTAACTCCCCAGTCGTTTAAAATTACTCGGCCTGCCCAACACGAAGATATTACATATCTCAGATCTCTAGAATGGGCCAGCTGTAAGTAAATGCGATACGTTGGATTGCTATCTCTATCTCTGAACGGCTGAGATTTGATTTTTCTCACTCCACTCAACTTCCCCCGACTATATAAATATAACCGGCTGCCATATTTAGGGTTAGGGTTTCTTTCTCCATATTCCATAGCCTTTTGCTGTGTCAATCAGCTCTTCTCTTTCTCGCTTTTCTCATCTGTTATACGGATGCAATGGCCTCTGAGCTTCATTTTTTACTTTTGTTGATTTTATGTAGAACGCTACATTGTACCAAGGTCAGGGTTTGTCTCTTACCCCTTGATCTTGAATTGCCGAATCGGCTGTAGCTATATCGATCCAATGGCTGAGAAGTTAACTGGCCGGTTGTTGTTTTTCAGATTCCTCAGGAATCGATCTCCGTCGACATATCTGCTTACCGAACTTCTCACATTTTTATCGATTTTTCTTTTTCTGCATCAATCTTCATATGCGTAAAATATATATATTTAAGTCTTTGTAAATTTGATACGAGATCAACCCGAAATTAGAGGGTTTGAGCTTATTATTAACGGATTTAGATAAACAAAATGCAAATTCGACTACATACGATTCAAATTAGTTTAAGTGCTGTTGCATTATGTATGATTGTAAGTGGATTGATAAGACTCTGACCTGTTGTCTGCACAATAGATGTGTTTCTGTGCATAAATATTTTGAGTATGAGAAGGGGGAGAAGAGGGAAATGGCATAGGATTTAGCCTTTTTCAGAGACCCTTCTCGTATATCAACTGACTTCATACGAAAGTGTCACCTTCCAGGCATTCTGCTTTGATTCTCCAGCAGTTTGCGTCTAAACGTGATAACAGTACATATACACAACTTATTTTTTTGTATCGTATTGAAAGTTATGGTTCAATTGGAATTTATTTTCAAGATTATATGTAACTCAAAGCTTTCTGTTTGAGTTGTAGTCTAATCTGATTGATTATTGCTTCGAACAATTGAGTTCTAAAATTGGAGTTTAAGAAAAGTAGGAGAAACGCAAGAAGTCCCATTCTATAAGGGTTAGTGCATTTCGAATCGTGGATTTATCTTTTATTTTCCCTCTTATCAATCCCGCTGGATGGTGGACCAGCGTAGACTCTGGCTATTGGGGTTAGAGATTTGAGCTTTAGTTCATTTGGGAGGGTGTTTCAGGATGGAGGAGGTCTCTAGCGCGGGCGAAGGAGATGCATTTCTGGTACTGGTGGTATTGGACATTCTCAGGGGAGAATCGGCATTAAAAAATAATATTTTTTGTAATTGGTTTTCTCTATGTCAAATAATCATGGTGCTTCTTAAAATAATTTAATTTTCGGAAAAATTAGATTTTCCTTCATTTAGTATGTTGTTGTACAGGCATGACATCTTCACATAGAATCAGTGCTTTGTTTTCTACAAACAGTGACTATATTGAGCGTGGCACCGTACTGAAATTTATACGGTAATTAAAGGTCAATTTACGAAGGAAAAAGTTTAATTATAATTTAATGTGATCAAATTATTATTCAAAAAGTTGGAATCAATCTAAAATATTCATTTGAACCTAAATATTTGTGGCTCATAAATATAAACACAATCCAGAAAAAAACTCTCCCCGGCTCTTTACTCCATGCTCAAAAGTTAAAAGTTATACGGACTAAGTTTAATTAATAATATTAAAATAACTAATTAATGAGAGTTTGAGTTTAATTAACAATTAATAATAAAATAACTAAGTAATGAGAGTTTGAATTAATTCTCAATAATCCTCGTAATATATGAACACTTGTTAAAAAGATATAAAATTATAACATTTTTAAAAATTATATATAAGAAAATTTTGTTTTAAATTGTTCAAAAGCGAATTTACGAACATGTTGGATTGGATTTGTTAGGACTTAGGAGCAAAACAATCGATGATACCATATTCTATCGAACAATGTTATTGGGATTGAGACTTAATTCACTATGGTCTTTAAATTGGCTGTGGGTCTTATCAAACAATGAAAATTGGTTATGATTCAATGGTTATACTGAAATCACATTATTATGTTAGCAAATTAAATTAAAATTTTAAGTCTAAATAGCATTACTCTATTCTATCACCCTTCTCTATGGGTCTCACAGAAGTGTTTGATAAAATATAACTATTAAATACTGACCAGTCCAATAATAAATGAGTTCGGCGTGAATAAAAAATAATATTTTATTAAATCTCCAATTCACTACATTCCTGTCAGCTAAACACAACTTCAAGGTGAGCCACAAGGACGACGACCTTATCCAACAAATAAGTCATAAAAATGCCACTTACCGGGGAAAAAATGTCTTAAAATTGCTAATTTACACATTTAAATTAAAATAAGCAATGGAAGAAGCTAGTAGTGATGCTGTGACCTGAATTTTCTAGCCGTTCATAATTTCTCATTGCAGCCCAAAAATAGAAGCACTACTCTCGTAAACTATAGAATGCTGGAGCCATTGAAGACCATAGCCAAATTTCCTACTTTCAAGCCAACCTTAGAAGCAAAATCTTCTCTGCAGTAGTAAGACATTGGAGGCACAGCAACAAATCCAACCAATCTTTTTCCGGCCAAGTTGCCATCGGAACAATCAGAACCCTTTCTTGCTGGTATTTCTTTGATCGTACGCTTGTAAGAACCGAACCACCTAGCCTGCAAGTAGCGATGTCTCCTCCAAGGTGGTACATACATGTCCATTGTTTTCATAGACTTCTTCATAGCGTTGCACATTAATCTCACAACCTGCTTGAGCTCATCTATTTTACCCACAAAAACTAGAGGAAAGAAGTTCAGTAACGAAGTGTAATGGTCTGTTGGCCGGGCAATTTTGAATTCTCCGGCTAGAAAGACTTCAACGATGTATCGAGTTCCGGCAACGTTAACGTCAATGAATTCATAATTCCCAGACGGATATCGTCCAGTTTTCTCCCACTTTGATTTGCAAAGACCTGTGGAATCAAGGGTCAAAGATGTTACAAAATAGTGAAGCACAGCAAACACTATGCGATTGATTACAATGTGATAAAATTATTTTTCGGCATTGTATCAGAATTTACAAGTATTTTTTTTGGTTAAGTTATAATTCCGGAATTAAAATTGTTGATCTTAATATTTTTTTTTTGTTCAACAATCAGGAGTGTCTAGGTCAATTTACGCACATCTCGACTACGATAGATAGTCGAACTGAGCTCGACTCGTTTTAAGTTTGTTCAAGTTTGATTCGTTTTCTAAACAAATCAAACTTGAATATTTTGTTAGATTCGTTTATAAAACACGTTTGTGTAAATATTTGGGTTCGGCTCAAATTCGGCTCATTTTGAATTTGTTCAGGCTCAACTCGTTTAAAAAACGAGTTAAATTTGAACAATTTTTTAAATTTTTTTAAAAAAACGAGCTTGACAAATTTGGCTTAAGCTCGTTCAGACTTGTTTGATTATCAATTATAATATTGATTAATTCTTTTATCGGTCCGTAGGTCATCTATACAAACATTAAGATATTTATAAAAGATAAATTTTTCTATCTGACGGAAAAGAGATGCTAAGATTCAAACGGAGAATCACTTATAACTCACCAAAAATAATAATTTAATCCAAAACCATAATAAATTTTGGTAGAGAGAGAGAGAGAGTCACCAGCATCAAAACCTCTGTCACGTAACCGAGACATCAACCGGCGATTGAAATCCGGCGACAAACTTCCGCCGAAAACTCTCCACGCTTCTTCCGCTTCAGCATGAATTTCTCTCTTCACATCATCATCATCTTCATACCCCAGCAAACTCTTCAACTCATCCTTCATCTCTGAATCAGAACAATTACCTTCAGATTCATAATTGTTTCTCACTTTTTCTTCATCAATATCTTCTCTGATCTCCACACAATTGTCTCTTTCAAGAAAAGAATTCACAAGATCGGAGAGATCAGTTAAGCTCTCCGGCGAGTGCTCGCTGCCACTGCTCTCGCAGAGCCTAGCCCTAGCCAACTCATCAAAAACCGCCGCCACCCTCTTAAATCTCACCGGCATTCTCGCCATTGTTCAACCTTTTGGTTCTTTTTTTTTTCTCCCTGTAATTTCTGAATCACTTCTGAGAAAAAATGATTGAAGTAGAGACAACCCAGATGAGATTGTGCCTATATAGAGAGAGAGAGAGAAATGAAGTTTTGGATGAATGATGTGGTCATATCATGATCATGGTGAGAGAGTGTTGACATGAAAGAAAGAAAACCATTAATGGGGTCACCAGTACAGAGCAATATGAGGACACTATGCCGAGATTGACTTGAGACTAATGTAAGTTACTCGTGTGTATGTTTGTAGATATATATAGGGAATATGAGTGAGGTATATACCGCTCATCAATGCATGTACGTGTGGAGAGCCTAATTTTAGCTTGTACATCAAGTATTAATGAATCTGGCCAATTTATAAGCCTAAGTTCATTGTTTTTCTTTCACTTGGACTCTTGGTAGTTGATTCACTCCGGTTAGGGTGTTAATGGAGACCAGTTATTCGGGTTCGACTGAGATAAAATTTGGATTGAATTCGACTCGTGTTTTAAATAAACTGAGTTTGAACATTTTTTTAATCTCGTTTTAAAAAATAAGCCTAAAAAAGCTCGGCTCAAGCTTGTTAAGTTCGGCTCATTTTTATGTAAGATTTTCGAGTTATTCAGGTTCGGCTCGAGTTCGAAACGAATAGAACTTGAACAATTTTTTAGGTTCATTTAGAAAAATAAGTTCGTCAAACTCGGGTTCAAACTTGCAAGCTCGACTCGATTAACACCCCTAACTCTAGTGTATAATATCCTTCAAAAACTCAATTTCTATTATTTTATTTTTTTTATTATAAGGTATCTAAATTTACACCGATTATTTCTTCGAGTTCAACGGTTGCCACGGTGACTAAAATTGAATTAGATCTTACATGAAAATGTGGCAAGGGATTGGTTGCAAAACACAAAACTAGTGGTTTTTTTATGTCATTGATCTCCATAGGAAAGAGAATTCTTTACGAGATCCATTAATTAATTTAAGGGTAATGCTATTGACACTTACAATTTTTACCTATTTTTTTATCTAATAACGTGATTTTATTGTAACCATTAAATTAACGAAAAATACTATGTAACCCAAATTTACAATCTAAATTTGCATTCCAAATGAAGGAGGACCATTGGATGAGTGGGTCCCATCAACTTTTTTAAATGAGACCCACTGATCTAATGGTCTCCTTTCATTTGAAATGCATATTTGAGTTACATAACATTACTCTTCAGGGGCGGAGCTATGTGTAAATGTGTGAGGGCAGTTGCCCCCACTGACTTTTGAGAAATTAACAAATATGCACAGTGATTGCAACAAGATTATGACCCATTTAATTTATTGCCCCCCTTAATTTTTTGAAAAATTTAATAGTGCCCCCACTGACTTTTGAGAAATTAACAAATATACACTGTGATAGCAACAAAATTATGATCTATTTAATTTATTGCCCCCCTTAATTTTCTGAAAAATTTAATACACTTCCTTGTACTTTTTTAAAAATAATAATGTAGTTGTCCTTAATTCATTTTTTTTTAAATTAGTAGCTCGAATCCTAGTAACACAATCAATAGATATATAACAAATGCTAAAATGTGTTAAACTAAAAGTGTTTATGTCTTTTTAAAAACATCAATTTCTCAACAAGATTAAAAGAAATTATTTTGAAATATCTTTTAGAATTGATCAATTATAGACGATTATTAGAATTTGAAATAGCATTGTTGTCTTTCTCTTTAATATATGACTGAGTTGAAATGTGCAATAAAAATATTATTATTTTTATTTGTTCATATTGAATTAATTTTTATTTTTAATTTTCATTATGTAATTAAATCTTTGATCTTAACATATTTCTCATAGGTGAACTAAGGAATTTTTTGTGTGAAATATGCACCTAATTTAGTCATTAATAATGGAGATGCAGATTTTTTTTTAATACGAGCTGATTATATTTTTTATTTATGGTTTTGCCCCCACTAGGATAGAATTCTAGCTCCGCCCCTGTTGCTCTTAACACTAAATTTCAATATTTAACGAGGTCCACACTCCACAACCAGTCCAAAGATTACAGTAAATTAAGTAAACAAATTAAGTTCTAATAACATTACTCTTAATCCAATTCGAAACCGACACAAAAAAATTAGTGAATATTATTATAGGGTTGGATGATAAACGGATTAACCGTTAAATCAATGTAGTACATGGTTAAATATAGCACGAAATTGGCACTGTTATATATGTTGTGTACACCAAATGAAAGGTTGTCACAAAAATCAACTTGTGAGACGCAAAAATTATTTTTTTTAAAAAATAAATAAATTATAAGTGATAATCATTGATTGAAAATATATAATATTTTATTGGTGAGGTACATCATATAATAGTGATATTTACTTATGATGTATATCGAATAACACTATCATGTGATGTTTTAAATACACACAAAAATTCTTCTAACTTATTTTTTTTTTTTAGTTTCACAGTTAGGGGTGTTCGGACTAACATACGTGTACTTAGACTATTTTTTTTCTCGGTCCTATCAAAAATAAATTATCTACGTCAAGATTAAAATAAATATTCATAAAAAATAAATTCTTCGTAACCTGATCTTAATTCAACGGCTTATTGGCTTCATGGGAGGAGAGTCATGTGGGTAATCAATCTATCCACGTAACTCACAATTTTCCACGTCAGCAGAGACGGCGAGACTCGACGACGCCATTAACTCCCAAGTAAGATGATACACAAGTTCATTGAATTTAAAAATGCGTCTACATTCATTGAATCTTGAGTATTGATTGAAATACTTTCAACCAACATAACATAATTATCCATTTGTGTAAATTCAGGCTTAATTATATTTGAAAGTGTATATGACCAACATGTGAGTCTAGATGCATTTGCATGGTTTTCCTAATCCTTTATTGTTATTGCAACCTGTTTATTGATAAGTGTTAATTTTTTTTGGAAATTCACAGTGAATATAGCTTTTTTAAATGAATGTACATGATCAAGATTAGGGTCAAGAGCATTTGTATGAACTAATTCTTCACTGAAAACATGTACATAAAACTTGACAAAAGCCCATGGCCCATGGACTGGCCTGAAAGTATACAACAATCGAGTCATGGCCCGACCCAACATGCTAGGTGACAACATGTGGGCAACAACAAGCCCAAGTTAGTTTGCTGGATAGACCTGATATGGTGACCCGACCCAAACCTATCATGAGGTGGTTGTGCAACTCTTTTCTTTGTTTGAACTTGTATGTTTTACAACCTAATTGCAATGTATTTGTTGAGACAATTATTTTATCTTTTATAATATTTTTCTTGGTACAGGAACAAAAACATTTGAAAGCGATACTAAGACGACCATAATTGTGTGTTTATCTGAAGTAATTCTAACCATTGATCATAGTCTTTTTGACCATTTGATCATTATGGATATACGAATGCTTTTATAGTCTCTTCAGAAAAAGAAAAAAGAAAAGGAAAAGTGAGACATGAGTTCTTATTAAGTCCAAATTCTGATTTTGCTTAATGGCCTCTAGATCTTGAGTTTAGTGGCAAGGATTAGGCCATACAATAACAATTATTAGAGGAAGGAAGAATTTAATTGACTGCTTGAAACTGGAAGACGATCCATGGATCACAAATAAAATGGAGATAGGTAACAAGTTCCAAACTTATTTCCAAGAACTCTTTTCCACTTCAAATCCAGAGTCCCCCTTGTGAACTAGAAAATCTTACAGCCCCAGTGATTGAGCCAAAGTACCATTCTCAGCTATGTTCCATTCCTACTCCGAAGGAGATAAAAGCAACCCTTTTTTATATGCCCTATTTTAAGGCTCTAGACCATGATGGTATGTCATCAATTTTTTACAAAATCTATTGGAGTACATTGGGAGGAGACTTAATAGACACAGTGAGAAGTTTCTTTGTACGAAGGTGATGGGACACTTCAGAGAATCAGTAAGGAGTCGACACGTGTCCTCGACGTTAAAAACGTGGGAGTCCCGAAGACTGACATGTGTCCTCGGCATCCATCTCCTCGGAGCGCTCAGATTGAGACACGTGTCCTCCGCACTAAAGGTTCCTTGGATCCATCCGCGAGGGACACATGTCCTCGGCGCCATTTGCGAGTGACACGTGTCCTCGGCACAAAGGGATCTACATCGTCCCTGCGAGTAACACGTGTCCTCGACATTCGTCACCTTGGAGCTTTTAGATGGCGACACGTGTTCTCGGCATAGTTGACTCCCCCGAGGTGAATTCCGAGGCACGTCATATCGGCTCTAGGACCTCGAGGCAGGGGTGGCAGAATGACGGCTATCGTTACTTGGAGTTAAACTTGGTTAATAATCATTGACTTGTCTTTCCAAAGCAGTCAGAATGACAAAGGGGACAGACCCATAACCAATGTCAATGTTGCACGTGGCGCAGAGCACAGAATCAGGCACTAATTGACGAAGATGTCCTTACTCATGCACAACCATTACAAAGAAGCATTAAATAACCCTTCAAGAGGATGTGACGTATTTAATGCTCGAAAAGTCTAAAAGGGAGAGCATTAAGTGCTTGGGAGCCCGAGCATTTAATACCTGAGCCCCTTCCATGCAAAATGGAAAGTGCTCTGTTCAAGAATTGAGCATCGCCCATTACCTTCTAAATGAGCCAATGGGTGACTCTTTCTTCAGAGAGTCCACTTGTCAGTAATGATGACCTCCATGGAGGTATAAATAGTTCTCTAAAACTCAAGGCAAAGGTACACAAACTCTCATTCAAGCAATAGAACAGTGAATTCACACCTCTCTCTCACGTGCTGACTTGATCGTCGAAGGGGTCACGCCGAAAAACACTCCGGCGCCTTTCTAACCTTCTTTTTTGAGTGGTAGAATTCATCTCGACACGCCGAAATCGCTCGGATTGCCAAAAAAGTTATTCATTACCACTTCTTATACTGTTTCTCACATCCGTTTGCCTTGGGATCACCGACTTTTCAGGTAAATCTCGTGTTCACCAAAAAAAATATATGTCCGTTCATTTTATTGTGCGAAAATCACCGCGCACAGAAGACACATTATTACTAAACTAATTAGGACAAACATTTGTCTTAACAAAAATTCTATACAGTGAACTCCTATAGAGTACAAAGTGATTTCTAAAATATTCACAAATAGGCTCAGACACTATCTCGACAAATGCATCTCCCCAACTCAAATTGCTTTCATCCGACAAAGGAATATTGCTGAAAACATAGTTTTTAGCGTAAGAAATAGTCCACAAACTGAAGATACTAAGAGATAAAAGGGTGCTAACGCTCCTAAAAATATATATGACAAAAGCCTTTGATAGGGTCAAATAAAATAACCCTTCTTGCTCAAGGTTCTTTCGGTCTTTAATTTCCCTGCCCCATTTGTCAGATTGTTTGAATAATGCATTTCCACCTCCTCATTCTCAGTGTTAATCAATGGCACCAATCGTGGTCTTTGACATGGATACCGCCCTTCTTGCAATTTATATTCATACAAATGTAATTTTAATACATAAATTTTAATTTTAGAGTCAACTTATTCAAAATTAATTATATAATTAGATCACGTTATACTCCCGTAACTCTTTTTTTATAGAATTACTGACAAATTTGAGCTAGGAGGCTTAATTGAAACAGAACTTAAAATTAAAGAACTTGATTGTTTTAATTAATAAAAAATTAAGTGTAAACTTTAAAAGTATAAAATATAATTTATCTTTAAATTAATCTCATGTGGGTTTCCAAGACTAAGTAAGAGCATGCTATGAAAGCAGCCTTCTATTGTTAGTCGTCTGTATTTCTTGTCTAGTGTTGGAATTCTTAGTCCATGTCTGTCTCCCTAAGTTTGACAATGCCATTCCCCTTTTGAAATTGTTCCTCATCAAAGTAGCATAATCTTGACTTTTGACCTTTGACTTTTGACTATAGCTAACACTTAATTGGATCGGATTTTTATTGTGTAAAATGACACATTATACTTTAATTTGTTATGTTTTTATTTTATTTTATTTTACTTTTGTACATAGTTTATTTATAATTTTATTCAATTTTAAGTATTTTTTATTGAGAATTTTATACTCAATTTTTCTAAAATAGAATATATTACTATGTTTTTTATATGAATTGTAAAGAATTATTTGTCGTTAAATTCAAATAATATATCACTAGATTAATATCAATCTTTAAATCTATTAAATTTAGTTTATTAGACTCGTGTTGATTTCGTTTTTAATTGGCCAATCTTGTTGAAAATGGTTAATCCTATTTTCAACTCCTATATAATAAATAATTAGCAATAACTCCGTGTCTGAAGTTATTTTATAATACTAAAAATTGAATATTGATCATATAATATTTAAGATTTATTTTTTTCTCTTTAATCACATAATTTAAAATTAAATAAATAAAAAAAAAATAAAAAAGAGATATATGTGTGAATTGGTAAAGTTGTTTAGCATTGAAGGGCGTGTAATGAAAATGATGTTTTGGAGAGAAAAAAAATTTATGATGAATTTTGTATTATTAAATCAAAATAAATAAAAATTAAATTAATCTTGATCATTATTATACTTTTATAAATTGAAAATTTAATTTGCAAACCGTAATATTATATGGATAATATAATCAATTTTTTGGTAAATATAAATTAAAAAATCAATAATCCCAAAAAGAAAAGGAAAAGAACCGGCTTCAACCTCGATTGTCGTAAAAAGACTGTGGGTTCATTCCCTCAGTTATCGCGCTCGTTTCGATCGGATACTCATACATACCTTTTAGAGAGAGAGAATAAAGAGAGAGAGAGAGAGAGAGAGAGAGATTCAACCAAGCAGGAAGAACAATGAGAGCTCTTTCATCAATACAGGTTGGTGTTTCTCATTCTCTCTATATACAGTTACCCCTGATGTATACTCTCTAGTCTCTATTTAATTTAGGGTTCTTATGGAAGTATCTTCTTCAATTTAATATCTTCTTCTTTTTCTTTTGGAAAAAAAAAATCATGATTTGTTGATTATCGTGTGTTCTGTTTGGGGCTTTTTTGTTTTGGCGGTGGCAGTTTTTACGTTAAACTTATTGATTTGTATTGGATCTCTATGGCTGTTCTAGTATACTTTAGGAAGATTATGTGTCCGATTAGTTTTTTAGTCACATTAGGGTTTGTTTTGGGGGGTATGGAAATAGAATTGAGACTTTTGATTGTTTTTTTTTTAAATTGGATTTCCCAAACAGCGGCCAGTCAGTTAAATTTCGGCAGAGATTATCACTCACTAGATCGGTTAATGTTTTAGGATTTACATTATTTTTCTTTACCTTTTTTGTGGAGTGTTAGATATTTTAGGGCTAAGGTTGTGTAAAAAATTTATCTTTATTTATATGATATATCTAGTTGATTTGGACGGTAAGTGGATGTTGGATAATAGGTAATTGCAGAGAGAAAATAGCTACAATTTCAGCGATTCTTTAAGGTTGAGTTATTAATTGGTGCTGGTTTTATTATAAAAGAGTTGTAGAAGTTTAGCCTGCAGCCAACAGAAAGGTTGAGCTTGCAGAGGAGAGTGTTGAAGAAATGCACAAGATTTATATTGGAGTTTCTAGATGAACAATTTGTAGGGAAGTTGTGAATAGAAAGCGTTTGTAGCATTCATGGACATAGACATGTTATGATTTCTCCGTGAGTCAGGTTGTGATGTATTGCAGCTCGGACACTTGGATGTTTTTGTGTGTGTGTTTTGGAAATCGTCATTGGCGGCTATATAAATTTTTCAGCCTTTTTGAGAGAGAACTAGTTACTCCAACCTTGCCACGAATCCAAATTGGGTTTGCACACTTTGAATGAGCCTTACTGTGTTTGCTTGTTCTGCAAATCCTTTATGTTTGAGCCAGTTACATAAGAGTTTGGTTTCTGAGAATGACAGACATTTTTTCTTCTTTTAGTTTGTATATCCGTTTGTTTTAATGCAGAATTATAGTATTTGAGGCTTATCCTCAGCCTTGAAGCAACACCTTATGTGTCAAGCCTTTTCTGGGTGATCATTCTTTGTCCTGATTTTCTTTTTCCTGGTTTGATGAACAACTTTCTTTCATGGTTAACTTACTAAAATCTCAAAATTTTCCTTGGCTTTTTTTCTGCAGGTACAGAGTTTTGCTGGTTTGTGATCTCCACAACTTTTTAACATAAGGGTAGTGGAATATTTTCGTAGTATATAGACTACAGAGGGAAATGGAGGACGGAATATCAAGCTTCTGGGGTCCTGTCACATCCACAATTGAGTGGTGTGAGAAGAATTATGTTTACTCTTCATATATTGCAGAATTTTTCAACACTATGTCCAATATTCCATGCATTCTTTTGGCACTCATCGGTCTTATAAGTTCCTTAGGACAACGCTTTGAGAAGAGATTTAGTGTGCTTCATATATCGAATATGATACTTGCTATCGGGAGCATGTTATACCATGCCACGTTGCAACATGTGTAAGTATTATTTTCATTCATGTCATCATTGTTGGAGGGTTTCTCATGGATAGTGGGTGTGTTTGTGGATGTATGCAAGTGCTGCATTAGGCAGGTGCATGAGAGTTGCAAGCTTGAGGCTCAGTATAAAAGTCAAAAATCTTTCATATTTAAGCTGTAGAAAGAATCCTTGGCTTCTTTTGTTGGTGTCTTTTATTTCATTGCACCTTCGTAGATCTGCCACGGCATTTGTTGAGGAAATTTTAAACCACATTTTGTCGGGTGAGGAGAGTTTAAACCACATTTGTTGGGTTAACTCGGTCCTTGGGCTACCTTCCCTCACTTTGGGAATAGTATATTTAATTGGTTTGGTATCAGCTGAAAGTCGAGTAACTTATACATCTTTTCACCTATTTGAAATGATTCTATATGGTTGAGATATTGCAACTAAATATGATCTTCAAAATGCATTTCAGGCAACAGCAAAGTGATGAGACTCCGATGGTATGGGAAATGCTCCTCTACATATACATCCTCTACTCCCCAGATTGGCACTACCGTAGTACAATGCCTACCTTCCTCTTCCTCTACGGTGCTGTTTTCGCAATTGTTCATTCACAGTTCCGTTTTGGCATTGGCTTCAAGGTGCATTACGTGATTTTATGCCTCCTTTGCATTCCCCGGATGTACAAGTATTACATATACACAGAGGATGTCTATGCTAAACGGCTTGCAAAGTTGTATGCAGCTACCCTACTCCTTGGTAGTTTGTGCTGGCTGTGTGATCGTTTTTTCTGCAAGGAAATATCCGGTTGGCCAATCAATCCACAGGGTCACGCCTTGTGGCATGTGTTGATGGGTTTTAATTCTTACTTTGGAAACACATTCTTGATGTTTTGCCGTGCTCAACAACGTGGATGGACACCCAAGGTTGTGAATTTAATGGGGATTCTCCCCTATGTGAAGATTGAGAAGCCAAAAACTCAATGATGATAAGACAAGAATTATGCAGGTATAGATTTTTTTTGACATGTTACCGGAGGTACATTAGTTTTGGGATGTGAGAAAAGCAAGCGAATAGTAGATCAGTCATCTTTGTTCCTCCCTTCTCAGATGGATCTGGAGGATAATTAGATATCTACATGGTTAGTTGGGTTTTCGTTGCACTTTTCATTAGAACGAACATTCTTGAAAATTGAACAGTTTTATGGCTTTTATTTTTTGTTTTGTTTTTTTTTGTTTAATTAAGCTGAGTACTATGATTTCTGATTCCTTTGGTCTTTGACTTGTAGAAGTGCACATTTTGACTCTCAGCCGTCCTATTTGTATTTCTGTTGCTTTTGGATTGATTTTGATTATGAGTAATGTTTTCAAGTAACATTGTGAAATTGATTGAAGCAGCCTCAAAATGGATGAGTTCGAACAAATCCCATGTGCCCAAACGTGCACCAAACAGTTTGTGTTTTCCGTGCCCCTACCCCCATGCGCACGCATATTTCAGCTACTTCAAACAACTCTTTTGTCGGGTTTGGAATCGACTGTGAAAAAAAAAAGTGTAAATTGAACAGTATAAATATCATGTGGCACGTCTTCGTCGACTTCAATCCATGATATGCAAAAAACGGCCTTGGACATTTTTCCGTTTTTCAGACGTTTCTGGAAATCCAAGTGCATCTCACAGACACCCTTATACGAAACCCTGGACCTCAGAAAAGGATAGAGAATGTCATACATCTACTTTAACATTGTCCAAACTTCATGTAATGGCCAAAAGTTTTTGCACAATAACGACTTCGACTTCTTCATATCAAGTGAAGATTGATATTATTCAGATGTGAGCAGTGAGACACAGAACAAACTTGTCATACTATCCATAAACTACCTGTCAATCATGGCATCAAATGTGGAAACATAACAAATTATGCCTGCATGAATGCGTGCCCGTCCTGACCGAGTGTAGTGTGCAAGAGAGCGAGAGAGACTGCAAAGTTTTTATCGACTGAGTATGCATATAAACTAAGATGAATCACTATACAGAGTGTGCAGCTGTGTGAATAAGCAATACCTACACCTAAAAAAACAAAAACAAAGGTACACAAGAAAACAGAAACTGGTAGCACTTTCACAATAAGCTGGAGTGAGAGCTACGTAAATTACAAGGTCAGAATCGCAAATTTAAGAATCTACAAACTGCCTCTCCCGGATAATCTGCCCAAGCTGCATGTACAGAGCTCGTTGCTCCTCGAAAGTGAGGTTCATCAATATCTACATCATGTTAATGAACATAATACAAGATATTTATTGATGGAATCTAAATGAAAATACAAAATGTCCAAAAGCAAAAGAATATAAAGGCTGAGCAAGTTTACCAGGTCAAAAATCATTTCAACTGATATGCTATGAGGCACGACAAATGACTGATGATAGATGTACGCAAACACACCAATCACCATCTGCACAACAATCTCAATTTAATCGAATCACTTAACATCCATTTGCCACAGCTTCAGATTAAGGCAATCAAGTATAGAATGACAGAAGAGACCATAAACCTAAACAAGCTCAGACATGCCTAGATGCATATTTCAATCAGTAAATATTTTTTTATGTTTTCACAATTCACCTGGCAATCCATTCTGTCAGTCATTCCACCATGTCCAGGAATACTATCGCCAAAATCCTACAGCACACGAGAAAAATGAAAAATAAGATTTTGCAAACATCATAAATACTATTAGCTTAACATGCATATCTAAATCAGCTGATTGAATGAATCAAAGCAAAGGCGTGAACCTTGATTTTGAAAGCTCTTTTGAAACCACTTGCAAAGAAGCCTCCAAAAGGTGCTATAATTGATGCAAAAAGACCAAGCAACAAAGCATGCCATTGTACTGGCAAAACAGCAATTTCTCTCCAAGGAAACTGCAAAAAGAAAATGATAACTGAAGAAGCACTATAGTTCCAAATACCTATAGTAATTCATAGCAACCTTATGCCCATCTTAAAAATTTGGATTTCCATAACCTCATAACACAGACCATATTATGTTCCTACCTCAAAACAATTAGAAAAGCGACTATGATCATGATGGATTGAAAAATGATTTTTGATATTTTTTGTAGGTACAGGTTTTGGTAAATGCAACACCGAGGAGTTCAATTAGTAGATATTCAGGACAAAAATTGACAATCGTGCTTTCTGAGTGATCTTAAAACAAAAGATTATTTAAAACTTGTGTAATATATAGCATAAACAGTTAAAATCGATCAAGTTCAGATTTTCATTTCATCCTTCTTAGTTTTAGGGTTATGGAACTATTGGCAAATCAACAAATTGCCACTCTACTTGTAGGGAACAATCTATATGATTGAATTCCCTGCACTCAACAAAAAACACGATCCCAACTACCTTGTATTTGCTTTGAAATTTATTTGTGGTAACAACAATTAAGAGTGTTAGGAAATTGCTTATTGTAATTGGGGTTAATTCCGTGAGGTAACAATATAAATCTCAACTAGAACCATGGTCATGAAGCTGCAAAATTAAAGATCCATAGCTAGAAGAAGGAAGTAGTCCAAGCTACAAAGTCACATCATGAAGACTTCTCAAGATCCTTCAATGTTTAGGAAAGGTAATGACTTTAGAGACCTTAAGTTACCCCTGATACTTTTAGCTACTTAGGGTTTCATACTTGAATTTAGGATGAAGCTTCAAATGATGTTTTGAAAAAATAGATTGAGTCTTGGATCAGATCTTTGTTAGGCAACACCCCTTAGTGCCCAATAGGGCAAGTTTTTTTCTTGGGTTTAGGCCTAAAAACCAGTAGAGACTGCCCTCTTTCTTTGAAACACTTGAGGAAAATTCAAGAAAAGGTTGAACATTTGGCATTGGAGATGGCCCTTTGGCTGCTTGCAAGTCGCGCGAGCTGCTTGTAGACGGCTCGAGTGACCTGACCATGCGGTCCCTGATCAACTGACTTGAAATTGATCTTTGTTTCATTCCAGTGACAATCCCCCTCTCACAGCTCGAATGCGAATTTGAGTTTTCTTGTTCCCCGATTAAACTCTATTTATGAGGCCTATATGGGCATGCCTTTTTTTGACTAGTGACTCTCTACAGCCTCTAACAACTTCATATCACTACTAGAGAGCCAAGAACAACCCTAGAAATCCCTAAGCATCCAAAGACCTAATTTTTGTTGATTCATCACATACTCCATCTTCAAATCTAGAACAAAAGAGAAATCTTGTAGATCCACCAAACCTACATCGGTGTGGGAAGACTTAGATCTTGGGAGGAGTCTTTGAAGATCGAAAGAGCAGAAGTCGAAACTTGGAGCTCGATTTGCCCTCTGAAGCTAGTACCCCAAGACCTTGCGGTAATAAATCCAAAGGGAAGATTGACAAGGAGAAAACGTTTAATCATGGACTTAAATGAGGTATAAGATTTTGGACCTTGTAATCCGATTTTGAGTATAGTATATTAGATTTTGGTGGACCAAGAGTGGTCCCGTGGTTTTTCCAAGAAGAGTTTCCAAGTTAAAATTGTCAGGTGTTGTGGTGGTTGTTAATTTACATATTTTACACACACACATGAAATTCCTCACACACACACATCATGTGTTTGATAATATAATTGTTTGATTGTTAAATTTTATATTATTATCATTGTGGTTGTTGAATCGGTCGAAGAACTATTAGAGGATAAGGATGGTGGATTTGCATTGATCTATTGTGATTGTTGAATTGGGCATCTTGCATCCATTTATTCAATACAAAGGGTTTATTCACACTAAAAGGGGTTATTCGAACTTAATTTCCTTAAATCAATTTATAATTGAGGTTAATAGGTCTAAATTGGTGTAGGTTTTTGCTTGAAGCATAAAAAACTTGTTCACCCCCTTTAGGTCGTGTGTCGTGTGATTTCATGTGTATAATCGTGTCGGAGACAATTGAACTACATTTCTCAAAGGGAACTCCAAATGAGCAATCTCAATTAGGAGGCCCAACAACTTTGTTAGGAACCAAGGTCTTGAGAGGCTTAAGGCATTTATTCTAGCACAGACTTACAAATGAGAAGTGAGAGTTATAGAAGCCAATTTTATGTTCATAGGATAAGATAAAATCCTAGCTGGCATTTTAAAGATTTGCTACAATTTAAAATTGGAAGTGTTAAGGCATAATAAAAGGTTTGCATATCACATTTTATCAACTGATAATTACTTGGTGGGAAAAAGACAATCAATCAACCAATAATTGTATGGAAAAGAGACAATTTGTAAGCCGATAATTGTCCAATTTAATTAATAAAATACAGTGGAATATCTTGTATATAATGCACAGCAGATTTCATCTTTATAAAGCAAGATACTGAGGAAAATAATGGTGCATATCCAGATATAATTGAAAGCTGAATTACCCATTGAGGAACCCATCCGGGTAAAGTGAAATGTTCCGGTTTAAACAATGGACCAGGATCACAATGAAGCCAACCAGTTGACAAATCCTGCATGTGTCATTGTCATAGGGACAATAAGTGTTTTCAGAAACAGGAAAGCAAGCCTCCCTAAACAAAGATAAATTTCAGCGAAAGGGATCACCTTCCTAGGACACGTTAGCCACTGGAAACGGCCCAAAATATTTGCAAGCTGCATAAAGTGAATGCATCACAAGTTTATAAATGCATACAGATTATGATTATGGAATCCATAAACATGTCATGGACTTGCTGGTTATTGACTCTAAGTTTATAAATAAACTTGTAGTGACGAGGAATCTCTCAAAGGTGAGGCCACATTGGACCAACCCCTCCAAAGTAAACTCCGGATACAGGTATCAGTTATATCCAAGAGTCACTACTAAGCTACCCTAGCGAGTTAAATAATTTACACCATTAAAATCATGGCATCACAAAAAGATTGTGTGTTAGATAAAGCAAGAGATAGTGACATTGCATCTGACAAGTCACAACACGATTCCACGTGATTCGATCTTAATACGTCCCCAGATAAGGGCACATCTTTTCCTTTTCCTTTTCCTTTTCCTTTGGTAAGTAAGATTAAACAGGCCATGCCATCTGAGCCTCTGAGGTAGGAACAACATATAGAACCCTCGTTAGTCAAATCCAAGAAGATTGAGCTGGAGTTGGAATTGGGACCACAAATGGTCAGGCCAAATTGTGAGAGTAAGTCAATTTACAAAAAAAAGCTTGCTAAAATGACTCAGCAGTTGATGTAAGTCAAGAAATTGTGATACAAAAATAAACTGCTCACCACAAATGCAGAGATCATAGTAGTAACAGATGCTCCTATGAAGCCCTCCCAAGTTTTCTTTGGGGATAATTTGATCAAAGGGGTTCTTCCAAAGAAGAAACCGAAAATATAAGCAGCAATATCATTGATAACAATAAGTGATGCTGGAAGAAGGAACCTGCATAATATGTGGACTGGGTCAGAAGTTCTTTCCCCCATGTTTTATTTTTCAGGAAGCAAATATTCCAACTGCTCATTGCAATCGCTCCACTACATAATCACATATTTCAACCACCAAAAAGAAAGCAAAGGAAAAATGTCAAATAACTCATTGTGCCATGATTGTATTAACTCCTGGAGTATATTTTTTCCCCTAGAGAAGAAAACGAAATAGAGTATCCTTGATACCAACTTCTGAAAGAGGCTAAACAAGAAGACTTCCCTCACACGACTCTCAAGAGACTTGTGGAAATTCCAATTCTTAATTCTTTTCCAGTTTTAGCGTTAAATTCCCTGCAACTTAGAGGATGTATTGAACCCCCACAACTTGACCATATGTTTACATCCATTGGGTTGGGTCACAAATTGAATTAAATAAGAGAGGGGGTGGAGAGGGCTCCACAAAGCAGCTCCTCCGGGGTTACTGTATCAACTATCAAGTAACATAAAAGCAATACCATATGCAGCTCACAGCTTAGAGATTGAGATAATCAACAAGGTTCAATTTCAAAGTTGTTTTACCAGAAAATTCCTTCGAAAATATTGGCTACTGTGAAAGAGGACTGTGTAAACACCACAATAAGAATCATGTGTGTCCATGCGTATTGGCCAAATTGATACTTGTACATCTTCTTCTTTAGTGTAAGGATGAACCACATAAAACCTGAGGCCAATTAGGAAAAGAAAATAATATTTAGCCACCAATCCCCACTGCATCACAATTCACAGATGACTTCTTAATAGATAACGAATGACAATTAGCAAACCTCTTAAAAACCAGCAAGATCAAAAGCCTATAACAGTGATAATAATAAATTAATAGAAACCCACGCATAAGAGAGCTTCATTTCAAGTGGACATCATCCATTTATCAGATACAAGTAATTAGGTATAATAAGAGACTGCTCAAAATCAATATCCCTCAAAATCATTGCAAAAATTGATAGTACATAAGAAATAGAACAAACCTGCAATATATAAGAAATAACAGGTAACCATTTGATACTTGATGAACCCACTCACAAGCTGGTAGAGAAATTTGTCTACCGTAACAGTGTTGACAAGCCGTTGACTCAGAATCCGGCCATATACAAACAGCATAACAGTGAAGAAAAAGTGCCTGGAAACAGAACTTTGAAATGAGCCAAAAGAGAAATAGTATGTAATAAATCAAGGTCATTTGGGCCATCATACATAATGATAAAACTTTAAAAGCTCTTCAAGAAACCCAGAGAACAGGTCAGACCAGGATAACTTGATTGTTTTAAAGATATCATATAATAAACGCTATAGCAATGCCACAAAAGTGCAAAATCACTTGGAAATTAATGCCAAATGGGCCCAAGGTGAAAGTGAAACAGCTAAAAGTTTTTCTACTCGATCTTTATAGCTAAAGGGTGGGTTGAGAAGGGAGAAAACTGGTTTACTTGGTTTGCTCTATATTCTATGGCAATGTATCTATAACTCCTCCCAGGCCTCCATTCTAGCATTCCTATTTTCCTAGAAGTTTATTTTTAGAATGTTTATAAGTTCATGTGGCTACGAACTATTGGTTCTTTTAAACATTTTGAAAATCCTTATTAATATTTAAGTCAGTTGATAAACATCTTTAACTGTAGTTTTGAGTCAGTTTCTCATCCTTCCAAACCTATCAAAAAAAACCGTAACAAACTTCAGAGTTCAAACTTCAAACAATCCCCACGTTCCACTCATGTCTCCCATATCTCATCCCCAATCTCTCTCTGCTTCACATTCACGGTCTATTTTCTTATTTGTTCGAGCCCTAATAGATAAAGAAAAAACTAACTACCCACATGTTCACAGCCCACCTCTCACTCTTCAATGGAAAACGCGGGTAATTATTTGTTTGTGTTGTTTGATGTCATATAAGTGGTAACAATACGTACATGTATACAAGTGATTCTTTTGCCATCATTACTGTTTCTTGATTATGGAGTTGCTTAGAAGTTTCTATGTGTGCAAGTTCACATTATTCTTTGAAACCAACTTGCCGATCAGCAATTCAGGTCAAGGAATCACCAATTGTAAATTGTAAGTACTTCAGTCTACATGTAACCCTTTTATTTTTAATTTTATGTTCCAATTATGTTATTCATGTTTCCTTCGTCGGGAGAAAGTTATTTGATGGAGTTTGCACATTTTGTCTGCCAGTTCAATGTTTGCTACTTGCTACCCTCTCTCCTCAGTTGATGTAGTTTGTGTCAATCAAGTTGTAAGGCTTAAGAATCTTTCCATTCAATTAAGTGTGAAGGTTTTCTAATTTGAATGGAATTGAAGTTAATTTTGTTACAACAGTGAGAATTCTTCTAAAGGTTCCTCGTACTTACGATAACTGATGTTGTTTATGTCCAATAAAATATGTGTTGATCACACACACACATTGCATAAAAAGAGGTGGTGTTGATATGGGTGTTGAAGTTTTGTCATGGTATTTCTTTGGGGGAGATCACTGAAGGTGATGCGTAAACATTATAACCCAACAATTGTTTTTCATGATGTTGATGGTTTGTTGGATGCAACCTCTACATGTAATACAACAAAACGACAAGCTTGGTGAAGAATTGTTGAGATCTAGCTATGACCTTTCAAAATTGGTGTAACTTTTTCATTCAAGTATTATTTCGTTACACAATATTAGACCTTGGCCTCTATACATTTGAGTTGTTTTCATTCTTTTCCATACATAAATTTTGGGGGAGAGAACTATGTGGTCTTTTTTTATAAACATCCCACAATCTCTTGAGATCCAAGTTTTTTGCACACTATTGTTACTCTTCCCTCTGATATGTCTGCGTTTTTCGGTGTGATCTTAATTGGTAGCATACACATACATAATTTGGTGCAAGTTAATAATTTTTCAGTTGTATTTGAAACTTTTTTATGGGTACAATTTGAATATCTTTTACATTATTTATTTAATGTTATTGTCTAATTTTTTGAAATTCAAATTTTGATGGATTAGTGCTTCACATGATAATTTTGAACACAAGAGATAAGAACATTGGTACATATTGTTCGTAATTTCCCGTGCATCGGGATTTTGCTAATAGTATTTAGAATAATTATGTATCTACTCAACTTTGACAAATAGCATTCAACTCATCCCAGCACATATCAAAGCATGCAATTAGAGAGGAAAATCAAGGTCAGGTTCCAACCAAACCATGAATTCAACATGATATGAGCAAGAGGGTTGGGTCATACATCATACTTTTCCAGTTCATCATCAGCGTCATCATCAATGTTTCTATTTGTACAAAGAGTTGCTTCGAGTCAATATAAAAAAAGTGGCAGCAAAATTTACTATCTAGATAAAATATCTAAAAGGCTAGGAGTAAATATTGTAGTATGTAAAGATATTATCATTCATGGAATATTATTTTCCAGAAAAATCACTCTCAAGCCGTCCCTATGATGGCAACTATATAGGTGTTTTCTTCCTTTCCACTTCTTTCTTCTTTGAAACTTTTTTGGTTTCAAAGTTTTCCACTATTTCCACTAATTTTGCAATTTCGATCCTCTATCATGTGTACATACATGCTTTGAAACTTCAATTATATATATTTAAGTTTCTTCTTGGCTTAGGACAAGGATTTTAAGTGCAAATAATGGTAGAAACTTAATTCTGCACCCATCCCACATCTCCTAGTCTCCTACATGGGAAGGAACAACACTGCATAATCGCCTAGTTATTTTTGGTTTGCAGAATTCTGATTTATTTTGGGGTGTTTCCAATAAGAGGTGTTGAAATTGGTAATCAGTAACCATGTATAAGACTAATGTCTGATGGTTGCATATGATGATTTTTTAAAGGTTGAGCAACTCAAACAAGAAGTTCCCATTATGTTGTGTTTTGGGATCCTTGCAATACAGTCTAAATAACTCAATAGGACAAAATCCTCTACCATCTTAAAAAGTTTTTCAAAACCAGCTTAACTAATTAACCACAAAGTCGGAGTTAGTTTGGAACCATCCCAAATATGAATTATCCAAATGAGCCCTAGTTTAGTGTAGACACAGGTATAAGTACACTAAGAGTTTCACAAACAGCAGATTAGTTTAACTCTTCAAGTTCTTTGGATAACATAATGCTCAAAAAGCAATACAATCAACAAGAAAAAGGTTCAGTTGACAAGCTGAGAAGTTGGTTTGCTTACCAATTTAATAGCCTAAATCCTGGGAGGTGACTGTCTTCATGTGCTTTCCTAAGCAGATTGAACAACTCTTTTGCCATGAAAATTTGGATAACAATGACCATGGCCATGATATAGAGATGACCCATGTAGATTATGAAGGCAAAGCCCCCAATCATCCAAATAGATGAATACGCACGAATCAACATTGACCTGTATTTGTTTCGATCATTAACGAGTAAATGACTTCCATTTGCTTTACCAACATCGGGAGGAATCTGGCATCCAAAAGAACAAAATCTAAGAAAAAATGAACCCCAAATCTCCAAATAAGTTGATTCAAGGTTCCACTTCAAAACTTTCTACATCCACTTTACCTACTAGCTAAGCATTACAGGTTTAAAGTGGTAATTATTAAGAAAAATAGTATTGATGGAACCATGATGCCTCAACTTAATGGGAAACCCCAAAGCAGAACTACCTAAAGAGGTTAGTTTTTTGGACTATGATATAAGTTAACCAACTTCTGAAGTGTGGAAGGGAGAAAAAAGCTTCGACGTTATGGGATGTGCTTTTATGGCTGTTATGTGGGTGGTTTGGTTGGAGAGAAATAGCAGAATTTTTGAAAGCATGGAGTATAGAGAGCTGTTGTGGGATAGAGTGAAGTTTTTCGCTTCTCTTTGGGCGAAGGCTTCAAATCAGTTTATGGACATTTCTCTCTCGGTTTTACAACATAATTGGACAGCGGCGTTGAGCTAGTTTCATTTCATTTTTGTTGTTTTTCTTTTGTTTTTTGGTGGATTTCTTATCCATTACTTATGTACGTTATTCACTTTCTATGAAATGAAAGTCTATTTTCTTATCAAAAAAAAAAATGACAGTAGCGAATTGACACCAATTTGGATGGCTAAAATGTATGCTACGGGGCCCAAAACCAAGTGTTACCTCATTTGAGCCTCTACGACGACGAAGTCGTCCAGTAGACGTTGCTAGGGCACTGGAACCACTATCTTTTTCCATGGCTCCTCTAAATAAACTTTGTAGTCAACAAAGAAGATACATAAAATTATGTATGCACAGTGCCCCCTGATAATCAAAAACACATACAAACATTTATGAGTGGAGAATAATATTACCGAATGCTACATTTAAAGAAATAATGCAATAATATAGTGAGGCACAAACACACATTTAAGTAATGATCACCGCAAAATGTGACACTGTCAAATTTCATGGCAAAGAAACTAAGGATTACATCTTGAGGAATGAGTACTAATACAACTTCTATCATTTTTCAATAAGTTGCACTTTGGCGTCGAACAATTACAGCTGATGAAGGACTCAAATGGGGGAATTGCCCACTTATGTCAGCCATTAACCATCAAGATACACACCAAAAAGCTAAAGAAAAAAAAAAGGAAATATAGAAAGTGCATTATCAAGAGAAAAACAACCACAAAATTAGTGGAGTGAAAACAAACAAAGATTCTGAGATATACCAACTGCTTTCTTCATCCTTATTGAACTTAACAAGCTCCAATCCCAACCATCCAAAATCACTTGCACAAATCTTGTTTTTGCACATCAACCCAACACAAGAAAAATTTTAAATTGCAATAGAGATGATTGTGTCTCCTCTCCCTTTATCTAGATCTTGCATGCAATTCCGTCTTTGTCATAGCATGCCATGTCATGCTGGACATATTACGACTTAGGCACTGGTATGAACATAAGATTTGAGTCCAACATGGGTGGTTGGACATACACCTGAGAACCAAGTTCCATTATTCAAGTTTACCAAACAATTTTGTAGCTACATCTCTTATTAACTTCCTGGTTGGATTGTTGCTTCCGAGTAAATGAGTACCCACTCTTAACATTTTATTGTATAAAGGCACCCTGTCACATGGACAACAAAATGAAAAACACAAAAAAAAAAATTAACAGTTGGATGTGTCCCTGGGTGCTTAAATTTGGGATTCAACAAATGCGAGATTTGACAAGTAGATGCAGGTGATAATTGTGCCTAAAACCCCACCTAA
This sequence comes from Ilex aquifolium, assembly GCA_951799425.1. Classification (NCBI taxonomy): domain Eukaryota; kingdom Viridiplantae; phylum Streptophyta; class Magnoliopsida; order Aquifoliales; family Aquifoliaceae; genus Ilex; species Ilex aquifolium. The sequence goes on along the minus strand of OX637393.1, from coordinate 726,154 downwards.
CGCCAGGGCACCTATTCCTCGTCAATACATTCAGTCTACAAACAAGGGGTCTATATTGAAAATGACAAGTCATCGTAACTAAGTGATGCTCATTTGTCCTACTTCAGTCACATCGTGATTATAAAGATAAAATGAGCATATATCCATATCGAATCCTATAAGATTCAAGGAAATATAATTCAATCCACAGACAAAACTTTTATGATTTCTGTAAGTAAATTTGCACCACAGATTCAACTTGTTTGGTTAAGACTACATCTAACCAGGATCTGGCAAAGTAAGGACTACGCCCCCCAAACCTAGCAATGGCGGAGCCTCATGCACTAGGCACATTTTTAGGTCAAAACCATGAGTCAGAGAATGTTACTAGAAGGAATTCCCAGATGAGAACATAGTAATTAATTCGAGAAGGTGAATGTTTTCTTTCATACTTATCCCAGTTAAATCGACTAATAGAGCAAACATTGAAACTTTCACCATTTACGAATTGCGCCTCGGGTTCCACTTGCCTAGCAACACAATTAAACCTTCATACTCAATGTAGTCAAGTACAAGACTGCTTAAAATACAAATACTACAGATACACATATATGACTAGACATGAAGCATGTTCCGCCAAGAAATTATATGGCATCTAATTCAATGCCTAGGTAGGCAGGTCCTATTAGATTTATATGCATCGAAGCATCTCTAATCTTGACTTAAAATTTTACTCAAATATTGGGAAAGTTGATTTGATACATAGCAGAAACTCAAAGTTAAAAGAGCATAAACCCAAAATTAAATGAGGACAGACCCTATGAACACTAAATTTTTAAAGGGGAATAAAATCTAACTGATAGTGATTTGAGTAAAAGTTTGAATCCCTCGTAATTTGAGTAAAAAATTGAGCTCGTTTTGATTTGATATGGGTTTGGGTATAACATTGGAGAAGATTTTTAAAACTTTTTACCCATATTTAAATTTGGGTTTAAAAATGAGTAAGGGCGGAGGTGCTCTTAACACATTTTTGAAGTTCTGAATCGACATAAATACACCATTTTAATTGAAATTCCAATTGACATTTGAAGTGAACAATGAGAAAACGAAACTCAAGCCAAATATAAAGCTCAAAACCAGCACTTACTCGATAGGCGAACACCTCGCTTTCAACGATTTGAACCTGCACATCAAATACCAACACAAAATAGAGATAAGATCGGCACTTACACACACACACACACATATATATATATATATAGACAGATAAAGAGAGAAAGACCTGGTTCCGTGAAGTTGGGAAGCTTTGAAGTTTAGAGAGGGAGAGAGAAAGGTCGATACGAAGAGCGGAGCAAAGTGAGAAGCGAATACTCCTTGCGGTAGCGGTGTGAGGAAGCACAAGTGATATGTTTCTGATTCGTTGCTGAATCATTGAAGAAAGAACTAATCTCCAATTTCCTTTTTTATGGGATTACCCCCAAACTATAAATTCGATAAGGTTAGGGGGAGGGGACTTAATTATTGGTAAATTAAAAAATTAATTTAATTTATTAATATAATAATATATTAAGAAATAAAATTTTTACACTTACCGTCACAAGAATACTATTGAATCATATCATTGTCGTATCATTATAACAAAAAGTTAAATTAATTTTTTTAGATTCTAATAATATTATTCTTTTTTTAATAGAATAAATGGCAATGGACTTTTATTTATCAAATTGCTAGTGCATCATAATATAATCGTTTAATATATTGTTTCTTGAAAAAAAAAGAAAAAAACAAAGAATAGAAAGAATCTAGATCCATTAAGGAAAAAAATCAAAAAGTCGGGTTCCCCTCTCCCCCGAAAGAATCAATTTCTGGACAATTCATATCGAGTAGAAATCAATCTTAATGTACAAGTTTTGTATCAAGTTGTTATCGCCTTAATGGAATCATTGATGCCAATGTAGTTAAATGCATTTTATGTCAAACAGTGGACTTGAACATTATTGGTAGCTTGATTAAATTAGCACGCCACGTTCTCTAATCTATTGAGACCACAAGTTCATTAATCATACTTGGGCTTTTTGAAGAAAACAACGATAGTGATTGTTGATCCGTTTTATACAATGGATATTTAATAAGGAGCTCATGAAGGAAGTTTCATTTCATTGTGTTTTGTCACCAACACCCCCCAGAAGTTCAAATTAACAGAGAAATAGTGTAATATTAATGATTTATTTTTATTATTCTGCGAACCTTGTTTGATGAATCCTCTAAGTAATTGTAATGGTTTCTATTCTAATTCAAGCATTTTTATAGCTTCTTACAAAAATACTAGGACATTTTCTATCAAAAACATGAGGACGTTTAGTTTTGGGATAGCCCGAAACCAATTCAAGTAAATGAGGGGGCAATACAATAAGAGACTCAATAGTTGAGGGGTTCAAGTGTAGTTTTCCCAATAACTTGACTTGGAAGGATGTAGCATAGGTAATTTGAAGTACTAATAAGACATGAACTACCAAAGCCTCTAGGCCTTCTGCCATGAGTCTCTCTCCAAAATTGAAGGATAAGTGAGCAGCATAACAAAATATGTTACAGGTACCAGAGGGGAGGGAGGGGGGACGGGATCAGGTTTCTGGGGCTGGAGTTGGGGATGGTAAACTATGCGATCTACTCGAACTTAGGTCGGATTTGGCTAGTTTTGACCTCGACTTGAAGTTGTTCATTTAAAAAACGAGCCGAACTCGAATAATATTTTAACTCATTTTACAATTGAGCTCGCAAAGTTCGGATTGTTTACATGTAAAATAGTCGAATTACTCAAATTTAGATGGATTATTATACTCTCTTTAGCATCTTATTTTAAGTGTTTGTCACTACCCTAATGCTTCTTTTCTGAATATATGCTTTTGTAATGGACAAAGGGAATAACTTTTGGGCCTTTTTATGGTGGTTCTGGCCTTGAACACTCTTTTGTCTGTTTGTTCAAACTTTTATCTATTTGCACCGACCCTTGAGAATTTTAAAAAAAATGGTACAGAAATTCTTAAATTTTGTGGTGTGAGAAGAGTTGGATGTAAATAAATAGTCTTATTTCTCTTATATTTCAGTAATTCAAACTTTTGATGTAAATAAAGATCACAATTAAACAACTTTATCACATTGCAAAATGCGTCCAATTTTTTATATTACTGTTTGTGTCGTGTGAAGTTTGTGTTAAAATTTGGGTTTCATATGCATGGAACTAGGGCTGTTAGTCGAACAAGCCCGAGCCAAGCTTGAAAAGCTTTTTTCTTAATCGAGCCTAAAAAATTGTTCAAGCTCTTTTGGGAAACGAGCCGAGCCTGAACGAGCTAAAAATAAGTCGAGCCCGAATATTTGCACATAAACAAGCCGAGTCTGTCGAGTTTGAACCAAACTTGTAGGGCTTATTTTCTAAACAAGCTTAAAAACTTGTTCAAGTTCGGGCTCGTTTAGAAAACGAACCGAGCCTGAACGAGCCGAATCCAAGCCGAGCTCAAGCCAAGTTTAAGTAGCTCGGTTTGATTAACAGCCCTACATGGAACTATTGTGGCGTGAACCCGAAGGGATAGTCTAGTGGGGACAAAAATGAGCTATAAGCTCATATATTTTGAATTCGAAATTTAACAACTCTCATAAATTTTTTAATATTGGCGTGGATGGTCTGTCTTTAACCGAACCAAAGAAAGATTAGTCGAGATGTGTGTAAATTGATCCGAATACTCGTAACCAACCGTAATAAAAAGTTATAAAAAAAAACACCGCTTTGGCTTGGCTGTATGCAGCCATATGCTAAGGATTTATCACCAAGCCTCCAGGGCTGTTTTGCGCCAATTCCAAGAAATGGTGAAAGATGCTAGAATAATCTTAACCATCTTTGTACATCTTTTCAATATAAATTATTAGATTAGTAAATCTCAATAAATTTATTGAATATTTGATGGTTAAGATTATATCAAATCAGATAGTGTAGATGAGGTGGTGCACAAATTATTATTATTGTTCTAAACGTATATACAATGATACTTTGTTTCATCAAATGATAGAACAACATAGATGCCGGAGTAAGCCTTACGATATTTAACTCGATATTGTATTACTATATATATATATATATATAAGAGAAGAAGGTGTTTTTTGAGGCTATAACAAGACTCTAGATTCTGAATCAAGCTTTTTTTCCACAAAGAAAGGGGAACAACCAAAAGAAGACAATATGGTTCCCTATGAACATAAATAAGATTGTCATTTCTTGCTTGTTCTTGTTCTTATCTATTTCTTAGAAAACCAAGGATTGTAAGACCAGCTTTGATCTCATCACCATAGTTGTCAATATTAGGTTTCAACTTAAAGGTGGTGTCAAACACTAATGATATTTAGATTTAAAATTTTAATTTAATCTATTGATATAATTATGTGGTTTCATTCTAATCGTTGAATTAATACTAAATTCTAATGTTTTATGGGATCCACAATTAATCAAAAATACTATAATAAATTAGATCAATAAATTATAGTAATAAATTAAATATAAATAACATTACTACGGGGTAAATGATCATATAAACCTAAAAAGTAGCTAGAATCGGAGTGAGCAATCTATGATTTGGTAAATTATAATCAGTAATGCTACGCTGACCAAATTTTGGGACCAAATTAAGAGCTCAAATGACATGGCACCTGACTTGAACTTCTTTATTTGGTGACATGTCATTTGAACCCCAATAAAGATTTAATGAATTATAATTGGAGGCCGGAGCTCTCAACTATGATCCTTGTCTCACATTGTCCTTTGGCTGTAGAGTTTTTTTTTGCACTATCCCTTTAACTATTAATTTGAACTGATTTCATATTTACCCAAAAACCAATTGTCCACCATATTTTAGATAAAAAAAAAATGTACAAATGAATATTAAAAATGTAAATTTCATTCACACCTCCTTGTAGATAGGCCTAAATACAAAGACACCCTTTGTCTTTTTTAAAATTTCACTAATACACTTTGTCTTTTCTGAAATTTCACTAAAAAAAGTAATAGTTGAAAGAAAAATGAGGACTAATAAACATTTATAGTTGGAGGTGAAATATGAGAATAGTGATAGTTAAGGGGGGATCGGGGGTGATGGTGTAAATATGTGTGATTGAACAAAAGGTTTGATTGTTCGAATAGGCTTAGGATCTGAGCTACTAGGCTCGTGAATATTTAAGTGAAAGCTCTCTGGGGAAACTGATAAGTTGCACAACGAAACTATAGTGGTTCACCAGCTCGGGAGTTCGGCTAATCCACTTTTTTATGGAGTCTCTTGCTCCCTTCTCTTTATTGATGGTGAATGAAACTAACAGAAAATTTATGTTACAGTTAGGGTTCTGCCTTCAATGGAGGCATTGTACAATATTTATAGTCCAATTCCTATTTCTAAAGGATCTTCTCTGAGATCCCCGCCTTTGACTCGTGAGATCTCGCTTATTTTTTGGGAGAGGATCTTGGTTAGTTGAGAGTTTGGAGTCTTGATTATAACGTTCTCTTGTTTTGGGGGAGCCTGCTAATAGCCAGTTGTCTCCTTCATATTTCCTATTCTGCTTCATTTGTGGCGAGCTCGAGGTTCGGACCGCTGAGCTCTGGATAGCTCGCCTGACCTCTATATTCGACCTCCTTTCCCGAGCTCATACTTAATTAAAATTCTCTCTAGGTATCATCAGGGGACAATATGAACAATGTTATTTGGACCAAATTCATCATAACTCTTGGATTAACCATATATCTCATCAAATATTAAAATTTGGAATTAATCTAATAATTAGAATAAAACGACGTCATTACGTCAGTAAATTATGTCAAATTTTTAGGGCTATTCCAATATTTATGAAAACTCCGAACGCCACTGATTCGTAAGAGCAAATTTACAAGGTAAAAAAAACAATGTTTGAGTCACCCTATTATTACACATGACATGGATGAACCAAAAACTGCACAATAACGATAAAAACTAAGCTCTATCAATGAGGCCAAACTCCATCTTCCTCTGGGTTTCTCAGTCCAAAAAGCCCTTTTTATAATCCCCTCTAAAAACCATATCCAAACCATCTCTCTCCTTGTTGATTCCATTCATCCATGAGATATCCTCCTCATTGCAAGATTCTCAATGGGATCAAACCTCTGCTGTCTCCGGCACTCGGGTTCTGATCAAAAGCCAAAAGGGGCTAGCTCCGGCGATCAAAATGGTACTCCGGCCAGCCAGAAACAGTTGAATCCACAAGAGAATTTGACTCTAGAGCAGTGTCTCATGGCTTCAGCAGGCTTGAAAAGGGTTTATCCATCTTCTCCTGATGTTCAACCAGGTTTAAAAGAAGATACCATTTTTTTTTCTTGCTGGTAAAAATAAAAGGGGTGGGATAAGACCCTTACGGGTGGAATTATGAGACCCGTGACTGCATCTATTACTATTTAAATAGACTAATATAATGGTCAACCACTAAACCCCAACGTAAACTCTAAGATTCGAATTTCTAACGTTAAGGTGAGAAGCTCGGCTAGTACTCCACTAAACCATCCCCTTCGGTGGTGATACCATTTGTTGAGAGATAAAAAAAGAAAACACCAATATATACGAATTTAAGCACATCGGGTACCTGCACCTATGGACTAAATCGGTACTTTGACGTGTTCTAAACATAATGGGTACGTATCACCCATTCGAGTTGGATGGTGTTGAAGCTTTATAATCCTATCAAGTGTTTAATAAACTCATTCACGGTTTATTGTGCTATTTTAACAACGGGTTTTTTGTATCTAATCGATATGAGATTCTCACATGTGATATCCCAACAGGTTTCTCTACGCCAAGAATCAGTTTCTCGTCTGATAGAACTGGGAAGATTGATGACCATCCAGAGTTCTTCACGCCGAGAATCAGTTTTTCGGGAGAGAGAGTAAGGAAGAATAATGAAGATGAGGTTTCCAGTAGTTCAATTAATGGTGGAAGCCCCATTAGGAAGTTGAAAAAGAAGGTGAGCTTTAAGCTACCTGAAGTGGCTGAGATTATCATATTTTACTCACCTGGGGAGTCATTTGAAGAGTAAAAATGGTTTCTAATGCTTATTTCTGTGTATGAAAGGATTAATTAGTTTGATTATATATATATGGCATTGATGTGTTTTCTGAACCGATCTTTTCTCCTCCTTGTGCAATTTGAAGAGTGAGCTACTCTTTATTTTATTTGATGACTAAAAACAAAAACATGCACCAGACATCTATCATTTCAAATTTTGAAAAGCGTTGAATGTATAGAGTGTTGCAGGTATTAGTTTCACAACTCGATAGAACCACCTCATAGGCTGTGCCAAGGTTTATACCCATTGGATGAGGATCACTATATAAAAAAAAATTAATTTATATAAATTTTAACAAAGAAATAATACAAGTACATGCCTAAATCTATAGGGTAAATTTCATTGACACCCCTTCGAGATTTGCCTAAGTAGGGACACCCTTTATAATTTTTGAAATATCAAGTTCTTGTTGGTTTTGCTCAGCGGAAAATTAACACAAATAAATATTTGTTGAAAGATAGGAATTCAAAGATAGGAAAATAATAAAAATATGACACAAAGATATAACGTTATTCGATACAACATACACATCTTGGTATACCGTACCTACATCCAAAAACCAAAAACCTACATCAATGTATTATTCTTTTTTTTTTTTTTTGATATTCAATGTATTATTCATTAGAAAATTGGTCATCTGGTAACTGATTACATAATACTCAACTCTATTTATAAGGATAAAATACTATAACTCAAATTTATTCAAATATAACTTAATCTTTATGCTTTTTATCACGTCTAATATACCAATTCATGATATATTAAAACTCTTTCAATATAATCCTATTTTCATATAGGATTCTACCTAATAAATTCTCATTCATAACAATTAGAGAGTTTGGTTCAAATTCCAACAAAGTTCATGTGTAAATTTAGTTTGGTGTTTAATTGATGAAATTAGTTTTAGTATGATGAAATTAATATTTAAATTAATAAAATTAGTTGTCAATTTGATGTTATTTTGATGAAATTAAATTCTAAATAAAATTGGAATTTATGCAGGGTAATTGAGAAATCATAGGGAGTTAAAGGGTAAACAATAAGATTGAAGCCTTAAAGGGTAATTCAGTAAAATTATAATCTATGTTTAGTCCTCTTATAAGGGCGGTAGTGATATTTTAGAAATTATAAGGAGTGTTCCTATAATCAAGCCAATCTCTCGAGGGTGTCAGTGAAATTTATCCAAATATATATTGCTACACATTTTGGAAAGAGCAAGTTAAGGTAGTTCAAGTATTGTAAATTCAGACGTCATGAGTTTAAATCTTGGTAATCTCTTGCAGTTATACCATGAGGTTATTAACTCTTGTGAATACCTTAGTCCCCTCACGAATAACCTGCATTTGACCAGACTGAGAAGAGGATTAGTCAAGGTACGCGTAAATTACTCCGAACACCCCTGACTGTTAAAACTAAAAAAATAAATCTTTATCCCCACTTCATTAAACTCTATAACATCATACTATTAACTTCATCTCATTCTATTCACACCCTCATTAGTAATTAATGGCACCCAATTTTATACTTATTCCATTAATCACTAAATTCACACTAATTTTTTAGGCTTTCTTTCTCTGTCTCATCACACACAACCCACAAGAAATATACCCCAACTTGGTTTCTTTCTCAGCATTAAAACAATATAAATTAACTTGTGTTTTGTTTATTTTGCATCTTTTATTTATTCCTAAAAATGATTAAAACTTACAAGGAATTGAATTACAAGTGTAATTAGTCAAACGCTATCCCATTGATTACGTTGAAATGCTACTTAAAAAGTATTTAAAATAATTACTAAGAAATTATCTAATCTTTTTGTCATGTTCATCATTTGGGCCAGAGATAAAAGGAATAATCGCTTTTAAAAGCTAGAAAAGATTCAAAGCAAAAGGAGAGAGGAAATTGGTGTGAAGTTGAAGTTGGGTGGTACAAGCTTTCATCATACCCCTTTCAAATTCATCATGATCCAAAAGCTTGGACCTTTTGGGTGGTGGGCTTTTGAGCTTGGAAATAGTATAGGGTTGGAATAATCTTTGAGGTCACAGGATAACACATCAAAATCTTTGAGGTCATGTTCATCATTTGGGCCAGAGATAAAAGGAATAATCGCTTTTAAAAGCTAGAAAAGATTCAAAGCACACTTGATCTAATTGGGTAATTGTGGTTGGAAAAAATGAACCAAACTTAACTTACTTGGTACTCTTGAATGCTCTAGGAATAGCCTTGAGGCTCCAATTGACTGTCTTCAGAGAAAAAATATTATGTGTTGTTTAATACATGATAATAGCAACTAAATACCAATTTTTTTGGATTAATTACAACTTGTCCCCTCAAACTAGGTTCCTTCTTGTAATCAGCTCCCTCTGTTTCAAATGTTGTAGTTTGTCCCTCCAAGTTTTAAGTACATTAAATTGACTAACAACAATGACGAAACACTTAAAAGAACCATTACACCCTCCATCATGTACATTATTTTTCAATTTTTTTTTTAACATATCAATTTTATCCCTAAAAAATAAGGGAGCAAAAAGCCAAGATACAACACCATATTCACCCTCACTTTTGCCTCCGCCTCATCAAAGGGAAGAGAGAATTTCTACTAAAAGGGAGAAGAGAATGAGAGTTAACATCTGAAGTCGGAGAGGATGGAAGGGTTACAGATTTGGTTGAGAAAGTATGGATATTTGGTAAAAATAAAAAAATTAGATGTAAGGATAATTATATATTTTTAACAAAATAAGAATCACGTGAATTTGACATATTTAATTTTTTTCAATTTTTATTGTCTAAAAAATAATTATTGAAGTTAATTATAAAATATTTAAATTTAAAACAAAAATTATTTGTTGAAATTAAAGGGAGTATTTTATAATTAACCTAATATTTTTTAGATAGCGTTGTCAAACCCAATTGATTTGTACCCACGAATTTATTTATTTATTTATATTTTTTGGTAAAATCATTTGGTATTCGAAAGTTACATTAGGCTCCGACTAATCCGGATTCGAGCCGGGTGGGATCACAAGGGCGGCAAAGCTCTCTCTACTGAACGCAACTGCGTTCCCAAAATTCGAACCGGAGATCTTGGTTAAGTTAGAACAGTCTCTCACCAACTGATCCAACGCTCGGTGGTATCACAAATTTATTTGAATGACACATTTTCCTAAATAAGGTTTCTCGGGAACTGAACCTTATTTTTAGAACAGAGTAAACAATTGTGCGCGGGAACCTCCATACCTCCATTTTTTATTTAATATTTTTCAATTGTCTGAGTCGATTTATTTATGTGTTTTTTGATTAATCTCTTTTTTAATTTGATCAAAAATAAATCATTCATGCTTCGATTAAGGTATTCACGAAAGATAAATTATGTATGACCTAATCTTAAAGAATTATCATCGAAATTCGAATTCAGGACATTTGAATTTGAGCAATACTACAAAATCTAAATAAAACCCAAAAAATTATAACCAAAATGTATATTATCCCTTGAATGAGTGTGAAATGAGCAATGCTATAAAACTCAAATAAAACCCAAAAAATTATAACTCAAATGCATATCATCACTTGAATGAGTTAGGTCCCATCAATTTTTTCAATGGATCCGTGTTAACCAAAGGTATGTAGTAAGAGTAATGTTACAAAATCCAAATGAAACAAAAAAAATTACAATTCAAATGCATATCATATCTTAAATGAATAGCATTTTTCATCAAAATATCATCCAATCTATTATAACTCATTTAAAGCATCAAAAATAAAGAGTTAAATCGTAAAATTTTAGTCTAAAGAACTAATTATTTAGCTAGCTATTTTACTTTTGGACTAAATGACTCTCTATATTTAAAGAGCCTATTTGGCTAGTTATTTTACATTTGAAGAGCCAAATAACTTTTTTTGCACTCTAAGGGATTAGTTATTTTATATTTTGGTGACTTGTCAAAGAAATATTTTTGACTTAAAATATTAATAGTAGTTAGTTACAGTAGATAATATGATTAGAGTAATTTTGTAAAAGTGATTCTTTAAAATAAAGAATATAATAATTTAATATATTTTAATTAGTTATTTTGAAAAGCACCCTTTAAAAATGATCTTATTAAATGAGTTAATAATAGATTAAATTTATTTTGCAAGTAAATTATTTTAAACCAGTTAATAACCGATTCGTACGATAAACTTGTAAAGCTATGATATATTTAGGTATCGTAATACTTCCGTACTAAATATTTACACGTGTAAGACGTGATCCTAGAGAGAGAGTGTCACACAGTTGCACACCAAACAACGAGAGAGGGCATGTGGGTGGCAAAACTACCACGTCAGAAATCAGAGAGTCAAACCAACCAGTCCTCTGCCTCCGCTCCGGCCCTTTGTTTGTTCTATTAATTTCAAGGAAACTACCAGGAAAGAGAGGTTTCGTTCATTACCTCTCTCTCTCTCTCTCTCTCTCTCTCTCTCTCTCTAGAGAGACACCAAAGATAGTTGATAGTGAACCCAAAGAGTGACCTTTTCTTGCTCAACTCTTTATACCTTCCTTCCAATCCTCTACTTTACATCATTTTCATTTTTCACACACACACACACAGATATGGCTGGAGTGAAACTGTTCCTAGCCTTCTTGGTGGGTTTCTCAGTGACCATGGGAGGGACATGGGTTGATGCCCAAGTTCACCATGTGGTTGGGGGTGACAGTGGGTGGGGCCCATCGTCGGACCTTCTTTCTTGGTCCTCCGGTCGGGCCTTCAGGGTCGGTGACAAAATCTGTAAGCGCGCTCTCTCTCTCTCTCTCTCTGCACGTATATCCTTGTAAATATATTATGTTTAGAAGGTTCGTGCATGGTTTGAAACATTTTAGCTGAAAAATTGCTGTAATTAGTCATTTCTCGATTTTCACTGTATTTTAAATCGACAGGGAATATGAATATAGCAATGGGGGTATAGACTAAGATGGTCTTTAATGGACATCCAATCTGTTGAGATTGTATTGTATTTACTTAATCAATGATCATTTTAACCATTCAAAAGAAACACAAATCGGAAGAAAATGGAGAGAAACTTTTAGAATGATTTTTCTCTCCGATTTCAAGGCCAATTTCCTTTTCTTTTTCCCTCTCCAAACATGAAGATTTGGCTCGAATTTCACACTAATAATTTTTCTTCCAGAGAATATGGTAGACGAGTTCTAGGATTTTCTTTCCCTTATCAATGAAAATATGAGGTCTATTTCTAATTTTCTTTCGGTTTCCTACATTTTCTCACCAACCAAACGCTTTTTAGCTTTTGATACATTATCACTTTACTCTCGGGAAAAACGATGTATTTTTTAGTGTTATCCACTTTTCCTTTTTCTTTTGGGAGAAAGAAATGGCAATTTGGTAATATAATGGTCGGTGGTGTATGTGGAGCAGGGTTCACCTACTCCGCAGCAGAGGAGAGCATCGTGGAGCTGAAAAGCATGGAGGAGTATCTGTCGTGCGATGTAACTAACCCTATCCGGATGTATACGGACGGCCTAGATATAGTTCCCCTTGATGGGGAAGGAATCCGCTACTTCGCGAGCGGGAACCTCGAGAGCTGCAAAAAGGGATTGAAGCTACCCGTGGAGGTCAAGCCCATGGCGAAAAATGAAACTTCTGCAACGGCGTTGGCAGCTGGGCCGACCCCTTCTGCTTCGGCCCAAATGAGTGGGCTTCCTTGTCTGCTGTTTGTGAGCCTTTTCTTTTACTATGTGGGCCCGTAGAAGCAACTTTTGTTACCCCCTTCTTCTTCGGCCCAACTGAGTGGGCATCCTTGTCTGCTGTTTGTGGGCCTGTAGAAGCAACTTGTATTACCCCATATTTAATATTTGTTTGCCTTTTTTTCTTTTTTCTGTTGGGGGGGGTGGGCCTTGGGGGCTTGGGAAAAAAATGAAGCATTTATGGTTTTTTATTTTTGGTGAGGATTTATGGTTTTTTTATTTTTTGGTGAGGATTTATGGTTCGACTGTATTTTGTACTGCTTAATGGGTTTTTCTCCAGAACTATTTCTAGATGTAGCGTCTACCAATTCTAATTTGTGTTTCTTTTAAGAGAACCGGCTGCTTACTTTTTTGAGGTTTTCTCTACTTGAACACGATAGATTGATAATGGATTTTACTATTAATTAAGACTTGTTACTAATTTAATAATTATGTTTAGGGGTGTTAATTGTGTTGTGTGACCTGTGTCGTGTATTTTTGTTTTATGTTATGAATATTAAACATTAATTTAGGTTATTTATTATGTATATTTAATAATCGTCTAAGTTTTATAATCGTGCATGTTGAGTTTGTATGTTTGACATCCCTAATTATGATGTATTAAGTCAACATATAAGACTTAAATAACATTTTTTTTATCCCTTTTGAGGAAATTATTAGCCCACCGGATTTAGACAGACTATCTCCCATTCCATGCACGTCCCCATTCAAGCGTTTTTATCTGATTCATGAGTAAATATTGGGTGTAACAGTTATATCACATTATTACGTTAACAAAATATAATCATCTAATAATAAGACAACAAAGTGAGTAACAATGAGCATAGTGATATAATGCACCCGATCCAGAGCATTGAAGGAAACTACTGGTTAATGGACTCAATTTTGGAATCAGTAGCTAGGAGATAAGTGAGAGGACCATTCAGAGTGCTTATAAATTCCCAGAAATGATATCCTTGAGGGCAACCCCAAGTCCAACCCATATAATATATGATGTTCTTGAATGAACCCCATAGGAAAAAATAGAAAAAGAATAAGTATACTAATGAGAAAAATATTTCTATCAATTCGTGATTCCATCAAACTGGCCCTGCAAGTAGCTACATAATTGCATACAAAAAAATGATAGCAAACTACACATCAACACAAACTGAGTAAGGACAACTTAATCGAAAAGATGTGGGTAATTCATGGTACATAAAGATCATAAGAAAGCATGTTAACTCAACTTGAACAGTTCATGATCTCGTATTCTTTCTTTTCCAACCCCCCTTCTTTCTTTTCTCTCTTGTAGGAGGTAAAGAGGGACAAAGAGGATGGGGTGGTGCATCATGTTACGAAGATGCTCTTTACTACATTTAATATCCTTGATCTTCTGTGAGAAATAGAACTACTCTACTATTGCACATATCAGTTTCCTCAATCTCCAGCACTATGGTATTCCCATCACAAATGAACAGTTGAAATTTTCAAAAGCTAACTCACACCGACAGGCTCCAAAAGTTATTTCTCTCGCAAAACTACGAAGTTAGCCCCATTTGTCTTCTGTATCTTAGAAATCCTCCTCAATATAGCAGCAAATGCATCCTTGTCCTGCAGCAAGGAATTTTTACGGTCAGATGATGAAAAGCCTACGCTAACCAACATTTTCTGACAACAAAAAAGACCACACAATAATAATTTTTTTTTCCTCCTACCAAGACTAGAACAAGCAAGATGGCGTTTTCTTTGTCTCCTTTCAAGCAGAGAACGAGCAAGACTCTCCTCCCTCCCTCCCCATGTTGGCCAAGGGTGTGTACACACAAATGCATAGAGGAACAATATTTAAAAAAAGAGGAAAACCACACTTCACATTAAAAACTAAACCTATTTCCCATCACTCATCAGTAAAACAGCGAATTTTCATGCCCTAAACTAATTCAGCAATCAAATCGTGAAAAGCACAACTTTTCAAGTAGCTATACAATCATACAAAGCCAAACATGAATATCATGCTTTAAGAAGAAAAGACGCCATTAATTGATCTGAAGTAGGACAAAATAAAGGAAGAAGAAATACTAGGAAAGAGAGAACAAAACTCTTTACAACAATTCACCATTCCTGAAGGCATTTAAAAAAGGAAAAAAAATCACAATTCTGGTTGCAGAGAAACATACTCCAAGCTGATTATAGTTTTACATAGCAAGGCCTTCGGAGGATCTTTTTCAATGCACAGAATCAAAATCAAAGATGGATTTTGTAAGCACTAAAAAGGACCTTGATAAAAAAAATTAAGTGGCATACCTCTTTGGATTTAAGTCTGGATTTGAATTTAGAAACAAGATCCTGTGTGGTCACTGGTGTCTTCTGCATTAATACAGCCCTGATTTCATCTTCTGTAACAGATCCAGCAGTTGATGTCGATCCAGGTTTTGAAGATGTTGATGATGACAATGCACCTTTCACAGGCACACTACTTTTTGAAGTAGCAGGTTCATCTTTCATTGGTTTTACTTCCTGAACCCAAAAACAATTAAACAAAATAAGCAAAACAGCAAGAGTCAACGTAAATAATGTGAAGCTCAACTACAGGCAGCTTTTTAATTAAAAAAAACACTAATGCTATTGGGACATAATTTTGGGACATAATTTGGGGACATAATGCATTGTAACCTTTGGATTGATAGTGGAGTGCATTTAATGCTCGACCCATTGACAATCTAATGACCACAATCATTAGATCCACAAATTATGTCCCAATAGCGTTGCTCAAAAAAAAAAAATAGTCAGCTTTGGAACTTCATGTAGAGCCATCCCTAAAATTCAAAGTTCTTAAAATTAAGTCAAGCATATTCATCACAAGCCTCAATGTACATTTTCTGTCTTCGCTTTTTTTGGAGGTGCACCATTAGTTACTTTTGCATCTTCGCCATTCACTTTTCTCTTTGCTTTTGCTGATTTAGAAGTAGATGGGGTCCCACGAGCAGATCCTGAAGAAGCAGATTTTAAAGGACTGTTGTCAACAGGCTCTTCTTTAGGAGCATCCTTCTGCTTTGGGGCAAGTACAGGAGAAAGGCCAACTTCATCTTCTATCTAAACAAACCAAAATAAAGAACCCAATTATTGCAAGAACGCAAAGGGAAAAAGTAGCTGGTAAAATTGGAATAACAGCTAGGTCTGTAAATGGCCATCAAATTAGCCCGTATGCTTTCTAGGAGAGAGAGCAATCACATATTCCTCCTTGTGCATGGTTAATAAAGCATTACTTTGGGGAAAATACAAAAAATTAAAAGGGGAGGCAGTTCACACATCTCTTTCCTCTCTCCGCCGTTCTAACGGTTTCAGGAGTGAAGCTGCTATTCAAAAAGCATTCAACACTATTAAAGCTCTTATTATATATTATTAGAAGTGTAGGACTGTAGGTTAATAATGTAATTACTCATAATATCAGTTTATTATAAATAAGAGTGTAGGGAAAGATGGCCTACACGAGTCACGACAGATTATACCCTTTCCTCTTCTTCTCCTTTTCTTACAAACCCTAATACCGCTTCTACAGTTTTAGTGAAAGAAATCCAATATAGGCATCACGGAACTTACATCCTCATCGTCGTCGTCATCCTCAGGATCCGAATCATCCATCCCAGCAGCTCGCCCAAGCAGCTTCTTCAACTCTTTCCCAGATTTGCTTAATCCTCCCTCCTCTTCCTCAGCTTCATCCTCATCCTCTTCATCCTGAAAACAGGTAGAAGACATCACATTATAAGATTGGACATTAATGAGTTAAAAGAGCTCCAAATTACAAAGAAGCGACACGAATGTGCTATTAATAAACATATTCGCTATGGCGCTACAGGCACCAGAGACATGACTCTGAAAATAGCACATATAATCTGTTGAGGATAGTTGCCAACCAACCTCAACAATAAAACAAGAATCAACAGGAAGAAATCATGAATGATATCTTACAATCACTATAAAGAGACACCACAAAAGGAATTACATTTTAAGAACCAAAAGTAGTACTAGTCCCCACAATGGCTATTAGACTTCGAATTTAGAAAAGGACAATAATAAGAATCTCCGAGACCTTGCCCATGGATGGTACATAGCAAAAAATTAAAAGAGTGTTGACGCCTCTTTTAGATTGTACACAGCAGATCTACATCTATAAGAGTTCTCAGGCTTTATATGTTCATCATCATTTTTAGGATTTTATTTTTAGTAAGCCTAGGATTACAACCATCTCTCTGGGAAAAAATATTTAACCTCAATAAAGCAATTTTGCATCATTTAAATTATAAATACCTCTAGAAAATGGGAGAAAATGATTGAAATTCATACATATTCAACGACTCAGACCTAGAACTAGAGACCAGGTCAAAATTGACAGTAAAGTTGTGTCACAAAAGCCATTCACAAAGCTGAAGAGCTACCCAGTTGGCAACTCTTGAAGCTTTACCAACTACTGCGATAGAATTGTCTTTTTGATAAACAAGGATGGAAGCTAAAACATTAAAAAAAAAAAAAAGGGATCGAAGGAAGTGCAATCCATGTACAAGCAACTCCAAATTCTGAATAACTCAACATGCACCTTGATCTCAAGAATTGGGGGGCTTGGGTTTTTTGTGATGGTGCTGGGGTGTGTGTTGGCTGGGGGTTTGGGGGAAGATAAAACAAAATTTTCCCCTTCCCAACCCTATGGGTGGAACCTGGAGACACAGGCCTTGCTCGAGCATGTAATCAAGTCGAACAAATGCTATTGACCCCACCCATAATTTTTTTCCATTATTCAAAAGTGTTTACGAGATCAGAAAATCCAAATCACCTTCTAGTTCCTCAGTCAGTCAAGGAGGGGCCAATAAGCAAATATCAGTCTCACAAGGAGCTACAGGATGCTCCATTTGAGTAGGGAAATAGTTCATCCACAGGATAGGTTAAACCATGTGCAGGAAACCCTTTCATTGATTGCTCTATACTTCACGTTCTAGATGACATCATACTTGTTTTCAGTACAAAAAAATCTTGGGGACATATGTCCATGCTAGCTTACTAGTAAAGAAAATAACTTTCAAGTTTAAAAAGTTCTTTAAAGACACTGTACTTCTTAGTAGGTAATTACTCACTGAAAGATAATGACCAAATAAAACTTGTTTATCTCATAGTCTACTTTTTAACTGGTATCTCTAGCCATCTTTTTTTCTTTTCAAAGACTTTTCCAAACTTCGGCGGTCACCATAGCCCTGTGGTGTCGTTATCATATTTTTTTGTCCTCTGAGTAAAGTTCATGGCAATATATATAGAAGTTTTGGATCCCAAAGAATCTAAAAACATGTTCCAAAGGTCTAAAGCTCCTTCATCACCCACTGGCTCAAATAAGTCAAAGGGACTAATGAAGTATTGTTTGGCATCATGACTATACGCAAGTTATACCAGTGCAAATACAACAAACCTGCTTTATTTCTGGTGGAGCAGGGATTTCTGGGGCCAAGTCTTCCCGTTCCTCAGGATCATTTCCAACAGCTTCATCATCATCAGTGAAAATTTCTTCATGCTCCCAATCATCACCTAGCAATAACCAAATGCAAATCATGACATCTTTGACGAAATGAGATGCAATACGAAATAACTAGCAATAACTCCATGCCCGAAGACATTCTGAAATACCAAAATTGAGTATTTATCGTGCAACATTTATATTTAAAATAGAATCTATTTTTTTTTCTATAATTATGCAATTTAAAATTAAAGTGAACTAAGAGAAAATAAAAGAGAGGTAGGTCTGAATTAGTGGGGTTGTCTGACATTGGGTAGTGTGTTGGTTAAGTTGGTGTTTTTGAGCGAGAAAAAATTTTTACAATGAATTTTATACCATTGGATCAAAGTACATAAAAATTGGATCAATCTTGACCGTTGTTGTTATGCTTTTATAAGTTGATAATTCAACTTTCTAACTATAACATTAAATAGATAGCAAAACAATGGCAAACAAATAAATTCTTGTATAAACAAGATGCATCATACAAACAAGGAAATTTTTACCCTTCTCAATTTCATCATCATCCAAATCAAGATCGCCTCCTCTTGGACCTTCTTCATCATCATCACCACCACTTGTTTTGTTGAGACCAAGTCTATTTTTCCTTGCTGCCTCCTCTTCTTCATCTTCCTCTCCCCTGTCTGATACATTGGCTTCATCATCATCACCAGTATTTTTTTTACGACCCCTCCCACCACCTGCTCCACCTTCCTTGTCATCAAACTTTTCAACTTCACCAAATGCTGCTGGTCCATTATTTGCGGCTTTCATCATCCATCTCTGGTACCCATCTGCAGTTTTCCGTCTATTCTTCATCTTCTCTTCTGCTTCCTCCAGAGTAAGTTGCTTGTATTGTGCTACTTTGTTGAAATTGTACCTAAACAGCAAAGGCAATAAATTTGCATATTTAGAGCACAATGTAGGATTATGTGTGTGGCTGTAAATAATTTTCGCTACTCTCTCACAGACTACGATTGAAGAGACGATGACAACATGAGTTGTGTTTGTGTGTAAGCCACAAAAAGCAATGTCAAAGAACATAGGTCATGTGTACCAAGAACCAGCAGGAATAGCAACAAATTCCTTGCCCTGCAGCATTAGGAGATAGTATGTTGCTGACTGTGCTCCCTCAAGCACACCCTGGTACTGAGACTGGCCTGTTTCATCCTCCAACAGCCAAGGTTTATTCTTGTACTTCTCCTACGCAATGCAATTACATGGTGATAAAGCTGGGCAGCTAGCAAGTAACTAGATGGAATTTAACTGTCAAGGAATGCAAGATAGCTAATTAGCTTGAGCCAAAGTAACCAATGTAAATCCAACTAAATATGAACCCTGGACCCCTGATTGAAAATTACATTGATTCATTGAAAAGAAGGCTCATGATTTTATTAGTGAAAAGACTCTTAACTTTTATCCCCAGATTAAACAAGACCAGCAAGATTTATTAAAGAACATCCAAAAGACGGTGCAGAAGAAACCCACCTCCGAATGAAACAAAAATCCAAGAACTTTGCGAAGCATAACCATATGCCATTTACCCTATCCTTTTAAGTATAGTCAAACAAAAGCCTTAAACTTTACCCTAAAAAAATTATATCCTATAAAATTCGTTTAAGGGAGGAAAACCCATTTATGCGTGTAAACACCAATAAAAAATAACATCTTAAACTAGACTGATCTATCTTTATTATATTTCAAATAGAAGTCGATACTCTAGCAAGTGCAACAGAATGCAAATGTGTTTTAACTGCTTACAAATAGTAATAAGACCGAACAAAATGACCGAAGTTCTTCAATACTCAAAAACCGAAGATTTTCATAATGAAACGCCAGAACCAGCAGGTGTCTTACCAAATCTAAACAGCAATATTGAAGGGCTGATAGAAAAATTCTTTTTATTTACTGAGAAGGAAGGTTAAGGATTTTGTTGGTTAAAAGGTTCTAAACATCTAACCACAAATCAGATAAGACCAAACACAAATCACTAAAATGCTGCGCAAAATTGCTTTCCAGAAAAAATAAGTGCAGCATAAAATCTGAAATGATCAAACATCCAAGAACTTTAGACAACTCAGAGCCAAGGAAAAACATGAAAATTTTGCCTTACAAGTAGTGAAAAGGATACCAAAAGAGAAAGAGTGTAAACAAATAATTCGTAGTCACAGTTGTGCCATAGACTGCCACCAATATCAGTAGCAAGCAAATACATCCAGAGCAATTATAAAATCGCAGCATCAACAAGCCCCACAAATAAAGGATCTAAGAATTCTATATATGAATTATTATATGCATGTATGCAATGAACACAGAGAATACAGCTTCTCATCCTTGAATTTCAATAAAAAAATAGGTCAATCTCATCCAGCAAACGGCACTACTATATACAAAACGGAAATTCAGAAATCAAAGAAGTGTAGGCAAAGAACAACCAAGCTGCAAATTCCTTTAGAAGTGATAAAAGCACTACCCGCAAGGTATCTGTAACTTGGCGTCCCTGTAATCCTTCTTTTTGGAGTGCCCATTTGTTGTCCACATTCTTCTTTCTCGAAAAAGTTGGTAGGCCAGATACAAATCTACCTATGAAGTAATTCTTGTCACTGTTAGGGCATGCCCGAACATTATATTCCTACACAAAACAAACAGTAGTTTAGCTTTCAAAAACATGTATAATACTACCTCAAAAACTTAATAATAATCATGCTATGATTACAAATAAAAGGATCATATAGGAAACAGATGCCAAGATATGAACTGGTCCCATAGAGAAACCAACAGAGCACTTCAACATATTTTCCGGGAAAGAAAAAATCAGAGATTTGTGTTTTTCTCATTTTTACCAATTTTGCCTCTTTGCAGGTCGGCTGTTAGCGACATTTGTAGTCAGTTTGTAGCTGGGAAATATCTAAAGTTCCTATTTCCCAGGAATGAAAATTGTTTCAACTTTCAGTATTAGAATAAAACAAGAACAATTGTATGCTAATGTGGGGTACAATAAGGGTACACTAATGTACATTATGTAGTTGGAATGCTTGAGATGTCTCCAAATGCAATAATATTATTCTTCAACTCAAATATTTTAACATTGCTTATTAAAGACACAAATTTCCTATTCGATTTAAAAAATGTACAATAATGATAATGCAATGACATAGAACTTATTGAATCTCATATAAGTTATGGTATTACTGTTCCACAGATATTTGCTTAATCTATTTCCTTTTCTTGCGAAACTATCCCATTAAATTCAGTTCTTTTTCATTCAACTTCTTTTAAAGAAGAAAACTACTGGAAGATATAAGGAAATAAATCCAGAATTCATTGATCAGGTGTTCAGTATTTTAATCTTGAAACTTGAGCATTTTCAGTATTTGGGTCCAAACCCGAGCAACAAAACCATCCTACCATCCTCCTTTAGGGAGCTCGTTGGACATTACATTATAAATACCCTAAAAAAAAAGGTCATTTGGCACATTTTAGTGGGTTCTGACAGTACAGTGGATAGGAACAGAACCATTATTTTGCACAAATAAATTCAAACTTAAAAAACAAGAACACCCTCGTTCAGAGACGATAAGTGGAAAGCACAAAATGTTCTGTTGCATCAAAGGGTTTTGTTTTCCTTGTTCATAGCCATTATGCTCTGTCACCCTTGCTACAATGAAAGTTCCAACCTATGTTCTACCTTCAAATAATTGTGTAATACTGGACTCTTAATTGTGAGTGCAAAAGTGTTGTTATCTTAAAAAAATGTATACTTTGCCACTATTTGAAAATAAAAGGGTTATAACCTTGTAAGGTTCTTCACATAAATTTGTATGTTCTCGCACTCAATTTGATCCTTCTATATGCTTACTAACTACTTGTGATCTCATTGCTTCTATATTAACTTACATATAATGAGATAGTAGAATAATCCAACAAACACACACAACTCAAGCTCGTACACCATCTACTCCAAAATGAGCAATTGCCAAAAAAAAAAGAAGAGAAAATGCACAACTACATATACATATGCCTCTATGTGTTAATGTATGCACGTATAATCTTTCACGTTATGAAGGAGGATGGAAAACGAACCCGAATCAATTTAGTGATGGTGGCGCCGCACTCGTAGCAAGTGGCGTGGTTCTGGGCCATGGATTTGCCACATGAAACACAGAGAGTCAAATGCTTGCAAGTGCTACCGTACAGTTCCTCAGTCGATCCACAGCCGCTACAAAACGGCTTCAATAGTAAATCAATCGACATGCTCTTTCTGCAACGCATGCAATTTTGAAAATTGGAAAATTAGGTTTTCGATTAGAAACCAAACGATAAGAGATTCACAGTTGTGTACACAGAATTCAAAAACCTTTTGTTTTAAGTACCTCAGTAACTTAGTACAACTAGACCTCCATAAAACCATAAATCACTCCAAAAGTACCAGAAAAGGCATCACATATGCAAACACATAGTTCGCGAGACATACAACTGCAACAAAGCCCCAAATAGATCCTCCGATTCGAATTCTGGTAATCTAATGCGGTTTTTGGAAATTTTGATAAATTTTTACCAGAGTCGAATTGCTTGTATGTCTGAATTATAGTTTTAAATTACACCAATTTGTTTGACATTTCTGAAATCTGATCCTGGTTTAGTAGGGTTGGGATAATTGTGAATAGTGTGATATGTGGATTGTTAGGGTTTGACAGAACCCATATTCGTATAAGAATTACCTCAATTTTTCGTTAGGTTGAAACGTTGGAGAAGATCTCCGCTGAAATCGATGAAAAATACTCGGAAAAATAGGGAAGACCGGGAGAGATGCGACGCAGCTCGCTTTTGCGTTTCGCTCGTTTGTGCAAAACGGGTGGGACAGTTGGGGTAAAATACTAGATTAACAGCATAATAAACTTGGGGCAAATTTCCCTTCAACTTCCTGTAGTATACAGTAAATGCATTTTGTCTCCTTGTGATTTTAAAATATTCCAATAAAACCCTCCTGGTTTGTGGATTAAAAATACACAGTTAATAATTCCATCTAGCTTAATTAAGATTGTGGGTTAATTGCACTAGAGGTCCTCAAAGTATGGGATTTGTCTCATTTTGGTCCTCAATGTTTCAATTGCATCATTTTAGTCCCTGAAGTATTGAATATATTTCTATATGGTCCTTCAAGCAGACAACATCCAGATTGCTAATGATTTTTTATCATAAACTTGTCACGTAATAGCTAAATATGGACAAAAAATAATTTTGATAGCTCTTAAACAAAATTTGGGTAGCTCTTGACAAAAAATGTGTAATATTGGTAGCTTTTGACTAAAATTTGGATAGCTCATGATCAAAACTGTATAATTTAGGTAGGTATTTAACTAAAATTTGAGTAAAAATTTTGTCAAGAGTTATTCAAATTATTTTTTTATCCATATTTAAGTATCATTTGACAATTTTATAATAAAAAATCGTTAACAATTTGGACACTGTCTGCTTGAGGTACCATATAGAAACATATTCAATTTTTCAGGGACCAAAATGATGCAATTGAAATATTGGAGACCAAAATGAGACAAATTTCATACTTTATGGACCTCCAGTGCAATTAACCCTAAAATTGTATTTCTCGCGATTATTTTGTGACTTGGACTACACAACTCATTTTTTTATGGCAAAAATATCCTTGTATTTAGGTATTTAACTAAAATTTGAGTAAAAATTTTGTCAAGAGTTATTCAAATTATTTTTTTATCCATATTTAAGTATCATTTGACAATTTTATAATAAAAAATCGTTAACAATTTGGACACTGTCTGCTTGAGGTACCATATAGAAACATATTCAATTTTTCAGGGACCAAAATGATGCAATTGAAATATTGGATACCAAAATGAGACAAATTTCATATTTTATGGACCTCCAGTGCAATTAACCCTAAAATTGTATTTCTCGCGATTATTTTGTGACTTGGACTACACAACTCATTTTTTTATGGCAAAAATATCCTTGTATTTTTTGTGAAATTATAAAATACTTCTCTTTATCATTCTCTCTATTTTTCAATGTATATCTAGGGATGACAGTGGATTAGGGCGAGAGTGAGGAGAGTAGTCTCCATTTTCGTACCTACTTCAAAAATATTCGTCCATCCTTGTTAGCAGAAAAAAAATTTAATTTTCATATTTGCCCCGTGGGTAAATTTTGATCTTCGTCCCTGTCCATAACAATTAATTTATATGATTTAATAAAAAACATAAAACCTCACAAATAGATTTACAAGAAGAATTAAAACTCATTATATAACAAATGGACCAAACATAAAAACTCACAAAAATAATATGTAAATGTGTGTTTCACTTAATTATTTTATTTATTATATATATGTACTAGTTATTGCATGTGCCTGAAGATACAGAGTAATAAAAAATGGTAAACAATAAACATATTTGTATTCATATCCAAAATCAAATCACAAATATAGAGGAGAGATAAATGAATTTAAGTATCGGTTGTAGTGAGAGTGAGAGGTAGTGGTGGTAGGAGACGGTGATGGTTGTGGGTGGCAATGACCGTGGTGGCAATGGTGGTGGCGGTAGTGATGGCGACAGTGGCGGTGGCGTTGGTGGCGGCGGCGGTGGCGGCGACGATGGCGGTGGTGGTTGCGATTGTGTTGGTGGCGGTGATGACGATGGCGATGGCGGTAGTGGTGGCGGCGGCGGCGGTGGTGACGGCGACAATGTTGGTGGTGGTGGTGGTGGTGGCGACGACGGCGGCGGTGGTGGTGGAGGCGGTGGCAGTGATGGTGGTGGCGGCGGGGGTGGTGGTGGTAGAGGTAGTGGTGGGGCGATTTCAAACACTATTATTTTTTTAAAGTACTTATGATAAATAATTTCTAGAAATATTTTTAAAAAATCACTCCAAACACACCCTTAGGGACCTATTTTTCCTATTAAATTTAGGATGTTAATATTAGCCGTTAGATTAACTTTAAAATAAAATTTAAAGCGATCTCAACCGCGAATAACAAAAGTCATTTTGTTTATCTTTTGAGATTTGAATTGTAAGCTATTTTATTATATAGATATACTAGTAATTATTCATATTTGAAGGTACGAAGTAATGAAAAATTAAATTAAATCTTGAAGAATACTATCGTGCTTAACGGGACTTTGCAACCTAAAATAAACCGTCAATTTAAAATAACTTTTACGTTATTTGTTTTAATTAAATAAATTAAAATCAATCTAGCTCCCACTAATTTTTCAAAAATTTCAGGAGAACTTCTACAATCATACATAACAATAATAATAATGTCTCGTACCACCACCATTCAATTTTATTTCCACCACAATCATCATACATTACAACTCAATTTCATACTCAACCATTAAATTCATATTAAAATCAAACATATCCTCATAATCATGTGTAATTAATTCGTTGTACTAAATACGAAATAAACAAAATATATGTAAATTACACACACAAAACACATGTAAACTACACACACGTGCACAAAGACATAAAGAACTTCCTTCAACATCATCTTCTTTGAAGTTAAGAGTTATCACCACACAAATGTCTGATTGGAATAGACTTTAACCCATATATGATATCACGATATAATTCAAAAAAAGTGAACATTGATCTTGAACACAATGAAAGAAGAAAAATAAATACTATACATCGTCATTGATTCTCAATCTAGTTGGTCAAATGTAAACATCAATGAGAGCATGCACAAATTCATATGTGAGTAGTGGCGTCTAAGTATTTATAAGTTCTAACTAATTCAATTTAGGTTGTGTCTTATTATTATAGATAGCGATAACCTGTGTCTAAATGTACCATACAATTCATAAAAAAATTCAATATTGATTGTGGACTCAAAAAAAATCAAACACTGAACATGAACACGAACTAAGCTGAAAACTTAAATTGCATCCTTAACACACCCACACTTTGCATACATGCTCAATCAAGTATTATCAATATGAATATTCTCGTAAAAGCATTATGCTGAATAAAAAAATAGGCAATATTTAATCAAAACACTTTTTGTTCTTTTACACAATTTTCACAAAGTTTGAAAGGTTCTCCTAAAAATAAGATCTTAAAAAATATAGACAACCTATAAAATGCTAATTACACATGTTGTGTGAGTATGTGTGCATTGAGTGTTGTGTTTCACTTAATTATTTTATTTGTTATATATATATATTACTGGTTTAATGGGGCGGGGAGGGGCAAGAATAAGTTTCAATTCATCCCAGCACTGATTTATATGGTATTTTCGTATACGTCCAACGTCCAATACGTATAGTCCATCTCTACTCCAAAATAAAACGAGTTTGGACGAATACCCGTTTTTTCCTGGTCAATTGTCATTCCTATGTGTATCCTGTCTCTCTCTCCCAAATAGGGTGGGAGTAGGGAAGAAGGATAGAGGAGGGCATGAGAGAGGGTTAGAAAGGGCAAACTTGAGAAATAATGGGTTAGATATGAATATTTATTGGCAAGAAAGTGAAAATTTAGGAATCATTTTCGTCAATCGAATTAGTTTGACACGAATCTAAAATGTCTTTATAATTTTATACGTTTGGCAATTAAAAAATAGTTTTATTTATTTGTTCACAAAAATTAATAAATAGAATAAAATATTACTCTAGTTCATAAAAAAAAGTAAAATATTACTCAAGTTCGACTTATTTATGAATTATAATTTAATTCGTTTTATGAATGAATAAATTTGAATAAATTTCACTGCTAAAATATTCATGTACAATTAGATTTAATTACAGTTGAATCAAAACTTATTCGTAACTCATGGACACTAGAAAAAGGAAATCGCAATGGCAACATGGAGGTCGTATTTGGTATATGGGTTTGTATTAAATTTAGAGATTAGATTTACGAAAATAGTTCAACAAACCTTAAAATTTAATGTTGGGCTAGAGATTATGGGCCTTGGTTCTTTTGGTATCTTGTCCCAGGCCCGACATGTACAGTGGTTTAATACCCACATCCACATGGATACAATGGTAAAAAAGAAACATAAATTTACATTCTAAATGAAGAGATCATTAGATCAGTGGGTCTTATTTAAAAAAATTGATAGGACTTACTCATCAAATGACACCCTTCATTTGGAATGTAAATTTGAGTTACATAGTATTTTCCGTAAAAAAATATTTTTATGATAAATATTTTGTGATATTTATAATTAATTTGTGGGCCTCACAACTATTTTTAGTTATCCTTTATATATGGGTTTAAATACAATTCACCCCCCAAAACAATCGAAATAGGTTGGAGGGTAAATCTTCGATGGTAATTTAAGCGGTAACACAAATAAATTATAAATTTAAAGAATTTAAATTTTGATAATTCTTTAGAATTAGATCATGAGGAGTTTATTATTCATAAATATCTTAACCCTGATAGATAACTTGAGAAAATTAATCAAAATACATATTAATTGATTAATTTTTGAACACCTTTTTTTTTTTTTGACAAGAAACACACAACACACACACATGACCACTACTACACCGCCAATTAAAGTGGTAGTGGAATAGGGCCTTATACACACACAAACTCACCCCAAGACTATCGATGTGGGATAGCCCCAGTCCCAACATCGTCGTCACAGACCGAGCCCACACAGACAGCGTGGGCCAAACGCGCGAGCACAGTTCCCACATGCATGTAGAAATGATTTTTTTTGATAAGAAACACACAACACACACAAGACCACTACTACACCGCCACTTAAAGTAGTAGTGGAGTAGGGCCTTAATCGTTGGAAAAAAAAAATGGCCAGTACGTAGATACCTCGTGCCACTCCAAGTATTCTAATTTCAATTGATACGAGAAGTCGAGTGAGTTAAAAAAAAAAGAGAACAGATAATGATTACAGTCACTCGTTTTTTTGGGTAAGTATTACAGTCACTCGTTACACCAACCAACCCCTACAAATACTCCCTCTCTCAAACTCCACCTCTCTCTCTCTCTCTTTCTCTCTCTCAAAGGCTCACTCTACAGTTTTGACTTCACTGGAGCTCGGCGACGATGGGGTTGAAGTCGTTTGTCGAGGTCCTTCCGGATTCTCACTTCCCTATTGAGAACCTCCCCTACGGTGTGTTTAAGCCAGAACCGGGTTCGAAGGCTAGACCGGGCGTGGCAATCGGAGACTACGTTTTGGATCTTTCGGTTATTGCCTCGGCCGGTCTTTTCGACGGTCCGATTCTCTGCAATTCCGATTGCTTCGATCAGGTTCGTTGGATATTTCAGCAGTTACTTCATAGTTGAGTCCGTGTATCAGTCAATGATTATTGTTCTTATCCGAAAGTTGAAACTTCCATTTATGTGAAATTTAGAGTTTTTTTTTGTTTAATTTAGCTTACTCTTTGCAGTTGTATTGATTCGATTCTATTACAAAAATCAGTTAGCGCTTTGTTTGGTTGCGTAGAAACTTGAAAAAAATAGAAGCATAATGAATCTGAAATTTGAAATTCAGTGTGCGTTTTGCGGGTTTTGTGTTATGTGCATATTTTTAATATATATTTTTATGTAATCTAGGAGTTGGTTATTGGAAGATTATTAGTGAGTAGTTAGTGATAGAGTATTTTGTGGGTAGTTTTCTAGGTGGTTACTAAGATAGTGGAGACATGTGTTAGGTTAGTTATTAAGGTGGTTTTTATCAACTGGTATTTAAAGGATTTTCTATCAATGGAAATGGTATGTGGAATATTATATTGAACTTTGCTGTGGAAGGTTTGGAGATTTGGTTCTTCTCGAATTGAACCATTGAGCTTTTTAAGTTTTAACCTCCTCGAAGTTGGTTTTCTTTCCCTATTCTATCTTTCGCTTTATATATATATTTTTAAAAGTGTGCACGTAACATTTTCTAACCCAATTTATCAGTTAAGTATCAGATTAGCAAGCAAATGAGCATGATAAAGAAAGTAGTTATAACCTATTCATCAAGAGCGAGCTTGCTATGGAGGTTTGAAACTATTTGGATCGCCTTTTCAATAATATCAGATCCTTCCAAATGGGACGGTTTAACAGATCTCACATGAAATCCCAAGTTGGCTACAGCACGACTATGCTTCCTATTTTTGCAGTTTGGGAACTCTGGAAGGAAGGCAATCACAGGACATTCGAAAACGAAATATCTCAACCTTTTTCTGGTTGCTTAGAAACTGGAGGAACAGAAAAGAAAAGAAAAGAAGAGTTGAAAGCTTTGATTTGTATTGGTTTAATCACGGGAAAAGACTTCAACAGTAGTTTTTGCCT
Organism: Ilex aquifolium; assembly: GCA_951799425.1. Taxonomy (NCBI): domain Eukaryota; kingdom Viridiplantae; phylum Streptophyta; class Magnoliopsida; order Aquifoliales; family Aquifoliaceae; genus Ilex; species Ilex aquifolium. The sequence goes on along the minus strand of OX637393.1, from coordinate 696,512 downwards.
ATGTTTTCACGGAAAGATCTTTAGCTTGTTCCTGTTGATCTTTCTACCGTGTGTTCATTATTAAAACCTTGCACTCTTAACCATGATACCAACAAGGCAACAATAACAATGATTTCTATGTTGTGTTTGGAAGCATGGAATCATGCCTTGATATTGGAAACAGAGGAATACTTTACTTAATTAGTTTGATCTAAATTAAGTTTGAATTAATATGCCACTCAAAGCCATAATTTCACTCTCCCGAACACAGATTTAGCATTTGGGACTCTGTAATTCTGATTATTAAAAAAGTTTTTGAGAATATATACCATACATTTTAATATCATGGCTTGCAAATTTTATGTGTTTCATACACACAACACAAGCAGAAGTTTGTACTTGCTTTATTGTGATTATGATCTGGGGGCACAATTGAGGATTATGATAATTGCTTCCAATAACATATTGTTTTGATGACAGCCTAATCTTAATAAGTTCCTGGAATTGGGAAGGCCTGCATGGAAGGAAGCTCGTGCCACATTGCAAAAGCTGTTGTCAGGTACGCTCATTCTATCTCTCAGTGAATTGTTAGACACCTTATGATTCCTATTTCTAATTATGGTTTGTAAAGTTAAAGTTACCAGCCATAGTGATAGACAAATTCATATATGATTCTGAAGTCATTGAAATCAACAGAGGAATGACTCATCTCAATGAGCAAAAAAGAAGATTTATACTTAGTGATATTTTCTAATGCAGCCACTGAACCAGCATTGCGTGACAATGCCAGTTTGAAGCAGAAAGCACTTGTGCCTGTGGTAAGACATTTGTGCAGTATTTGATTTGGGATTGGCTTCTATATATGTTAGCATTCTAATGCCTTGTGGCTGATGCATCAGGACAAGGCACAAATGCTTCTTCCTATTGCAATAGGGGATTACACAGATTTTTTTGCATCCATGCATCATGCTAAGAATTGTGGGACCATATTTCGAGGGCCACAGAATCCAATCAACCCTAACTGGTATGCCGCTTTTGTAATTATGGCAAATTCAGCAATGATTGGCAGAATCAACACTGTTGATCTCTTCCTTTTTTTATTTTTTATTTTTCAGCTTATTACATAGGAATTTCAATGACTTTTCAGGTTCCACCTTCCTATTGCATATCATGGACGAGCATCATCTATTGTAATCTCTGGCACTGACATTGTTAGACCAAGGTGCGAAAATAAAACTTGTATTTAAAGATTTCAATTTATATGTTTCTCTCCTTGTTCAAAATATGGAAAATGTACACGATGTGTTGAATTGAATTGCAAAGGAATCGATCTGAGCTTCATCATATACTTCAAACTTTTTTGGGATAAATACTGCATACATCTAGCCCAAGGATGAAAATCTTATTTTTTCCCATTCTTACCTAATATGCAAATGTGTTCTTTATTGGGATGTCGATATGAGACTTCATTCTCAGGTAATCATACCATCTAGATTTCTCATGGTTTTTGCTATCCTTGCAGAGGTCAAAGTTATCCAACTGGTAACTCTTCACCATATTTTGGACCTTCTCAAAAGCTGGATTTCGAGCTAGAAATGGTTAGATTTTGTAGCATTTGTTCTTGGATGATCTGTAACTTCTAGTATCTGAATGCTACAATGTTTTGGTGCAGTGGTTGGGGTACAATGCATGGGATTGTTCTCTCCTTATTCAATTGCATTTATTGTTTCCTGTGGAATAATATAAGGCTGATAATTGTGTGTCTCATCTTTCTCTCTTGCATGTCACCTCTGACTTGCAGTGCAGCTTGATGACTAAGTCTATTTTTCACCCTGTGTTCGTTTCTTTATTGCCTGCAGGCTGCTATAGTTGGTCCTGGAAATGAATTAGGAAAGCCTTTGGATGTTAATGAGGCTGCAGATCATATCTTTGGGCTTGTGCTGATGAATGACTGGAGCGGTACGTATAATATTATATTCCTCAATGCCAAATTCCTCATCATTTTCACTGTGGATGCCGTGCTGATTAGAAGCTGGTTTCGGCAGCTAGAGATATTCAGGCATGGGAGTATGTTCCTCTTGGGCCTTTTCTTGGGAAAAGTTTTGGTAAGAACTATTGGTGTTTTGTTTTGATTGATTGAGTTATATTCAACAAAGCTTGCCTCTCCCAGGAAAGACAATTATATACTGCAAAGGTAGAGACCAGTGAACAATTAAACTGTCAGAGTCAGACTTCTGTTGGTTGTATTTGTACTCTGCTTTCTTGTTAATTTTCACAATCTAGGGAATGGTAGCAAGACCTGATTTCTTGTTTTGGTCCTTCCAGGTACAACCTTATCCCCTTGGATCGTGACTTTAGATGCCCTGGAGCCATTTGCTTGTGATGGTCCCAAGCAGGTGGTAGTGTGTCCTTTCTATTGTTTCAGAGGATAAAGTCTCTGGTGTTCATGATTTGCCATCTGCCATCATATAATCATGTGAAATTTATTCTCACAAAAAAAAAAAAAAAATTGGTCTTGTGCTAGCATTGCTCACTCATGTATACCATAAATTGCAGGACCCTCATCCATTGCCATATCTCGCAGAAAAGATACATGTAAACTATGACATATCCTTGGAGGTATTATTTATCAGTCTTTCTTTTCAACTATAATGGGGGAAAACATTTCCCTTATGTTTCGATAATCTGCAGTGATTTGAACCTGTCAAATTTAAAATGCACATTTATAAGTTACTGTAGAACTTCAACATAGTAGTGAAACTGTCTTCTTGCTGCAAGGTTCGGATCAATCCTACTGGAGAAGAACATTCTCATGTCGTCACGAGGAGTAACTTCAAGCACTTGTAAGGAGTTTAATTTTTCAGTAAATCCAATTTCATGTAGTACCTTCAAAAGAGAGTTGTTCCTTTCAATTATTGACTCTCTGTTTTCATTGGCCAAAAGAAAATTACTTAGGCTTATGATTAGATCTAAATCAGCTTCAACAGGGACAGGTGATATGGGGTTACTTTAAAGGCATGACTTGCATTTATTTTTACTACATAGTCGCATATTCCCCGGAACATCTCAAGCTATTAATGCTGATAGTTTAGTGGTTACAACTCGTACATCAAATTTCTGAGTACACGCCTGACAAGTGAATTATTTCAAATACGTGTATGCATACCTTCTGAGATATGAGTGCCTATGTATGTGACGCTAAACTCAAGTATTGAAATGGGCAGCGGTGATGAATTGAAGGAAGCAATCTCTGTTGTCATATTTGCCTTGTATTTTTCGTTTACTGCTTCTTCGTGCTGTCTACTGACTCAACTCTCTTTGTTCGTGGTATAGATATTGGACCGTGACTCAACAACTTGCACACCATACCATCAACGGTTGTAACTTGAGGTCAGGCGATCTCCTTGGGACTGGGACAATCAGTGGGCCTGTAAGATTTTGCTATGTTTGTTTATTGTATTGTAACAGTAGTCTATAGTGCTTTAGTTCTTCCTGGTATCTAATTGTGTAAAGCTAAACTAGAGGCGAACTGTGTTTGATTATTAACAGGAGCCAGAATCTTACGGATGCTTGCTAGAATTAACATGGAACGGCCAAAAACCACTATCTTTGGGTGGAACAACTCGTAAATTTTTGGAAGATGGAGATGAAGTCATTTTTACCGGTTGTTGCAAGGTTCTTTATTGCATTGCTTCCTCCTCTCCTATTCTATTTAGTATGTTGCTGTGGTATTGTGAAGTTATTTTTACCCTAGGGACTTGTGCATCCATAGAGTCATATTATTTGATATAATCTTGCAATCTAGAGCTTGTATTGGCATGTTCATTCATGATTTTCTCAAGTCCTAAAGAGAAAGTATTAGGAGAAGATTTCTGTAGCCTCTCTTGTGACGTGTTCATGACTTTAATAGATAAGTAACCCAACTTCATCGTTCATGAAGTGTTGATGAAAAGTTATGTACATCTGATAAATCCTTATTCATATTAATTGCAATACCAAATTTGCTGTTTTGTTTTTTTATACGAGAAAGAAACCACATGCTCAGGGGTTGGTTTTTTTATGCAATGAGAACACTCGCTTTTTCTGCAGTTTCATGTTGTTTTTGTCCTTTTTGTTATTCATACGCTAACTCCCATTTAACCATGTACTTACATAATCTCTTGTTGAAACTTAAGTAACAGCCTATAAATCTGTCATCAATTCTCCTGTCTTTGATGTGCTAGACTGCTAGCCCCCATTCGTCATGTACTTGCATTAGCTCGTGTTGAAACTTAAGCCCCCACTATAAATTGGTCATCAATTGTGCTGTCTTTTATTGCATAGTTGTGTATTTAAGGTTCACAAGCCACATTATTAAGCACGTTGAATTGGATGACAAAGTTTGCTACTTATTTCTGGGGACGTTACACCACGTGGCTTCTCTTTTGTTTTCACCTGTGTCGTCTTTGTGAACTTCACACTCACATGTTACATCAAATAGCCTAGTGTTGATGTCATTTTATTCCTGAAACTAGCATTGACTGTTCACTTAATGTCTGAGTTCATTCACAGGGGAACGGTTACAATGTGGGATTTGGGACGTGCTCTGGGAAGATTCTTCCATCACCACCCTGAGAAAGATGTTTTTCAAGCTGATCCGAAAAAGCCAGTACTTGTCCTGACCTCAATGGCGGTTCTCATTTCGGCGTAATTGTCCGTCGTCGTTCTTTTGTAATGTAAATCATTCTCACTGGATTTGGAAATTAGGTTTTTTCGTTAATTGGTGCTTAATGCTGGTTCCTACTATCTAATAAGAATCTCATGTTGGGATTTCTTGAACCCATTAGTTGATCCAGCTTATGCATGTGTTCTGCATAAGATTGATTGCATGTGCTCACAAGCAGATAAAAAAGATCCTCTTTATTTGATGGGCATAATCGGCCGTCACGGCCCTTTCACGAGAAAATATTGGGTGTAACTGTTACACCATATTATCATGACATGGTGTAACCATCCAATGATAAGATAATATGTGGGCAAGCGAATTTTACATATTTAAATAACTATCTATCCATGTCATGTAATAATATTTGTTACCTTATTATTGAATGGTTAAACTATGTCAGCAGCATAATGACATGATGTAATGATTATACACAATGTTTTTTGCCCTTTTCACACCTTGTTCAATAGTGTACACTATATTGGATCATTAAAAGTTGAATGATATACATGAAGGGGTTTAGGGTATGAAGTTGTTGCCATTGTTGGATTTCGGTAAGTTGAGATGTATGCATTTCATCATTGTCTTGTTGTTTATGGTTATAATAAAATAATGGGTAAATTACACTCACACCCCCTGACTTTTGGGTTTATTACACGGACACCCCCTCACATTTGAAAAATTACACTGAGACCCCAATAGTTAGACGGAGTTAACTGCCTTGATAAAAAGACTATTTTGCCCCTCCCTTTAACACACACTTAAATCCAAACCCCAAACCCAACGTTTTCATCGTCTTCTCCAGTCTCCACCTTGACTCTCTCTCTCCCTCTCTCTCTCTCACTCACTCACTCTCTCTCTCTCACCCTCTCTCTCTCTCACTCTCTCTCATACCCTCAAGGCGAAGAATGAGGTCGAAATCGCCGGTTTCTCTCTGTTTTTCTGTATATATATATATACACACACACACACACACACACACACACACAACAGATCTAGGATCATATCCCAGATCTAATTCCTTGCTTGAGCAATGATCGAAGACTTGGAGTTTTCAAATCTAGGGCTGGTGGTGAGCTGTGGAATCTAATCTTAGGAGGGGTGGTTAAAGGTTTGGCTAGGGGTCTGGGTATTGGGTTGCGATGGGGTTAAACGGCAGACTTAGTCTGAGTGAGAGAGAGGGAGAGAGAGAGACTTGGTTTGGTGGTGGTTGGTGTCTGGGTATTGGGTTGCAATGGCGTTTGAAGGATAGACGTAGTGAGAGAGAGAGGGAGATAGAGTGTGTTGGTTTGGTGGTGGTTGGTGTCTGGGTGGCGGTGGTGTTGGATTTACAGATCTGGTAATTTTTTGAAACCCACCGCAGTGGTAGCGGTGGTGTTGGATTTACGGACCTGGTTCTGTGTAATTTTCGAAACCCACCGCAGTGGTGGTAGGGGCAGTGCTCTATGTATGTGTGTGAAGAGAGAGAAAAAGAGGAGGAGGAAGAGGAGGTGGTGGTGGTTTCCGTGGTGTGGAGGCGGCGATGGGTGGTGATTAACTGATGGTGGATTTGGGACAAATCTGAGAGAGAGAAAGAGAGAGAGAGGAGGAGGTGGTGGTGGTTTCCGTGGTGTGGAGGCGGCGATGGGTGGTGATTAACTGTGATGGTGGATTTGGGACAAATCTGAGAGAGAGAGAGAGAGAGAGAGAGAGGAGGAGGAGGAGGAGGTTGTGGTGGTTTCCGTGGTGTGGAGGCGGCGATGGGTGGTGATTAACTGTGATGGTGGATTTGGGACAAATCTGAGAGAGAGAGAGAGAGAGAGAGAGAGAGAGAGAGAGAGAGGAGGAGGAGGAGGTTGTGGTGGTTTCCGTGGTGTGGAGGCGGCGATGAGTGGTGATTAACAGTGATGGTGGATTTGGGACAAATCTGATTTATAAATGGAATTTAAATTAATATGTTGTATAATAAACAAAAAAATTTAGTATTTAACTTATTAATTTGATAGATTATGAAATATAAAATAGATAAATAATAAATTAGAGATGGAATAAATTCAGGAGTAAGAAAGAATAAATTTTTAAATTTTTAAACTTAATTTTGAAGGGTATTTTTGGTATTCTATAAATTATTATTGATGACATCAGTTTTAACGGTGAACCATTTTAACGTCTGTTAGTTGGAGGGGTGGGGTTGTTATAAGTTTTAAATGTCGAGGGAGTTTTGTGTAATTTTTGAAACATGAGGGGGTGTCCGTGTAATAAACCCAAAAGTCAGGGAGTGTGAGTGTAATTTACCCTAAAATGATTTTATCGTTGTGCTGCATCCTCTCTATGTATATATGTATATATAGTGAAAAAATGGCATTCGGATAGACATTGATATTATCTGAAATTTTAGTCATATTGAGTGATATTATTTGAAATTTTAGTTGTTTTTCGGTCATGTTAGTTTTGGTACGTGTTGTATTCGTGTTAAAAAATAATAATTTAATTCTATAACAACTCATATATGATACTATATTACTATGTAAAGAAATTATAAAATAAGTATTTTTTGTTTATACTAGGGTTTAATTTTAATTATTATTCGTGTCTAATTTTAATTTGAGTGATTTATTATTCGTAATTGAATTTGAGCGAGTTGTACATTGCATCTTAAAAGATTTTAATATTTTTATTTTGTCTCTTAAAGACTAAATTTTTCACATTACACTCTCAATGTATCAAAAGTGTTACAATGTGACCCTTCTGTTAGTTTTCCGTTAGTTTTTCTGTCAGTGTCAATGAGTTGATTTTTGACGGAAAAATAACAAAATGATCACATTGTAACACTTTTGATACATTAAGAGTGCAATGTGAGAAATTTAATTTTTAAGAATGCTAAATAAGAATCTTAAAAATTTTCAAGGTTCAAAGTGTGAAAAATCCTTTGAATTTTGTGTTGGGTCGGGTTTGTGTAGTGTTGATGTCACCCTATTTGTAACACTACTTCTCACGAAGTAAACCGAGTCAGATGTCGGTGGGAAAACATTTTGTAATTGTCTTAAACTGCGGCACTAAACACCCAGAATAATCCCAATTGCCTTTAAAAACAAATACAAAGAAAACGACGCGCCTACTAATTCCAAACTACACGGTTCAGGCTCGTCCAAGTCCCCACTATCTCAAGAGAAACGGTGCGCAATTTGCACCCTGAAACCAGAAAAAAAACGAACTTCCATCTCTGTAACCTGCACCATAACAGCCATGGACTCACAGTGGAGAGAGAAAAAACTATACCCAGCTCTGGGCATTCTTACCATTCTCTTTCTTCTCTACCTCAACTTCAGTGACCACCTCAACTTTTCTTTTCCTATTGTTTTGTGGCTGCCCAGGATGAGTTTTGTCGGGGTCAACCACACCAGATTCGTGCTCTTGGATGACAATGAAGAGAGATTGAAGGATTTTTATGTTAATGGTTGGAATTCGTATTGGTTGATGGAGGAGAGTGTGTGGGATCCATCGAGGAAGAGGGTGAAGGAGATGATGAAGAGAGGGGATGAAATGGGGTTAAGTGTTTGCAGGACTTGGGCTTTTAGTGATGGTGATGGGCCCAATGCTTTGCAGAGTTCACCTGGTGTCTTCAATGAGAGGGTCTTTCGGGTTTGTCATTGGCTCATTTCTCATGCTATGAGCCTAATTTTTCTGTGTCTGTCAATGTTTTCTTGACACTCAGTTTGATTATGCACATAAATGTTCATTTTTCAATTTAGGTTTGTTAAGTTTGACTGTATAATTGGTGACTATGGAAAGCCATGGTTGTGTTTGTTTTGAAGGAAAATTGGTTTCTTGCAAAAATTTCTAGTCAAAGACCAAAAAAATGAAAAGTATGTGCACAAAGACATCCACCTATAGCAAGTCTGTGAGAACTAACTGATAGGCAGCCTCATCTCAGAATGGAGAGATTGATTACTTGACTTGAACCAGGGAGTACCCATGGGTGGATGAGGAAACAAATAAAAAGAAAAAAAAAAATTCTACTGAATAGAATATGTTTTTGTGGGTTCATTACGGGGGATGGATATGTAGCACTGAATTCATGGAATATCAATTCTTAGAATTTACATTAGTTTGTTGTTTGGAATACTTTGGGGATGCAGTATTAAGCAGTTTGTCTAAGGGATATTTTGAAACAAATAACAAGTTGCTTGTTTTGTTATTGTTTCTGATCTAATGTCAATGATGAATTCTTTGATTTCAGGGGTTAGATTATGTAATAGTTGAAGCGCGGAAACATAGGATAAGATTAATCTTTAGTCTTGTAAATAATCTGAATGCATTTGGTGGGAAATCTCAGTATGTGAGGTGGGCAAAAGAAGCCGGTTTCAATGTCTCTTCCTCAAGTGATTCATTTTTTTCACACCCTATTATCAAAGATTACTACAAGGCGTATGTCAAGGTATGTTGAAACCACTCTATGGAACTACTAATTCCTTATGTTGTTGCAAAGAAAAGGCACAGATTTTTCATTTTTTATGGCTTTTTTACTCTGAGGAAACATCCCTGATACTGTCTTGTATCTTATTTGTTCTTTTCTATGCTTGGACTTGGGACCTACAGGTGTTTAAGAATGACTTTGTGCTTTAAGGTAAGTTACATGAACGCCCATTGTGCTTAAAAGGCACGATGGGTGCTTGTGTCTCTTGCTTTATTTCAGTACGATCTGAAGCATCATTGGTTGTGATTAGCTATAATATTTGAAATTTGGAGACTATAGCACTACGCTGAATTGTAGGATTACCACATTTATGCCTTGCTATGATTTGACTTGTATATTTATGTAGGACGCCACTACACTTAAAACACCCGAATATGCTTTTTTTTGTCGTTGAAGATTAGACTCAGAAAGACATTTTTTCTTCATATCTTATAGTCAGAGATTGGGACACAGCATTAGTCAATCTGGGGCAAACAGAAAACATCATGAGATCTGATTTTGTACATTCTTTTTTGTTACCATATATGTCATTACTTAAACGGCCGGGTAAAATAGAACTACTTATTTCATAGAAGCCAAATATCACACGTTGAGTAGTCACCGTTGGCTTTAAGTGATAACTGTAACAGAACTTCTTTCCAAATTGCATTAACTAGAATAGCTCGTAATGAGTGCTCCTGTTGCCACATCTCTAACTGTCTATTTGCATTTGTATGATCATTTTCTTTTTGTGGGATTTTCAGGCCATTGTAACAAGAAAGAACTCTTTAAGTGGAATTAAATATTCTGAGGAACCAGCTATATTTGCTTGGGAACTCATGAATGAGCCCCGGTGTGAATCCAGTTCAGCTGCTCCTGCTCTTCAGGTGAATGCTAAACTCCATTGGAAAATCCGAAAGGGGGTTGAGGATGAAGTGGGGGGCTTCCTGTTAAGTACTGCAAAAGAGTGCAAAATAACCACGTGTACACGGAAATAAAATATGATAGAGAGTGGAACACTTGTATAGTGCGTCTCTCCCAGTTAGAATAATGGCTCAGCAAATATATGTATTTTAGGTCTCTCCACCATTGTTCTCTTTGGTAGATCATCTAGCAGATCTTTCATGACGACCATGATACTATTTTTTATTCACCTTTTTGTGTTTGTATCTTATTTCTTGACCTAAGATTATCGTCTTGATGAACAGGCTTGGATCACAGAGATGGCTGCTTTTGTTAAAAGTTTGGACCAGAAACATCTTGTGACTATCGGACTTGAAGGGTTTTATGGCATGAAAACAACTGAAAAAGCTGGAGTTAATCCTGGGGAATGGGCAGCATCGCTTGGATCAGACTTCATACAAAACTCAGAAATTGACAACATAGACTTTGCTTCGGTTCATGCCTATCCACATAGCTGGTTAGTTGTGTTGATTATGATATAATTTGCTAACATTTGCTGAACTTTTACGGTCCCCTGTTGGTGAGATGGTCTATCAGTAGAATTATTACTTTGTATAAGTTATAGATCTAAAATCAGACTAATTTGAGAATTTGAGCAGCCGATCTGCATTATACATTTATATTCGATATCATAACCAAGTATCATGGTTTGAAGACAAAATAAATGTTTTTTTGCCTTAGCAATCTGCTGAAGCTGTGGGATGTAAAAGTACATTGGTAGCAGAGTATTCAGACTTAGAGGGAAGACGAAGCGGAAACAAAGAATGTCAGCTTGAGTAACGCAAACATTGGTGATAATCCAATGCCCCGAAATAGAAGGGGAAATTGCGGAAGAAACATATGTAGAAATAGAAACAACTTTGGAATCGAAGCGGACTAAACAGGAACTAGAGGGAATAGAGAACTTGAGCTAAAATTTCATAGAGTTTCACTATATGCTTTTCTGAATTCCAAGTCCCCTGCTAACCTCTTTTATCGTAATTTTATGCTGTAGGATCTCACATGCAGATTTAGAAACAAAAATGGATTTTCTCTCTCATTGGGTGGACGCTCATATAAGTGACGGTCTGCACGTGTTGAAGAAACCGGTCCTTTTCACAGAAGTTGGCTTCCCTTTGGGTATGAAGAGTAAAGGAGTATATGATAGAGATGTTATGTTGAAAACGGTCTATGATAAAATGTCCGAGTCTGCAAAGAAGAGGGAAGCCGGTGCAGGAGCCTTAGTTTGGCAATTACTGGTTGAAGGAGTGGAAGGATATGGCGATCGTTTTTCTTTTGTAGCCTGGAAGCATCCCACGACCTATAAACTGATTGTTAAGCAATCATGCAGGCTGCACAATATTTCCTTTCAAGGCCAGGAAAATAGGAAACGTCCACATATGGATCCATGCTTTGAGAAGGTCTATTGAAAACGCTTATTGAGTAGTCAAAATTGAATGTGCTGAGAAGGTTTACATGGGAATGAGAAGGGGAAAAGAAGAAGAGAGAAGCAAGAAAGGGTGAAGGTAAAATAGTCATACATATACAAATTTGTGGGATATCAAATTTTTTCTTACTGTTTGAAGATTTGTTGATGAAGTATTTCTGAAGATGATGCCAATTGGCTTTGTACAAGCAGCCAAGCTTCTCTGTTGAATTCTCTGTACACGTGATGTGCTTATTTGTACATGTTATATGCTCTAGCAAAAGAATGTAACCATCACTCGATTTTGAGATCATTGAGCAGTTCATATTTTTTGATAGCCTGTCTCTCTTTTTTCTTTTCTTCCATTTAGAATTTTATTTTCAAGGAACTGGATCGACATCTCTGTTGAATGACTGTAAAATAAAATATATTATAATCTACCACTACAGAGAGCTTATTCGGGAAAGATGGGGTGAATTTAGTAGTTTAAAATAAGAAGATTAAATGGAGTGAGAAAAGAGATTTAAGGGGTGAGAATAACTTCACTCAAATAATATAGATCTAGGTCTCAAAAATATATTTTTTCTTTTTTGGAAAGGTAGCTCTCAAAAAATAATATAGATCTAAGGTCCAAGATGATGAAATTGGAAAAGCTTTTTTGGGCTTTTTGCAAGTGAAGTCTTCCTATAGGGTGGTGTGGAAATGTGTCTCGGTTAAATGGGTGTCTCCTTCAGCTGGTATGCTTAAACTTAATACTGATGGAGCTTCTAGGAATAATCCAAGGGTTGCAGGTGGAGGAGCAGTGGTCAGAAATGAGTGGGGGAATGTGGTACTTGCAGCTTCATTTTTCTATGGGGAGTGCTCGAATAATGTTGTTGAATTTAGGGCTTTACGTGATGGTTTACAGCTATTTTTTTTTTTGATAAAAAAAAAAAGTGTGACTCATTGATCTTGATTAATTCTGTTTTGGGGAAGTGTGATTGTCCTTGGTTTTGTTTGATGTACAGATTAAGGCCTACTTAAGTCAGTTGGAGTATCGTTTGATGCATGTTTTTAGAGAAGCAAATCCTGTTGCAGATAGGCTTGCTGCTCAAGCGGTGTTAAGTGGGGAATCTGTTGATTTTTCTGTGGAGTTGAGGCTGCCTTATGACGTTGAACTGGCTGTTTTTCATGACTTGAGGGGTTTGCCTGTTTTGCGAAGGAGGAGGGTTGTTGTGTGGCTAGTGATGCTTCATGCTCTAGATGCCACTACCCAGTTGAATCATCATTGTATGTAATTTTCGAATGCCCAAAAGCCCAAAAAGTGTGGGAGTTCTTTAATTTGACCCAAGGTGAGGATACCAACCAGATTGGTGGGTTACAAAATTGGATCCTTTTAAATTTCAAACTTAGGAAGAAAAAGGATTGGAAAGGAATCAACTGGCCCATTATGTGTGCATGTGTCTCATGGTGCATATGGAATGATAGAAATAGGGAAAGCATTGCTAAAGTTTCCACGCTGCCAAGAGTTGTTGCTAATGAAGCGTGGATCCTAGCCCTGGGCACTGTTAAGGATTTTCATATTTTTTCTCATGAGCCTACTAATTTTTCTACTTGTCTTATTGCATGGTCTTTTCTCCTAACAGGCTGGAACAAGCTGAACACCGATGGATGCTCAAAAGGAAATCCTGGCCTTGCTGGAGTGGGTGGCATTATCAGAAATGACCAAGGAAAATGGATCACGGGTTTTTACGGGAAAATGGAGGACTCCACAAGCTTATAGGCTGAATTATGCGCAATTTTCAAGGGCCTGGAGCTGGTGCAGAAGAAGAGCATCACCCAAATCATAGTGGAAACAGACTCTCTTGAAATTGCTAAGCTGCTGTCCAAAGATCCGGAGGTTACTCACTCAAACAGGACAGTAATTTCGCAATGTAGAAGGCTCATGAAGTTAAATCACATACCCATTGTTCATACACTCAGAGAAAGCAATCAGTGTGCTGACCTTGTTGGCAAATCTGGGCGTTCAACAACCAGAATTTTTTGTGGAGCTGGAGGATCCCCCTCCCCAGCTGGTTAATCTTTTGTTAGCAGATGTGGCTAATGTGACCTTTGCTAGGAACTCTATCTAATGTTTTCATTTATATATATTTTCTGAAGTACCAAAAAAAAGGATGATATGGGTTAATTTTGGTTTTAATGGGCTGTTATGGAAGTTGTGGTGGATCTTATTTGTAGTGTTGATTTGTTTGCAAGTGGTATGGAGAAAATAGCTGCTGTTGGAAGTGTTGGGCTAGAATGCTTTGCTGCATCCGATTTGGTCTGGAGGTTGTTTTGGCTTTTGACTATGTTGGGTTTGTTTTTGATGTAAAGGCTTTTAAGCCTTACTTTGCTCCTTCTAATTACTGTTTTTGTGAATAAATAAAATTTTAATTTCGAAAAAAAAAAAAACAAAAGGGTGGGTATACATTCATCTAGGTCTCAAAAATACATTTTTTCTTTTTTCGGAAAGGTAGCTCTCAAAAATATTTTACATGGTACTAAAAAGTAAGTATGATAGACTTAACTTGAGTTGAGATAGTCAAGTGATAATACGAATAAACTATAAATTTAAACGTCCTAAGTTTAAATCTTGACAATCTTTTGGAGGCAGGCCATGAGAAATTTATCCCACATGAATACTCTAGTTTCGGTATAAATGACCTATTTTTGACTAGACTAAAAAATAAATTAGTTAACGTGCGCGTAAGCTGGCCAGACATACCTGACCGTTAAAAAAAAATAGAGATACTGAGTACTGGTACATTAAGTGCTGCACCATTTTTAATTATTATTAGCCCCACACCCAACCCCACTTTTTGCACATAGTACTCTCAAAATTGGTTGGGTTTGCCATAAGTAGCCTGCAGCTTTTTATCTACCGTTGCAAAACATTAAAGGCCATATGACTGTTTTCGTGACTCTGACTCCCGTGATGTCCACAATATAATAGAAAAAAGCTAGGAAAAAATAGCCAGATATTGGTATGCACCATAAAAGTTAGTGCCAACGTATCCGATACGACACGACACAATTGAAATCGGTCATTTAACCACTTCTTCAGTAGTTGAATCCGCATATATCCCGATAGTCTCCTCCTCCAACAGTCAAGTTCTGCATTACTGTCCCTTTTGCTAAATTTCGTCATTTTTTGCTTTTGCTGTCCAAAACTACTGAAGCTTGCAAAGATTCTGTATGCTTTATCCTTATGGTTCTAAAATCATGTAGATGATCTTAGATTCAGGTTTGTAGAAGGAGACCTTGTCTTTATACTCATAGGTAATTTGAAAATAAGCCGAGAGTCAGACAGAAATTCCTATTGCATGCCACCCAGTTTCTATTAAGTCATACTATCCCAAAAAACTTAAAGTTTTAGAGTAGTTGGTGATAAACATAGTACATAATAGAACAAGAGATCTTGTGTTCGAAACTCACAACCACCCTAATAACCAAAAGATTTTGACGTGCTTGACTCAAAATCCAATTCATGGGTAAAGGGACATGTTGAAGAATATCAATATATGACTGCTTAAGTTTTTTTTTTTATAAGAAACGATTGAAATCTTCATTAATTCATAGAAGAAATTACATGGTTTAGAGAAGAAACTAAAAATTCAAGAGCACAATCCCTCCAAATTACAAGTTTTGTACAATTAAGTGCAAATTTAGCCAAAACATGAGCTACTTCATTTCTAGAACGACGAATCCATGAAAATGAGATCTTGGAGAAACAATTTTCATATTCCGGTATTAAGTTAATAAAAAGCCCAATACTCCAGTATACGACCATATCTAACAGTTTTTCATTAGTAGTTTAACATCTATGTAGTTCTATCGACATAATACTTTATCAAACAATACAATAATGAACTTATTAAACCTTCTTTTTTTTTTTCTAATTTTCTACCATATTGGCATGACATTAGTCATTGATATGGGGGTAGTAAACAGTTAATTTATATTACAAATTTGAGACATATTATTCCAAACAGACATTGCCAATGCCTTTGTTTGTTCAGGACATATGCCCTGATGCACCCATTCCTTCAGAGCCATGCCTAGATCCTTCACAAATGTGCCCAAAGCAACGTACTCTTGAACCAACCTAACATCAACCTTGTAATAAACTAACTGGGGCAAAACCAGTCTCATAAAAGTTAAAATCACAAATCCAAAGGCTAGTGGCCCTGTGATCACCCGAGGCAGCCTCCATGAGGCAGTGAATTTCTTCTTCAACGCACGCTCAACTAAAACAGACAAGCCTTGAATGAGAAAGAACCAAATTGTCCCCCAGGTGGGCCTCAAGTGGCCCAAGTAATAGAATACCAGCTGATGCATGAAACCGGACACTAGGAAGGTGGCCAGAACTGCTGGAATGGGGGCCCATTTATGGCCCAATGCCTCCTTGGAGAGGTGGAGGATGGGATCGTATACGGACAAGCGTAGCATGCTCGTGACCATACGGTTCCACCTCCGGCCCCAAAAGTCTTGTAAAGAAGATGAGAGGTGAGGGTCGTCAAATGGTGGCTCGAGCTCTAAATTTAGCAGAATTTGCATAACCATTGCCACCACGGCTAGCATGACTTCCAATCCAATGTAAACATATATGCAAATGACAATTAAGATGATGTCTGGATGCAAGTACAGCCTATAAGAATCCACATATAGTATAAAGGCTAGAATGGTGGCCTTTTTAGCATAATGCATAGGGGATTTTAGGCCAATTTGTAAGGCTTTGGAACATGGGGGGTGGTTTGCTTTATTTTTTCCATTGGTGAGAGGTTTTTCCAAGTTTTCTTTACTTTGGGTGCATTTTAGAGGGTTTGGGGTTACATTTTGTTGGACCTTGATGGGGAAACAAGCAAGAATAACAAAATGGGCAGGAGAGAGTGATGGGTCGGATATTGGACCCATACCAAAAGCAAAGAGTAGGAGCTTAAAGTTGGCCAGCCAAGATATGAAGAAAGCTGTGGTACATCCAAGATGGATAGACTTGAGATTTAGAGGGAGTAGTAAAAAGAGAAAGAGCACTGGGATGAATGTGATCAATCTGGTTGTGCCTTTGGGAACCATCTTAGCCACACCATAGCAGTAGCATACAGATGCAAAGATTGAAGCCCATACCATGATGAAGTTGTTGATCTCACCCTCCATGCTCTCTCTCTCTCTCTCTCTCTCCTTGTTGGGTGTTTGTTGTTGTAATCTCTTGCTTCTTCTTTCATGGTGATAATAGCCATAGTTATAGATAGTGCACTTTGGTGAGACAGGATTTGCCATCCTTGAGGTTTGAAGGAAGTCATGCAAGGGAGAGACCTTAAAATCCTCAGTTTTTTTGGCCTAGTTCAGGATCTATTACCGCTTGTTCATTATCTTAACAGAACAAACATGCAAAATGCACCAGGTCCAAGGTCCCAACCAATTGTCGATGACACCATACTTGTTGACCTATTTACTCTTAATTTTACCCTTGTTTTTGCATGATGAATTTGGTGTGATTTTAGGATTAGTCCACCTTTGATAAAGCGATTGATTATTTAATTTATTTATTTTTTTTGGCTAAGGGCAAAGTGGAAAATAAAAAACACTTTCCTTCCTTTGTGTTTGGTACAATAGATAAAAAGTTGAAAGAATTAATTTTTTATTGTTTGGTATTGGATGAAAAGGGGAAAGAAAGAACCACCCAACTTTTGATTTTCTATTGTTTGTTTGTTTGTCTTTTTTCTTCACCCATTTTCTATCCACCCAACTTTTCTTCATCAAACTAAACACACTATTAAAATTATACAGATAACAACCATAAAGTGGTTGTTTACCAAGGTAAGACCGTTATCTTTCTCATCCTAGTTGTCAGAGGATGTTATTCACTCGCAGAAAGAATGGTGTGGGCTTTGTTTGCATGGTTTCCCTCAAAACTAACACCTCTTTAATGCCTAAAGTGCTCTTTACAAGCTATAATGTAATTCCCATTTCAGCATTTTGCTGTTCAACCAGACAGTCACGTTGACTGAAGAGAAGAAAGGCCAACTGGTCGAAGAACACACTCAACCTTTTTGATAGAGGAGAGGAGAGGAGAGTAAATGAGAAATAAGAGAGTTGCTGATTTTCGGCCATTATTTGAGACACAAGGACCCACATCCGTAATGGTCATCCAGTACTTCTAGAATTGTGGGTAGGGAGAGCGTGTGGAGCCCACTGTTTAGGGCCCTCTAGAATACTACAACAGAGAATTCGAATTATTATAGTCACGTACGTCCAGATAGACTTAGACTTTCACAGCCTTTTTTGAGAAGAAAAAAAAGATCCACATGCAATCACACAACCTTTAAGAAAAGTGTAATGAAAATGTGTGCATCATAACATAATATGGTAAACAATACAAACAAACATGTAGTTGAAAAGACCCATATTAAAAAATCTGAAAAGATCCACCCTTTCAGCAATACCAATGTGGCCATGGGCTGTGATGTAACTAAAATTTCAGATTTGCAATGGAGATCAATGATAAACTTAAAAAACAATAGCTAGCGATTCTCATTTTTCATGACCACCCACATTCACAAAAAAACGTAATAGACGACAGAGAACAAAAATTACCTTAAAAAAAGTGGTCGGACTTGGTTTCTACATTCTATAGTGAGATCTTCGAGATTTGAACACGCAGATCTGCAATTCAACTCTCACTAACAAGGACCAACAATGCAATTTATAACGGTATACAATATTTATTCGCTTATATCTCTCCTTCTTTCTAAGTGAATGGAGATGTCCTTTAGTGTCATCTTCTTTATTAATTCACTATCAATTGCCCGTGCCTGAAGGCACGGTGTTATTCGTAAATTAGTTATAAATATTTGCTCATACATAAATGTAAAGTAAAATACAACAACGTAGTAAATGACAAACAAAATGAGTTCGCTAATATTTTTTATAACATCAACCTACATACATAGCATATATTTTCACATTAAATTGTTACGTCACGAAAATTATGTTATAACTACTGAAACATAATAATTCAAACATTTGAAAAAATATATCAGTTAACAATATTCAATGTTATATTTTTGATTCAAAATCCACGATTTTAACATTCATAATCAACTTTATCTAAATAATAACAGAATTCATAATTAATAGAATGAAAATTAAAACAATACTCCCACAAATAAACAAAGACTGCAGATGTTGTCAAATGACCAAATATGACTATTAGAAATTTAACCGACTTCCAAAAGATACGACCTGACTATTGAATTTGTATGATTCGAGTTTATAGTAGTGTTTTTAATTTTATATCATTCTTTTCGGTTATTTATATTCTTAGTATATTTTCTTAAACTAAATGTTATTTAGTATTGGATTATTTAGTAAAGATTGTTATTTCGTGTTGTTCACTAAATATTGAATTTCTATGATTCGTGTTCATAGTATTGCTTATAATTTTGTATCGTTTCTCTCGTTTGTAATTTTGTATCATTTTTCTCGGGTATTTAGATTTGGATTATTTAGTAAATATTGTTGCTTTGTGTTATTCACTAAATATTGAATTTGTATGATTCGTGTTTGTGTATGAATTTAATCTTGTATATTTTAAATGTTAAGCATATTTTCTTTAATATATCTCTTGATATCAAAGTTGCCCAATAACTTGAATTCAATCTTGTATATTTTACATGTTAAGCATATTTTCTTTGTTAAATTAGATTTTTTGTAAGTTATGCTTTTTTTTATTGATTATGGAAAAAACAAAATTGACTATTGAATTTGTATGATTCGAGTTTATGGTAGTGCTTTTAATTTTATATCATTCTTTTCGGTTATTTATATTCTTAGTATATTTTCTTAAACTAAACGTTATTTAGTATTGGATTATTTAGTAAAGATTGTTGTTTCGTGTTGTTCACTAAATATTGAATTTGTATGATTCGTGTTCATAGTATTGCTTATAATTTTGTATCGTTTATCTCGTTTGTAATTTTGTATCATTTTTCTCGGGCATTTAGATTTGGATTATTTAGTAAATATTGTTGTTTTGTGTTGTTCACTAAATATTGAATTTGTATGATTCGTGTTTGTATATTTTAAATGTTAAGCATATTTTCATTAATATATCTTTTGATATCTAAGTTGCCCAATAACTTGAATTTAATCTTGTATATTTTACATGTTAAGCATATTTTCTTTATTAAATTAGATTTTTTGCAAGTTATATATATTTTTTTATTGATTATGGAAAAAATAAAATTGACTATTGAATTTGTATGATTCGAGTTTATAGTAGTGCTTTTAATTTTATATCATTCTTCTCGGTTATTTATATTCTTAATATATTTTCTTAAATTAAACGTTATTTAGTATTGGATTATTTAGTAAAGATTGTTGCTTCGTGTTGTTCACTAAATATTGAATTTGTATGATTCGTGTTCATAGTATTGCTTATAATTTGTATCGTTTATCTCGTTTGTAATTTTGTATCATTTTTCTCGGGCATTTAGATTTAGATTATTTAGTAAATATTGTTGTTTTGTGTTGTTCACTAAATATTAAATTTGTATGATTCGTGTTTGTATGAATAATTTAATCTTGCATATTTTAAATGTTAAGCATATTTTCTTTAATATATCTTTTGATATCTGAGTTGCCCAATAACTTGAATTTAATCTTGCATATTTTACATGTTAAACATATTTTATTTGTTAAATTAGATTTTTTGTAAGTTATGTTTTTTTTTATTGATTATGGAAAAAACAAAATTGACTATTGAATTTGTATGATTCGTGTTTGTAGTATTACTTGAATGAAAGAGAGAGATACAGATGAATATTTTCGTAATATATTATCTCTTTCTATGATATATACTATCTATCTACAGAGAGATGTAGTATTTGCTTGAATCAGACACTATCTAATATTTTCGTGATATTTTCGTGAGATACAGATGAAAATATTGTGAAAAATTGATACTTTTTGCGTGAATTGAGCGTATGAGAGAGAGATACAGAGGAATGAGAGAGAGAGAGAGAGAGAGAGAGAGAGAGAGAGAAATTTGCTTGATTTAAGGAAAAGATTTGGGAGAATTAAATTTTGGAATATCAATTTTAGAAACTATAAATTTTGAGCAGCAAAAATATTTCAAAGAGTTAAAGTGGTACGTCGGATCAAAACGATCTGAGACGTCAATAGTTCGAGACAGTTTGAGATAACGTCGTTCGTTAGATGATGCTTTTTTTGGTCACGAAACGATCTAGACCACTCTTTGTCTCCAAAATTCAAATTCGTTCTACTTTATTATATAGATTGTTTGGTTAATGATGCAACTTTTTTTATTTTGGTATAGAATCATAAGGAAGTTAAGTGTGTAATTTAAAGGTCAAGTAGGTAAGGTATTTTTGGCCGAAACTACAGGGGTGGTGGTAAAAGTTATTCCCCCCCCCCCCCCCCTCCCAAAAAAAAAAATCTGCATATTAAAAGCATTTCTAGAATGAGTTATAGGTCTATATAGTATTTTTTTTTCCCCCCAAAAAGTCAGACATTGGTCCATATTATTCATAGAATGATATAGACCGGAATTGTGCATTCTTTGGAATTCCTTTCCCTTCACTTGTTTTCTAACTTCCCCCAAAAATGTATCTTCTAAACCCTTTCCCTTCAGTTGTTCTTTCTTGAAAATTTTATGATTATATATTACCATTTTAGCAAATAATATTGAACATCAAAAGTTATTTTCGAACTCTCTACTTAGTGCACATGAGACTCACCTATATATAATAGTGTCTAGAAGATACAATTGCTAAACAACCTTATCCGCACTTTAGAGAAGTTAATTGTATTACGCAAACTTCATCAACAAAAAGTAAAAAAAAAAAGGAATGTGAATTCATGTTTGACAATTTTTTAAAGCAATCGTTACTACTTATCTCTCAATTCCACTACCACAAACTTTCTTTTCTTTTCTTTTTTGGAGCAGCACCACCCACAAACTAGAAAATGAACCAATCGATATCAAAAAAAAAAAAAAAAAAAGGAAGTATGAGTTAGCAAAGGTAAAGCAAATTATAACTAATGTAAATTTTACAAATGCTTGGATCAAAATTGTCTAAAAGCACGTAAGTACAAACAAATTATAATTTTCTTTTGTTCAACCGTCTGTCAGAATGTCTTGATCAATTCATGCGCATCTTGATTAATTTTCTCCCCGATTTAATCAAAGATAGACTATTCAAGACTGGACTAGCTATTCCACATACTATACTACGGTCGTGTTTGAAGAATTGTATGTGAAAGCACGACCAATATCCTTCACAAACGCGCCAACCGCCGCGTATTCTTGAAATGCTCTAACAACAGCTTTACAACGCAACAGATCTGGAAAAAACAGCCAAAATCCGGTGGCCATCACAAATAAAACAGTCAACGGCGTCGAGACGATCCTTGGTAACCGCAACCTGCTGGAAAGTGCCTTCTTCATCCTAATCTCAACCACCAAACACACCCCATGGAGAAGAAAGAACCATGTGGTTTCCCAAGTGGGCCTCATGCGACCCAAGTAAAAGAAAATGAGCTCATGCATTAGAGCCGAAACCATGAAGGTGGCCAAAGTTGCAGGGATCGGGGCCCATTTTCGGCCCAAGAATTTTGTGGAGATATTCAAGACTGGTTCATACACGGTAGGGCGTAGGATACGAGTGACCATGAGGTTCCACCTTCGACCCCAAAACTGTTGTAGTGAGGTCGAAAGGTATGGCTCATCAAATTGTGGTTCGAGCTCTGCTCCAAGCAGAGCTCGAGCCAAGCCTGCCACTAGTGCTAATATGATTTCCAAACAAAAATAAATATGTAAGCTATAAATGATATATAAGATTGTTGGATTGATATACTGGCTATAATCATTCACTTTCAAGATCAAGGCTAAAAGAAAACCCTTTATGGCATAATTAAAAGGTGATTTGTGGCCTTTTTTATGGGTATTGGAAGATGGGTTTTCTTTGTTATGACCATTTAGAGATTCTTGTGAAGATTTTGCAGGTGGGTTTTGTTGGATCTTGATGGGTAGACAAGCAATGGCTACAAAAGTTGGGAGAGAGATTGAAGGGTCAGAGAGAGGGCCTTTAGCAAAGGCAAATAAGAGGAGTTTGAAGTTTGCAAGCCAAGCTATAAAGAAAGCTGTCATGCCTCCAAGATGCATGGTGTGAAGGTTGAGAGGTAGAGCAAGAAAGAGACATACCACAGGGAGGACTGTGAGGAGTCTTCTTGTACCTTTGGGGACAATCTTGCCCAAGAGATAGCAGTAGGACAGAGAAAAGCAGACACAAAGCCATACCTTGATGAAATTGTTGATCTCTCCCTCCATCCAATACTTGATAACGTTTTTGATCTCTCTCTCACCCTCCATTGCTCTCTCTCTCTCTCTCTCTCTCTCTCTCTCCACTGGCAGAGGCGAAGCCTTAATTTATGTTGGGAACAAAAAATATCTGTGGACAACCCATTGGACCACGTTTTATAATGGTTAGTTAGGTTTCGTGGATTCCACCGGCTAGTCTCGTTGACCATTATTATTTGGAGGTATAATAGTAATTTTAATCTCTAAAATATATATTTTTTTATTAATTTAATTTTTATTATATTAATTTTAACAATTTTATTCTTAAAATATTTAATTTGTGTCATTTTAGTCCCTACATAGACCGACTGTTAAATTTTTTACGGAATGATCACATATTGAACACATGATACCGTCTAAAAAAATAACACGGGAATCACTTTCGTCAAAAAACTTGACGAATTGTCCGATTAAGGATCCTAATAACATGAATTACATATTTTAGGAACTAAATTAATAAAATTGATATAATAAGAACTAACCTAACAAAAAAATATTTACTTTAAGGATTAAAAATATTATTAACCTTTATTATTATACCTCTCGAGAGAAATCGAGAGCGAATCAGGTCTAGGAATGTCCATAGGTTTCAAACTTCGAAATGCACCCTCATTACCGTAGCACATATTTGTTTATATCTCACCCTCAACTTATGGATTCCATATTCCTCATACCTGAACTTATGGATTTTTTTATATGTATTGTAATATAGTAATATACCACCCACTTTAGTCCTTATCGATGGAGTAATAAAAGTTAATTGATTTTTATATTTAAATTTCTGCCCCTCTAATATGGAAATCTGGCTTCAACCCTGGTTTGGGAGAAAATATTTATTGTAACAATGACACTACGTTATCATTGTCACGTGGTTAGGAGTGTCTATGGGCTGGGCTAGGCCTGTGAAATTTTTTTTGGGCGGAACCTGGATAGTGTAGGCCCAAACCCTTACCCAAGTGAGTTATCGGGTGTGCTGGGCAGAGCTTCAGGTAGGGGTAGGCTACCCGCAGCCCAACCCGTGAGCCTATTGGGCGGGCTTGCTGGCCTGGTCTGCTTGCGGACTTTTTGATATACATCTTTATTTAAAAATAATGAATATTTTTGTAACTTAATATTTGTGTAAATTATATTTTTGAATCAAAAGTAAAGTCAAAATGGATAAAAATAAAATAATAAACTATATCCAATAGAATGAATAAATCACAACTAAGTTGACACCTACTAACTTATCTGTCATTTGTATTACTCTACCATTTAAAACTTATATGCTTAATACATGGAAAAGAAAATAATACATTATTTATAATATCTAAATTTTTAAAACTTCAAATTTCGATATTGAGAGACTTATTTCAAAGTTTCAAATTTAATGGTAGAAGAGTATAATTTTTTTCAAAAGAATGGTGAGTGGGCTGGGCTTGACGGGGGGAGGGGGGGGGGGGGGGCTCTTAGGCTGGGCTTCGGGCCGAGTAATGGGTTTGGGGGTAAACACAAATCATCATTTTAAGGATATTGGACTCAGGCTTGGGCGGGTCAACTATCGCCCCTATCGGACTTCGGACCTATTTTTTCGGACCGGGTAACAAGACTCGTGGGTAACCCGACCCATGGACACCCCTACACGTGGTATCCCTACCTAATTAGAAAATTATCAGTTGACAAAGTAAATCACACTATTTTCATAACTACGAGTAATTACCATATCCGATCATCAACAAATAGGATTAGTGAAATTTACTTTATTTACTTGTGGTCTTTTAATTTTAATTGGACAATAATAATACGTGGCAGTGTTTGGAGGGTATATTTTGTGTTCGGTTTTTGGTTGGTTACTTCACAACAAACATTCGCATGTTATAAAGCAAGCAAACCATTTTTTATTGGAAAAGTGACACGATAAACAATAATATTCGGTGTCAAAAGCATTGAGATCCATGTTGGCGTCTGATTTTTCTCATTTATTATAATTCTTTGCTTTGTAAGGGCCTCATGGCTTCTTATTTTATTTTATTTATTATTATTATTTATATTGTGTGTATGCTTGCAATCAAAGGCTCTATTTTCTGAAAACTTTTATTTTTATTGTGTCATGTTCCCTTGTATTGTTTTTTAATTCAACAATTAAAAGTGTCTAGACCAACTTACGTGTACATTGATTAATTTCATCTCTAATTTGATTAAAAACAGACCATCCACGCTAAATTAAGTAAAAAATATTGAATGGGATTTGAATCACTTCTTACGGCATGCCAAAGACTTATTCCTCTCCGTAAGCTATTGCCCTTTAAAAATCCAAATTTGACTTCTCTTCTCCATCCCCGCAAGTCATGGGAACAAAAACATTAAATTAGATAGGCATGATCTTACAAAAAAAACTCTATGATTCACGAGCTTGTAAATTATAGCAAAATAAAAAAATTGAGTCAACTAAGACAATCAAATAATAATTGTATTTACCGAGAGCCTGGCAAGTTTGAATCATTCCATTGAACGGCCATTTAATAATAGTGTATTCAGACGTCTTAAATTCGAATTTTTAATAATTTCTTAAAATCAGATCATGATGAATTTATCATTCTTGAATACATTAGTTTTAACGTGAATGATCTGCATTTAACCGGATCATAGAAAAAATTAATTAAAATACGCATAAATTAATTCGGACACCCTGACCATTAAACAAAAAAAAAAAAATAGTCTCGGACGTCGGAAGAGACCAACAGAGCTGTTTCCGACATTTATTCTACGAGTCAAAAATGACCAGCCCATAGTATTTGCAGCTCATAGTATTTGTGGAAGTTTTATAACTAACTTCCTCTACCCACCCCGGATTGTGTAAATATCTTTCAGAAAAACAAAAAAACACTTGCCCCTGTCAATTACGTCAGCACCCCTCCCCCCCCCCCCCCCCAACCCAACAAACAAAAAATAAAAGAAGTTATTTTTGAATGACCAAAATATCCATAAATTCGCCACCTTGGTATCTAAAAAACACGCCAACTTTTAACTCGTAGTTTCACTCTTGTTTTTGTCTTACCTTCTATTAGTAAAAGGCGTGTTCTCATCTTTTGAAAGAGAAATGTACAGTGACAGTCTTCTCGTCAATCTTCGGAGCTGAGCTGAGTTAGACACTTCCTACAGGACGACCGATCGAGATTCGAAGAGCTGAGCTGAGTTAGACACTTCCTACAGGACGGAGCTGAGTTAGACACTTCCTACAGGACGACCGATCGAGATTTTTTTCTTTTTTTCGTAGTCTGAGTAGCTTGTTCCTTTGGAACAGTAATATCATCTTTGGCTTTCAGTCAAAGAAAAGATATGCTAGACTCCAGTTTGTTTATGAGTTCATGATAAGGCTGAGAGATAATAGGCATAACAGCCTGAATACTAGAATTATCAACATTAGAATTGTTAGCAGCCATAGATGAGTCAGTGACTTATTACCTGATGAAAAGAATTAACCCTCAACTGAGAATCATGAGAAGCGTACACGGTTATACATGGCGCTTGAAAAAAAGGAGCTTTCTTCTATTTTCTATCAGACCACACCATCTGTTTGTGGTTTAGTGAGTACCAGTCGACACCATTTACAGCTACAGGGCGACCACAATCATCTGTCATCTATCATCTTACTCTCCTACGCACAATCCCATAATCCACGTTTATCGGGTAAACTGAGACTCTGATGCAAGCTCGAAACACCTCGTTTATACCGTACGAATAAATGTACTTGAAAATTGACAGCAGCAACATCAATACAACATAAAAAGTTTGCTTGACAACGTATACATCTTTTTCTTTTGTTCTTTTCAATGCGTACATATTTCTCATTTCTAAGCAAACATTCAAACGAACCACAGAATTAAAACTTTATCTATTACACCAACAAACTGGAAAATAGGGTCTTCTATACCTGGAAAGTAATCCTTCAATACAAGGTCTTCAATATCACTATTGTTGCTGCTCATATATCTGCATGTAAGCCTCAGAGAGAGCAACCATCTGAGGCAGAGTCTCCGAGACATGAAGATCCTGCATCTCATACCTGAGAAAATAACGTATGTAAGACTTGACAGCAGAGTATGCAGGGAATTCTCAACAATTGTTAACAAAATCACTAGCGTTTAACTTTACCATAATTCTTCTGACTTCCGCTGTACAAATACCCTGTAGGATCCTTCCCCTGGCCTACCATCATGAACAAAATTGGCAATCAAATCATACTTGGAGCGCAATCTCTCATTCCCTTTAGGTGCTGGTAGAGGAATATAATCCTTCAGCTCTAGATTCTTCACTGGAAAATTAACTGAGAGACCACACCAGGGAAAATAGTAAGGGACACAGAGAACAAGAATATAGTGCCAGTGCTTTCTAAAGCAAAATGCACAATTTCTTGAAATTGAACAGTGTAGACTAACAAAATTGAAACTGGTCTCCAGGATTATGCGCAAAGGCACATAGGGGCAATAGATTAACATTAGCATTGATATGCCTCAGTTCCCATATGCAGAGACATGAGATAGCCTTTGTTACTGGGGGAAAATAGATTTCGTGAATTGCAGCAATATCTAATCTACAGATTTCACGTTAGCATTTACACACCTTAGTTGCCACATTATCACTTTTTTTTGGTCAGTCAGAAAGTTGACTGAGGCTAAATTCTCCCAACACAAGAGGCCAAAGTATTAACCAATGACAAGAAACTGTGGGAGGAAAAGGTGGGAGGATTCCTTTTTATTGCAACTTCGTTACCAAATACAATATCATGTTCATAGTTCTTAAGTCAAGTAAAAGGCAGTTACACATTATATAGTCAATTTTGAGGGACCTGTAGAACCAATATTTAAGTCAACCAGTATCGTTTCTTAATCAACAACGTCAATTTTGAGTTATAACCCTAGCCCAACACAAATCACAATCAACACCAGAAAATATGATACTCACCGAGAGTAGGATTTTTCTCAACAAAGAAATTGTTCTTCGTAAACCGTCGCATGTGGAGGATTAGATACTTTGGCAGTTTTGTAACCCGATATCTCATTCTTGCTATACGAGGACGCACTACTTCTGTGACAGACTCACCATCAAACTTCTTCAGTATGTTGAAAAGTGGAACCTAAGAACAGTCAACATGTAAAAGTGAGCAGATTTATACCGAAAGGCAGAAAGAAAAGCATTCAAAAAGATATTAATATACCCAGGACTATTTTGTTCCCATGCTTCCACAATAGAATGAAGACAATATAACCTTCAGTTACCATAAGGTTTCCAATACAAAACATATAGATCTGCATCCAATCAGGGTAAAGAACTCAAAAAAACATCTTGTTTGCCATTCAGCAAAGTTAACTTTTATCATTGCACTTGTCCAATCACATCTAATTAGTATGCCCTCTCCCATCTCGTTGAAAAAAACTATAAAGTGGATTTTCTGACAGGCCAAATAATGGGCTTTCATAAAATTGCAAAATTTACAATGCATTGAGTAGTAATTTTTGGGACCCTTTTGTTTATGTTCTAATTATTCTACAAACACACCACATTTTCCAAGGAACCATTTTATTTTCTGCACTAAGAGGTGCAAACTAGTTCAGCCAGCAAAGCCAAATGGTGGCCATCTAAATCATGGTCAAGAGAACTTAGGTGCAGTTGAAATCAAATTCAAATAGCTAAATTTACTCTCAATTCAAGTACAATTGCACAAACTCGAGCTTCCTCAAATGGTCAAGTGTAAGCCTTTTCAGACAATTTGAAATTCACATTAAGTAGTGGACCCTGCACAGAGTAACATGTGAATCCCTACAACTCTTTTCGCAGAAAGCCAAATCGAGCAGAGCCTAGTGAGATCAATCTTGGTTGGTTGACCAATCAAGCGTGAATAAGGCTGGCCTATTTAAGCTGCCCAACAAACTCAAACAAGCTAATTAAACAGCCAACCAAAGTTTCGAGAGTATCATTCTCATTCACCAGCCCTATCTAAATCCACATGCTATGTGAAAGATGATATTCTCCTACTCATTGTAAATATCACTCAAATACATATATCATCTAGATTTTAAAATCACCTACACCTCTCTTCAAATGTCATCTGTATGCATCACAAATTTCCAAGAAAGCTAGATGAAAATATGATGTTAGTAGAGAACATTGTTCGATAATCATGACCCAAATTTGCAAATATCTTTTCCATAAATAAATGAATTTCGGTAGTGCATTCAGAACATAGAACCACCCAGACAGGACATCAGAATCCTGCCTAATGCAAGGAAACTGGCTTGTCAAGAGGTGACGACAAAACAAAAGGACAGGTCAGACCTCATCCATCAATGGAGAAGAAGGTTGAATATAGTTTTCTGAGGTGGTAAATTTACCTGTTGGCAGAATCTGAATACCGAGAAATCAATTTTAGCAAAATTTGCAGATGTTTTTGAAAAGAAAGGGCAACATACTTATTTCTTGGTGACATAGACATAAGGAAACCAATATGTCATGAAAATTAGTGATGTACCTTAAGAAAACCTTGTTTCTTTAAAGGTAAAATCAACTGGGCCTGGTCTATGCTTAAAAGGGTCAAGGATTAATAAGTTGTAATGTCCATGTTCTTTGGTGGAGCCTATCGAAGAGAATTTCATGTTTTGTATACCATTGCCGATTAAGCATATCTTGATGGTTACTTAACTAAGGTATGAACTATTAAAAGACAAGATGATAAATGACATTCTTTGTCTATACTAGCAAAGTTAACACACAGGTTGCAAGTTGAAACACAAACCTGTGGAATTATATTTTTCTCCATCACATCTTGGAAAAGAGGCGGCGGAGGCAAATCTAGTCCGAGCATCAGGAATGGCATTCTGCTAGTCTCACTAACCACATTATCGGGTTCAGTGCCACCATCTCCATCGGTTCCATTATTCTGGGGATCTCCATTCCCTTTCTTCTCAGCTATAGCTCTGCTATGAATCTCTTTCACAACCTCCAATTCTCCCTGCAAAAAATTATGGCATAACATTGGACAACAAATATTTAAAGAAAAATACACTGCTGAAGAACAAAAACCAAGATGAAGCAAACACCTGAAAACACTGGTGGATTATGCTGCTACTTCTTTTTGAACTTCTAAGATCTGTATGCAGTGTATTAAGGAGCCATGACATAAATTCTACTGGGTCAGACTGTGCACCTATGCGAAAACGTTTTTTACTAGCTTTCATAACTGCTTGTAGAAACTCATGTGGGCTCACCTGCAGACACAAAAAACGTTAAGTATACGCATTCTATGAACAAAAAGTCATTGCTAAAGTTTGATTACACCAAGAACGAACCTGTCCCTTGAAGTTCCTTGTGTGCCAAATCTTTCGAGTGAGCTCTCCAAATCGAAGGACAAGTGTAGATTTGCAGTGCAGATAATTTTCAGGGATAAGGAAAAAGTTCCTCAAGGGAGTAACTCGCATTAAAGATTGAATTGTAACATTCAAAAAGTCGGTCTTTCTAATGTTATTGAGTCCCACCTAAAAAAATTGTCGGAGCCATGAGATTATAATTAGCACCAGAGAAGAGTGAAATTGGACACTTGATTGTCTATCTTTATATTCAAAATTGTCCAGAATATACCAATGAGCAACAAGAATGAAATGTCATAATAATAGTAACAAGTAATATACCATTCCAGGAAGATAATCAGAACCATCAAGTGCCCTAGACCATTGCCTGTTTCTATCAAGCTGCTGCACTTGCTCCTGAGTAAACCTGTAAAACAATATCAGAGAAATCGAACAAGGTGATTGATCAAAATAGGAATGTAAACCGGTAGCAAAGTTATAAAGGGATAAAAAATTCTGCTACATGTAAAAGCAATCAAAGCTAAATATTAGTGAACCTCGGGTTAAGAACATGTCGAATGTCATCTAAGGAAGAGTCAATGATCTCATATCCATCAGGAAGGCAATAAACTTTCTCTGTTCGAAGATTGATGTAAACATGATGTCCTGCTTCAAGGCTATGAGTGTATGCGTGAGATTTCTGGCCTCTTCCTTGGTAATACTTCCCACAAACCAAACACGCATAAACATTCAAATTCGAAAGAGAAACAGAGCAAAACTTCTCGAAATCAAAATCCAAAACCTGCAACAAAAAACTGTAAAAGTCAAATGCATCTGCAAATAAAAGCACATAAAGCCACTACCACCTCACGAATAATGAGATGTGCTCAAAAAGAAATTCATTAAGCCAATGAAACAGTTACTACCAAATGGGCAATGGATGTCGATATGCACCAATCAAAAATGAACTTTTACATAAATTTATGTCAAAAGAATGAAGACCTTATGTATCCCCATGCCAAGTATCCAAACTAAACAAGGACAATTGTGAGGCTGTTCAATAACAAAATTTATGTATGTATAGCAAAAAAAGGAGCCATCTAGGGTTTCTATAAATATTTCCCATTCGGTTAGACTTATCAAATCAAACCCTCAAGTACAATTCAAGAGAAACTGCGAAAACAACCCGAATTGCAATGAATATGATACCTGGCGGTTAACGGTATCAAGGTAAGGACAGTCCCTCCTCACTTCAATCATGCGATTAAGCTTCCCCTGTCTTGCATTTCCACCGTGCTCATTCTCTTCATCATCCTCATCATCTTCCTCATCATACTTATGACCATTCTGGTCTAACTTTCCACCATTATTATCAACCCTGATCCTATCCACATCTCTCATTTCATCGTCTTCGTCCTCATCGTCATCATCGTACGAAGCAAGAGGAAGAAGGGCATTGTCAAACGCAAGCTGAGGAGGTGAAGGAGAAGAAGAAGTCGGCTCAAGCAGCTTCTGCCTCTTGGAGTCCTCGGCCATCGTATTCTCTTCTTCTTCTTCTCTCTTTGTTTTCATTCTATTCACACACACAGTCCAAACTTTCACTTTTCACGATTCAATGAACATCAATAAAGTTTTCTAATACCCGAATTCCAAATTCAAAACAAAAATTGCAAAAAATGAATGATTAAGGGGCATTGGAAAGACAAGCACACAAGTAGGAAGACAGAAACTGTAAAGTTTGTGATTGAGTGTGAGATAACTTACCTGAGATTGTCGATGGCAATCAGTGGGAAGGAGACGTTTGTTAGTCGACGCAAGACACACTCACAGAGAGAGAGAGAGAGAGAGAGAGGGAATGCCGAAGTTTCTAGGGCTTTTTTCTCTGAATGATGGAAGTTCGATTTGTCTAAGCAATTCCACAATCACATCTGACTCGAATTCCTCCAAATACATTTGTCTTTTATATTTATTTTTTTAGATTGCTTATGTCGAATTCCAGTGAGACATTTTTCCTCCCTTCTATCTCATCTTTTAAGGAGTAAAAAAAATTAAATAAATAATTATAAAAACTTAGAGTGATAAAAAACATTTAAAAAAAAAAATTAAATGAAAAGTTATTGTTTAATGGAGGGTGGTTATGTCACGTGATGAAATATAATTAAATTGAATACGTTAAAATAAATTAAAATTTTAAAAATTGGGAGAATATGTATAAAAAATTTCTTTCACCTAATTTGTTTGTTATATAATATAATATAGATGTGCAATCTTTTAAGAAAAAAAATATTACATGGGATCTTAATCCGTCTCTATTGACATTAGTACTAAGTGAGACGGTGATTTAATGTTATTATATTTATTAAATAACAAAATCTGATATATTTGTTAGAATTAATTCATAATATTATAAGTTAATGGTGATATAATATCATTGTATTATCAAATATCTTTTTCCAAAATTGATTTTGGCTATTATGTTTTGTGTGTTAGGGCATCTCCAATCCTTACTTTTTTTCTAAATTCAAAATTTAATTTAAATTTGAGTAAAAAATTATTAAAATTTTCTCCATTGCTATGCTCAAATTCATATTAAATCAAAGAAGACTCAAAATTTTATACAAATCATTAATGGTTAAATTTCAATCCCCTTTAAAAATCTAATAGTTATGCGCCACCAATGTAGCGGCTTGTCGAGCATTTGGCAAATTCACACAAACCATTTCCACAATCCATTTCGAATGAGATTTGTTTCAAGGACATACGAGTAATCCAACCCATAGAATTTTATTTTACGTAATGACTAAACTCGAGACTTATGTTAAAAACAAATTACAATAAAATAAGATTTTCATCCAAACGAGGTCTGATTACATTTCAATAATAGAACTCTTTCGAGTTGACAACAATCCACGGTCTAGGAGTGTTATATGCTCTCACATTTAGCTTATAAGGTCCCGACTTGCATGTAACGATTATGTTCATTGAGTTGGTTGTTGCTTTCAGGTTCATATGACTAACACAAAGTTCACGTAATATTAGCAGAAGCTACCTTAACAGCTTCCAAAATCTATTAAGGTTGAGCAAGTATGCTAAGGTCCGACCGAGTTAGGAATGACAGAGATGGGAAAATTCGGAGTTAAATAACGTTTCAAAGGACAGCACTTTTAAGAGTCCTTCAAAATCTTGCGAAAACATGAGATCAAAGCCCAACACCAGTTTATGTGGACAGCATTATTGGGCTGGGCCACGGGTCCAAAGCCCAACCAGTATCATACGACGGCGTTTAACACTCCTAATAGGGCTAAACACTACTAGCATTCGTACACAACTCAAACCGTCGAGACGATTAACTGCGTGTGTGTGTGTGTGAGAGAGAGAGAGAGAGAGAGAGAGAGTCTGGAAGCAGAGATCCAATGGCGGAAGATTTGGTACTGGACACAGCGATCAGAGATTGGGTGTTGATACCACTCTCGGTAGTTATGGTCCTGATCGGAGTCCTTCGCTACTTCGTCTCCAAGCTCATGCGCTCTTCTCAGTTACCTGATGCCAAAATCATCAAAGAAGGGTCAATTCTCTTTCTCTCTCTCTTTTGTTTACTCTATGCCTACATGTGTGAAGTTTTTCGAATTTGATTCGTTGTGTGGATTTTTCAGGCAGGTGATTATTAGGGCTAGAAATTTACGGGCCGGCGCGAATTTTATACCTCCGAAGTCGTTTCGTGCTCGTAGGGCTTATTTCAGCAATGAGGTTTGCTTGTATTTGCTTTGTTTTGTTGGCTCTTTTGATAATATTGGATTTTGATGTTGCTTGAAGAGAATTCTTGTATAGTTTGATTGATTATTTTTGGGATTTTATGTGAGACTGTCGGTAGTTTATGCGAGCAACTGATGCTGTAATTGAATCTTTGAAAGAAAAATTATTGCTTTGCTCGTGGATTGCGGATAAAGAAAGCTGCGTATAAGGGGTCTTCAAAGCTATTGGCAGAATTTGTGGGGCACTCGAAGTTTGAACTTTTTTCGTGCTCTAATTTTTATATACCTTTCTGAACTGAGCTCACTTATACCAATCTGGTTCCCTATAACCACAGACCTTGCATGGGAAAAATATTGCATTACTGTAAAAGAAAAGACAACAAAAAAGAAAGAAGAGAGTGAAGAGTTGCTGTAACAGTATCAACCATGTGCCACAAATTATTGCCGGCATTAATTGATAGTTTGTGTCTATGAGCATCAAAATGCATATATAATAGGTGCAGAGAAAGATAGAGAACTTATTTGATACAGAAATTGGGATAATAGACAAAGTGATGGAGATCCAAGGTGTTGTATGAAATTGCCATTGCCGTAGTTTGGACTCAACTTTGTGGGTATAACTTCCATATGGGGAGAGAGAGAGGAGGGATTGAGGTTTCTATTTTGACATCATATTTTAGTTTGTGGTAGCAGGAGAATACAAATTTTATCTATTTAGGAGGTCTCTTAATTTGTGGCTTAATCTTGATATTGTTTGAATGTCATGCAGGAAAATGGGTTACTTTTTGTTCCTAAGGGCCAGGCTCAGAATGCACAGGCACAAATGTTCTCTGATCCAAACATGGCTATGGATATGATGAAGAAAAATCTTTCAATGATCATTCCCCAGGTACAACAATTTTCCGACTAGTTTATCTCTGTTTTTAGTGGCATAGTTTCTATAATTGCTTTGTGACCACTTTGAAATTGTTTTTCCCTCTTTGCCAGACTCTTACTTTTGCATGGGTTAACTTTTTCTTCTCTGGATTTGTAGCAGGTTTGTTCATCTCTTTATGTTTGATCGAGTTATATTTTGAATTTTTGTGAGTTGCAGTTGATTATTTACATTATCTGACATCGTAGTTCCTCTATTATCACTTGTTTTTAACCTGTTTTACTCACTGATCCTGCAGTTTTTGTGTTATGTTATTTTATTCTGGGCACTTTCTTTTCTTTGCTACAAATATTAATCTATTTGTGCTTCTAGTATGTGTAAGATATATCCTCCTTGAATGTATCTTTATATCGCAAATTGGTCAGTACTTATTATTATATACTGATGGTATGTACTAAATTCGTTCTCAGCGAAGATTCCCTTTCCACTTACTCAGAGGTTTAGGTCAATGTTACAGAACGGTATTGACTTGAGTACCGTTGACGTCAGCTATGTGAGCAGTCGCTCATGGTACTTGTCCAACTTTATGAGCAAGAAGCTCTTTTATCTCAGCTATTTGAATAATAGTGCTTCTGCATCTACCTTTTTTTGAGATTGTTATTGGCTAATTCCTCTTATGGTACTTTCTTCTTTTCTGTCAGGTATTTCCTCAATCTCTTTGGATTAAGAGGTCTGTTTAGTCTCATTTTGGGAGAAGAAAATGGTGAGTTTTTTGTAAACTTATAAACTATGTGATACTTCGAATTTTATGTTTGTGAATGCTTATTGTCTTCTCACAAATATGACAAAATGCTTGTGGCTGGGAGTTTATCAAATGTGATACCTTGTTGAATACTGGATATATTGTGGAAAATTAACACACTGGTACGATGCAGCTACAGATGATACCCAACGAATGATGCAGATGAGTGGATTTGGTTTTGATCCTTCTAAGGTACACGCTTTTACTGTTTTCTGCTGGCTTTTGAATTTTTTAAGAAGCATTTGCTTATGTAAATATCAAACTAGAATTTACATTGTTTGGTTTTGTAGTATGCCTCCTCTTCACTCTATTTTCATCTTTGCTTATAAATTACCGTTACATGTTTTTTTTGTGAAGTAAATACAGTTCCTTAAACACCTTGAGTGGTGAGTCATTGCTGCACACAGTGCAGGTGCCGGCTAGCTTTAGCTACCTCTTAGCCAACCACCCGTCCTAGACCTTAAAGCAAACCTGTGAACATTCATGTTCCTGTTGGGACTGATTTTTGGCAAGAATCCAAAATTAACCGATGATCAATAATTTCAAATGCATGTGTCTGCCTTGTGCAGGTCAAGAGTAGGTGTTGTATGATGATGCCTTCTCTGTCCATATTTGTGGAATTTTTGGGGTGTCATGCCTAGACGCTTAGTGGCTTGGGCTGCAATATCTTTGCTGCTTGTGCTATGAAGTGAATTAGTAGATTAGAATTGGTGTGTTGATGAAGTTAGGCACATGTTGATTGAGGATGTTTTGATATAATTTCCCGGAAATTGTGGTTATGAGGCCCCTGTTGTGTGTGTTTTGGACCGCCAGGTGCAAACAGAATTTTTTTTTTTAATTCCCATCACTTGGTGGAAATATAAATCAGACTTTTGTCTTGCCTATGCTATATGTAAACTGGATCTTACAATCTCCATTGGTTTTGATGAGCTCCGATTGTTTATCAATGTTGGAATTAATGGATATCTGGTATGGTACTAGAGAACTCAAAGTCGTCCTCTCTCCCTCCCCTTCTTCCTGCCATGAGTGAATTTATGCTGGGACCTTATAGCTTGTGGAGAAACGGCAGCAGGACACTTAAATAAAACTATGATGTTGAGAGGAGATGCCTTATGGCAAGTGGCCATATATGGCTTAATGATTCTAATAGATGAGTCCTAGGTATGCCATATAGGTCTGGACTGGTTTCATTATATACATGAAAACACAAGCCGAAGTAAGCGTTGTTTGGCTCAATTGTCAGTCAGCCTCAATAGTAATGCTTAAATACTAGCATATTCAGGTTTTTGAAGAAGTATGTTTACATCCATCATCCTAAAAAGAATATGAAGGGGAAGAAGTCTGAAGTCTATGGAATACTGAAAGTGATCAAAGTAACTGGTGTCACTCATAATATGAGGAATGATTCTTGTACCGTCATTTAATGTGTTTCCGAACTGCGTAAGCTTGGGAGATTAACTATCAAATGTTAATCAACAGTGATTTTGGATTGTGTTTAATGTCTTTGTTTATAACAAATGCTTGAAAGCAAATATGCTTTTGTACACTGTTTCGGAATTTCTTTTTGGTACTTCACTGATGCTTTCTGTGTATATACATATATATGGTCATTGTGATGGATTGTTTCTCCCTTTCCCTATGAATTCAACATTTTTTTAGTACTCTTGTTCTTTGTATTTGGTGTGCTCTAGGGGATTAAATACTTACACACTTGTATGCTATAGGGAAAGGAGATGATTTTTGTGACTATATGTCGTGATTAAGAATGATACATTTTTCCAACTTTGTCATGACATTGTTTTGTAATACATTTAAGTTATTATGGAAGGACGGGATATGATATTTACTGGCAATTTTTTCATACTTGGCATCACTACACCATTTGAATGTTGGAGTAAGGGCTCCTTGTGCAAACTTCATCGTGAATGAATTCTAATACTTCTCTTTTGCTTTGTTCTGGTCAGAGTTTGGGGGCAGAGAAAGATGGTCTGGACATAGTTCAGCATGAATGGGCCCTACCAAAATTTGAGCAGCGAGCAGAAGCAGTACTGAAGAAACTTGTCAGCTGAACAAGAATACTGAAGCATATGATTTCCTACTCCCGTGTGTTTTTTGCACCATTGGGTTCTCTGATTGTCTTTCTTCTTTATGCAATTCACACATCAGCCCTGTAGTTTGCAAAGGTTTTAAACTAGCAGAGAAACCGGTGAAAATTAACAATTGATAGTTCTCAGTTCGGTGGGTCTCAAGTTCTTGCAGTTTTGTAGAGCCATCCGCAGTCCTGGTTGTAATAACTCTGACAAATGGCTGAAATATTTTTCAATGTACCACTTAATAATTGATCCCATCAAATGTAGCAGCACAATGGTTTTTCCAAGTTTTTATGTATTTGATTTTGATTGAGGTCAGTCGGTTTTAAGCGGACCATCTTGTTACAGACTTGCAGGTGTATCTTATCATCTTAGAAAATCAAGAATAAATGTATTTGATGGAGTCCAAGGATCTGCCATTGGATTGTTCTTCATTGCTAGCAGACCTAAGCTCAAATACAGTCATCGATCTTTGTTTGTGGATGTTCTTATCATGGCTGCATTATTTAATCGAAAAATTGATATTTCATATGGTCATTATAGGGTTTTTGTTATATTTTTTTGCTATTTTGAACTTTGATAAAAGAGAGAAGGGCACTTGGGAGCCTCTTGGTGGGTTGTTGGATAATCACAAAATCAATGATGCGGTGCTAGAAGGTAATGTTTAACCGTGCATGAGCTGATCAATTTAAGGTCGGTTTGTGCCAACGTTGAAACCACCGTTGTCCGGACTGAGTGGTGAAGGGAGCGACACTCGTAATCGTAAGAGAGTGGGTTTTTCAGCTACGGGCCTAGCAAAAGAAAAATTGGTGTAGGATCTTATTGGAGTTTCCCCCCTTTTTAACTAACTATCTGTATTTGAAAAATTGGTGTAGGATCTTATTGGAGTTTCCCCCCTTTTTAACTAACTATCTGTATTTGGTCGTCCAATTTATTTGGTAATAAAGATAATAATGAATAGAAAAGACAATCTACGGTAGAAGAGAAGGTTCCATCGGAATAATTATTTATTTCGCGGTACCTCGTCTCTTTTAATTGGTTTATAGACTCAAAAGTCTAGTCTAAAATGATTTTACCGTATCCAGAATAGTTCAAATGAAAATACAAAAAATTCTCTGATAAAAGAAAAAATCAAAAAATTGATAGGTTTTCCCTGACTTTATCCATGTCAACAAACAATTCGAAATACTTGGATTTTTTTAGAACAGGTCCGAGTCAATCAGCAATAATCATGATTTTCCTACCCCCAGTGGGAAAGGTCCCATGAGCTGCTTCTATTGGTGAAGAAATGACATTGGCGAAGCTGCAATGTGAGGTACTGAAGGACGAATTCTCTCTCTACCAATTAGTAATAGAATTCAAGAGTGCTTTTACTGATAGTTTGAAGTGCTTTTCGTATGTTTTCCCTTTTTTTTTTCCCTGGTTACCTCCCATCCGCTTTTATGCTTCCCTGTCAACTTCTTCTATGATACCACCACAGTCAATTAAATAATAGGTGGTCGCTGGCAGCACATTTAAGAGAATAGAAAGGGAGAAGAGAGAGATGGAGAAGTTAACGGCTTGAAAAAATAGCATTTGAAGATAAACAACCCATAACAAATCAGAAAATTTACCAAAGAAACCACAAAGTATGGCCACCATTCTTGCCAATGAATAAAGAATCACTAAAGCGTGAAAATTTGAAACTATTGGGTATTTCGACTGCAATCAAGGCTCTCTTTGGGTGGATCACCAATTTCATTAGTAGATGAAAGGGTCATCTTGTTACAGCTCAGAGCAGAGCAGAGAGGCCATTCAACAGGGGCTTCCATTCTAGAGTGAGCAAAATATGAATGAAAAATTAACCAACTGTTATAAAAGCTTTCCCGAGATTAATGCATACTAAACAGGATTTTCTTTTGATATGAAAAAATTCATAGCTTCAAGTATGAGAAATATATTCAAATTTTAAGATTGAATTTCATTTAAAATCCAGAATCAAACATGTATCGCCGTCAACCGTCGCTAAGGGTTGGTCCTGTTTGGGGGTGGGGTGGCTTGGGTTGGGTTGTTCGCATGGGTGGCAAGGCCGGCCCATACACAAGGCCACTAAAGTACGGGCTTTAGGCCCCTACTAAATAAGAGACCAAATTTATAAGTCTATATAATGTAGTCTATACCAAATATTTAAACCTATAAAAATTTAGTCAAACAAAAAAACTCAATTAAAATTACAACCAACAAAAAAAACTTAGTTAAATGATTTAAGTCCAAAAGTCTAGCCCAATTATTTAAGTACATTAGACATCACTAATCACTCTCTCTCACACACGTGTTCTCCTTTTGGCTATATTTTTGTTTTCATGTAAAATTAAAACACAAATTAAACTATTTATTTTCATCATCTCTCCCTTCTAATCACGATTTCTATTATTTTTTTTTATCTATTATGAGTACAGTACTTTTTAAAATAATTAAAGACATAAAACATTAATCTACTCGACGATGAGGACTCGCAGAGACTATTATCGTTACAAGATGCTTAGATACTTAGATACTTTGATCTTTTAAATGGAATGAGGCACAATATGGCCAACCTTAAGACCATAAGGATCCCAATTTCATTTTTAGTCCTTAGTTTAGCTTCATATTCTGAGTCCATTTTGAATGGACCAAGTTAAAGGGTCAATGTATTTCACAATTCTAGGTAAAGTCATATAGAGAACCCTAAAATATAACAATATTTTTTTAAGTCTTTCTAAAATTTTATAGAACCCATAATATATAAAAAAAAAAACCTTCTAAAAACACTTAAAAGTAATGACTTCTAGCGTTATAAATAGCACTGTTTATCAAATTTCTTTCACACTTTTTTCCTCCACTCTGACCGTCTCTCTCCAAATTTTTATCTCCCTCCCATTCTAATTGTCTTTCTCTCTCTTTGTCTTTATCTCTAACTCTTTTGTTCTCTTTAAGATCCCAACTTCATAATTACACCAAATTGAAACTAAACCTTTGTAAAATGTCTAACAATTATGAAATTTTTTGTTATCTTTCTAAAATATTGATCGGGGTTTCATGTGAAATTCTTGTTGGGAAGAAGGTGGTTAGGAGTTGTTGAGAAGTCGTTTGAATTCGTCACTGCGGCGCTATCCCACTCTAAAATTTCAGCATCATAATTTCGTTCCCATGGGAATGCAGTCTTAAGTTCTTTGGAAGATGAAGCATGTTGTATCACATCAATTGCCATTAAGATGGAAAAGAAAACCCATCCCCAACCTCCAAGCAATTCAGGTGGATGATTATTTGAATAAACTTCCAATCAAGGCACTTTCAGGTATTGGTCATGTTTTGGAGGAAAAATTGAAAAGGAGGCAAGTTAAAACTTGCGGACAACTGTGATTGATTCCAAGGTTTTCTCTTGTTATAGTTATGATATCAATTCTTTTGCTCGTGTGAGCAAATGCCGAGTAGATGATGATATTTAATAATTGCCTCAATTTTTTTTCTGACTATCGTACCGTGCATCTTCCTGCTGATGTAACGAGTGTATTTTTGGACTAGATTGAGTTTTTGTTAGTACTACCCTTTCACAGGTCTACTTTCGTTTTCTACCTTCCACTGTTTTATCGATCTCGGTTGATTGTACTTTGTACCTTGTCCAAAGTTAAATTGTTCTGATTGCCATGGATTGGTGTCCAATTTCTTTTTTGTTGGAAACTTAGAGCGAAATTTCACCACTAATATTGTTAGTGCTGTTTGTTGGTATTCTACCCTTCATGATCTGTTATGTACCACTATACTACGAAACCATGATATGCTATCAGAGAGAACAACATTATTATGTGGTAGGAACCCCAGCAACCAGAAGTGCCTCGTCCCATCCTTTCTTGAAGAACTCCTTTTTCACCTTCTTAAACGCCATCATAATGTCGTCGACACAATAATTGACTATCTCCTCCTTCGACTGACTCCTAGTCTCCAACTCAGACCTTAATTTGTCCAATTCCTGAGTAAGGGAGGCACAAGTCTGCTCCGACTCTAACACCTTTACCTCGGCCGCAGATGCCAGCTTCTCAGCCTCGGTCATTTCTCGACATCGACAAGCAGGGCCTTGTTCTTGTTGGCGTCATCTTGGTGGTCTGGCTCTCCTTGAAGAGCTTGGTGATATGCGTACCCTAAGTTTCCAGTGTTTTGTCCCGAGTCGCCATCTTCTCCTTAGCCACAACAAGCTCCCTTTGGGCTTTATCTAGGTCGGCGCGAAGTTTGTCGCATTCCTGAACTTTGGCCTGGTGTGTGTGGAAGCGCTCGGTGATGACGGTAACTTGTTGCGCCGCCTAGAAAGCGAAGAAGGGGGAAGTCAGTCACAAAGGTTAAGTTAATAAATGTAAAAATTCAAAAGTGTTTTGAGTTTACCACTAGAGAGTTCTGAATGAGGGGAGCGGAATAGTTGGTTGCTTCCAGACGCCATGTGAATCTCCATGTTGGCGTCAAACTGAAGAACTTTGCTCACGGCGTAGGCGAAGGTGCACCCGTGCCACAACCAATGACATCATTTCTTTACTTGATATTTCTCTCCTCAACTTGAGGATCCCTGTTATGGAAACGGTTGCGGCTTGGTGTTAGCACAATCGGAGTGTCGACAGAAAGGCTGATCACTCGGCAACACTATCCTTGGGATCAGAACTCTAGATGGACGAGTCCGTCCGTGATGAGAGGAAGTGTCCCCGGGCCTCGAATCGCGTCCTCGACTAGCGGCGAGGGCGGCTCTAGCTTTGATCATGTCGAGAGTAAGTCGGGGCTGGTTGGACATGGTGAGCTCTAAGGCGTTTTCTTCCTCAAGGTTTTGAAGAACTTCTAAGTTAGGCCAGTTATCCCTACCGGAGGTGTTTGTCTCGATGTCGGCGGTAGTGGCTTGTGCTCTTACTGCCTCGGCGTCGACGATTTCGCCTTGTGCCCTTGTTACCTTAGTGTCGGTAGCTCGATCGAGTTCTTCCTCCAAGTTCCCTCCGGATAGCTCCCTCCACTTCGTTGGGTCAAAGTCTTGAGGAGTATGGGAAAAAGTTTCTGTATCCCAGCGTGTAATCCAACAACACGTGAGCAGCTCAACCAAGACCATTTCCCACATAGCCCCAAACGATGAAGAGGTCGGCAAGATTGACGAGGTTCCGAGGAGGAGGTGATGACTCGGCGTCAGTGACTCCAGCAAAAAGAGAAGGAATTAGAAGTAAGGACAAATATGCCGAGGTGCAGGAAGCTGAAAAGAGAGAGAGGCCGACGTACTCGCAGTCCGTCAATGCTTGGGACACCACAAATCGGCGTACTCCGGGCCATCTCCTCTCTCCCATTGGCCGCAAACAGGCCCTAAGAGGTGTTCTTCTTTATATATTACATAAGCCTTAAAGTAGATAGCCCCGAAACCCGGAAGACGAGCAAGTCATCCATGTACCTCTTGTTGGAGTCCGGGAGATGTGTCACGAGGTACATGGTAGGGTCTTGGGCTTTGAGGTTGAATCTTTGCTAAGGCATCACTCTCACCAAAATATAGCAGAAGAGAATGTCCTCCAAGCCGAGATTGATATGGAGTCGTTCATTCATGACGATCACTCCCATGATGATCCTAAAAGTGTTCAGAAAATATTACCTCGATTAATGGTAGAGACCACTTATATAATTTGTCCATCTAAATTCATGACATGTGTTCTACAACCGAAGAAAAGTTAGAAAAAATATATTGTATGTAATCCAAATTCCGTACATGAGATGAGCATTGAATTATTTTGCCTACCCGAATAATAATTTCAGATGGCAATTAACCTATTTTGGCGGCAGAAACATAGGATTTTTCGAAGCTTGATTGAAAGTTACTGTAATATAACCACTTATTACGCAACACTTTTACATCTGGACCAGGTTATCAGGTAAAGTGAAGAGAAAAAGAAGAGAATAAAGGTAAATATTTGCCGACCGGTCATGACTGAAGAAAAGAAGTTGTCTCCATAAACCTAAATCATTATTAGGATGGAGTGTTGTTTTCTGTGTGGATTTCATGATCTAGGTTGCTAAAGGTTATATGAACTTTAGATGAATACCAATCTTTTCGAATGCTACTCCTCATACAGTGGTGGCAAGGTGTTTGAAAATGCAATTTGATTTTGTAGGCCTCCCAGCTCCCAACACATATAATTTCATGTTTAAGAAATTTTTTGTGACTAATTGAAGAAAAAAGTTTGTGCGAGTCAACTCTTAACAAAGCGAATATAGATCGACTTTGGCAATTTGAAAACTCTAATCTAAATATCCCCAAAAAGATTATATTCATAGTCTGTAAATGAATCAGATAAAAGTCAAAATGTCTCTGTCCGAATAAATGAAGTAGAAGTCGATTTTAGCAAATTAAACATAAGTACACTCAATTAATTCATCAAATAATTGCATAGGGTGACAATAGATTCGAATATGAATTCAGATTATTAGTCGTAATACCAATATATGTGAACTTAATTGTACTACGTGTGAGGGGTATTGCTTTTGATAATCTAGAAAGAAAACAGTTGCCTAAATAGAGGGTACAGGGAAAAGAAAGGAAGGTGTACAGACTACAGAGAGCTTCCATCATGTTGTGAGGAAAAAGGAGGGAAACATAGAAAGAGATGTAATATAATCCCTTTAGACTTGCTACAATGGTCGGTCCAAGATTGAAGGAAAAGCCTTTAACACTTCAAAGTTAAAGCCCTATTTTCATACGTAAGAATATGCCGAGATGCAATGGCTGTTTTCTTGTTCCCCTACCAGAGAGAGAGAGAGAGAGAGAGAGAGAGAGAGAGAGAGAGAATCAAAATAAAAACAAGAAAAAAATCTTTTCAATGGGTTGTGTTGTGTCGTGTAATGTTTAAGTTGTATTGTGTCAAAATATATTCAATTAATATCTAATTCATTTATAATCTTTGTGTGTCAAATTCGTGTCGTGTGTGAG
This sequence comes from Ilex aquifolium, assembly GCA_951799425.1. Taxonomy (NCBI): domain Eukaryota; kingdom Viridiplantae; phylum Streptophyta; class Magnoliopsida; order Aquifoliales; family Aquifoliaceae; genus Ilex; species Ilex aquifolium. Next base: position 651,835 of record OX637393.1, on the reverse strand, counting down.
ACGTGTTCAACGAGTTTATATTGTACTTACATTGGACTTGTGTCACTTTATTCATTTAACAAATCTGACAAATCTATGTTAAGTTTGTATCAAATGTACAAATCTTGTATAGAATTATCGTGGGATTAGTCTTATGCCACCATTTGATTTCACACTTTCCCTAAAAAAAATTATGCATCCCAAATGAATTTATCAAATGTTACACATTAAATAATATAGTGAAACTTAATGCATCGAATGCTTAATGGGAGTCGATAGAGGTTGGTGGAAACTATTAATCTGATCATCTACACTAATTTGTTATATAAAATTTAATAAATAATTTGATAAGCATGAGAATATTTAAAAAAAAAAAAAAAAAAAAAAAAACAGATTTTACAATAGAAGTATATGAAGAGCAATTAACATTCACCTGCGAGTCCCAAAAAGGGATTTAATCAGCGCCCAAATGATACATTTCGTGGGCCACCACCTACTGGAAATCAGAAGATCGGTGGTGGGGTCAATCAAACCACGTCCGTCCATCGATGATGTGTAACCAAACGTAAGAGCCAACGGACTCTTTTGTCCGATGCTCAACCATACACATGGCATACTACTATTTGCCTGACAACGGTCAAATAGCACAAATCAACTTTGTGGGGTCAACTTCCCAGGAAAAAAACTTTGTGGGGTCCATTTGGTGGGACCTTTCACCGTCCAACTTTCAATCAACTTTTTTTTTTTTTTTTTTAATTTATTTAAAATTTTAGCTTTACAGAGTATATACATCTGGACAACGGGGCAACGAACACTTTCGCACACATCTATTGGCGGGGCATGACAATTTTATTTGATTTTTTCTTCATTGATTGATCACTTTTCCATAACAAATCTGAATTAAATTCATTATGTATAATTTATTTAATCAATTATTTTATTAATACAGGATGAATGATCTATTTTAAAAAAAAAAAGAAAATTTAAAAATATACAAAAAAGATTTATATCCAAACATTTAAATTCTTATAAAAAGAATCACGTGATCAATCAAGGTATGCAGGAATATACTCGTTGGTTAGACATGATTTAAAGTTGTAGTATTAATCATTAACTTGCATACAATTGTGATGTATCAAGTGTAATATTATAAAACTATTAATGAACAATAAACATAGAATATGATGGAGAAAAAAAGAAAGAAAACGTGACAATATATTCATGTGATATCATAATGTATCGCACAATACTCTCTTAACATCTGAAAATGGTGAATCAAGCAAGTTGGTTGAGTCATTTATACACGAATTAGGTGGGAAATAACAGAATAAAAACCCAATATCGTCCTTGGATCTTCTATTACTTTACATAATACGACCAAAATACTCTTGGAAGTTGGAACTTCCCCAATCTAATTAGCATTCTCATGGAAAGCTTTAATTAGGTATATATTTTCCTCGAGATCTGGTCATTGGTGGCATCGTGAGGTGGGCCATGGTCAGACCAATGACTGTGATCCACCGTGGGAAATAGTAATGTGGGTCCCAATGTCACGAGTGTACTACCTGGAAAACCATGTACAGTCGGACCCACAAAAGCAAAAGGCTATGGGGGGGGGGGGGGGGGGGGAGTGTATCAAAAAGTGGCCACCTCTGCATTTGGATGAATTTTGGTGACCCGACCCTTTTGTCAGTAATGATCTGGAACTTTCCGATTCCAATTACCCTTTATTTCTTTTACTATTTTTTTCAAATTTCACTTTTTTTTTTGGATAATTAATTTAAATCTCTTAAAAGTTATTATTCATTGTGAATTTAGGTAAGATTTGAAAAATTAAGCAAGTGTCCCAAAATTCATGTCAAAACTTAGAAAATCAACTGAGTATTCATCGGTATAAGATGAAAGATTAAATTGAAAAGAATTATAAAAATTTAATAGTCAAATCAAATTGGATTCTAATATCACAAGGTCGGTCCCATCCCATTGAATCAAGCCTAGTCCCGATTGTTTGGCTTTTGGGTTATGTCCACACATCAAGTGATTAATTTTCATGTCATGAAACATTTTGATTTGACTACAATAGTGAATGTATTAAACCTGACCCTACAATAAACAGGTAAAAGTATTTTGTGCTTTTACCCCTATATATACAAGGTTGTTTTTTATTGCAAAATGGAGGTTGCGGATTTGAATTTCGTATACAAATTGTATACAAACTTTCTACATATGAGAGAGATTAAGGATTCTGGATCCTCTCTAATATATATTTTTTTTCAATTTCCTTATTGGCACATCATTTATCATTAATGAGTGAAGAATCCACTTGTATACAATGGGCCTCACTTGAATGGATGATAGATGATGTGCCAAGACGAGAATTGAAGAGAAAATGTATTAAATAATATCTCATTTCAAGATAAAGTTGTACATATATGTATATATCTGATGTGCCCACAATATAAATTTTATTTCTTATATGCTTTCCCTAAAGCAAGAGACTATCTTGGGGCCTAACTAGTTATTAAAAGGGTATTTACAAAGATAATGGCAATGGTCGAATGGAAATTTTAGAACATGAAAGCATGATAGTCTTAGTCACCTTAATGCCCTACTGAGCAAAACACAGAATAAACCACTCAAAAGAAAAAAGATATAATGGCTATCATAAATGGCCTCCACCATGTGGCAATGCCACTCCACTAAAGTTTAACAAAGAACTAATAATCTAAAGAAACTCAACAATAAATACTATATTTTTTTGTAAAGTAAAAACATTTACAACTAGACATGCTAATCTCTTCTTTATGGAAGTGATGTGAGATGTAAGATTCTTTAGTGCTCCTATTCCTCTACCATTATTTCTATGCCCTTTTACACCTCTATATATAGCTCTCATATGGACCATTTCTCTTCACCTCACTCTCACAAACACTCTCTGTCTTCCTTCCCTTTCCAATTCTTATATTCTCATAATCCAAGTTTTGTTTCACACTTTCCTTTGCTTTCCAATGGCCACTGTTGAGGTATCTAATAATTTGGCCTAATTAATGTTTTTGGCTTTCATTTTGAGTCAGAGTTTGTGATCTGCTCTTATGGCAGATCATATCAGCATTCAAGCTACTTAGTGTGTATCTGTGTGTGTAAATATATATGTATGCTCTCCTTGATTTCATGGTGATGAAAATGTTGTTGGGAAAACACAGTTACTAATTTGAGAAACACCTAGCTAGTTCTCATCAATAGTATTTCAGTCTTTTTCTGCATCGATCGAGCTCCAACGATGAATTAGACCACATGTTGGTCTTTACTGATCAACCACTTAAATGTCGGGATAATGCTTGTTGACTTGAGTTTATAGTGTTTGATCCTTCTAATGGTTTAATACTATCAAAACTAGATGCTTTCAGATTATAGAGTGGTTAATAACAACAAACACACGTTATTCAAAATGTTGCTCAAATAACTTGAAGATGATTTAATCTATATTTAGCTCATCTGATAATTGACAGATAATTACAAATTACTTGTTCATCCAAATTGAAAACTGGATCTTTCAGGTTGAACCAGTGACAGAGAATGTTACAGCTGTGGTCAGCACCATCCCGGAAACACCCAAAGAAGAAGAAGTGGTTGTGGTTGCGCCACCTCCACCAGCTCCCGAGCCGGTGGCTGCAGAACCAGCTGAGGAAGTAATAGCAGATGCTGCGCCAGCAGAGGAACCAGCTGCTTCTGAAGCTGAAGCTCCAGCTAAAGTCGAGGAACCAAAAGTAGTAGCAGAAGAGGAAGTGGCAGAGAAAACAGAAGAAACCACTCAAGAGGTTAAACCAGAGCCTGTTGTTGAGGAGACCCCAGAAAAAACTCCTGCCACCACCAATGAACCGGAAGCTCCTGCTCCAGCTCAGGAACCGGAAGCTCCAACTCTGGCCAAGGAACCGGCCACTGAAGAAGAGAAACCAGCTGAATCTGCTAGCACAGACGATGTTCCTGCTGTGAAGACTGAGGAATAGACATAGTTGAACTAAGTTGGGGTATTTAAGATGTTTTGCATGTGAAAGTCGGTTGTTTTTGGATTTCTAGTTTTGTTTGTTTTTTTAATTATGGTTAAAATTAAGTTTGAGGTTTGTTTGGAACGATGGAATTTATGTTAGTCCTTGGGGTCCATGTTAGGAAGAAAAGAGCACTATGATTATGAGCTACACAGGAGGATTTATTGATCCAAGAGGGTTAATTTGATTGGTATGGTGTGATGAGATGTGGTCTCTAGGTTTGAAGAATCATATCATATTTTGAACTTGTTTTTGTTCTAGTAATAATAAAGACTATATTTATGTATATCTGATATGCCCTGGTGAGAGTGTTGCACTTGGAATTTTAGTATCTGGGCTATTCTTCACTTCTTTTACATAAAACATGTAATTATTGGAATAAACAATTCCGAGGGATTGACGAGGTTTGATCATGTGATCTATTGACGTAATTTTTATCTCCAACTTGTGTTCTAGTTCTGCTGCCACTACCAAAGGATACTTTTCATCAAGTGTGAAAATTCCAACCCAATGAATAAAACCACTTTTGGTGCTAAAACAGAGTCAAATGTGGATTGCTTGTGTCTATTGATTGATTTTAGGTGAGGATTTGCTTGCTGCCTAGAAAAGGACGCTCGCTAGCAGCCCAATGGATACATTAACCAAAACAAAGATCGAAAATTACAAGAACATTTCAACAGTTCGATTTGGTCCTATATTTTATGTATAATACAATACAAGAACATGTAAATGCAATTGGTGAATATAAATTGTTGCACATTGCTATTGCATACAGTGAATATCTGACCTGCATCAACCCCTTTTATAGAACCAAAACAGAATTAATGCAATCATTCACACACAAAAAAAAAAAAACTTCAAGTTCAACAATAATTAAATTAAGAGGAAAGTGTCAACAATTATAAAAGCAGTAAAGTCGTAAAATTATGACAATAACCCTATTTTTTTTTCTTCTGATTCACAGTAGACAACACAAGAATTATAGTTATAGTTAAAGAAGATCACAGCGCCAAAAGCCAAGCTCCAAGCATTCTTATGGTTCATATGCATTCTGAAAGTATGTTATTAATGGCAAAATCTCTTCGTCAATTAGAGCACGCCATTCCATTGATACACACCTGCAACGTAGAAAAGATTTAACGGGCACTCTCTGGAGTATATCGATGATCAACGACGTTGGAAGTTCCGACGCGGCCATCGTCTTCTCGTCTATTACAGCACACCATGATTTCGATACACACCTGAAACGTAGGAGAGGTTTCGGTAACAGTCGCGAGAGTATTTCCGCGGTGATCAACTCTGCTGGAAGGTCCGACATCCTTCCCCCTCTCGTGCCGTTCTAGGGTTTTTGGAGAAAAAAGATGAGTGGAAGAGTGATAATCAGATTAGACAACGAATGTTACGAGCTACCACGTTCACGCATGCCGCGGGAATCATATGCAGTTTACCCCTTTCTTCCCTCTTATATTTGATATTAGGGCTTACCCGTGTCAGTCGAGTACAGTATGACTCGAATGTCTGGAATGATTTTGAGATGAATATTAATTACTATTTAAAGAGGTGTTGATGACCGTTAATAAATTTATTTAAGACCTTTAAATGAGTTTATTAAAATTTATCCTATTTTATATTATAAAATCTAATACTAATTTAGTATTAATTTAATGAATTGACTTTTAATAACTTGATGAAACTGAAGGCCGATTTAGTATTAATTTGATTAATTTGAATTTTTAGATTGATAAAATCAAATGATAATTTGATAAAATAAATTTTAAATTGATGAAAATAAATCTTAATTAGGTGTTAATTTATAATTAATAAAAAATTAATTATATGTTTTGATGAAATGAAGTGAAAGAGATGGCCAGATCCCAGATGGGGAGGTGGAAGAGAGAGATAGGGTGATGGCGAGAAGTGGGAAAGGGTTAAAATTGGTATTTTGAAAACAATTGATTGTGACTAAGCACTAAGGAGTATGAATGTAGTGACATACGAAGAACTGGGAATGCAGTAAAATTTTAGAAATAAAAGGGTGCCGTTGCAAGGGTGTCATCGTATTTAGGTTTATTTATAGGGGTGCGGATAAAATTTACATAAAATAAAAAAGACACCCTTTTCGTACTTATTTTCCCAACTAACAAACAACACATACCATACAATACAATACAATAACTTTCGAGAGAGAGAGAGAGATAGAGCACCAGCTACGTTACCGGAAAACGGCAACAGCAGCAAGAAAATGAAGAGTCTGTTCAAGTCGAAGCCCAAGACCCCTGCTGACCTTGTTCGTCAGACCCGTGATCTCCTTATATATGCCAACCGGAACCCGGATACTCGCGAAACCAAGCGCGAAGAAAAGGTTCAATTTGTTTCCACTTATTTGATCCTTTTTTTGTGCGAATCGTTGTGCATTTAGAGGTTTTCTTACTTTTGCTAGAATCTGTATGGATTGAATTTTTGAATATGGGTATTTGGTCTTCAAACTTGATCGAATTTTGAACCTTTTTTTTTTTTTTTATTATATTAGGAAATTGGGTTGAAATTTACAAGGAAATTGGGTTGCAAAAGGGGGAATTTTATAGAGGGTGAATGGACTATATAATATATGAATCCCAAATGTAGGAACTTGGTATTTTCAGAGCCAAATGATAGTTTTTTGAGCTTTGCTTTATGTAATTTTAAATGACTCTTGGAGTGTAGTAGTTCTTTTACATCAATTCTTGTCGTGGGGATAGTTATTTACTTAGACTGGTTCAAATATAGTTGTAATGATGAGGGTTGGCGGCTGTGTACTCTGGTTTAACATTCATATCCGTTGGTCTAGTAACATTGCTATGTTATTTGTGAAAGGTAAGACTTCATCATCAAACGTATGTTGAATTCCAAAGGAGGATGTATGTACGGAATTGGGTTTCTGAAATACGCTGCCTTCCCGTACACTCCCATTGTGACCAGAAATTGGCTATATAAGTTATTATGGCATACTTCTAGGATCATTAGCTTATGCATTTTTAATTGTCTATTTTACGTCATGTGCAGTTGATGGAGTTAACTAAGCTTATACGGGAGTTAAAGTTAATCCTTTATGGGAATAGTCAATCTGAGCCAGTTTCGGAAGCTTGTGCACAATTGACTCAGGAGTTCTTTAAAGAGAAAGAGAACACGCCACGTCTATTGATTATTTGTCTTCCAAAGTTGAGCTTAGAGGTAAACATGGACTGGATCTCTTACTGAGTGCAATCAATTTATTTGGTGTCCATGATATAGTTTGTCAGATTTTATTAAGTGTTTTTTTTGCCAGTTTCATCTAACATAGTTGAGGGTATCACCTCTTGCAGGCCCGTAAAGATGCTACTCAGGTTGTTGCAAATCTGCAAAGGCAACAAGTTCAGTCACGGCTGATTGCTTGCGATTACTTGGAAGCAAACTTAGATTTAATGGATATATTAATATCAGGGTAAGCTTCTATAGGAAGAGGCTTTGGAAGTTCATGGTTTTTAATTTATTCCAATCTCTCTTTTGACTGGTTGAGTTCTATTTATTACTTGGCAGACATTGTTATACTTGGTCTGATGACGTTGGGAACTTTTACTCTCTATGTAATATAGATTGGCTTTCATTATTCTGTGTTGTTTAGTTACGAGAACACGGACATGGCTTTGCATTATGGTGCAATGTTGAGGGAATGCATACGCCATCAGAGTGTTGCGAGGTGAGCCAAATGATCCTAGTCTATCCATGTTTTGTGCTTTGACTAGATTTATGCTCACAGATAGGATCACAATATGACGTCGTTTCATTACTGTCAGACAAATTAAACCAGAGTGAAAAGAATGGTAGCAATATCTAGAATCTCTTGATGATATTATTCTGATTCCTCATATAATTTAGAATGGTGGTTGAAGGTTGGAGTAATGATCCTGTTCTCCCCCCCCCCCCCATCTAACTTAAACTTATGTCTTATGTAGTATTTTTCTAACCTTTGCAATTTTTTTATTCGTTTGACAGGTATGTCTTAGATTCGGAGCATATCAAGAAGTTTTTTGATTATATACAACTCCCAAATTTTGACATTGCTGCTGATGCTGCTGCAACATTCAAGGTGGAGTACGCATGATAGAACTGATGGCTAAATAAATATACTCTCCTCCCTCCCTCCCCCCCCCCCCCCCCCCTGGGGTGTTTTACCTCTTGTTGACCAATCTGCCATCAAAGGATAGCTTTTGCTTTCATCCTATGATATGCCACATATGTTGGTTTTGATGAGTAAAATGTCATTCAAAAGCATCTTCTACCATAGGGACAAAACCCATATATGCCCAAGGTATGCAAAAAGAGCCAAGCAAGTTACATATAAAGCTAATAACGAAACCTCTCCCAAAAAGCTTTATAAAAGGAACACTGCTCTGTAGAATACTGGCACCATGATTAGGCATTTTTCTTGTGATGGTTGACCAGCTAGGGTGGAACACTTGAATGCAATTTTTGAACACATAGTTTGGAATGGAAATTGTCTGCTATTTTGTCTTTTTCTTTTGTTTTAGGCATGTGCTATAGCTCTAGCATCAGCATGATTTGTTGTACATTTTTTTCACAGGAACTCTTGACAAGGCATAAATCAACTGTAGCTGAATTTCTTTCGAAAAATTATGACTGGGTAAGTAGCTGTTTTAGTCCATTACGATTTACGAACATGTTTGTATATGTAATTTTTTATGTCTATGTATGTCAATGCACACGTTAAGAAGCATTTATGAGGTCCCAGTGGAAAGAGCAAATTAAAGCTGCATGAAAGCACTTAAACTATATCACAGACAAGAAATTGGATATCGTTTATATTTTTTGATGCACATGGCATGATGTCAGAAAATATTATCCTTAACAGTATCGTAATGACATATATGTTCTGAAAAAGGAAATATAGATCTTTGTTCTGAGAAAAGGGACAATCTTAAAATATATTGTTTGAATTATTAGTATTTTAGACATCTTCCTAATTTGATATCCTTCAGCTCGCATCTGTTCTGAACAAAGCTGCCTCTACTATTTTTTTTTGAATTATTTTATGCTTAAGATGTGCAAGCTACTTTACGATCTTTGTTGATATTTGCTAAACTTTTTTCAAATGCTTAAGATAGCCATAAATTGCACTATTATGAGCTTCTAGAATAATAAGTTATTAAGATTATGGTGCTGTTTGATGAAGTTTAATCTAACATTTATAAGAAACCTTTGCATGCCAACCTTTTTTCAACAATATAATCACATAAAGGTAGCTGCCAGTGAACTTCAATGTTGCTAGGAATGTGCTTATTAACTGGTTTGCCATTTTTATGTTTTTTTCCACCTTGTCAAGCATTACTTGATATTCTCCACAAACCATTGGGAGTTAGTTTTTTGCAGAGTATAACTCGAAGCTGCTTGAATCTACCAATTACATTACCAGACGGCAAGCTATCAAGGTAGGACAAAAATTGAGTTTTAGTTCTGTCACCCACATTTTGGGTGCTCCAAAGATATGTTTATTACTTGCTATAAGAGAAAAAATATTATAATTCCGCCTTCTACTACAGTTGCTATGCTTAAAAAAACGCACATATAAGGAGAGATGGACTTACCATGTTCGAACAATCATCCAAATTAGCCCCTTCTCTTAAGTGGTGAACTGTCATTATATATACTAATGTAATTTATTTTTGTTAGTAAGAGTCATTCGAAAGTCAAACAATTTCTATACTTTGTGGCATTGTTCATGTATTTTGGAACAAATAAAATTCTAAGGTAAGAATGGTGGAAGAGGAAATACTAGCGGTTACTTGACCATTCTTATGTGTTTTGTTACTAAATTGGATAATTTCTGTTTCGTCGTACAACTCAGAATAGAGATTTCTGCTACTATAGGGTTTGTCGGTTTTTCTTTCTCGAACATTAACTCTCCCTACACCCTTTTGACCCTAGAAAGAAAAACGGAAATAAGGATTTGAATAAAAGGCATGTTTTCCGAATTTGATAATTACCTTTGATGAGAGGAAGTCTTGACTCCTAAGAAGGGAGAAATTTATATTCAGACAAACCCTTAGCCAGTGCTTCTGCACTAGGCTATCTCAAATATTGTTTAAATAAGTGATGTAGATGTATATTCTTGTTCAGAGTGTGAAGGATATCTTATACACAAAGAGTATAGACAGTCTCTAAATTGTCTGGGTTTTAGAGGCCATGTAATGGGGAGCAAGTTTGTATAACATGACTATTATCCTAAAATCATTTGGAACTGGAACTTTACTGTATTCATGTGCATGATGATTATACTATTTTTCCATAGCCCTTGCCTTTGTCAGAGGGTTGATGTGGAAGGTGAGTAGGTGACAGTACTCAGATTTACTACTGTTGAATTGGTCAGTCAATTATTGTTTGCAGCACATGTCATCAATCTCACCTTTTTGTTAAGTGGCAATGCATTCTCATATAAACGTGGGATTATTAAATTATATCTGAACAAGCCTCTTTGATGGTTACAGCTATTGGGTGATATCTTACTGGATCGTTCAAACTCAGCTGTCATGATGCGATATGTAACCTCTAGAGACAACTTGAGGATTCTTATGAATCTTCTAAGAGTATGATGCTCTTCCTTTTCGCTTGATTCTTATGTCAATACCTCTGCTCCTTCCCCTCAACCTCTCTTTCTTTCTTTGGCTTCCTTCTCTCATAACCAAAGTAAAGAAAAAACCTTGTACATAGCTTTTAGGGTGGAAGATGTCATGGTTATTTAATATTAAGGCAATGAATGCATTGTCACTCTTCTCTTCTTGTTTCTCTATTGTAAGTGATGATGACCCATGTATTTCCCTCGTGGTCATCTCTCAAAAAATGGGAATTTTAGACAAGATAGGTATATTGAAGATTCAATCTAGTTTGTATTATTGTTTCATGCTAAATGGTAGATTTCCTCCTTTGGCAGGAGTCAAGCAAGAGCATTCAGATTGAAGCATTTCATGTTTTCAAGGTACCATATCTTGATTTTATACATGCTCATATGTTTGGATTAGTTGAAGGGCCAAGTGTGCCCTTTAGTTCTTTTTTTTGGACTTGTTGGTTCTCTCTGATCAAGAATTTTGAATTTGCAGTTATTTGCTGCCAATCAAAATAAGCCCCAAGATATTGTTGGCATCCTTGTCGCAAATAGAAGCAAGCTTCTTCGTTTGTTTGCCGATTTTAAGTTAGATAAAGGTAGGGTAGTAAGATATGCATTTAAATTAATCATTTGTGTAGGCTGTTTTGGCATTGTACTTGACTGTTTTGATGGTTGTGGCGCAGAGGATGAACAGTTTGAGGCAGACAAAGCCCAAGTTGTCAGAGAAATCGCTGCTCTTGAACCCAAATAGCGTCCACGAAGGCTGCTTAATCATTTGGATTAGCGGTCATGGTAGTGTTACACGATGTAATCTCTGTAGGGTGTGTTTCATTTTATAACTAATCTATTTGTGAATTAATAGGTCTTATAGTCCCTCCTGGTCATGAAGGCACTTATTACTAAAAGCCCTTTGCTTTTTCTTAATATGTTTTCTACTTCTTTTTTGAGCTTGTGTAGAATCTATTGTCGAGCTTATGCATTTCAAATATGAATATAATCTAGCAGGAGATAGGAAGAAAGTAGATGAAAGTGGTTTTCCACTAGTGTAATTCTGTACATGGCAGGTACCAGTTTATCTGTGCTGTGCATGATGCAAACCAAGCAGCTATATGTAAATAATGGATTGCTTTGAAGCTTGTGATTTATGCCTGATTTGGTGAACATTTCTGCATGCCAGTGCCTCAATCAAATCAACTCAGAAAATTAGTGTTGTATTCTTCTTTTGAAACTCAAATGTCTTCTATTTTGGGTAAATCTGATAAATATCTCCTAAACTATGACTCTTAATTTAAATTATTTTAATTTATCATTTGAAGCATGTAATTTATTTTAATCGATCTCTTTCAAATTGTTTTATTTAATAATTAATCTTGATAAAATCTCCCTTATTTCTGGATTAATTTGAATTGAAGTTCGATTCAATGGATATACACGATCCATCTAAGATTCGGCCCTATCATCATGCATGACACCTCGTGTCACCCATGTGCTTAGTGGGACTCTTTTAGAGATTTTAGAAAATAATAATAATAATGGTGGTGGTGGTGGGGGCAAGATTGACATTCTAATAACAAGTTCTATGTTGGCTAAGCATATTATTCTAGTTATTCTCTGAATAATACACTACTCAGTAGCGTAAGCATCTTCAGGTAGAATTTGAGTGTCTCAATTTCAAAGTAGTTCAATTGGTAAAGATAGGCGATCCGTAAATTCAGTTCTAACTTAGAATTTTGGTAATTTTTTAGGGGTTAAGTCAATACTTTATTCTCGACATAGATGATCTGTTTTTAAACGGGCCAAAAAAAATATTAATCGAGGTACACATAAGTTAGCTAAACCAAACTAGAAAAAAAATTAGTGTATAAGTAGGACTGTTAAACAAGTCAAACTTGAACATTTTTTTAGGCTCATTTATGTGTAAATAGTTAAACGAGTCAGCTCGTTTATGTGTAAATTAGGCTTAAATTAGACTTGTTTATGTATAAATTAAATTTGAACAAGGCTCGAATTAGTCGGTCACTTTATTCCAATAAATCCCCAATATAATATTGGAGTTCGTTTTGTTCTCTCGTGCACTAAGTGAAAAGCTGAACAACAACCAAAACTCATTCTTTATACTCTCTCTCTCTCTCTCTCTCTCTCTCTCTCTCTCTCAATTAAACAATGGCTGAAAACAGTAGGATCCCCCATCGATCCCTTTCGGCTGCATTAATGTTTTGTGTGATTGAATGAATTGTTATCTGATTTGATTCTGTGGTTTTTAGGTTCAGTTGAAGAGTTTCTTGCCGTTGCTGTGGATGCAGCTAAGAAAGCTGGAGAGGTAAATCAAATTCCAAAAAAAACCCAATTTCACCATCCTCTGCTTTTGTTCATTCTCTTCCTCAAATTGACCCAATATCAGCTTCATTCAATTTTTCTGAATATCTTTTCACAAAAAAAAAAAATTATTTTACAGATTATCCGTAATACATTTTACCAGACCAAGCAAGTGGAGCAAAAGGGCCAGGTATTTTTAGTTTTTCTACCGGAATTGTATGCTTGTGTGCTAGTGTGTGTACATATTTTTCAGTTATTATGTCAGTTTTTGGGTTTGAAATCCGGTAATCTGCTATACTTTTGAATTTCAAAGTCCAGAGTGACTGGACCTTAAGGATTTTGGTGGTGGTGGTGTTATTGCTGCTGGCTATAATATACTACTTATGACCTGTGGAGGAAATATTTAGTGTAATACAATCATTTTAAATACAGGATCATTTTTGGTGTAACACAAACCTTTAGTATTATTAATACAGTGAGTAATTGGTAAGACATGTTAAATCTAATGACAAGGAACCAAAGTTCTATTCATTCACTTTTGATGTGTGCTATGAGGTTTGGTAATTAACAGTTCTTTTGTGCTTTATTCGTTTCCCAATGCCAGGTGGATTTGGTCACAGAAACTGATAAAGCATGTGAAGATCTCATATTCAGTTTCATCAAGCAGCATTTCCCTAAACATAAGGTTCATTCTTGTTTCTTTTGGCTTGCTGTATATGCTTGATGAAATTTTATGGTTGGTGCTCAATATGTTAGTTATTTGTATTTTCTAAGACCTATATTTCATTTATTTATTTTTTTAATTTTTTTGTCCATCTTAGTACATTGGGGAAGAAACCACTGCTGCTTGCGGCACGACAGAGTTGACTGATGAACCGACTTGGATAGTTGATCCTATTGATGGGACAATTAACTTTGTTCATGGGTACTCATGAAATTCTTATGCCATGTTCATATATTGTTGGGAATTTATCATTGATCAGCCATTAAGTCTCTCTAGTTGAGTTCTTGCAATGATACAATGGTTTGCAGGTACCCCTTTGTGTGTGTCTCCATCGGGCTTACAATTGGAAAGGTTCCCACAGTTGGGGTAGTTTACAACCCAATTATGAATGAGGTGAGCATTTTTATGTTAGAAGTATGTATAACTGACCTGAATCACAGGCATAGTCTGTGGATGATACATTGTCCAAATGAATTGGTACCTTAATGTTGCTCATCCAATTAATCACTCAAGGTACCGAGTTATGTATGATGTTTACAACTTACTGGCTTACTGCCATGAGGAACATCCTTATACATGGGATGGGAATCCTCGGATTTTATTTGTTACCAAATGACACAACCGTTTGGCTGTTTGTTCTCCCTCTCCCCATGTCTTGTATAGTTGTATCGATCTGGTGGAGGTTGGGCGTTCATTTGGCCATTTGCAGTGGCGGCTCCAGGAATTTTTCCAAGTGGCGTAATTCAAACTTTCTTTGCCATGGCTTGAATTGCGTCAGGCCAACCTCCATGAATGAAATTATTGATCAAAAAGTATTTAATTTTAACTCGATGAGATTTTCCTTAGTTGCAGAAACCCTAACCATAATTTATACAATCAGAAGCCTAAGTCCATCAATTTCGTCTCAATTTCATCCAAATCTCTTATTTGGGTATGATATTTTGTCTGCTAACATCTTCATTAAACCAATTATATCTGATTTTAATGCCCAAAAATCCATTTTATTAAAAATATTTTCATCATATAAGTAAAAGCAAACCATTTATTAATATTTCCAGAAACATCTCATGCATAAGCTTCACCCCAAAATTTAATGTGTCGACTGATACGACTTGCCACCAGGTGGCCCCAACCCTGGCCATATTTTGGGAACCAAACAAATTCTGTTTTAGCAACTGTTACTGGAGTTAAATAAGTTGTTCTGGCTAATGGTATGTAGCTTTTCACTGGTATTCATGGAAAAGGTGCTTTTCTTAACGGAAACCCCATCAAAGGTGAGTTCATTTTATATTTAGTCTGACTCTCTTTGAATGTGAATTGAAGCCATAAATCTCTAACAATTCCATATTATGTTCTGATGCTGCAGTTTCTTCTCAATCCGAACTGGTGAAGTCCCTCCTTGCTGCAGAGGTAGTTATTTTACATATTTGATTGCATAGTGGTCAAAATTTTATGGTAACTGTTAGACCTCTCCCTCCACCATTAGTGCAATACGGCATCTATTTCTTCATTCAAGATCACATTTTTTCATGTGAACTTGAAAAAAAAAAAATTCCATTTAAGGATACCTGAAAAGAAGTGTCACACAAAAAAACTTTTTGAATTTCCGGTCAAAAGAGATTTCCCTAACGAAAAAGCCTTTAATGCTGCCATTGGGACAAATGACAAAGAGCAAATAGTAGCATCATGTTCTGGCTACATTATTCTTCTCGTATTGATCCAAGTTTTCTATCTCTGCCTGCAAAGTTACAAAGTTATGTTATCCCTCTATGGAGGTTTAACTATTATGTTCAACCACATATGCTGAGCGCATTTCTTGCAAATTATTCATCAATTTCAAACACATGCATTCAGTTGTGTGACTTGTACTGGATACCTGCCACATCTGTAGGCTACTTTATTTACTTTACTGGGTGCTTTAAGAATTTAAGTATGTTGCTTCTGGTAATAGGGGTGTAATATTGCTTGTATTGTAGAAGTAATGACTGCAAATGATGTTATCTGTTAGAAGAGAGAAAGTTCATGAGAAAATTGACAACTTACATTGCTCCCACTTATTGTACAGTGGTCACATGGACCTTCTCACTTTGACACTTGACAACCAGCTTCCTGCATCTGAGCAATGTGTCATAGATTTCATGTTATGCACTTTTTTTTTATTTCTTGGTACTAATTTCAAGGAATCACACTTGGGGGTGAACATAAATGAACTAAGCGCTCTAAAGTTTAACTTTCTGATGTTACTTGTAAGAAGCTAACAAGGTCTGATGTGTCTGAAAGAGCAGGATATACCAAAGCGTGATAAGGCCACTATTGATGCCTCTACAAGTAGAATTAATAGCTTACTTTTCAAGGTAAAACCAGAACTTGGGTGGAAGCTTTATTTCCATGGATAAGTTTTGGCAAGCCATACTAGAAGTATCGTTTTCTCTTGTGATCAGGTGAGATCCCTTCGGATGAGTGGCTCTTGTGCATTGGATCTTTGTGGGATTGCATGTGGAAGGCTTGATCTTTTTTATTTACAGGGATTCGGGGGGCCTTGGTATGTCTTTGTTTCTATTACTTGACTAAAGGGTCGTTTGAAATGATCAAAAAGTGGAAGGATGGAAAAGTGGAGAGATGAAAAAGGTAAAGAATTGATAAAAACATCATGTTTCGTCTGGAAGGAAAAGTTGAGTGATGGGTCATCCTTCCATCCCTCCCTTAATCTATCCTCCCAATGGAAAAGTGGAAGTAAAGTTAACCACGTGTGTTGAAATATTTGCTATTTCTTTTTAATATCCCTTAATATAAATATTCTACTAAATATAATGGATAAGTTTATTTCATGATAAAATACTTTTTCTTTCCTTTCACTTTTTCATCCATACCAAACATGATAAAATCTCTCTCCTATTTTTCATCCCTCCTACCAAACACAACAGAGGGAAGGAAGGTTTCTTATAGAAAGTGGACCCTCCTACTTTATTTTTTTCCACTTTTCCATCCACCCTACGGAACGAACCATAAAACCTGACATAATTTACGGTTGACATGCTTTGCTCTTATGCTCAGGGATGTGGCAGGTGGTGCTGTGATTGTTAAAGAAGCTGGAGGACTTTTGTTTGATCCGTAAGTAACACTTTTGTTTTAGACTGTGAATCCAATGTAAAGAGAATGGATTATATAGATTTGCATTCTGTGGGCATTCAGTAAGTGATAGTTTAATGAATAATTATTGATATGTTCAGAACTGCACAACTACTGGCAAGGAAGTCATCTTGATTTCCTTTATAGACTAACCTCATTCACCCAAATTTTTTTGAAGGAGTTTGCTTACGTCAAAATTGTGATTTTATTTTGCTCCAGATCTGGTAAAGATTTTGACATCACATCTCAGCGAGTTGCAGCTTCAAATCCTCTTCTGAAGGATGCATTTATTGAGGCCTTGAGGCAATCAGAATGAGAGAAGAGGGAACTAGAAAAGCCTGGATTTAGCCATGTTGTTATCTCTGTTAAGAACGAAGCTATAAGTGTACTAACTCCATCTAAAAGGTCAAGAAGCACAATTAGTGAAGCGATATGAGTTGATTATCGTGATTCTTCCAGTTGACATTCTGCCTTATGAAGTGCCAACTGTTTTGTAAAATCCAATTGATTTTACAACTCTTATAATAGGAAATCAAAGTTTTCTACATTGTGAAACCTATTTATGTATGATTATGAAGCTTCGAGAAATCTTTCCCATTTCCTCTTGCATGTTGTGTAGTAATTGAAGTCCATTATCTAATTCTTTTTCTTTCTTTTTATGCGTGTGAAATCACGCCAGAAGAATCATCTTGATTGGGTTATTCATTGCCCGTGGGAATTGTCTTGTACATCCCTCTAAATTGTTTTGTGCATCTCTCTAAATTATTTTCATATTACAGTAGCTCCTGGAAAGGATCAAAACAAGCATCGAATCCTACAAGCATGAACTTTGGAAAAGTTCTGTGATATACTATCTACTGGGAGTGTTTTAATGCCTTGATTTGCTATGGAACATTTTGAGAAGTTACTAAGATATCCTTGTCAAACCATTGAAGAATGCTTGCCTCCTCTAGCTTTGACAAGTCCAGTCTAGTTGTGAACTTGATCTTGAAGCACACTGTTGGAACAGAGACAATTTTAGTCCCTTAAAATGAATAGAAGTTTTAGAAATGCGGTTCTATCTTAACGGTCAAATGACACCCGTGATGATTTAGTCAATGTAGTTTCGAGTCTCCCTCCTCCATCGATGTTTATGAATAGAACTTGTGTAGGTTCATTTAGTTCTACTTTGTGCCATATTCTGTTCTGGTTTCTCACCAGCACCCACACAAAAGGATTTGGAGTACTATCATTTTAGTTGTGTCGTTGAACATCCTACTTAAGGAGCAACTACAAAACTACTTAAAGCACAAGACCAACAATTGAAAATGCTCATATATAAGATTGTAAGGGCCAATGAAGCATAAATAATAAGCAAAATAGAACTGATATTGACTTGCATGTGTAGAAAATTTTCTTGTAAGAGTTCACTTTTGAACTTAATTTTAACTACACAGGCATTTAATGATGATTTAGGAAGCTAAATAGAGACACTGCTGCCTATACCACAAAAGAGTATTAACTAACTACACTCTGCTGTGCACAATTGGCACCGTTTCAGACGACTTCACTTCCTCCATTGCTGCGTTTTGACACCACCTCTTCGTTGGTAGATTTGTTCTCGAAGTACCTCTTGCAAACTTCTAGAGTAACCAGAGTGAATAACAAGGCCCCGAAGATGACATAGTACGCAATCTCCCAACCCTTCCCAGGCTTCAAGATCTTATATCCGATGAACACATTGGCAATACCCAAGGAGAGGACTACGTATCCCACATAGTGATGGTAGAAATTCCAGTAAGATCTGTACTTATGGTCCTTATGGAGTCGGAGACGCAAAGCCAGGACCTGAAGTATCCCGAGAAAGAAGATGGTGGTTCCAATGGCCATATGGTTAGTATGATGGACACCAGAAGACATGAGACGAAGTGCAAGACCAGTTGCCCATCCCACCACACCGATTAAGAAGGCCAAGCACTGGCACGAAACATGAAGGTAGAACCACAAAGGATCCGAGGGTCGAAAAACCTTCAAGTACCTTGCTAGCATAAATCCAATAGGCATCATTGTACCCCAGCTAATTACGTTCAGTGCTCCATGAACATTGCGCAATATGGATTTTGATTTCCCCCACTTTGTTGGCATTGATATTCCAGAAGAAAGGTCTAAAGTTGCCATAGATTGAATATGTTGTCCAGAGAGACCATGCATTCCCAAAGCATTGCTTGATGAGATGAGACCGTCTTGCCAAACATGGTGTATTATGGTGGTGTTTACTGGGAGCTCTAAAGTAGCAAAGATGGTAATTTGATCGTTCACAAACGTAGCTGACAGATCGGACACTCTGAAACTCACATCTCCCTCTAACAATTGAGTGTCATAGCTATTGATAGGTGAGGTGTAAGCCTTCATTGTTCCGATGTCGGATTCTTGATATGCAATCAATGCCTGTGTGCCTACCATTCCTTTTGATGTAGGATTGATTCCCCATGCAACCCATGTTGTTGAAGATAATTCGGTGTGTCGATAAGCGATTTGAACTGTACTTGAAGATTTTTTTTTTTTTTTTTGGGTAAGTAAACTGTACTTGAAGATGGATAGTACGTCCAATACAAAAAGGAATTCAAAACAGGAAGATCAACGCATGAAGCAAACTGATGATCCTCCTTGTTTGGGAAGACAAAACCATAACATGACTGTGTGGTTGAGGGAGAGAGTGCAACGGAGGAGAAAAAGGAAGATGATATTATGACAAAAAATAGCAGAAAACGTGTTGAGAAAGCCATGATTGCCATTGTTCTTCACAGTCGGATTTGATGGACGACAAGATGGAAGAAGTTTTTATCAGCAAAACGATAGTAAAAGGAGAGGTGACAGAGGTTTTTGAAGAAGGCAAGGCAGAGAAGAGTTAGTTGGATGTGGTATGTTAGGTGATCATGGAGGCCTTTATTTATAGGGCGCATATCACAGTTTCTCAATCCTCCTAGAATTGGGTTTTATTTACATATTTCTTTTTTACTTGGGACTTCAAGTTTGGGGGGCATAGGCATAGGCATAGATAATTAGAAGGTTCTCTAACTGTTTTGCAATTGGAAAGGAGGGGAGCCAATATAAATTGAAACATATTACAACTGATTAAATCCTTTCCATGGCGGCAAGTGAAAATAATAATAATAAAAATTAGATTTATGTTCTATTTGATTTTAACTTAAAATTATAAATATAATTATTCTTAATTATAACTCTAATTGTTTTTAGAAAATACATGCTGGCGGGTTCCTTTGTTTGAGTTCTTTTGGAGGGTTTTTTCAACGAGTAAGAGCTCCTAATTTTTTCACCAGAAAAAAAATATTTATATAAAAATAAATTCAAATTTACTAACTTCATATTAGGTTGGGTGGGGCTATTCTCACCCCATAAATTTTATTTTTCATCCCATTTAATTATCTTATTTCAAATTATTAAATTTACCTTATCTATACTCACCACATAAGTTACTAAACTTATCTCGTTTATATTTACTGATTAAAAACTAAATTTATTCAATTTTATTTCAATCTATTATATAGACAATGATTAAAATTTCGTTTCGATATATTATTTCGATAATAAAATATTTTAAAAGTATAATAAAAATAAGTAATTATTTTTAAAATATTAGTCAAAATATCTTAAAACACTTCAAAAATATTGGTAAAAATATATCAAAATACCTCGAAATAATATAGATCAACTCGGAATATTAAAATTTTGCTTTAATTATTATTTTTGTTTCGATTTTTTTGATATATATTTAATAATTTAATTGAATGGGTATAAATGGGTGAACTTAACAATTAAATGGATGAGTATGGATGGGGTGAAGTTAATAGTTTGAAGTAAAATAATTAAATTAGGTGAAAAAGAGATTTAAGAAGTGATAATATCACTATTCGATTCTGTGCATTCGTGGACAAAATAATGAGGAATACTTACGTTGACCATGGAATCACAGTCCACTTGGGCTCACAATCCATAAAGATATTATTAATCGGGCGGCTTAAAAGGAAAATGTTATCCAAACCAAAAGTTTCACCGAAAAATGTTTTTATTACACTCCTGAACTCACTAAATATCGATCAAAATGTTTTTAATTGGAAATAAAATTGCTAACTAATTTGGTAAAATTATTTTTTAATAAATATTTGGGTAAGTTATACTGACACCCCCAACATTTGATTTTATTACATAGACACCCCTCATGTTTTAAAAATAACACCGAACTCCCTTGACATTTAATACTTATAACAACCATACCCCTTCTAACTAACAGACGTTAGAATTATTCACAGTCAAAGCTGATGTCATCAACAATGATTTCTAGAATACCAAAAATACTCAACCTCTCATTTATTAAGTTTAAGAATTCAAATAAATGTTTTTCTTACATTACAAATTTACCCAACCTCTCATTTATTTTTTTTAATCTATATATTTCATATATAATTTAAAATTTAACACTGAAATGTTTAATTTCCCAATCTATTACATTAATAAGTTAATTTTTAAATTTTTTTTGTTTATTAAATAATATTTGGGATTATTAGGACAGTTTAAAAATTAATCAATTTTTTTTTAAAATCTTAATAATTACCTATCCAATTATACCATATTAATTTTAATTTTATTTATTATTTATTTAATTACATAAATTCTTACTTCTACCACCCATCACCATTGGTCTACCACCGGTTCCACCACCAAAATTTTCAAACCCAGCCAGACCCACCCACCACTACCACCAGAAGAAAGAGAGAGAGAGAGAGACTAAAATCATAACCCATTGAAACCACCCTTGCCTCCACCACCATTGAAACTACCACTTGGACCAAACTCATCATCAACCAACACTACTACATCGCAGAGGTTAGGGTTTCAAAATCCACTTGCAAACACCACCTACAAAATCCACCTGCAAACACCACATGCAAAATCCACCCATCACCAACGGTTCCACCACCTACGATATAGATCATAGAGAGATAGGAGAGAGAGAGATGGATATCACAAAACCTAGGCAAAGATTCGTTCGTGCACCACTAAGAGATCCAATCTTATGGGTGGCGATATTGCTGATGGATCGATTGTGGTTATGCCGTTGGGTGTTGGTTGTTGGGGCTTTGATTCGTCGTGAGAGAAAGAGAAAGAGAGATCGTCGGTTGGTGCTTTGATTTGTCGTGAGAGAGTGTGTGTGTGTTGGGGGGGGGGTCAGCTGTCAGGGAAGGGGTTTTGGGTCTTGGATCTTGGGTTTTGGGTCTTGGGCGTTCATTTTGTGAGGTCTCAGTGTAATTTTAGAAACATGAGAAAATGTCTATATAATAAAACTAAATGTTAGGGAATGTCAATGTAATTTGTGCGTACAGATTTTTGCACAATATAAATGTTCGAGTAGAAGCAGGACTAGGGCGAACTCGTCTTGACCGTTGACGTCGAATCCTAGCGGTGAAGTGGATTGGCGTGACGTAGGCCAAAAGGAACTGGTTGGATTGACAGTGGCTCCTCCTTGTGGAACGGTTGAACTAAGCCTCACAAACGGTGTTGGACGCCGGCTTCTCCTGGACACGAAAAGAAGAGTTAGAAGGGCGCCGGAGTGTCTCCGGCGTTTCCCCTCCGACGGACAAGTCAGTAGTCGTTTTTGGGAGGGAGAGTATTCGGAGCACACTTGTTTGCATGTGTTGCGTACCTTCGATTTGCCTCTCAGAGGGCTATTTATACCTTTGTTGGTAGTAATCATTGCAGACTAGTGCACAGTAGGAGATGTCAGTCATGGGGAAGCGTTTTCCCCCTTTTGCAGAGATATTTGAAGGCTCTTAACTGCTCGGAGTCCCGACCAATCAATGCCCCTTCCCTCGGGCGCCCGAGCAATAAATGCTCTTATCCCTATGCAAATGTATTGAATGCTTGATCTTTGTAGCACTTAATGCGCCCCTTTCCGGGCTATCCCAGTCATCAAGGACATCCCATCATACTGAATGTTTATTAAATGATCCCCTGTATACCCGGACAATGACTGGGACCTTTGTGTAAAGCTATGTACCGCTCTGCTCACAGTACTACGTGTCCTTATCCCCTTGGTTGCCAACTCTGCTTACCCTGCCTGCCTTACTGAGTTGACGGAAAGGACAAGCCAGTGACTCCTTCCTCACCTTAGTTTCTATAAGCCGGAGACGTCGGGGAGCTTTTGGAGCCGAGATGACGTGTACCGGGCCCTCATATCCCGAGAAGACATAGGCACCGAGGACACGTGTGAGATGAGGCAGCACCGAGGTTCATTGAGTGCCGAGATTACGTGTCATCAATCTAAACCACCCAGTGGTATCCGGTCGCCGAGGACACGTGTCACCATTCAGGTACCGGGATCACACGACGCCGAGGACGTGTGTCATGACATCAGTCGTCGGAGCACGGTGATCCCCCGAGAACACGCGTTACCATCTGCTGAACCCACAGAATGTCCCATCAACTGCCCCCCAGCCCTTGGCCTTCGTACGACAGAGGACACGTGTCGTGGAGAAGGTGAGAGGGCTCACCAACTCCATCACTTCTGCAGCCGCAATCCCCTCTTCGGAGATCGTGCGCATTAAATGCGCCCCTCATCGTGCTTCGTGCGCAATGATGGGGACAGGTACTATATAAACAACACTTAGTTCATCCGTGCTTCGTTCTCGAAAGCTAACTCTGCAGAGCTATTCATCGCCGGAAAGTTCGCCGGAGAGTCGCTGCAACTGATTCACTTCGCCGCCTCATTTGACGTTTTCTTCTGAAGACCACAGCCCTCTGCCGCCACCGCTTCCTTCTTCATTCCTCATTCCGGTGAGTCTCCTTGCATTACTCGTTTTCTTTCCTCTATTTTCTTCGTTTTTCCGGCGACCAGTCGCCTTCTTCTCCTTCGTCTGTGTCAAGAGTGACCCTGCCTGTTCATACTCCGTCCACCGGTCTTCCTTCCGTTGAGCCCAGTGAGTGTACCAAGCAGAGAGAACACCCCCGAGGATCATCTTGTCCCCGAGTACATGACTAAACGTCGTCCCAAGAAGGTCCCCGAGGCAGACGAGGCTGGTTCCTCTCGGCCTCGCAAGTACACCGTAGAGAGCAAGCAGCAAATAGTAAATTTTAGGACCCACTACTCCATTCCCCCCGAGGTCACAATAGATAAGTTTGACCCAAAAAAGCACAAAGTAGATGTCGGCACCGAGGCTGAGATGCCCTTCTATACGAAGGCCATAATGGAGGGCGGAGTTAGGTTCCCTCTCCACCCTATCCTCCTCCGTTTCCTCCACCGTTTTCGACTCTTCCCGGGGCAGTGTTGCCTTAACACCTTTAGGATCATCATGGGTGTCATTGCCTTGAACGAGCGTCATGACCTTCACCTCGGCTTGGACGACATTCTCTTCTGTTATGCCTTGGTGAGGGTC
Organism: Ilex aquifolium; assembly: GCA_951799425.1. NCBI lineage: Eukaryota > Viridiplantae > Streptophyta > Magnoliopsida > Aquifoliales > Aquifoliaceae > Ilex > Ilex aquifolium. The sequence goes on along the minus strand of OX637393.1, from coordinate 627,574 downwards.
ATGCCCCAACAAATGTACTACCTCAAGGCTCGGGATACCACCATGTACCTTGTCACCCACCTTCCAGATTCCGACAAAGGGTACAAGGATGACCTCCTCATCTTCGGTGGTCAATGGGAGAAAGGGCCTGGTCCAGAATACGCCGCTGACTTGTGGTGTCCCAAGCAGTGGAGGACTACGAGTACGTCGGCCCTTCTCTTGTCTACTTTTCTGCTTTTCCTCCAATGTTCTTCGGCTGATGATTGTTTTGTTTGCAGGGATCCCCGACTCCGAGACAACTGCTCTTCCTCGGAACCAAGTGAACATCGGTGACATCAGCTTCGTCTGGAACTTCTTGGGGAACAAGGGCCTGGGTCGTGCTGCCCATCTCCTCCTTGACTACACCCCGGGGTACAAGAAGTTTAGCCAAACACCTCACAACTACGATCCCTTGGCAGAAGAGGAGCCCACTGAGGCGAACTTGGAGAACGACCCCGACAGGGACACTGAAGCCGAGGTAGAGGGGGTCGCCGAGGGTACAGCTGCTGAGGAGGAAGACGAGATCGTTGAGATAAGGGGTCCTGCTGCTACCACCGGTGCTGAGCCCAGCACGTCGGCGAGGGAGACTTGGCCAAATTTCGAAGTTCTTGAGAGCTTGAACACAGAGGACGCTCTTGAAGTTGCGATGTCTGGTTATCGCTTGGACTTGAACTTGATTAAGAAACGAGCCGCCCTCAAAGACAGTCGGGGCCGAGGAACTAGTTCCAATGAACCTCCCCCCCCACCGCCAAGAGGGACTCCACCAGTCGTTCCTCCTCCACCACCGAGGGGGACTTCTCGTTCCAACCTTCCTCCTCCTCCTTCCCCTTCTGTACCTTCGGGGCGCGGCCGGGGCCGAGAAAGAGACCCCCGCGCCGAGGAGGAAAGGAGAGTGAAGCAGAAACATGATGTGGCCGGTCGGGGTAGGGGTACTCCCGCTCCTACTTCGTCATCATCAACTCCTGGCACAACTCCGCCTTCCCCTTCAGTGCCAATGACTCAAGCGGCGGAATGGCGTCCTCGGGTTCGGGATCGTGAAGGCAATCCGATCCGAGAGTCTGATTCAATCATCCATTCTCCTTACGTGGCCTATGCTGTGAGTGAGACCCTCCTCTTTCATGGCGACATGGAGGAGCACCGAGGCAGGCCACTGAATCAACTTCTTCGTAACATCATCCAGAATTCCTTGGTGGTGAGTGTCTAAGTCAATTTTCTCCTTTCACTTCCTTGTTTCATCAACTGTGCTGACTTCCCACCTTCTTTGCAGACTGCTCAGCAAGTCTCTGCTATTGCCGACCGCTTCTACTCCCAACGGGACGTGCTCCAGGACTCAGAGAAGCAAAAATCTGAGGCTCAGGCTGCTCTTGCAACGGCGAAGGAGGAAGTGGCAGCGAGAGACAAAACTTTGTCTTCTCAGTCTGCACAAATAGCTGCACTTCTGAAGGAGGCCGAGGGTGCCAAGACCAAGCTTCAGAAAACCAATGCGTCCCTAGCCGATGCCGAGAAGAAAATCACGGAATCCACCAAGCAACTCTCGGCGGCGGAAGCCAAGGTGGCAGAGTCAGAGCAGACTTGTTCTGCACTCACCCAGGAGCTGGACAAGGTCCGGGCAGCATTGGAAGCTGCTAACAAGACCCAGCAGGAGATCGTTGACCAGTGCGCCGACGACATCCTGGTGGCCTTCGAGGAGCAGAAGAAAGAGTTTTTCAAACTGGGCTGGGATGCGGGTCTGAGAGCCGCCGAGGTGCCTGAGGACTCTCCACTTTTTCAGGAACACAAGTACGTTCCTTCTGAGGAAATAGCAGCCGCCTCGGGGGAAGTTTCTGCCGACGGTGCAAATGTGGAGCAGACGGCTCCTAATCCCCCGGCACCTATTTCTGCCTCTGTGCCCCCCGCCGACGCCCCTGCTGCGGACACTCTATCTGCCAGCATCGATGAGCTCTTTGGAGAGATAGGGGGCAACATCGGTGGAGAAGTGACTGAGCCCCCAGCGCAGTAGTTTAGGCTTTTTTCCCTCGTTTATGTAACTTTTTATTTTCAACCTGTAGCTCGGGGGACGCAAAGCCCCATTTTGGAAATGAAATTTGAACTTTGTTTTCCTACATACTTTTTCCAACGTACTCCTCTTGTGAACTCCAGGGATACACACACTAAGTACTTTATTTAAGCAAGAAGTGTCGGGTGTTTCTTCCCATCGGGGTTTGATTTTCTTCCATTGGGCACCTGCTCGGGTACCACCCCGACGCGTCTGTCACTCGGGGTAACGTTTCCCTCGGGACCATGTCCCCCTCGGGAAACTTTTACTTGTTTGTTTGTTTGGAGACAGGGGTTCGGGACTCCGTACCCTCGGGGTTATGCATTTTCCAGGAAAATGATTACTATAAGACTCGAACATCAAAAGAAATACTTTTTCAAATTCATTACATTCCATGGTCTTTTTACATTGTTTCCTTCCATGTCTTGCAACTCATACGAGCCGGAGCTTCCTGCTGACGTGACCTTGTATGGACCCTCCCAGTTGGGCCCCAGCTTGCCATCCGCCGGGTCTCGGGTGTTTGCCACCACCCTCCTGAGCACAAGGTCACCTACTTTGAATTCCCGAGTCTTGACCTTTCTATTATAGAGCCTGGACACCCCTTCCTGGTATTTGGCCAGCTTCAAGGCTGCCATTTCCCTCTTCTCCTCCACGAGGTCTACATCCAGGCCGAGTTGGCGGTCGTTGTCTCCTGTGTCAAAGGCCAATGTCCTTATAGTGGAAAGACCCACTTCAAGAGGGATGACTGCTTCAACCCCGTATGCGAGGGCATATGGCGTCTCCCCTGTTGACCTGCGAGGGGTGGTTCTGTACGTCCATAGGACGTTGAGGAGCTCCTCCACCCACTTTCCCTTGGCTTTTTCCAGCCTTTTCTTGATACTATTGACAATGGCTTTGTTCGAGGACTCGGCTTGTCCGTTTCCTTGAGGGTACGCGGGAGTAGAATAATAGTTTCGAATTTTGAGGTGCTCACAAAAGGACTTGAAAGGTCCGCTGTTGAATTGCGTTCCGTTGTCAGACACAAGGGCGCGGGGGATCCCGAATCTTGTAACTATGTTTTTCCACACAAACTTCTTGGTGTCCACATCCCTGATATGAGTCAGAGGCTCAGCCTCGACCCATTTTGTGAAGTAGTCAGTTCCCACTATCAGGAATCTTTTGTTGCCTGGGGCCTTAGGGAGGGGCCCAACCAAGTCAAGTCCCCACTGGGCGAACGGCCAGGGACAAGTCAATGGATGCAAGTCCCCGGCTGGCTGTCGAATAGCCGGGGCGAACCTCTGACATTGGTCACATTTTTGAACGTATGCCTGTGCATCCCTCTGCATTCGCGGCCACCAGTACCCCTGTGACATGATGCGGTGGGCCATGGTTCGTCCTCCTGAGTGCCCCCCACATATGCCTTCATGTACCTCATATAAGAGTGGTTCAACCTCGTCTTCACGGACACAGAGTAAATACGGCCCGGAAAGTGACTTTCGATACAGCCTCTGATCCGGAGAAGCCCAGAACCTTGGGGCCTTCATCTTTATCTTCCTGGCTTCCTTTGGACACTCAGGGAGTATCTCGGAGAGGAGGAACCCAAGCAATGGATCCATCCAGCTAGGAGGCTTTTCCCCTTGCTCAATGACAGTCACCAAAGGAACTGGATCTATGGCGGGACCCGGAAGGTACTCCACGGTGATTCTTCGCGTCGTGGTGGAGTCCAGGGCCGAGGCCAGACAAGCTAAGGCGTCGGCATGGGCATTCTCGGCCCGGGGTATCTGCTTGATTTCTCTTTTCTCAAATTTGTGGAACAAGGCCACGGCTTTGTGATAATAGGCCTTCATTCTAAAGTCCTTTGCTTCGAATTCTCCGCTGATCTGATTTACCACTAACATGGAGTCGCAATGGACTATCAGCCTTGCCGCCCCTGCAGCGTCGGCGAGTTTGAGCCCCGAAATTAGAGCCTCGTACTCCGCTTCATTATTGGATGCCTTGAATCCTAGCCGGACAGCTTGTTCCGTGACTACTCCCTCCGGGGAGACCAGCAATGCTCCTATGCCGGAACCTCTGTTGTTGGAGGATCCGTCCACGAAGAGATTCCAGGAGGGTTCCTGGGATGGAGATGTAAGTTGCCTGACCGTGCCGGGGAGTTCCCCTCGAGGGGAAAGGAGTCTTTCCTTGGAGAATTCTGCTATGAAATCCGCTAACACTTGCCCTTTTATGGCAGTACGAGGTTCATAGCGGATATCATGTTCCCCCATCTCTACTGCCCACTTGGCGAGCCTCCCTGAAAGGTCGGCTTTTCTCAGTATAGCCTTCAGAGGTTGGTCCGTGCGGACCATGATTGGATGGGCCTGGAAGTAATGCCTCAGCTTCCTCGCAGCTGTGATTAATGCTAAAGCCAACTTCTCCAGTGGTAGGTACCTTGTCTCAGCGTCCAACAAGGCCTTACTTACGTAGTACACTGGCTTTTGCTCGCGTTCATGCTCGTGTACTAACACTCCACTAACTGCGAATTCTGACACCGCCAGGTAGAGGAATAGTGTTTCCCCTGGCATCGGGACAGACAGGGTTGGGAGGACCCTAAGGTACTCCTTGATCCCTTCGAGTGCTTCTCCACATGTATCGTTCCAAGTCCCCTTCCCGGACCTTCTGATAGCATCGAAGAAGGGCTTGCATTTGTCTGACGACCGAGACATGAATCGGTTTAGGGCTGTCAACATCCCCGTGAGTCTTTGGACTTCCCGAACCGTCCGGGGGCTTTGAACGTCTAGGACGGCTTGTATTTGTTCTGGATTGGCTTCGACTCCTCGCCGGCTCACCAAGTACCCTAGGAACTTCCCAGATCCAACTCCAAAGACGCATTTTGCCGCGTTTAGCTTCAAACCATACTTCCGCAGGGTGGAGAAGGTATCCTCCAGGTCCCTGATGTGATCATCCTTCCTTCGACTCTTCACCAGCATGTCGTCGATGTAGACTTCCATCGTGTCCCCTATCTGCCTCTTGAACATCCGGTTCATAAGTCTCTGATAAGTGGCCCCAGCGTTCTTAAGGCCGAAAGGCATGACCTTGTAGCAATAAACTCCCATGGGAGTAATGAACGCGGTCTTCTCCTGGTCAGATAGATGGAGGGGGATCTGATGGTATCCTGCCCTGGCGTCCAGGAAAGCCATGCGCTGATGCCCTGCCGTGGCGTCCACCAGTTGATCCACCTTTGGGAGAGGGAAGTCGTCCTTGGGACAGGCTTTGTTCAGATCCGTGAAGTCTACGCACACGCGCCACTTCCCACCTTTCTTCTTAGCACAAACGGTGTTGGACAGCCATTCCGGGAATTGAACTTCCCGGATGGTGTCGGCTTTCAGGAGCCTCTCCACCTCCTCGTTTACTGCTTGGGCATGATGCGGAGCCATGCGTCGTGGCTTCTGCTTTACCGGTTTGTGGGCGGGGTCAACATGGAGCTTGTGAGTGATAACGTCGGGGCTTATCCCCTTCATCTCCATGGAATCCCATGCAAACACGTCTGCATTCTTTCTCAAAAAATCCGTCATCTCCCTTTGCTCAACGTGGGACATGGTGGATCCAATCAAAAAGCATCTTTCCTCGTCTCCTTCAACCAAAGGTATCTTCAGGAGATCCTCCATGGATCTGTCTGCCGGATCGATCCGCGGCTCGTCGACCCCGAGCCGCCCGGACTGTAATTGCTATTTGTTTAGCAGTTCTTCTGGGGGCCGCTCCTTTTCCTTGGAGGCGACTCCCGCCTTCACAGCGGAGTAAAAACATGTCTTGGCGGATGCCTGATCCCCACGTATTTCTTTTACCCCCTCTGGAGTTGGGAACTTTAACTTTTGGTGGTAGGTGGAATGCACCGCTCCTAGTGCATGCAGCCAGGCGCGCCCCATGATTATGTTGTAAGGCGAATCAGAGTCTATCACCACAAATTCTGTGTTTATTGTAACTGGCCCTGTGACGACGGGTAGCGTGATCTTGCCCAAGGGCAGGGCGTAAGAGCCATTAAATCCGACAAGGGGTGTGTCCACTTTGACGAGATCCTGGGGGCCAAGTCCCATGCGCTTCAGAACTTCGTAATACATCACTTCAGAGGAACTCCCAGAGTCCACCAGGATTCTCTTGACATCAAAGGTGCCGACCCTTAGGGTGAGGACCAAGGCGTCCTCATGGGGCAGCACGACGCCAGTCAGGTCGTCATTAGAGAATGTGATGTCCTTGTTGCTTTCCCGGACCCTCTTGCTGGGTCGTTCCCCCTTCTCCTCGTCTAGCTTCCTTGTGAAAGTCACTCTCTTAAGATCCGATCTGAGGGTATTTGACGTTGGGCGATCCGTGGGACATACGTGGATGACATCGATGACATTGTCCTGAACGTTTACCTGACCATCGGCGACACGGGTCTCCTTTGGTGCCGCTTCCTCAATGTACTCCCTCAGGTGCCCCTCCTGTACCAACTTTTCCAGGAAGGACTTGTAAACCCTACAGTCCTCGGTGAGGTGTCCCACATCCTGGTGGTATGAGCACCTTACTTTCTGATTCCTGGTGGACGGGTCACCTAGCATCTTAGGCGGCCACTTAAAGAAGGGCTCCCTCTTAATCTTGTTGAGCAGCCTGTAAATGGGCTCCTTGAACACGGTTTGGACCCCTTTGAAGGAGCCACTAGATGAGGGCATCAATCCCTTTCGGGGGAGGTCCCCTTTCTCAACTTCTCTTCTCCTTGGGGCCAAGAGTTTTCCTTTGCCCCCCAGCATTTCGTCTTCCACTCTGGAGTACTTATTTATCTGGACCATCAACTCCCCCATGCCAGTAGGCGTCCTCTTTGTCAAGGATCTATAGAGGTCGGTGTCCCTCGAGAGGCCAAGTCTGAAGGAGGCAGCCGCCATGACTTCGGAGCACCCCTCTACCTCGTTGACTTCCTCCCAATAGCGGGTAGCATATTGGCGGAGAGTCTCTCCTTCCTTTCGTCTCAAAGTTAACAACGACCCGACATCTTTCGGGCGTTTACTCCCTGTAATGAACCGAGCCAAGAATTGCTTGGTTAACTCCTTCCAAGACCCTATACTGCCGGGTGGAAGGGTCTCAAACCACTTCATAGCAGAGTCGCCTAGACTCATTGAAAATACCCGACACAGCAATCGGTGGTCCGAATGGTAAAGAGACATCATTTGCTTGTACTGCCTTAAATGAGCTTCGGGGTCTGATCGCCCGTCATAAACTTTAAACCTTGGCACGACAAACTTCTTTGATACCTCCATATTCGCGATAGCCTTGGTGAAGGGCGAATGAATGACCTCGTCATCCGCGTCTTCTTCTATCATGGTGTTGCCCCTTCGGGTGGAGTTCAAATGTACCCGGAGATCCTCTTGGCACCGAGATCTTACTTCTTGCTCATCCCGGCGTCTGATGGGACGTCCTGACCTATTGTTCCTTATAGAGAGTGTAGACCCCTCCTCGGATTCCTCCACGCCCCCTCGCCCGGAGAGTCTCCGACGGAGGTCGTTCCACGCCAATGACTTTGTCTTCTTGGCTGGGACCTCCGGGAGCTCCCTCCTGGCCCTCGGGCGCTTAGAAGCCCTGGAGCTATTCGATCCACCGCTGAGGCGATCTCTGAGGTCTCGAGCCTTCATTCCCTTGACAGGGGGCTCGTGTGATTGCCTCTGGTCTCGAGATCCTCCGCCGGAAAGTGTGAACTCATTGAGCCGGTTCAGGACATTGACGTTGTCCTCTTCCAACTGTCTCAGGCGATCCCCGAACTGGTCCTCTATCACTTCAGCAAGTTGCCGTGCCAGCGGGGCTGCCTTTCCAGAGCCAACACCCATGTTGGTCTGGTGGGTCAGTCCTTTGGAGTGAACAGAACACTCCCTATTCACGCTTTCCACGCGATCCTTCGTTCTTGACATGGATGGGGCTGTTAACTCAACGTTCCTTTGCTGAGTGCTCTTTCCCTTTTGACGAGTATTCACCATGGTCACTGATCTTCGGGATATATGATCTTTCCCACAGACGGCGCCAGATTGTGCGTACAGATTTTTGCACAATATAAATGTTCGAGTAGAAGCAGGACTAGGGCGAACTCGTCTTGACCGTTGACGTCGAATCCTAGCGGTGAAGTGGATTGGCGTGACGTAGGCCAAAAGGAACTGGTTGGATTGACAGTGGCTCCTCCTTGTGGAACGGTTGAACTAAGCCTCACAAACGGTGTTGGACGCCGGCTTCTCCTGGACACGAAAAGAAGATTTAGAAGGGCGCCGGAGTGTCTCCGGCGTTTCCCCTCCGACGGACAAGTCAGTAGTCGTTTTTGGGAGGGAGAGTATTCGGAGCACACTTGTTTGCATGTGTTGCGTACCTTCGATTTGCCTCTCAGAGGGCTATTTATACCTTTGTTGGTAGTAATCATTGCAGGCTAGTGCACAGTAGGAGATGTCAGTCATGGGGAAGCGTTTTTCCCCTTTTGCAGAGATATTTGAAGGCTCTTAACTGCTCGGAGTCCCGACCAATCAATGCCCCTTCCCTCGGGCGCCCGAGCAATAAATGCTCTTATCCCTATGCAAATGTATTGAATGCTTGATCTTTGTAGCACTTAATGCGCCCCTTTCCGGGCTATCCCAGTCATCAAGGACATCCCATCATACTGAATGTTTATTAAATGATCCCCTGTATACCCGGACAATGACTGGGACCTTTGTGTAAAGCTATGTACCGCTCTGCTCACAGTACTACGTGTCCTTATCCCCTTGGTTGCCAACTCTGCTTACCCTGCCTGCCTTACTGAGTTGACGGAAAGGACAAGCCAGTGACTCCTTCCTCACCTTAGTTTCTATAAGCCGGAGACGTCGGGGAGCTTTTGGAGCCGAGATGACGTGTACCGGGCCCTCATATCCCGAGAAGACATAGGCACCGAGGACACGTGTGAGATGAGGCAGCACCGAGGTTCATTGAGTGCCGAGATTACGTGTCATCAATCTAAACCACCCAGTGGTATCCGGTCGCCGAGGACACGTGTCACCATTCAGGTACCGGGATCACACGACGCCGAGGACGTGTGTCATGACATCAGTCGTCGGAGCACGGTGATCCCCCGAGAACACGCGTTACCATCTGCTGAACCCACAGAATGTCCCATCATAATTTATCGTAAATATTTTGACAAGTATAACGTTACACGACTTAAAAAGGGGGAATCTAATACATAACAATGACAAAACTCATTTGTCAGCACGTGTCGCAACATCAGTTAAACTTTAATTCCAAGAATCTTTCACTAATTTTCCTCTTTTGGGGTCCACTGAAAAGCCACCATAATGGGCAATTATGTAATTTTGAACTTTGAACACGTCAAACGACGTCATTTGAACTCAATCGCCGACAATTCACGCAAAGAAAATCGAGAGTCAGAACAGATAAAAACCAGTCTCCATAAACATCCAAATTCGCCCACTTTATCCATTCACCACCGTCTTTTTTCTTTGTAAGTCCGCTATTATTTCTCTTCCCTCTCTCTCCAGCCACCATGCAAATTTCTTGAAAGACCAGTCTCCATAAACATCAAATTCAGCTGAAACGCTTTGATATCTCTATACCCATCATGAATTAAACCTTTTTATTAGTTCAGAAATGGTTTCTCTTGAAGAAGAAGAAGAAAAAGACTTTCATTCTCATTCCTATCCCTCTCGCTTCTCACAATCGCTACCTTATTATTACACTCCACCCCGCTCATCTTCGGCCAACATTCAGCGACCTCTTGCACGGTCCAATCTCAGCCAGACCGACCGCTCCTACTCATTTCCCGGTCCAGCCGCCAGCGAAAGGTCGATCAATGTCTCTGATAAGTTATTCGATTCAGTCATCGACCTCCGCCTCGGCGAAATTGCTTCTCGCACCACCAAATCGGTTATTAAATCCTCGTCTTCAGAAGAAGAATTTCTGGAATTCTCTCAAGCCTTTAGCAATTTCTCGGCTTATAGCAGCGATATTTCCGGCGAGTTACGCCGTCTGGCGAGTCTTCCAAGTGCCGAAAAATCGGATTCTGATGCGATTTTGGAACCCGAACCGGAACCCTGCTTTGGGTTTTTGCAGAGAGAGAGCTTTTCGACTGAGATAATAGAAAATATTTCGCCGGAGGATCTTCAACCGACGGTGAAAATCTGCATCGACGGCCTCAATTCGCCGTCAATCGCGGTTAAAAGATCAGCGGCGGCGAAATTGAGGCTACTAGCAAAGAACCGATCCGATAATCGAGCGTTGATCGGTTCATCCGGTGCTATACCAGCTCTAGTACCTCTGTTGACGAGTAGTGACCCTTCGACTCAAGAACACGCCGTCACAGCTTTGCTTAATCTGTCACTCCACGAAGAGAACAATAATTTGATAACAAGTTCTGGGGCAATAAAACCCCTCGTGTTCTTGTTGAAAACTGGAACTGAAACCTCAAAGCAAAACGCAGCGTGCGCTTTGTTGAGCTTAGCTTTGGTTGAGGATAACAAGATTTCAATTGGAGCTTCTGGTGCGATACCACCATTGATTGCTTTGTTGATTAATGGGTCAAATAGAGGGCAAAAGGACTCACTGACGACTCTGTATAAACTTTGTTCAGTGAAGCTGAATAAGAAGAGGGCGGTGAGTGCTGGGGCGGTGAAGGTGTTGGTGGAGTTGGTGGGGGAGAATGGGGTGGGTCTGATGGAGAAGGCGGTGGTGGTGTTGAGTAGTTTGGCGGCGATTGGGGAGGGGAAGGAGACAATTGTGGAGGAAGGTGGGATTGCAGCTCTTGTGGAGGCAATTGAAGATGGTTCGGCTAAAGGGAAGGAATTGGCAGTGTTGACATTGTTGCAGTTGTGCAGTGATAGTGTGAGGAACAGAGGGTTGCTTGTTAGGGAAGGTGGGATTCCTCCTCTTGTCGCGCTTTCACAGAATGGGACTGCTAAAGCCAAGCACAAGGTGAGTTCTTCATCAGAGTTCATTGCATTGCAATGTACACGTTTGATTCGAAAAATGAGATATAAATGAAGGACTAAATGATGTGGCGTTGAGTTGGTAGTCTTGACTAAGATTGATTTGATGCGCAGCTTGATTTTTGAGAGTGGTGTTTGATTTTTGGATCAAAATTTTGGTAATTTGAAATCTTGAAGCCTATTTAAATTAAATTCAATCAACGTTATCAATTTATCATTGTCATATCATTTGGTACTATGTCTTGATCACTCTAGCATTGTTGTCTTGACGATGCACTGGATTAGCAATATGGTCATATCTATTGTTGAGGTGAAATGGGTTTCTAATGCCTTGCTGGTTATTGTAGATATAGGTATCTAGGTTGTGCATAGTTTCTTCAGTGTTTATTGCTCTGAAGTGAGCATTTTATTGTTTAAATTAGCCTAATCTTGCAGTTGATTAGCATAATGGGAGTATCAATTTGTTGGGTGCACATGGGTTCATTGATTACACTCTCCACTTTTTCAAGTCAGTGATGAGTAAAATTAAATGCTTGCTGAGGAGTATATCATATAACTGGCAGAATTAGTGTGATAAATGTTTTGCTTTATGAATTGTGCACTTTAAACATATATATTGATGATTGTGGGAATTTTTTGCGATTGTGATTTATTGTCTTGGTGTGTACAAGTCAATGAATGAAAACTGCATTTTGTTCGTAGCATGATTGTTTTTTTCTGGGTGGCTGAATTTGGACTTCTTTGGTTGCTTTTGGCAGGCTGAAACCTTGCTTGGGTACTTGAGAGAACCAAGACAAGAAGCTTCTACTTCTAGTCAATAGGGAGGTATTTTAAAATGATCTTATATTATGCTAAAATTTGTAGATTCTTCACTGTGTACAGGAAGTGTTTTGATGATGGTTTGACCGAGTGGTTGAGATAATTGAAAGTGTATGATGAAAGTGAAGAAAATTAGTAGAAGCTAGTGAAAAGAAGATGACCTTTTAGGTGTATGGTTGTTGACTAGAATATTTGGGGTTTTTGTGCCCCTCTGTTATTAGTTTTGTTCTGTGGAGGGAAAAACTTGTTTGCTTAGTTGGGTTTTAGGTTGTAGGTTGATAAGGGTTTGAGTTATGATTGTTTTTATTTTGTTTGGGTGATCAAAATTATGTATAATGAGTTGCTAATTGGGTGGTATTGTTTAGTGAAAGTAGTGACTATGCAGGAGTAAGTTTGTTTCCTTCTTAATCATAAGGTACTGTTTCCGTGAGACCTATTGTTGCCATATATCTGTGCATTTCTGGGTGACATGTATAACTCTTCTTTTTCATCAATTACAATTACTTTGTGGTTAATGTTTCCTTCTGTTCTTTTTTCCTTGCCCTATACAAACTAGAATCAATTACCAAACTGCTATACTCTTGTCTCTACGATGTAAAAGCATGTTCGCAAAACATCCTTTTAAACTTTTGTATTTCAAGTATGTTTTGCTAATAGATTTGCACATTGAAAAACTTAAATTTAATCCAAAATTTGATAAATATATAAAAAAGGCAGTAATTTGATAAAAAATTCAAGCAAGCCATGGAAAAGATGGGCAGATGAAACTGAAAGACATGGTGGTAGGTCCCTTGATCAGGTAGCCTTTTGTGTAAAGTGGGTTGTCCTTCTGTTCTTTTTTGTCCTACTGTTTGGATGGATCAAGTTTTCCAATTTTGGCCGGTTAAGGTACTTTCGCAATTGTTTTCAAACGTTGTTTGACCAAATGTCGGGAACCTGGATTGGTTTATTATTAAAATATTTTCCCGAAAGTTAAACCCAGATTGGGGTTAGTTCTAGTCATGATCCGAAATTAAAAAGAAATTGGGGGGAGGGGGGAAGGTGGAGCATATACCAGTAGTAGTAGCCACTGGAAAACCTGTGGTTTTAGTATTTTTAAGTTGTAGACAAATATATCATAAACTCATAAAGACTAGAGTTGTAATTCTTTACAAAGAACCTGGGACAAAATGTAATTTTTCAGTATTCAGAAGCTAAATAAATACCACCATTATTACAGTCTATCTAAATGGTGTTAAGCAACATAGTTTTATAAGTCCATAAAAATGCAGAGGCTTCGAAAGTTCAATTCTAGTAGAGAGCAATTCAAGTCCAGCCTACCAATAAAGTTCCTATCTCATAGCAGCTAAAATCACCAAGAAATTAATAAGTTTGTGATCTAATTTGGCCTAGGATTCAAAAAAAAAAAAACAAAAGAGCTTCCATGATATCAAGAATTGTTGCTAACTTGAGTAGAATCATCCTTCCCTCTCTTGAAACATTTGGGAAGTAAATTTGGTCTGTAGCCTTTTTCAAGCATCTTCTCAACCTCCTCAAGTTGCAACCCTTTGGTTTCAGGCACAAGCAAGTGTATGGCCACCAGTCCAATAAAGGAAAACCCAGCAAACAGGAGAAATGTGTAGGCAGAACCCAGAGCCTGAGTCAAAGATAAGAATGACTCGCTCACTATGAGATTAGAAACCCAGTTACTAACTGCCGCGATTCCTCCACCAATGCCTCGGTATCTCAGAGGGTAGATTTCAGAGTTCACGATCCATGGTGCCGTTCCCATTCCTGGTGAGTATGATATGATGTACGCTCCTAGGACTATAACAGCCAGAATTCCATACCTGCTTGGACAACCATTGGTGTACCACGTACGGCGCTCTGCACGGCATGCGCCCCTTATAGCATCTTCTGCAGCTAGGCAAGCTCCTGGCAAATACTGATTCAAAGAATAATTCAGTCAGATTTCATGAGAAATGGAGAGCAAATACATCAACAAATAGAGGTTCCAAAATATGAAAATATCAACAGGAACGGTTAGTGGGGACCGGGTGCATGGCTTCATGATGTGAACTATTCTCCATTAGAATCAATTATGTGTTTTGGAAACACGGCTAAAAATGACATAACAAGCTAAGTAGGTTGAGAAGACTCAAAAAACCAAAGAGATGAGCATGATAAGCATACTTCGTTATCTCCATTAGTACAGAAGGCGCAATCTGAAGATGCTCTCAAGCATGTCATGCAATTCCAAGATGATGCATCTGGGGCTTTCAAGTAGTTTGGACATGTAGAGTTGCCACCAAAGTGGGTGGATTCAAAACTACTGATAAGGGGTGAATGGGACGCAGCTTCACGGAACACGATGGCTAAAACCACAAGGCAAAATATGATCCCTATCATAGAGCAAATCATCAACCTCCTCCTGCCAAATCTGTCGACAAAGGCCATACTGCCAATGGAGCCAACCGCATTAAGACCGGAAGTAATGAGGGACAGAGCTAAAGCTGTCTTGTTTGAAGCAAACCCAGCCAGTTGAACTATGGTGGGACTATAATACATCACAGTATTGATACCCACAAACTGCTGAGCCACCTGGACTGTGATACCGGCATAAAGGCCCCTTCGGAAAACAACATTGCCAAAAGCACTTCTTAGTTTTGCAGTAATACCATCACCAATAGAACCTTCCTCAGCCTTTTCAGCTTCTACAGACAATTGCAAGGCTTTCATTTCATCTTCAACTTCGTTGGCTGGATAGATCTTATCTAAGATGGCTCTCGCTTCTTGTTCCTTATTCTGATCAAATAGCAAGAAACACATTAATAATCAAGCTGGGTAACAAAAGTATTTATAGTTGCACAGGTAAAGCTTGGATAAAAAAGGTGAGGTACTTCGAAGAAAAAAGGATGTAACTGAAATTATTTAGTTCACAACAACAATTCAAATGTAGTGTACAGTAAAAGCAACCGAGAGAAATCAGAACATTGTCTCTCTTCACTGGCAAACTATATCTAGTTTGAAATCAATGGCAGTGCACCAAAACCAAACGTATAGCCCAAAATTTTGAGAAAAAAATCATACAAACTTGAAAATATGTTATGCAAAAACCATAGGATTCATCTACTAGGTGAACAGATTTGAAGAATAGTTGTTTAACAGATGCACAAGTTGATCTGGCAGATCCAAGCCATGGCCTAACCTCATTCAAGCACATTAGAGCATTTTATAATTGGAAAACAAAGCCTTTACATGATATTTAGAGGAGAATGAGTGTTACCTGCCTATATAGCCATCTAGGAGACTCGGGAAGCGAAAGCATCAATATGAACTGAACAAGGGCTGGAACTCCTGCCACCCCAAGCATCCAACGCCAGGTTCCAGGTGTCTGAAACACATAGGGAATGAGTCACACTACAAATCTTCCATTCTAACTGACAAGGATATTACCTGTCCAGAAAATTTAAGACAACTGAAAAAAATTCAAATATTCGTACCTTGGTGAAGGCTAAGTTGATCAGATAAGATAAAAACTGCCCTCCTGTAATCAGCAAACCATTTGTGCTTACTAATGCCCCTCTAATTCTAGCTGGAGAAGCTTCTGAGATATAAAGAGGTGCAGTCATGGATGCCATTCCAACTCCCAAACCCACAAGTATTCTTCCAAAAATTATCAACCCAGGAGAAGGAGAAAAAGCCATGACAATTGCACCAACAAAAAAAAGAAAATCAGCAATTAAAATTGATTTTCTCCGCCCAAATCTATCATTCAACCATCCACCGAATGCGGCCCCAATAATAGCTCCTGCTACGGCCATGCTCACAATTGTTTCCTTCACACATTCATACACAAACAAGGTTTAAGTCATTTCACAAGAGAATACTAATAGAAAATTAGAACATTGCTAACGGAGAGCATTTGAGAGTAGCTTACCTGCAGCCATGTATGCTTCTCCACAGATTTGAAGTCATCCCGGATGTAGAGAAGGGCGCCAGAAATAACACCTATTATGTGATAACAAAGCTTATCAAATATACAACTTCACTGAACAGCATATACAGTACAGTGCATGAACTAATACGATATTGTATGACTTAGTATTAAGTAATTATGTTTGTTCATGCAACATTCATCGTTGCCTTAAAATCATGTCAAAAGTGAAAAAGGAAGAATTTGTTTGGACTTTAAATCCTTGTGTTACATACATGTGTCTGAAGAGGGGAACCAAATAGAAAGAAAAAAAATGTGTTGTTACCTGTGTCGTAACCAAAGAGGAGACCTCCAATGCCAGCTGACAGGGCAAGCCGCATTATGTAAGGTGTTTTCCAAACTGTCTGCCAGCATTCTGTGAATTCTGTTTTCTTCGCTTGAGGAGGACCCCCTTCCATTGGATTCCAGTTGTGGGATAAATCTACAGCTGAACTACAATTCAGGATTCAGGACAAAGAAAAAAGCAATCTCTGATGATATCAATGAAAAAGACCTGCAAACAGGACTGATTACAGAAATTTTTGCATCAACTGAAGAAATTGTTGAACAGGTATTATACATTATTTAATCAGATATAAAGAGCTCTTGCTCCATGAACCACTTAACAAACTGCACATTGAGGTGTAAAAATTTATTTCTCCCACATCTTTCTAATTTCAAGATCTCGTAAGATTTTAAGTCACTCTGCTGTGTGAAACTACACATCTTCTCCCTCCCTGTGTTTTTTTGTTGGGGTGGGGCAGTCTAATTGAAGAAAGTCGTGCCTACATTGCATCACTTCGTGAAATACATTTCTTAGAAGTATATTTTAATTCGACAGAAAATGTAAAGGACTCGTGATTGCATGCAAGTATTGGGGAAAACATTATTCCAACAAAAAGCATGAAACATCAGAACCACATGTTGTATAGATAATAAGGACCCAAGTGAACGAAGGGGGCTGATCTGATGTACACCATCTTAGATGATGTTATCTAATCCATTGATAGTTGCAAGAGGAAAAAAATGAAGTCTTTTGATCTAACATGAAACGGTGCACAAAGGAAGGAGAAGAATCATGAGGCAATTTTGCCACATTTTGCAAAGAAGCAGCAAGCCTCGTATATTGCGAGATAGAGATACAGAAAACTATTGCCTAGCAACACCCTTATACAAAAATCATACTTTGCTGAATCTAAATTTGTTGAAGAAGTTCTAAAATGCTTTAATTTTCAGATGCGGAAACACCTCACAAATTTTTTTAGCTAATAGAAACACCTCAATTAACTGATATGGAAATAGGATATTAAAAACCCAAGTTTAATCTCCAACAGACAAAGGATTTATGTAAATGTTGATGGTTACAATTCCAAATTAGCTATTCCAATTAAATTCTCCTAGTGTTTGTATAATAAATCGGCAGGCAAACAACTGTGAACTCAAAAATATATGTATAACTACAAAAGTACACCAAAATTTCCAAAAGGATTGAAAAATTATAGTATAACAAAGCAAAATATTCGGGGGGAAAAAAGTATCATGAAGCAAACACATTGGCAACAAGTGAATAACAGGGTTATTACAACAATGCCACTATCTCAAGATCAAAGTGAAGGACAGTGCTTTTTTATCTCATCTTGCTTAGTCCATTCTACAGTCCTTTTCCTTCTTCAACAACCCATCAATGAACCCGTCAACAAGGAAAAAAAAATTACAGAACAATGACCAAACGTTGGATACATGCAATTTCTTAGCAAATAGATAGAAAGTACGTTTGTTCTACCTAGTTTCTGATTCAAAAAATTGATTTTTCTTATTGGTCTCAACACCCAGAAAAGTGCTTTCACATTCAAATACAATTGCTCTCAAAGAAAAAATAAATACCTCAGAATTTTCTCTCTCTTCTTCTGCTTCTTTTTCTATGCATGCGACTTTTCTCACAGTACTTGCTTCAACAGTTTAACCCTTAATCCATTCCTTAGTATATAGATGTTTATGTGTATATAACAGCAGATTGTGTATGCCAAAAAAAAAAATTTTAAAATTCCCATAAAATTATGACAACTAAGGAGCTAATGAATATCAGAAAGGAGTCGGTAGTGGATCAGGATAATTAGGATCAACATCAGGGACCCACATCAGAATCCAACAACATCGTCCATCCAAAAAACAGCTGAGGTAGGTCAGTGATCAAGGGTGCTGATGTGGGTCTAAAGTGGGACCCATGGTGGCATATTGCACCTAAACAATTATATGTAGAGTATATCTACCTTTCAAAACAGATTCGGATTGATCCATCAGAATTTGCTTCCTTTTAGGACTCAATATGTTTTTGAACTATTTTATCCTGATCCTAACCCAATAGTTAGCTTTCATAGTTTTTTTTTTTTTTTCGGGTTGGAAGTTTTCATAGCATTTTTTTTTTTTTTCGTGAATACGATAATTAATCTTTACACTTTGTTTCTTATTTTAAAATAATCCCTAAACTTTGAATTATCTTAATTTAGTCCCACAATCAATTTTGTAGCAATAAAATCTTTCCTCCCATTTAAGCTGTTAAAACAAACAGAGTTAAACTCATAGGTTTGCTATGTAGTTGTCTACGTCATATGTTTTCGTTTGTTCTAATGTCTCAAATTGATGAAATTTTTTAATTGAAATAAAATTGAAAATTGAGAGATTAAATTAAGATAATTAAAAAATTCAGAGACTTTTTTAAAATAGGAAGTAAAGATTAAGGACTAATTATGAATTTATCGTCTTCTTCTTTTTTTTTTGGTTGGAAGTTTTCATAGTTGATATGTTATTTTCCCAAGGTAGGAAACGAAAAGGCCTTCTCATTTTTCTAAATGACAATAGAATGCTAAGACCACTTTAATTGTCCATCATGAACAAGAATTTGAAAAAGTTGAACTTGTGAAGTCAAATTCTAAGTCCAAAATGAAGATTTTATGAATTCAAAAATATATGCAAACGAGATTCTTTATAAAATAGATCGATTTTTTTTTGTTTATTCTTTCATAAATTCTCTAATTTTGGCGTGAATGACTTATTCTTGACCATATTAGGAAAATAATTCATCGAGTTGTATATAAATTGACCCGAACACCTTGCACTCCAAAAAAAAAAAAAAAATCAGTTTTGAGTAGTGAACTTTTTATTAAATAGATCAATTTAGAGTAAGGTGCAATTCGGATGATTTGAGCGAATTTAGAGATTTATTTGAATTGAGTCTAAAAGTAGTAGAACTTCGAATATAAGTTAAACCCGAATCCTTAAACTTGAGTGCCATCCAACCATGTTTAAATATATAATTCGCTTTTTTTTTTTTTTCTGTTGAAATTCGTGTTTAATTTTTCTCAATTGTATGACAGAATCAGAGAAATTTATCACCTACGGCTATGGATACTGATCTGGGCTTATATTAATTGGGCTCGCACCTTTGTAAACTTGGACCTTATGTAAAGTCACTGGATCAACTACCTAAGCCCATAACAATGAAACCCAAAAGTCAATCAACCCCTATCTCTCCCGGAAAGACCCTAATCGAGCGTTATTAAAGGAATCGAGGCGCTGAGTTCAATTTGGGCTTCACTTGATTTTATTTTATTTAAGTTCATTATTCGCATTATAAAATGAATTGATTATGATCGAATTTTAACTTCGCCAAGTAATTAAATTGAACCCGAGCCAAGCCAAACATTAGTGTCGAACGTGAATAGATGATTGAAAAATTGAGTCGAGCTCGAACGAGAATCCAAGTTCGATCGAATGTGAAGTTGTAGTAATTGACTCGAATCCAACTTAAAAATACCAATGCTCCAATGGCTCGGCTCTGTGAATATAAATCTCTAAAAAGAAATAGAGAACAATTATAGTTGCATGAAATAATTTTGGATGCATAAAAGCAAACAATATTGTTATGCTGACCAAACTTTTCATTCCTAGTGATGCGACACAGTTTTTTTCATCAAGTAATTAAGTCCCATTAATATTCAATGATAGAGATTGTGACACATCATTTAAGATAAAAAAACTTGATAAATATAACATTATTCAAAAGCAAAACACAAGGAGCATTAGAGGCTTAGAGCATCTCCAACAATAATAGCTATTTTAGCTACCCAAAAAGCAACTTTTTTTATTTTAGCTACTCATTTTTTCAATACACACTCCAACAGATTCTCTATATTTTTAACTACTCCTTTTAAATATTATTTATCATTCCTTTTGTATTATATTTTTTGGGAATAGTGAAAGGGAGAAAGAGAGAGAATGGAAGAAATGAGAGGAAGAGAGAGAAAATAATATATATTATGTTTACATATTACTACAGTGATGCTCTATATTTAGAGCATCACTGTAGCAAAAATCTATTTCACAGCATATGAACATAATCTGTTAGAGTGTTGTTTTTGGTTTTGGTTAGTTAAAATTTGCCTATTTCGGACATTTGAAGCATCTGTTGGAGATGCTCTTATAACTGCTCAGGTATGGCAACTTGCTTGGTGGGCCTTGTAGCAAGAGAGTTGGACAAGTTATATGTAAACTGACAAGGTGGATATTCAACCAGAAATGGACAAGTTAGCTCAACCATTGGTTTACCTCCCTCCCTCCCTCCCTGGCCCCATGGGACCAATAGGGCAAATAATGAATTGGCTTGAAAGTTGGTATTGTCACTCAATCCTGTTAGTTGGATGAGGCACTGGGCACTGATAAATATTGGTGAACCACCACACAACTTAATGATCTGCTGTCCCTCCATTAAAAGCATGGCAGTACCGTACTGGCAATCTGAACCCATTGTGACACCTCCATGAAGATGAGTGAAAACTTAAAACACACACAATGAAAGCTTTAGAAGTAAAGATTTATTCATTCGTGTACTAAAATGTCTTCTGAACCCAAATTCACAACTAGCAAGAGACTTAAACAAGAAGGAAACTAGCATCTTCTTGTTCTAGACTGATATCTTTTCTAGGGCTGTTAATTGTATACACGACCATAAACTCAACATGTGAGGTCGACACGAAATTGAGTGAGAATTAGTGATAACCGGTGAATTCACTAGACCCTTCTAATAATCCGATTTACATGAAATCCGACTAAATATATGAATCTAAGATTCTACAAACTTGATTGTACATGATAATAAATCGATCAAGTATGAGCTGAATATATTTTGACATTATCATGAATGCATCAATAATGAAATAGTCTATCTCAAGCGAGCCCCAACAAGTTTAAGTTGGAGTAGCTTGTTTAGTGTTACAGATGTATCAACTTTAGTGAGAAATGACCTAGCTATCTTATGAAGGGGACGGGGAGAGGGTCAGGTGGGGGTCAACCCAACTCAGACACACATACTATTACCTCTAGCCATCCCTAAATTGCTAGAGCCTAGAGGGAGCCTTAAGAGTCCTTTTAACTCTCAATAGAGAGAGGACACCAACTTATGTGGCGACATTTATGTGATGTGGTCTCCCGACTCTCCCCCATCCCTATCCACACAAATTGGATTCATACAAACTATCCACTCAACCCCACATAAAAGGGTACAATTTTGGACCGGACCTCGATCCTAACTCAAAAATTATACAATTTACTGATATATGTAACAAACAAATCATGTTAATGCTAGAAACTAATAACTCGATTTTGATAAGATAAACTTAATTAAGTCATTTTATATGAAAATAATATCTTTTTTTTTAATCTATTTCTTGATCTAATAATATATGAATTATCTTAAAATTAAATCGGCTCCCTATATATCCTACCCCCACCCCAACCCCAACCCCAACCCCGACCCTTGCATTCCCTATATATGTGGCCTTGGCTTCCATGTTTTTGTCGCTCAATTGTTGCTTGTGAACAGTGCAAGAGAAGCTCTGTGTAAGTTAAGCCACAAGCCTGGCAATCCATTGGCCCAACACTCTAATTATTGCCCAATTACGGCCCATTTGTTGCTCACATTTGTCTGTAGCGTCTCTCTCTCTCTCTCTCTCTCCTCTTCTTCTCCCTGTCCCCGATTTGCTAAACATATCTCTAATCTCAATAAAACGAAACGCAAAATCGTTCAATCATTCGATTCATCTCTTTTCGTCAATACAGTGTTGAATCTAAACGTTTCGGGGTTATGGTTTTTTGCTCCTGGATCTAACATTTGACGGTTTTGACTTGATCACGATAGGAGAGGGAAAGAGGGGGCAAGGTCTCATTCAACCGTTTAAGAAGTCGGTATGTCTTAAAACCGTTTAATTTTTTCATACATTTTTGCTATTTGTCTGGGTTTTTAGGGTTTTATGTGGAAAAAAGTTTCATTTTTCATGACTGACTTGTTATGTTTGATTTATGTTTTTTTTTTTCAAAAATATTTTGAATTCATGTGTATGGTTTTTTTGGGTTTAATTTAGATATGATGTTTTTGGGCAATGCTTTGAAAACAGGACCAATTAATGGGACAAGGAGGTTGTATTAGTTTAATAGGTTAAAGTTAACAATCATAATGTGACCTTTTACATGTGCCAATATGTTATGCCTATATTTCATTAGTTCATACAAAAAGTGTCTTACCAGTCACTTATGTATGATGATGTAGGAAGAGGTTAAACTTTTGTCAGAAAGCTGTTTTTCTATGTGAGGTCTGTGTGGTACAAAAATTAAGGTTCTTTCGTTATAAATTTTTGTTGGTAATTATGAGACAAGAATTATGTGGAACGGTAGAAAAAAAGGGTGTTACTATGTTTTGCAAACCTATCTTAATGGCATAATGGATGCAAAATTCATTTGTAAATGACCATTGTTGGTGCCTCTGTTTCTTGAAACTTCACTAGATCACAGCTTTTTTCCACGCAGATCCCCGATAAACATTGAGGTGTAAATGAACTATGACAGCATGTCTTAACCTCCTGAGGTTCAACTCAGGACAATATCTGTTTTTTTTACCACAAACTTAGACACAGGATGTGGTTATTACCATGTGGTCCCAAGTATGAGATCATCCATAATCCAAATTTATGGTAGACAATGCCTTGTCATGATTGTTTTACTGTTTTGTTTACGTGAGTATGAATTTATGATGAAGGGGTTTGCTGGTTTACTATTAGATTGTGATTATTGTACTTCAATTGTCTTTGAGATTTTCTAAGTTATTTAATCAATTTCTTTGTGTCTTGAAACAACATAAGTTGTTCCTGTGGCACTTCAAAGCACTTTGCTTTAAATGAATGTGAAAAAAAATAAAAAAAATTAAATGATGCTGACACAGTTTGTTTTTTATCTGTAAAGAGAATTTAGTGAATCAAACTGATTTCTGTGAGAAGAATCAGTTTTGTTGAAACTTTGTGTGACATGACATAGATAGTCAGTATGTTCTTGAAGGCTATACTTGCTCTCTTACACTGTTCCGTTGAAATTGATTTGCTTTAACTTCTTACATGGCTAGGTTTTTAGCTGTTGCTCTCATCTTTTGGCCCATCTATTGGCTCAAAACATCACAGTTCACTAGGTTATATTGGAATTGGTTTTGGGTTTGGAACACTTGATTTGGATAGCAAAGTGCCAGGCTTATTATTTCCTATCGTACAATTGCACATGACAGATTGAAAGATCCCTTTAACTTGAAAAGTTCAGTCCAGGGCTCCGGAGAATAAGACATGAAGGAAAAGGCTGAAGGAGGAGGTTGATATTTAATGGCAACACATGTGTCTTGGTCATTGTAGAACCCTCAGAGGTACCACTAATGGTTTTAGAATCCGATCCTGGCACTCTTGCACAAGAATAGGTAAAACTTATGACATCTTAGACACTTGGAACATTTCCCAAAAGTTGGAATAGAAAATTGGGATTCATGTAATGCAAATTTCTCAAAAGCATGAACTGATATGACTCCTTGTGCAGGACTAACTAAATGACTTGGGATTTGATTTGTTCATATATAAAAAATGGAAATTGTTGGGGTTGGATTCAATCTAATAATTGAGACAGGAACTTGTCTTCCAAGATATCTGAAGCTTTTTAAGTGTTTGCATTGTGGTGGGGCCCACAATTATGTTTTTCCCACCCAGTTTACTTGCTTTTGTTTAGCAGATGGAACCAAAAGTATTATATTCTACAAGAATAACCTTTTATTTTATTAAATGAAGCATGTAGAAGATACCTTCACCAAGCACCCACGGACACAAACATTCCTTGGCGACAAGTATTTAGATTCTGATGCTTTCTTGACATTGCAGGTATCATAAAGCTGTTGCTTTTTCTTGAGGTCCAGATTGAAATTTGGCATCGGGAAAGCTCCAGCTGTAGTGGTGGTTCAAGTAAAGGAAGTTTATGTTCATGGTCGAGTAAGGAACATGCAATTCAAAGTGGTATAGGGGAAGTTACCAATTTATAGTAGATCAAACCATCTTTGAGTTTAAACATTGATATTACTCAGATTCCTTTCTTGCTGCATCCAACTAATTGCTGGACTGCAGCTCCTTTCTAGTTTTCTTTTAGTACTGCCTTTGTTTTAATGTTCTCAAAGTTTGTTCCTTATTATTTGTTTGAAAATCTCTTCGAAATTTTGCTTTAACAAAGGACCCAAGTTTATCTCAACCATATGTTAGTGAGTATGGTTTTATAGCGTGTGGCATTGTACAAAGGTTGAAGATGGCATTTTACTCCGCGGAGGAACAAACTGGGGATTACCTTTTCAAGATTGTTTTGATTGGTGATTCAGCTGTTGGGAAATCAAATTTGCTTGCTAGATTTGCCAGAGATGAGTTTTACCCTAATTCGAAATCCACGATAGGAGTAGAGTTCCAGACCCAGAAGATTGGAATCCATGGGAAGGAAATTAAGGCACAGATCTGGGATACAGCTGGTCAGGAGCGATTCAGGGCTGTTACATCTGCATATTACAGAGGTGCAGTTGGAGCTCTTCTAGTCTACGACATCAGTAGACGCCAGACTTTTGACAGCGTTGGCCGATGGCTCAATGAACTTCACAGTAAGCAGCATGAACAATTAATGTTTGGTTCTTTTCGTTGTGCTTTTGTGTGTGTGTGAGGATTGCTGTTCATATATATTAGGAAATTGGTCAACCTGACTTTGACTGGATGTGATCAACAATTGCATCTCCTACATTTTGAATCAGGAGTAGGAAATTTCACACCAAGAAATAAGATGATGCCATGTGTAATTCTTCAGCGTAATTATTGTCAAACACACACACACACACACATAATGTATGTATGTAGATGTGTTATGGTAATGTGTTGTTTGTATACCTTGCTGGTCCTAAATGATTCTCTTATTCTCTAGCTTGAGCCTTGAGGTACCAATGCTTGATTTCAGTGGTTAACTTATTGAACAGCTCACTCCGACATGAACGTAGTTACAATTCTTGTTGGCAACAAGTCTGATCTCAAAGATGCCCGAGAGGTTACAACAGCTGAAGGCAAGGCCTTGGCTGAGGCACAGGGTTTGTTTTTCATGGAAACTTCAGCTCTTGATTCCTCCAATGTAGCTGCTGCCTTCCAGACTGTTGTTAAAGAGATCTACAACATTTTGAGCCGAAAAGTTATTCAATCCCAGGAGCTCAAGCAAAAGGATCCTGGTTGGATGGGTAACGGGAAGACAGTAGTTTTACTGGCTGATGCGAACCAGGGAGATGGGCAAGCCAAAAGGGGTTGGTGTTGTTCATCTTAAAGGTAGCTGCAACAGACTTTCTCCATTTTTTGTCCTTCTAGTTCTCCCTAGCCGGAGCATGTGACTACTAAAATTTTCCACATTTCTTCATCCCCGATGTAATTTAATGCATTGTTTCGGTTGAATCAATGATTTAAAACAATATTTTTCTTTTTTCTGGCTACAGGAGGAACTGGATTACAAAATGTAAATGACTTTCAAGGCGATTGTTTGTGATAGTATTTTTCCGTTTTTTCTGTTTTGTACGTCTACATTTTTACTACCTTTCCCTTTTCACCCTTTTCAATCCACTGCACTGCATTCCCTTGTTTGCTGTTAAGGAAGGAAGGGAACCGGGTCTGGAAGGAATCTGTGGGTCGGCGGCCTTGGTGTGAAAATTTTCACTAGGTGGGCTGGGCCTTGAAATAAATTGGGATGAAAATGTTGGGTCTGGGCTGGGCTATGGTCTATCTTGGCAATCATAAACCGATGGCCTCTTAGTCTCAAATATGGACTTAATAATCTTGTTCTTAACTTATAAAAACATAATAACTGTTAAGATTGGTTTAATTTTTATCTATTTTAATTTAATGATACAAAATTCATTCCAATGTCAAATAACTCTATTAATCCACACCTACATCTCTCTTATTTTCTCTCTAATTATTTTAATTTTAAATCATGTAATTGAAGAAAATATAAATTATTATTTAAAATATAAATACAATATGATCAATACTCAATTTTTAGTATTATAGAGTGACTCTAGACACGAATTATTGCTAATTTCTTCATATAGCACTATATGGATCCTTGTAAATTGAAAATAATTTTTACTTGATTTTGTTTGCATTTGGATTGGACTAAGTGGACTTATAGTGTAAGAGGAGTCAATGGTTGATAGACTTGGTTTAAAAGTAGGGAATAAGTTTTTAAGTTTTTGGATTTCTCATGTACCATATGCATGTCACCAAATCATGATATCATCTATATAATAAAGTACAATACAATTCAAATCTCAAAAGATAAACAAAATATTTTTTACTATTCGCAGTTGAGATCTCTTTAAATTTTACTTTAAAGTTAATCTGACGGTTAATATTAACACTCCAAATTTAATATAGAAAATAGGGCCCTAAGGGTGTGTTTGAGATGACTTTTTAAAAATATTTTTAATACTTATAACTTTTCATAAGTACTTTTAAAAAAAATTGTTTGAAAACCGCCTCACCAACACCTCTACCATCACCAGCCCCACTACAATCACCACTACCATCACCGCCACCCCACCACCATCACCGCCACCCTATCACACCCATCACCCCACTACCACCGTCACTGCCACCACACCATCACCTCTTCCACAACAACCACCATCACTGCCCCACCACCTCCACTATCGTAACCCCACCACCACCACCCCCATTAGTGCCCCACCACCACCGCCATAGTTGCCGCCACCTTACCACCACCACCATCACCATTGTCACCTATAACTGCCACCATTATAACCAGTTGTCATCATCCATCACAACTATCGCCGTCTCCTACCACCACCACTGCCGCCCACCATCACTATCACCGCTCGCTCCCACTACAACCAGTGTTTATATTCATTTATTTCTCCTATATCTTTGTAATTTGATTTTAAGTGTGAATATAAATATGTTTATTGTTGATAATTTTTTTTATTATTTTGTGCCTTCAGGCACGAAAAATAACTAGTTAATAAATATGGTGGGTTCATATCAAGTCACTAGACAAAATTAGTCGAACAGACTGGATTATGAGTGGCTAATTTTTTACATTATCCCAAAATGATCCTACATAACACGACTTGATCATGCCAAATGGTTTAAAACATACTAGGGTTAGGTTTCGAGCAAAATGAGACACTTATAATTAATGGCACATATAAATCTCCAAATCAACCGAAAGACAATATACTTTTTGCTTACTAAGACAAAGGTTGTACAACCCAAGTTATTCCTTGTTTTGACAACAGTGAAAATGACTTGAAAATGGTATGAAATCTGTCTGCTATGAAACTCTGGATAAGTGTCCAGGTGACCACACATTCAGGAGTTTAAATACTTCTGTTCCTATCTATCCCCAGACGGCCATACCTATATCTGTATGTATGTATGTGCCTGTATATCACAAACAGAACATGGAGAAGAGGACTTGGAAGTCTTCTCTTTCCATTTTCTTAATTCTTAGTAATTCATTTTAGGACATTCAAGCTTAAAAAGTTTCTTCCTGTCTCATTCTACCCCATGACTCACTTCAAATATTTCCACTAGAAGCAATATGTTATTTATTACGAGCAGGGTGTTACCTAGGTAGAGAGAACAACTGTTGACTCTAACGGCAAACGCGGTTATCACCACGCCACGAGAAATCAAGCATGTATCCATGGATTAGAGGCTGCCATGAACCTGGGAATAGAAGACTAAGGACTTGAAGATTATTGTGTGGGACTTTCGTTATAGAATCTCTCTTTCCTTCAGATGAACTACCAGAACCTGTGTAAAGGATTACGCGGGGTTGAGCAATAAGATAAAGGCCTTGTATCCGCCCCATTAGCACCTCACGGAAATTCTACTCTTAAATCAGTCATTAGTACATCATATACCTCATCACGATATCGAGTTGACGTGATCCAAAAAATTCTAAAGTGGGAATCAATAACTGGATGAATCCTGAACTCTACAATTTATACTACGTTAAACTCAAGCTAATACTATCCATGAGAGGTATAACAATAGACTCAACCAATGTTTCAGTCAATCGAAGTTTAAAAACATCCAAATTGATTGAATCTGAAAGAAAAGCTTGAGGCTACAGCTAGATGACACAAATGTATGAAGCTTCAAAGTCTGCAGTAAATGGTAACAGAAAAGTTGGATAAAAGAATCTTCCAAAAATAAAGGAAAAACTAGCAGGAAATAGGAATTTCTCATGAAAAAACAATCAATATTCAGTAACTTGTTCTTGCAACCTCAGCAGAGCATCCACTTAGAGTTCTCACTCTAATCAATTGACAAACATTTCATACAACCTGTCAATAACAAATCCCAGGAAGGGAAAGAAAGATAAAACAACATAACTGACAAGAACCAGTAGCTTTGCTGGTCATTAAAGCAGAATAAAAAGGGAAAAAGTTCTCTGCTTTTTATGTATCATGATGTCATCAGAGATCATGATACAATAGTTCCCAAGTATATCCCGCAATCCGATTTACATCTCAATCAAATTCAAAGAAAGAAAACCTATGCTGAAAAACTCAAGCTCAAACCTTACAAGAAATCCTTTGTAACTGCTCGTTGATGAGTTCTATGAAACAAGTGCTCCAATTAGCTCTAGTGAAATGTACTTCTAAACTGAAGTATCTTGCTGAGTGGATATGAGTAATTCACAGACTCCAAGTTGACTCACCCGATAAATTTTGCCTACAATAACCTTGTTATAGCCGTAGAGTAATCTTCCTACGCAGCAATTCCTGAAGAAAACATTAACGAAGAGAACATAAGGACCAAAGGAGAATTGCGTCAAAATTGTAATCTGCCTAGTCAAATATTAAAGCAACTGGAACATTAAAAGACAGCACAGGGTGTGGGAAACATATTAGTGTGGATGCTTGACACTAATTCCATTTTCTGGTCACTCACCCTTTCAAAACTAGAAAACTACATCCTTTTACCCTGTTCAATAATTTTCCAGAGACCTTTGGCCAATACAGTTGCAAAGTTAGATTATTTCGTTCATCTCAAACAGAATGGCTCTATGGTAGGACGTATCTATCCGCAAAGATAGTCACACGTACTTAAAATACCTAATATTTGTGTTTCAAGTATGTTAAGTATAGCTGAGATGTGGCTCTATGATACAATAATAAATTTTCAAAGTATCTGAGGAAGATATTGCATGGAGACATCAAAATCAATGAATAAACTAAATTTAGCTAGATCCAAGTGTTCATTCATACAATCATCTATGTACCAGATGGCTTCACCTCCCATGTGAAATGTACATACGCATCAATGAGAAAATATAAATTTCCAAATAATAACTAACCATGAGGAGTTTAACAACAGTATAGCAGGTGGTTTAAAGGTAGCTGTGGCCATTGATAGGGCTGTTTTGCGATAGGCAAATCGTATTGCTGGTGTAAGGCTTTTGTTGAATTAAGTCGAGTATAGTATGCATCATACAATATCCAAGACATGTTTTTAATCATCTATTACTTTCCCAATTCATTTTCTTTTCACCATTATTTTTGGTCAACGGAGATGAAATTGATATGTCATGTCGAGTCAAACTGGAAATCAAATGCCCAACTAAAGTGCTTGTTAAACCTAACAAATTCAGGGGTGGCAAATGCACAGAATCTAAGCTTTTGTACGAAGGAAGAAATCCCTGAATAAAACACACAACTCAACAAAAAGACTGATGTTTAACTGGTCGATATCCCAAGGAAATGTCCCCTGCACTGTAATCAAATGGAAAGCATTATATGGTCATGCAATATTGATCTTGATATAAAAAGGTCAGATGGTCTTAAGAAACAATGACTCTTGAGTATTATGTTAGAGTAAGAAACCTGAGGACATGAGCAATCTAACACGATGCATGTAAGATGCCATAGGTTCATGGAGTCAAACTATGTCTGACTACTATTTGCATAAAACATTGAAAATGCTAAAAATAAAATATGATATTGAAATGTAAGTCAGAAAATTCAAAAAAAGAAAATATACAATTCAAACGAAGAAGAAAAGAAGAAACATCTACCTCTATTTGATCTATTGGTAACAGTATAATTACCAACATAACCAGCAGAATTTTTTGGCGTACCATCTAAAGCTGCATTCCCAAGCCCATAAGCAAAAGAGCTAGAGTCCTCTAGCTCCGGAGATGATGAACGCCACGTGGGGTCCCCATAAAATGAGCCATCACCATAGAAGTTTCCAAAAACCCCGTCATTAATATCAGTTGTTGCAGCATATGATGACGGTGGAGCCATGCTGCTTACAATGTTTCTTCCATAGCCTCCCCTGCCCGACCCAAAACTGTTTTCAGCACTCCCATAACTGACATTGCTGCGTCTAAAGGCAGAACCAGCCCCTCCACCTTGACCTGAGATAGGAGAGGAACCCCAAATTGCTCCAATATTGCCAAAAGGTCCAACTGATCCAGTACTTCCAGTTCCAGAGCCCCTGAAATCACTAGAGTTTACAGGGTTAGTAGAATAGTTCAAATTCCCATTCCCCCACATATTCCGAATTGTTGAACTTGAAACAGAACCAGTACCCCCGCCATACCCCATGGGACTGCCATTCCTATTTGAACTCCCACTATAAAAAGGGTTCAATCCACGGCCATAGCCAACATTAGAACTAAAGTTTCCACCACCCCCATAGTTTGAACTCAACCCTGGCTCAAAATTCAGTCCCCCACCATAACTGGAAGGACTAAACGGTGGATATCCACTCCGACCAACAGTAACTGGGCTATATCTACCATCCATTCTTATTCCATAGCCTCCAAATGAGCTTGGATTATAACCCTGAGTGTAGGCATTGAGGAAACTATTTCCCCTGTTTGGACCATAGTTATATCCACTCAACTGGCTCCGAGTTGGCCCTGGAGATAACTCCTTGGGAACAGCTCGCTTGACCTCAACCATTTTTCCATTGAGTTCATGAAAGGTCTTGAGCAGAACTTTATCTACTGCTTCCTCTGAATCATAAGTGATGAATCCAAAACCTCTGGGCCTTTGGGTGTTGTGGTCATACATCACCACAACATCTGTGATTGTCCCAAATTGATCAAAGTATTGCTTAAAGTCACTCTCTGTGACTGTGGATGCTAAACCTCCTACAAAAATCTTCTTTGTTCGAGCTGGACCTGGTGACCCCTGGATGCTGCCATTGTTTCTGTTCATAATATGTTGATCGTCCCTAGGAACAGCCTTCTTTGCCTCAACCTGTGCAAGAAAAGGGATACAACGAAACAGAAATTCAGTCAATTTCAAACCTATTTCATCTCTAACACAAAATACAAGTGACAATAAACTAAAAGTTCAATTTTATTCTTAATGTAGATAAGGGAATCTTCAAGAAGAAAATTGCAACAATCTGACAAGACAGTCATCTACTATGCTTTTATTCTAAGATTCATGGAGAAATCATTACTTACAACTGCATGATTAGAAAGGTGATTACTAGTCCGTAGTCACAATGTAGAATCAAGGGAATTCATGAGAATTCCTTCCTCTGTCATAAGATTCACATCATATCTGCAGTACTACTTAATGTATGGTTGATAAGCATGATTCATTAGATTAAGGCATATCTGCAAGAATGTGTCATCTTTTGCCACCTATAAAATACTGAATTATCAAAGAAGAAGAAGGTAAAGGCTGCATTAATTATTCTTCCACAGTAAGTTCTGTTTTCGTATCTTATGCTTCTCTCTCTTACTTACCAATCTCCAGCTATTGGAAAAAAATGTTTACAGCATCAACACCATCCTGCTCAGATTCGTCTTCAGCGGCATTTTCACTTATTCCTAAGATTTTCTTCCAAATTAGACTTCCCTATGAAACCTAATAATAAGACATGGAAACCTTCGCTTCTTGGACACCATCCATTTATGGCACTTTGTATTGCACTAATCATCTTTACTAATTGTCAGCCTTTCCAGATGGCACTCTAGACTGCTTTAGAAAGTGCATAATACGACAAGGATGCAGATGCGTTCTATTTTCCAATATATTGTTTGCATGCCGTTATTCAATAAAAGCATGTAACTAATCAAATCTTACCATCAACCCATCTACAATCAATAAGCTTAAAACGACAATGCAGATGACATAATTCTTTAGACAATAAATTATTTGGAGAACTCAAATTATTATCTGACAAACTGATTCATCATCTAATACACCTCACAGTTCAAGCAAAAAAAATAGGTTTGGCAGACAAAATTTCTATATGTAGTGTCCAATTTGTTTACCATGGTGAATTTGATCAGAATATCACAATGCAACAGAGAATATACATTTGAAACGTGGAACTTACAGTTCTACCATCTATCATGTGCTTCTCCTTAACAACTCTCTCTGCAACAGCAGGGTCAGCAAAAACAATGAAACCAAAACCACGGGCACGGCCTGTAGCCCGATCTTTCATTATCACAGCTTCCACTACTTCACCAAAATGTTGGAAATACTCTTTTAAACGGTCTTCATTGGTGTCCCAAGATATTCCACCAATGAACAACTTTCCAAGCTCAATTTCCATTCTGGACAAGCACATTCCAAATAATCCCATCAGTAAGATTTTCCATCAATCAAAGTCAAAGCCAACTATTATCTAATAATTCATTTTGCAAAGACAAAATAATTCCTAATCTATATTAATCAAACCAATTACTGAACAAGTAAGAAACTTTCCATAGATCTAATCAATCAAATGGAAAAATTAGATGAAAAGATATCCAAGCATGACCCAGTTTACAGTTATGCTACAATCCTATGAATATACAATCTACTATTTTATTGACAATTAGCATTAGATATATAACATCATAATGCAGAATAAACAAGAAATACCATACCTTCTCAAAATATTTATCAGAAACCTGAAGTTTCTTATAATTAGATTGGAAATGGGTAATCTTTGATTCAATTGGCGAACATCAGATCATTTACAGATCGAAAACCGATCAACTCACAATCCAGATTCCCGGAAAATCACGAAGAAAATTGAAGTAGCACTTAGAATTCACAAAAAGATCAACTTTTTTGGAAAATTTTAGCTGCAAATTACCAATTGAGCAAGACCCAGATGAGAAATGAATAGAATTCAAGATCTGAGAGGAAGAATATCAAGAGCAGAGGGCTAAAGGCCCTCTCTTTTCGTCTCTCTTTTTTTGTTTGTTCTCCAAATTCACTGTAGGTTCAATTGGCAAAGATATAATGAGTATTTATCAAAGGAATAGAGAAAGAAGTGTGGTGTGAGGAGATGGAATTTACATCTCAATGGATGATAGTAGATGTATGTTATATAATATAAATGGAGAGAGAGAGAGAGAGAGCTCTTTGGCTATCCTCTCGGGTAAGAAATGTAGAAGCGGAGACAATGGAAGATGGTGACTTGAGTTTTTAATTTTAAATTTGGAATGAAAATGTCACCTTTCTTTTTTCATTTTTGGTGAAGCTTTCCTTTTGTAATTTGTATTTACCATTTACATGTCCCCCACCCCCCCTGGCGGCCATCCCTCCCTCTTCCTCAGGCTTTTTGCACACTCTTTTTATAAGATGTAACCCTTCAGTGCATTCATCAGCCAATCTTTAGTCTTGACAACTCACAAGTCACACACAGTTCAATCTCTGTTTCCTTCAACCACCTCTTCTTTGAATGGACAGTCCCAAAACTTCCTAGAAAAACTTCTAGTGATGATTTATCGAGATTATCAAATTAAATTAGGACTTGTTTAACTAAAAATAAGATTAATGTATTTTAGTTTAAAGAGGAAAAGATATATGTGGGGATTTGAATCTCTCCATGTAATTTTCCTCGATATTAGATGATTCACCATGTATTAATAGTTGATCCACTTGAACATGTTGTACCATTCATCAACATACATGAAGAAGAACTATACTTTATCAAAAATCGCTTAAAAGGACAACGTCAATACTTGATGTTCATTTTCAGTGAAGTTTCTAACAAAAAAGGGCTAATTTTTCAAATAATATATGCTAATTGGCTGTCTTGCTAAATTTTCTTTTCAAATACCCACAACATGGTCGCTTCATGAAGAGGCAAGGAATGAAGTATAGATGATGGATTACATGGACAGTTGCACTTACATGTTACCTTTAACAAACAAAATTATTTCTTAGATGGTGCATTTACTAAATTTTTACAAGTATTAAGGGTAAAACTGCAAAGAAAGAGTAGCTGCAAAAGTCTAATTTGAATATTAACTTTTGGAAAAGATGGTTCCAAAACTATAAATTTTTTAAAGTTAAATTATAATTTTTTTGAGGTGTAAGTTATAACTTTAAAGGGTATGATCGATTATAGAAGATTGAGATCAATACTGAAATTTTTATGATCGATAATTAGTGTTTATGATCCATCATGATTTTTCCTTTAACAATTATAATTTTTTTTTAAAATTATAATTTTACTTATAAAAAATAATAATCGACAATACCATACCGAAAGTTTTGAGTATAAAACTGAAATAAAGTTGGAGATTTGTGAAGGACAGAAGGGATTGGTTGTGTATACCCACTCATCTTTAGAGTAGAACAGGTAGACCCATCAAGCATATATATATATATATATATACATTTGGTGCACATGAATGACGTAATAGACATATGGGTTTTATGACCAAAGCCTTTGAGGTTTTTGAGAATTTAAAAATAGCAATTTCAAGTCATTCTAATCGTCACTTAGGTAGACCAATTCCCACATCACAAGTCAACTTTTTTAGGCGTGGCCTTGTTGGATGCCTTAATCAATGTCATATTTCCCCACTCAAACACCCTACAAAAGTGGCTAAACATAATTTGAAGCAATTTAAATGATAATAGATATGAGTTATAAATTCAGACGTCTTAAGTTCAAATTTTTACAATTTTTTGGAACCATAAATACTCTAGTTCACGCGTGAATAACCTGTCTTTGATCGAATCAGAAAGATGATTAGTGAAAATGTGCGTAAATTGACTCGAATACTCATAACCGTTGAAACAAGTTTGTGTTCAAAATTATAGAAATTGGTCTATGTTTGATGGTGTTAATTATTTAACAGAGAATAGTGAAAGGTTTGCAGTTACTTTGAAGACTAATTTGGATTGAGTTTCTATTGTTTTGTCTAGCAATAGCAATTATTGTGTTGACTCTACATAAATGATTGAAGCTCACAGATTAATTCAAGTCTAAAGCACCAAAATACCAACTCACCCAACAAGTAATTCTTTTTAGTTCCACTTTAGGTTTAGGGCTGGTTATACTATTTTTTTTATTTATTTCTTTTTTGATTTTCTGCCTATTGACTTGCCAGCATTTCCATCCTGGATAAATTATATATGTTTGGCATGTCAACAAACTTTCTTCTGGTGCCCTTTATCAAGTGGTATTGGGATGGGTGAATTTGTATAGATCCATCCCCCATCATTGGCTCAAGTAAGAATCAACCGAATCAAATGAATTCATATATAAATTTATAATATAAAACAGAACAGATTTCAATAAGTTTATTCGACGGTCTCAAATTAATCTCTCTCAAACATATTGCACTGTGCCTTCGAGCACGGGTTACCCTTAATATAAAATAAAATATATATCTTATCTATATACACCCATATATGAATGGTTTCGGAAGATGGGAGAGTCCAACACAACATACTCAATATATATGTTTGGAATTGTAACTTTTTTTTTTTTTTTTTGATAACTAAATTGGGGCTTTCTTGAAGAAGTATGTAGATATTGAGCTCATTTATAATATAGTAAGACTGTTATTTAATTTTGACATCTGAACACTTGGTGCCCTTTACATTCTAAAAAGGTGACCATATGTTTAATTACAGAATTTGCTTGAAACCCAAAATAAAAATTGCAGACTTCATATTTAACAAAATTGGAAAATTGTGAGTACTTCCATACTTTAAAGCTCAAGCAAGACAGATTGTTATATTAGCAATGCTTTTTAAATAATATTTACATGAGTCCAAATCTGAATATTAGGAAAACTAAATCAAATCCTTATAGCATGAGAAACAATAATCTTACTTCTACCTACTCGAGGACGTAATGCATTGTAATCTTTGGGTTGATACTTAATTTCGTTCAATATTAGGATGCAATATTAATTCAATACATTACATCTTCAAATTAAATCTTCAATTTAGGTCTATATAGCATTTGGGAAATTTTCTTTTTTAAGGGGGATTAGGGGAAAAAAGGGTAAATTATGTCTAGATCTCCTTAGATCTGTTACTTAATCAAATGTATCCCTTTAATGTTTGAAAAAATTACACCGAGACCCCTATAAATAACAGTGCAATAACAAACGTAATGAAATAGATAAATTGACCATTTTACCCATAAGAAAAATCAGTCATAATTAATCTAATTAAAATTTGGATATCCTAACAAACCCATACCCAAACCCAAATAGACACCCGAGTCCTTTCACTCTACACAACACACCTTATCCCAATCCCTAATCCCTAAGCTGCTCCCCGCCTTTTCTCTCTATAATTACCATCACCTTCCTCCCTCTCTCGCCCTTTTGTCTCTCTATATCCCACACAACAACACACTCAATCGACCATTATCCCCACCACTAATCCACCATTTGTGCTCCTCTTTTTGTTTCTAGCACCACTGCCACCCACTATATTTCTTTCTCTCTCTCTCTCTCTCTCTCATTTCATACTGCACCATCCACCCATTTTTCCCTTTTAAGCTTTTTTGAATCTTGGTGGGGAATTAGGGTTGAGGTGAGGGGTTGAGAGTTTATTTGAAATAATAAAAGGGTAAGGTGAGAATTTTGTATCAAAAATATGTTAATATCGTCACATTTTAACAACATATCAGATGGATATCAATGACAACATGTTTATGTATTACCTATGTACATACCTTAAGAGATTTAGATGTAATATATCAAACGTGAGAGGGGGTGTTTGATTAAACGATAAACCTCCGGGATCTGGATGTAATTTAGCCAAAAAGACAAAACCTCCAGCCAGGGGCTCGTCTTCTATCTCTGCTCATTAGCTTTTAACTTTCCCTCCAAACCTAACACCTAATAACGTTCACCGTTCTCTCTCTCAGTCTCTCTCTCTCTCTCTCCCCCCCCCCCCCCCCAACACAAACAGTATATATATTTTCCCTCGAAGCCAAACCTCTGTTGTAGTCTCCCCTGTCTATTTAGTGTATCCCAACCCTTTTGAACAGAAACCAAAAATCCTGCAGAAATACATGTTAATTGTATCAAGAATGAAGTCTCTCACAAACCCAACTCTCTCAACCTTTGCTCCAAATTTTTCCAGACCTACCACTCCTTTCTCGCTATATTTTCAATCCATGTCTCAATCCACCATCTGCAACTTCCATTTCAAAACTTTCCAAAACCCTAAAATTTTCCATATAGTAAAACCCATTGTGTCTTATTTCAATTCCTCAATACCTTCAAGCCCCAACAAAGCAGCTCGTAGCTTGGGAACAGAGGCATCTCAGCCGGCTTCCGGTGAGATTCACGTGATCGTGGGACCCATGTTTGCCGGCAAAACCACCACTTTATTACGAAGAATCAAGTCTGAAAGCAGTAATGGCAGGTTCGGAGCTTCCTCTGATTTTGTTTTCATTTTTATGGTTTGGTTTAGGTTTAAATGCTAGTATGATGCAAGGGAAAAAGTAATATTTTTTGTACGAGGACCCAACCTGTATTTCTGCAAACGAATGGTATTTGGATTGTAATGGGAAGTTGGAGGACTCTGCCTTGTTGTGTCATAATGTTTTCCCATCCATACTATGTAGAAGCATATCATTGATAGGGGCAAAATCTGTATTTTTTAACAAAAAAGTGGTTTGTATGACAAATTATTTTTTTGGTTGTTTCCTAGTAATCCTTAATGAATGTTACTAGTTCTGTTGGACTGTTGGGAAAATTCTAAAGCAATCGTGTAGATGAATCATTTAGGTGAATATGGTGTTTTTTTTGGGTAGTTTTAGTTAGTGACAAGTTTTTTTGAGTTTTCATGTCTGACAAGGCTTGCACTCAGCTGATCATCCTTACTGATCTATGTTATACCATGTCACAAATCGATCTTTATTTTCGGATGTCCTTTTGCTTTCTATCTCTTTTGGTTCATAAGTTTGGATGCCTTCTCAGCTATTTTGTTTCAATGGAGTAAGTTTTCCCTATGTTTCTGTCCGATGGTCGAATGCAATTGTCACTGGTGAGTTATTGCCAGATTTCAGGCCAAGGACTTCCTCTATTTGGATGAAACATTGAAGGGTCTCTGTGTCACGGGAAGACTAGCAGAAGCAGTTGGGATATTGTGCCGCACAGGACTGCAAGTGGACTCACAAACCTATTCTCTTCTTTTGCAAGAATGCATTTCCAGGAAAGAGTACAAGAAGGGGAGAAGAATCCATTCACAAATGGTTATGGTTAGATTCGTTCCCAATGAATATCTGAAGATCAAGTTGTTGATTTTGTATGCAAAAGCAGGGGATCTTGTCACTGCCCATGTTATTTTTGATAAACTGCTCGTAAAAAGCTTGGTTTCATGGAATGCAATGATTGCAGGTTATGTGCAGAAGGGTCTTCAAGAAGTGGGCTTCAATCTTTACCACAAGATGAGACAGTGTGGGCTGATACCAGATCAATACACCTTTGCATCAGTCTTTAGGGCCTTTGCCACTTTAGCAATACTGGAACAGGGCAAGCGAGCCCATGGTGTTTTGATTAAGAGCCAAATAGGTAGTAATGTTGTAGTTAATAGTGCCCTTATGGATATGTATTTCAAATGTAGCAGTCCTTGTGATGGGCATTTAGTATTTGATAAGTGCTTGGATAGGAATGTTATAACATGGACTGCATTGATTTCTGGATATGGCCAGCATGGAAGAGTAGTTGAGGTTTTGGAATCTTTTCATAGGATGGTAAATGAAGGTTTTAGACCAAATTTTGTTACTTTTCTTGCTGTTCTTTCTGCTTGTAGCCACGGAGGTTTGGTGAACAAGGGTTGGGAATATTTCTCATCTATGATGAGAGATTATAGTATTCAGCCAAGATGTCAACATTATGCAGCAATGGTTGATCTTTTAGGGCGCGCTGGAAGATTAGAAGAAGCTTATGAGTTTGTCAGAAAGTCACCTTTTAAGGAACACCCAGTAATATGGGGTGCTTTACTTGGGGCTTGTAGGATTCATGGGGACATGGACATGTTGAAGGTTTCTGCTAAAACCTTTTTTGAGTTGGAGCCAGAGAATTCAGGGAAGTATGTGGTTTTATCCAATGCTTATGCCACTTTCGGTTTATGGGACAATGTTGCAGAGATTAGGATTGCGATGAAGGATATGGGGATGAAAAAGGAGCCTGGTTATAGTATGATTGAGGTCCAAAGGGAAGTCCACTTCTTTTTTATGGAACATAATGCTCACAAACAAACTAAGCAGATATTTGAGTTGATTAAAGATATGACTTGCATTCTAAAGGGTGCTGGCTATGTTCCTAATTTAAGCATTTAGTTGTCAGAAAATGGCAATCACTGCACGGTGACTAATGTGTGCATGTTTCTTTCCAATTCTTATGAGGAAGGATGCTACCTAGAATTTTTTCTTGAGAATTTGGATGGTTATGCGCTCAAAATAACTTTTGATTAGGAGATCATCCTGAGAGAAAAAAGGAGAAAAGATGTGAAGTGGGGAAAAAATTGTTTACCTACTTGTCATGTTTGATTCACAGTTGGTATACAAATGGATTGTTTGGCACTGGATGACCGTTACATAGAATTTCAATTTTGACCGTTACTAATGTGTGCATGTTTCTTTCCAATTCTTATGAGGAAGGATGCTACCTAGAATTTTTTCTTGAGAATTTGGATGGTTATGCGCTCAAAATAATTTTTGATTAGGAGATCATCCTGAGAGAAAAAAGGAGAAAAGATGTGAAGTGGGGAAAAAATTGTTTACCTACTTGTCATGTTTGATTCACAGTTGGTATACAAATGGATTGTTTGGCACTGGATGACCGTTACATAGAATTTCAATTTTGAGGGAGATGGTGCCGGTAAATTGGTCAATATGTATTCTCCACATCCAAATTCAGTTCGTGTCAATATTTTCATCACATTGCAATAAGTACTCAAGGAATGTGCTTTGGGGAGGAAATTAGCACTCTTTTTCCAGACATCCCTCAATTTTCCAACAGTGTATCTTCCTTAAGCAACACAGCTTCCGTGAGTTGAAATTTGACCTTCTTCAGATACTGCTGCTATGGGAATTGAATTCACCACTGGAAGACCTTTGTTTTGGTTTTTTCTGAGATCCCCTGTTTGGTCAAACATTTTTGTACCCTAGGAGAATGGTAAGGACTAGGGACTCCTAAAGTAAGATCCTTTTGTTATTGATATGGTATTTGACCCTTTAGGGCCCCTTCTGGAAAAGGGGTGTGTGTGTGGTGGTGAAAACATATCAAAATAAAAATGGTTGTCCATGTTGACTGGGGAAACCAGGTGAAGTGAGCTTGCTATAACATCCACAACTCCAAAATTTAGGTTGTCTTGCAGTTGACGTGGTGGGTGTAAGCTTAGAGGCCCCTTGTTGGATAGGCGTATGTGTTGTAGAAAATGTAATTAACAAAAGACAAAATGGTAAGGATAGACCATAAATTTTTAAATGCATCAACACAAAGTTTTCTTTGGATGTAAATTTCTATATGCACTGATCATTTCTAAGTGCAGTAATGCCACTTCGATTTCCCTTCTCTCTTTCTCGCTCGCCATCTCTTTCTTGAACAGTCTTCCCCCTCTGAAATCTTAATCTATCACATCTCCTCCAAATGTAAATTCTTTTAATTCCATCAGGAGTTGTAGCATGCAAAAAGGAGGAGTTTAAGTTTCTCTTTGCCTCTTGGCCAAATTCATATGAGGAGATCCATGCGATTGTTTGCCCTAACATTTGCGTTTTACAACCATCTTAATCCTTCAGTAAACCATGAAATCCGAAAGCATGGAAGGTTGGACGGTTGAAGCTTCTTAAGAAATTACTGACATTAGACCTGGATTTGCTGTTTACCAGAGCTAAATTTTTAGGCAGGAAAGATATTATTTAGAGTAATTATTTTTTTACTTTGGGAGTTTCCCCTTTTATGTTCACCTTTGTTCCCGGGGGTGAGTGTTCCAGTTCTCCATAATGCTCTAATATTTTTTTCTTGTTTTGCTTGAAGACCCCAAAGGGGATTGGAATCAGATTACAGATTCTATAGGGCCCAAACAAGATGTATATTTCATTTACTTGTATTCTTTTATCAAATTCAAAATGTTGAAAGAAATGGTCTTTGCATGATAGAGGAAATGATTCATGACATCTTACAATTTTCTTTGTTCTTTGTGCTTGTATGTTGTGCAGAAGTGTAGCAATAATAAAATCAAACAAAGACACAAGATATGGGTTGGATTCCATCGTGACACATGATGGAGAGAAGTTGCCATGTTGGTCGTTGGCAGATTTATCATCATTTAGACAAAAATTTGGTCCTGATGCTTATGATAAGGTATTTAATAATCAAAATTTGATGCTGTGTATGAGAACTAGTAAATTTTTACACCTCAAATAATATGTTATGCTATGAGATTTAGAAGAATGCCATAAGGGTTTCCAACTTAGAACTTTATGGAGCACCATTCTTGGCAGACTGTTTTAGGGCTTCTGTCTCTGTTGTACATGTTAAGTATTTTTTTTCTGACTCTTGTGCTGTGACAGCTAGATGTGATCGGTATTGACGAAGCTCAATTTTTTGAAGACCTTTATGATTTCTGCAGCCGAGCAGCTGATCATGATGGCAAAACTGTAATAGTTGCTGGCTTGGATGGTGACTATTTGAGGTACTATTTCTATTTGTCTTCATATATGTCAAATCTTTAATGCCATTTTCATTTAGCAAAGGGAAGTGCTGTTTTGCTTGCTTTTTACCCAACATTAGTTATATGTCTCCTTTTCAATCATTGGGCATAACTTCATCTTTTCATTTGCTTCTAAGTAGTATTATGTTTTCTTCATGATTATGTCCTTTGATGGCGAGTTCAAATATTGTTGGCAGAAGGAGCTTTGGTTCTGTGCTTGATATAATTCCAATTGCCGACTCTATAACCAAGTTAAATGCTCGATGTGAGCTCTGTGGTAAGCGTGCTTTTTTCACATTAAGGAAGACGGAGGAGACAGAAACAGAACTGATTGCTGGGGCTGATGTATACATGCCAGTGTGTCGAAAGCACTACATAAGTGGGCAAGTGGTCAAAGAGGCTGCAAAGACAGTTCTGGAATCTCAGAAGGCTCAATGCAGCTCATTTTTGTAGCTCTGCCCCCCTACTTAGTAGGATATCTGGCTGTTTATCTATGAGCTCGATATATTTCATTTTCCTATTTATAGTGTGCACAAAAAGGTCAAATACTTAATCTTCACTGATTTGAAAAGTTTACTCTTTTATGAACATATTGAGAGTGTAGAAATGACCAAGTTTATCTTTTCTCCCCAGCTCCTCGAATTTTGTTTTACTAGTAGTTCAGCCAGATCGTCATGAATGTGAACCCCTCCCCCCCTCTCCCTCCCTCCCTCCCTCTTGTGTGGCCTTGTCATGAATGAGAAAGTCTGGCCTTGTCATCTAAATACAATTGTCAAGGGGGACTTATGTTTGAATTAAGTTATGTTGTACTCATAAATCGATTTGTTTTGTTTGCATTGTTGTCGTGCAACCAGAATCATGCCCATCAAGGATTTGGTTTTTTCTTTGAATATCACTGTAGGATGTTCATTTTGGAATTCTGTTATGGGAATGATTTTGTTCTTGTCCATCGGTTGTTAGTGTTGCTTGATTCTTCTTGGTTGGTATCAGTACCAGATAAATTAGAATATGTCGGAATTTTGAGTGTCTTGCTTTTATTTTTACATTGTACAAATATGTCGTCCAGATGCAAGCATGAATTCTTTGGAGTTGACAGGTTTAGTTTAGCCTTTGACGGATTTGGGTGTGAAAAGGGTGGACTTTCCAGATTAGTCTCCTAAATGGATCAACATTCAATATGAACCCAGTTAAATACAACACAAACTCGACTAAATTAATTTATATAAGATACACATTTGAGTATACACAATAACTTGCCTATTTGGATCACAGATCTGTTTAACCCGTTTACATAATCGGGTCATCAAGTTGTAAACAAACACTTCCATCCATCCATGTCCTCTCTCTCTCTCTCTCTCCGAGTCTAACCTAGTCCTTATGTATCCACATAGTTTAAGAGATTGAGTTTCTTCGTACTTGATATCTACAGAAGTATGTCTCAACTTGTTGAATGCAACCCCCAATTTGAAACGGGTCATGGCCATTTTGCTCTACCAATTCACCAGAACTCCTCATTCGGTAGTTTCTGAAATTTATCAGTGGTCCATTCAGAGTTATGTTACAAAGATCAAAACTTTCGATCTATTTGTGTGCAAATTCCAAGTCTTTGTACAAAGTCTCTAGATTTACATATTTCTCTCGAGTCCAAGGAAAATTGCTTTGACACCGACTCGAAATCTGAAACTGAATGGAAAAAATAACTTAAACCTTATGACCTCGTAGAGCTCCGAAAATCACTCAATAAGATTACCTCATATCAGCTCAATAAGTTGCTTGAGCTCCCTCTCGATGTGCCAACATCCATGGAGGTATTCCAGTGGGCAGGTAACCATAAGGGATATTACCATTCATTTAATGTGTATTATACTTTGATTGATAAACTTGGGGCTGCAGGGGAGTTTAAGATTATAGATAGATTGGTATTGCAGATGAAAGAAGAAGAGATAGTTTTTAGAGAATCCCTTTTTATTATGATCATGAAGTATTATGGTTATGTGACAAATGGACGGCTTGATGAAGCCAAAGCTGTACTAAACGAGAGCATGTCAAACATTGGCTGTGACCCAGATGTTTATACATATAACGTACTAATTCGAGGTCTTTGCAAGAAGGGGTGTATGGCCTCAGCTCTTGAAGTTGTGATAGAGATGGCATTCAAAAGTTGCAAGCCCAATGTTGTGAAAACCCACTATTTCTAATTATATCTATTAAGATATCAAATTTTCGACTTTTAATAGAAAACTCGAATGAAGAAATGGACTTCATCGTTGAATTTCTCTCATGAAAACGAGTCCGACTAGTATAATATTGACTATATTTAGTACCGAGGACAAATTAACTTAAGTTAAATTAATTAAACAAATCAATTGAATAAAAAAAAAAAAATTTGAAATGATTATGAATAGCACAGTCATGGCAGCCTGCCATGACTATTTACCTGACATTGGTGATGGTAGGAAGGCAAGAAAACATCATTTTTCCCGCCATTGCCGCCCAAGAGCCTTTGACTGAAGCCACTTTTCTAGTGTATAAATACAAGCAAAAACAAATGAAGGTGGAGAAGAAAGAAAATCGGGCAGCCTTGGTCTTGAAAGATAAACAAACAGAGAGAGAGAGAGAGAGAGAGAGAGAGAGAGAGAGAGGGGTCATCCACCATTGTTGAGATGCTAAAGCTTTTGGGACGATCAATCCAAGCAAAAAAGTAGGATTAGAACTATCTTGTTGTCTTCCTTGATCTATTGATTGTAGAGTATATGTATATATATATATATATGTATATATATGAAACATGTGGGTTTATGAATGATGGAATTATACATATATATTGGTGTATATGTGGGTATGTTTATATACTTATTTGGATGTTTATGTCTCTCAAATGAGTTTGT
The DNA here is from genome assembly GCA_951799425.1 of Ilex aquifolium. Taxonomy (NCBI): domain Eukaryota; kingdom Viridiplantae; phylum Streptophyta; class Magnoliopsida; order Aquifoliales; family Aquifoliaceae; genus Ilex; species Ilex aquifolium. Next base: position 582,582 of record OX637393.1, on the reverse strand, counting down.
ATCTCCTAAAGAAATTAACAAAAATAATTGTAAGAGATGAAATTAGGTAGAAGAAGATGAAAAAAAAAAAAAAAGGGAAGAAGAGTACTGGACGTAGATGGAAGAAGATGAGATGATAGCTTAAATTCAGAAATTACCCCTTTTAGTTTTAGCTACAACATATACCTACTTACTGAAATTATAAAATTAAGTCCAAGGTTTTGTTAAGTTACAGAAAGTCCCATTTTATGTCTCATGAGTAACAGATAAGTACCTGTTAAAATTACATAATGACCCCAGAAGATCATAAAATATTACTAAAACACTAAATCAGTATTTTAATAGTTAACAAATGTTTCTAAAATTGTATTTTGACCCCGAATAGTTATGAGATTGTTTTAGAGATTATAAAATTACACCATATTGGTAGATCATGTGCTTAGAAATTATCTAAAGACCCCGAAAGTTTCTAAAAACTCAAAATATAGAGGCTATCATAAATTATTGGCTCTTTAGGAGTGTATATATTTATATACAACACTCATGGTTATGAAGCGTATATATATATATTGGTTGTATAAGTAAGAATGTAATTCTAGTCAACATTAGCAACCACTAAATTATGGTGATATACATGAGATATGTTGACATACAAAGGATGGTAAATGACGACATGTTCACAATGGTGATAATTACACTAAGGTTGAAATAATGCATACTCTTTTATGTATATGTCGAGATAGTATTGAAATACTTATTTCTAACTGCACCATGAGTATACTAAATGGTAATTCGATGGAAGGTGCATCATACGTGATAATCTTGGGTAGTACACATAATCGATGATGTGATACCCAAAATGATAATGTTTGAAACAATATGGGACAAGTAAGTAGGGATCGCTCCTCCCTTGGGTGAAAGACCCAGAATAAGTCTTGATCAAGCATAGCATCCGTCGTGGTGCGGGGTTACTCGTGCCCTGATTGAAAGCATCTAAGGACGAGGGGGTGGGGTACACCCGAGGTTAGAGCCCTCGAAGGGACCCAGTGTTCCCTAAGAGTTCGTGCATAACAAACGATGTACTGGTGTAACTAACTATAGACTAAGATTGAGAGTCTAGTGTGACCCATGACACGGATAGGTAATGTTGGGTACATGTTAAATTGAACGATTTATACTTGTTGGTACGTCATATGTATTGTTTTAAACACGTTATGAGCTTAATATTTCTATATTTACTTATCATGAATATCATGTGCGAATTTCGTGTATACCTATGTCATGTGGGATGGGATTAACACTCGATAGTTGTTTTCCTACTGGGCTTTGGCTCACCCTAACATTTTGCAGGGACTAGACCAAGAGATGACGAGGGTTTCTTCCCAGAGCTATCTTGAACATCTGTGCTCAGTGGGCTTTTGAGATATTATATTTCATGTTAATGCTCGGGAAAATTTTAAATTTGTGAATTGTGTTTTGTCGCTTTGGTGTGTTTTTTTAAACCGATGGGATGTAATAGCGTCGATTATGGACGACTTTTGGGATGAATGTATAATTTGGGTACTTAGACTATGATATTAAATGAATTCCCAAATTACAAATCCTTTGTACCTAAGTTACTTGAAAGTACGTTAGATGCTCTGATTGTCTAGTCTAAATCAAAATACATGAACTATTCAATTCATTTGATGAATTGTTTCTATTTGTCACATAAATCACATAAAAGATATTTAAATCACCCCCGAAAACCGGGACGTTACAGCTTGGTATCAGAGCTTAGGTATACGATTTACAAGGGACCTTTGGGGGAAACCTTAGGCATATCGAATTTGCGTATTCTAACTGCAATTAGAGACTAGCTATGATTATCGTTAGTACTAATATTATTCTAATGCTAAGTTTTATCGTCTGTCTGACTTTTGATTAGACCATGACGAGAAATAGGACTAGTGGCGGTGCAGCAGCTTCCTCTTCGCAAGGTACTGATGATGCTGACCTGATGCAGACCATGCGAGAAATTGCTAGAGTTATGTCCCAGAGTGAGGGTAGTGGGATGAACTCCATGACCGCACTAAAGGAGTTCCGGAGGCAAAATCCTCCAGTGTTCAACGGTGAGCCTGATCCGACAGTGGCAGAGAACTGGATTAGACAGATAGAGAAGATCCTTGATGCCATGGGGATTAGATCTAATGGAACCAAAGTTACTTTAGCTGCCTTCCAATTGGAGGGTGAGGCAGATCACTGGTGGAATATGATTAAGGAAACCAAGGATGTTAAGAAGATGACGTGGAAAGAGTTTCATGACTTGTTTATGGATAATTATTTTCCCAAAGTGATTAAGGGAGTGAAAATGCAGGAATTCTTGGAATTGCGTCAGGGAGATCTCACTGTGATGCAATATGGGGCTCGATTTGCTGAACTAGCCAGACATGCTAGCACAATAGTGTCAGATGAGGATAGTAGAGCTAGGAGGTTTGAATGGGGGCTCAGGCCTGCCATTAGAGGTCGTGTAATGGTCTTATGCCTTCCAACATATGCCAAAGTGGTTGAGGCGGCACTAGTTGCCGAAAGGGAGTTGGACGACACCAAGCAAATTAGAGAGTCTAGTTCACGATCTAGAGATTCACGTTCCCGAGGTGGCTCCGGTAAGAGACAAAGAACTTCAACACCGCAATCTCAGGGTGGTCAGGCGCAGAGTCATCAATCATTTCAACAGAAGCACCAAAAGAAGGGGAAGTTTGTTCAAGGGCAAGGAGTATGTTATGAGTGCGGACAAGTGGGACATTACAGGCGAGACTGTCCACAACGAGGACCCTCTCAGAATGTTGCTAGACCACAACAAAATGTGCAGCCATCTTATCCACAACAGGCTCAACCCCAAAAGCAGGCACAAACTGGCCCGATGATGGGACATACATCATATGCCTCTACTGCCCCATTTGGATCCCAACAACCTACGAGGCAAAATCATGGCAAGGGACGCGGTGGACATAGCCAGCATACACAGGGTAGGGTCTTTGCGTTGACTCAACAAGAGGAGTTCGTTGATCATTCAGTAATTCAAGGTAATGTTTTGTTATATAGTTCTTGGGTTAGTGTGTTGTTTGATTCAGGTGCATCTCACTCATTTATATCTACGGCATGTGCATCTGCATTGGGCTTGGAGTCGGAGCCCTTAGAGACATCACTATGCATTGACTCGCCCTTGGGTGGTAGAATTCGAGTAGATCGTATTTGCCGATCTTGTGAGTTGGAGATCTCGGGTCTTCGACTAATAGTGGACCTAAGGGTCATGGAAATGGTAGAGTTTGACATCATTCTAGGAATGGATTGGTTATCGGCTCATCGTGTCACTATTGATTGTCATCAAAAAAAGGTGACAGCTTATACCACAGAGGGTGTTTGTTTTCAATTTCATGGGGATAAACATGCAAAATTGCCTCCACCTCTGCGAGATTCGCGCTGGCGTAACCAATTGATGGGTTGGTTAGCCAGTTTGGTAATCAGTGATGATGATAGAAAGGAGTTGGGTCTTCCTCGAGTTGTGTGCGAGTACTCCGACGTTTTTCCGGAGGAACTACCTGGACTGCCTCCTCGAAGGGATGTTGATTTTTCAATTGAATTGCAACCAGGCACTGCACCAGTTACTATGACCCCTTATAGGATGGCACCTGCTGAACTTCATGAATTGAAGTTGCAACTCCAGGACCTATTAGATAAAGGATTTATACGGCCAAGTACCTCCCCGTGGGGAGCACCAGCACTGTTTGCCAAGAAGAAAGATGGAAGCTTGAGGTTGTGTATTGACTACAGGCAGTTGAATCGAGTGACTATCAAGAACAAATACCCTTTGCCCAGGATAGATGACTTATTCGACCAGCTAAGAGGATCTCGTTATTTTTCGAAAATTGATCTTCGGACCGGGTATCACCAATTGAGGATAAAAGATGAAGACATACCCAAGACTGCCTTCAGAACCCGATATGGGCATTATGAGTTTGTAGTGATGCCATTTGGGTTAACGAATGCTCCAGCAGTATTCATGGACTTGATGCATAGGATTTTCAGTCCATACTTGGATCAGTTTGTTGTGGTATTTGTGGATGATATTCTCGTGTACTCACGGACCGAATCGGACCATGAGCAACACTTGAGGATTGTACTCCAGACACTAAGAGATCACCAGTTATATGCCAAAGCAAGCAAGTGTGAGTTTTGGTTATCTGAAATGAAATTCTTAGGGCACGTGGTATCAGAATCTGGAGTATCAGTGGACCCATCAAAGGTTGAAGCAGTGATAAAGTGGGAGCGACCGAAGTCTGTTTATGAAATCCGGAGTTTCTTGGGATTGGCTGGATATTATCGAAGATTTATTGAAGATTTCTCACGACTAGCAGCCCCGATGACTAGATTGACTAGGAAAGGAGTGAAGTTTCAGTGGGATGACACTTGTGAGCAGGCTTTTTGTAAGTTAAAGGAAAGGTTGACTAGTGCACCTATCTTGGTGATACCAGAGCGAGGACTAGGTTATGTTGTGTATTGTGATGCCTCGAAAGAAGGTCTAGGATGTGTATTGATGCAGACTGACAGGGTAGTTGCATATGGTTCTCGTCAGTTGAAAACGCATGAACAAAATTATCCCACCCATGACTTAGAGTTAGCAGCCGTTGTCTTTGCTCTAAAGACATGGCGACATTATCTATATGGTGAGAAGTTCGAGGTGTATTCAGACCATAAGAGTTTGAAATATATCTTTACTCAGAGAGACCTCAACATGAGACAGAGGCGTTGGATGGAATATATCGAGGATTATGATTTCACTTTGCTTTATCACCCTGGTAAGGCAAATGTGGTAGCTGATGCTTTAAGTAGGAAGTCACGGGGGATAGTTGCTCGCATAGCATCAAAAGAATGGCAGATGATGGAAATTGTTAGTCAATTTGGGTTACAGTTGGATGAGCAGAGTAACCATGCTTGTCTCTATAATTTGGTGGCCACACCAGCACTCCTTAGTCGGGTGATAGAAGCACAAGTTCAGGATGCAAAGACAGACTCTATCCGTTCTCGAGTCCACAGTGGAACAAGAATGGATGGTTGGGCCATACACTCAGACGGGAGCTTGAGATTTCGAGACAGGGTTTTCGTACCCAATAACGAGTCATTGAAAGATGAGGTGCTTAGAGAGTTTCATCATTCCAGGTTAGCAGTACATCCAGGAGGCACAAAGATGTATCGAGATCTTCGTCGCCAGTATTGGTGGAGTGGTATGAAGAGGGATGTGGCACGCTATGTGGCCAGATGCCTTATCTGCCAACAAGTAAAGGCTGAGCATCAGAGACCAGCAGGGCTACTTCAGCCCCTACCTGTTGCCGAGTGGAAATGGGAACATGTGACTATGGACTTTGTGACTGGCTTACCAAAATCTACTAGAGGGCACGATTCGGTGTGGGTGGTAGTGGACCGATTGACCAAGTCAGCACATTTTTTGCCAGTTCGAATGACAGACACCTTGGACGCATTCAGTCGATTATACATCAGAGAGATAGTTAGGCTTCATGGAGTACCGGTTTCAATAGTGTCCGACAGAGATCCAAGGTTTACAGCACAGTTTTGGCAGAGTTTCCAAGATGCTTTGGGTACTCGATTGATGTTCAGTACAGCATTTCACCCGCAGACAGATGGTCAATCTGAAAGAGTAATCCAGATACTTGAAGACATGTTGAGGGCAAGTATACTAGACTTCAGTGGTAGCTGGGAAGATCATATCCCTTTGATTGAGTTTGCTTACAACAACAGCTATCAATCGAGCATAGAGATGGCACCGTATGAAGCACTATATGGTAGGCCGTGTCGATCACCTTTATGTTGGGCCGAAGTTGGGGAGGCTCCATTATTGGGTCCGGAGTTAGTCAGGGAGACTACCGAAAAAGTGAGTCTAATTAGACAGAGACTTTTTGCAGCACAGAGTCGCCAAAAGAGTTATGCAGATCAACGGAGGAGACCCTTGGCATTTGAGGTTGGGGATCACGTGTTTCTGAAAGTGATGCCTCGTAGAGGTCTTATGAGGTTTGGAAAGAAGGGAAAGTTGTCCCCTCGATTTATCGGACCATTTGAGATTCTTGAAAAGGTTGGTGCAGTTGCATACCGATTGGCTTTGCCGCCACAGTTGGATAGGGTGCACAATGTATTTCACGTCTCTATGTTGAGAAAATATGACCCAGATCCTTCACATGTGGTTGATTGGGGTGAGATGGAGATTGAAATGGATGCCACCTATGAGGAGAAGCCAATACGGATCTTAGATAGAAGAGAACAAGTCCTACGAAACAAGACCATACCCCTTGTCAAAGTCTTGTGGAGACACCGAAGAATTGAAGAAGCAACCTGGGAGCGTGAAACAACAATGCGAGTCAATTACCCACACTTATTTGAGGATGGAGGTACTTTTTCTTAAATTAGTTATGTTAAATTTAATTTCGAGGACGAAATTATTTTAAGGGGGGTAGAATGTGAAAACCCACTATTTCTAATTATATCTATTAAGATATCAAATTTTCGACTTTTAATAGAAAACTCGAATGAAGAAATGGACTTCATCGTTGAATTTCTCTCATGAAAACAAGTCCGACTAGTATAATATTGACTATATTTAGTACCGAGGACAAATTAACTTAAGTTAAATTAATTAAACAAATCAATTGAATAAAAAAAAAAGAAGGAAGAAGAGTACTGGACGTAGATGGAAGAAGATGAGATGATAGCTTAAATTCAGAAATTACCCCTTTTAGTTTTAGCTACAACATATACCTACTTACTGAAATTATAAAATTAAGTCCAAGGTTTTGTTAAGTTACAGAAAGTCCCATTTTATGTCTCATGAGTAACAGATAAGTACCTGTTAAAATTACATAATGACCCCAGAAGATCATAAAATATTACTAAAACACTAAATCAGTATTTTAATAGTTAACAAATGTTTCTAAAATTGTATTTTGACCCCGAATAGTTATGAGATTGTTTTAGAGATTATAAAATTACACCATATTGGTAGATCATGTGCTTAGAAATTATCTAAAGACCCCGAAAGTTTCTAAAAACTCAAAATATAGAGGCTATCATAAATTATTGGCTCTTTAGGAGTGTATATATTTATATACAACACTCATGGTTATGAAGCGTATATATATATATTGGTTGTATAAGTAAGAATGTAATTCTAGTCAACATTAGCAACCACTAAATTATGGTGATATACATGAGATATGTTGACATACAAAGGATGGTAAATGACGACATGTTCACAATGGTGATAATTACACTAAGGTTGAAATAATGCATACTCTTTTATGTATATGTCGAGATAGTATTGAAATACTTATTTCTAACTGCACCATGAGTATACTAAATGGTAATTCGATGGAAGGTGCATCATACGTGATAATCTTGGGTAGTACACATAATCGATGATGTGATACCCAAAATGATAATGTTTGAAACAATATGGGACAAGTAAGTAGGGATCGCTCCTCCCTTGGGTGAAAGACCCAGAATAAGTCTTGATCAAGCATAGCATCCGTCGTGGTGCGGGGTTACTCGTGCCCTGATTGAAAGCATCTAAGGACGAGGGGGTGGGGTACACCCGAGGTTAGAGCCCTCGAAGGGACCCAGTGTTCCCTAAGAGTTCGTGCATAACAAACGATGTACTGGTGTAACTAACTATAGACTAAGATTGAGAGTCTAGTGTGACCCATGACACGGATAGGTAATGTTGGGTACATGTTAAATTGAACGATTTATACTTGTTGGTACGTCATATGTATTGTTTTAAACACGTTATGAGCTTAATATTTCTATATTTACTTATCATGAATATCATGTGCGAATTTCGTGTATACCTATGTCATGTGGGATGGGATTAACACTCGATAGTTGTTTTCCTACTGGGCTTTGGCTCACCCTAACATTTTGCAGGGACTAGACCAAGAGATGACGAGGGTTTCTTCCCAGAGCTATCTTGAACATCTGTGCTCAGTGGGCTTTTGAGATATTATATTTCATGTTAATGCTCGGGAAAATTTTAAATTTGTGAATTGTGTTTTGTCGCTTTGGTGTGTTTTTTTAAACCGATGGGATGTAATAGCGTCGATTATGGACGACTTTTGGGATGAATGTATAATTTGGGTACTTAGACTATGATATTAAATGAATTCCCAAATTACAAATCCTTTGTACCTAAGTTACTTGAAAGTACGTTAGATGCTCTGATTGTCTAGTCTAAATCAAAATACATGAACTATTCAATTCATTTGATGAATTGTTTCTATTTGTCACATAAATCACATAAAAGATATTTAAATTACCCCCGAAAACCGGGACGTTACAAATGTGATCACTTAGAACGATTTTAATTGATGGGTTCTGCAAAGAAGGCCGACTAAAGGAAGCCAGTGAGGCTGTCGATGAAATGTCAACTAAGGGACATAGTCTAAACACAGTGGGATACAATTGCCTTATATGTGCTCTATGTGAGGATGGGAAGGTTCATGAGGCCTTAGAATTATTTGGTGAAATGTCGAGCAAAGGTTGTAAGCCTGACTTATTCACTTTTAATTCATTGTTATTTGGACTATGCAAAGTTGACCAGATGGAAGTGGCATTGGGAATGTTTCGAGATATGTTATTGGAGGGTGTCATTGCAAACACTGTAAAGGATTCATGCTTTTCTCGGGAAAGGTGCAAACAAAGAGGCATTTAAGCTTGTGGATGATATGGTATTTAGAGGATGTAACCTTGATGACATTACTTACAATGGCTTAATAAAGGCACTCTGCAAAGATGGGGTTGTTGAGAAAGCAATGGGACTCTTTGAAGAAATGATGAGAAAAGGACTTTCTCCCAATGTTGTATCATGCAATATTTTGATCAACGGATTATGTAGAACTGGGAAGATACAAAGTGCGAGTTTTTGAGGGACATGATTCATCGAGGATTGACACCCGACATAGTCACCCATAACAGCCTCATAAATGGGCTCTGCAAGCTTGGGGCATCTTCGAGAAGCTCTTAACCTCTTTAACAAGCTACAACTTGAAGGAATTTCTCCCGATGCTATCACTTACAACACTTTGATCTGTTCACATTGTAAAGCGGGCATGTTTGATGATGCCTATGTACTAGTAAATCGAGGCATAGCCAGTGGTTTCATACCTAATGATGTAACATGGTATATTTTGGTCCACAATTTTGTTAAAGAGAGTGATATGGAGAGTTAGATTCTTCATTAAACTGGGGTTTAGTAACCATGAAGAAGCATTGGATCTTGAGAAAGGCAAACTTTTGACCTTCGACTTTGTTAAGGTTCACAAAGAGTTGCTATGCCAGTGTGCCCAAGTTTATACTCGATTTTTCCTTTTTTAGGTGTTTCCTTTTTCGTATATACCAAGGGTATTCTCAAGGCAGGAGAAATTGCACTTCAGTTGTAGGTACATTCGTTCCTGCTTTTGCTGTCTCGGAATTTGTCTCCCTGTCAATTGTTCTAAACACCATCCTTTCCTAATTCTATGTTGCTTTGCAGCTCGAGGCCATAGATGCACAAATCTCTGCAGTTTGAGACATTATGAGATGCATTGAGAACTGCAAGATTGAAGACACGAAATACAATTAGCGAGAATTTGGAAAACGTCTTAGCTAGGTGTTTAAAAGAAAACTGGATATGAAATGCAGCTGCTTCACATGCAAATAGAATAATTGACCCTCATTAAGCAGAAGCAGCAGCAGTACTACCTTCAGAAACCTCCACTGCCGCCACAATCAGCAGTAGGATCGTATATGCATGGTAATCCTCTAAACGCCAATGGCTCTGATGGGCCTTAGAGACTGTCTACTAACCCATTCCTGAATAGCTCAAGTTCATCAGGTGGACAATTTGGAATGCCGATAACAAAATTGGTACTGCCAATATTGGTCCTGGGCAGTTTGTAGAAGCAAAAACTGATGCAAGAAATGCTGCCAGTATTAACCTTGGTTTCAGTTTGATAGTAGACATTTGGCTCTTGCTGCTAATTCGAACCCTGGTCGATTTGGAATCACTCTGTTCGTACTGGCATGGCTCCCAATACGAGCAATTCAGCCATCACACTCGTATACTGATATTGTAGAATACTGATATGGTAATGAAAATATGTCCTTGTGTCCCCAACAAATTATTCTGTAATGGAAATATGTCTATATCTGCATAATAAAGTTATCCTGTTTTGTGGCTTGTTCTCAAAACATGTCAACCATTTTATGGTCTGGTAATTTCACATCGTTTGGTCATATGGTTGGTGGTGATAGTGAGACGGTGGTATTGGTGGAGGCAGTAATGGCGGCAGCGATGGTGGTGGTTTTACACTAATAATGGAACATGAAATGGTAGCGAAGCTGGAGAAATGGAAACACCTAGATAAGTATTTTTGAAGGTATTGCAGAAAGCAATGCCTCCTAGTGACGGTCAGTTCTGAAAACAAAGCAGATTCATTAAACAAAGGCAATGGCAAGTTGGCAACCATCTATACTATGATGCAGAGCATCATCATTGGTGACCAAATGACTGTATAAAAGAAAGTCACACTAACACATACTAAAGAAAACAGCTAAAATCTGCAGTCCAAAATTGAACTGTACAAAAATTTCTAATTCATGATATCAATGGACGTTTGTATTGAAATGCTACAACATTTGCTTGTGTGATCTAACATCAAGTCTTCATAGATTTATTCTTCTCGACGACTACACACACAAATTTTGGATATAGTATAAAGCTTTTTGCACTCTCATCTAAACCAGAAATCTTGTAGGCGTCTTCCAAACACTTATCTCATCTCTCGGCTGCTCTTTCCATTTTGTGCAGTTTGCATATTTATCTTCAGCTATGAAGCAGTAAAAGTCAAAGCACTAATCACATAATTAAATCATGTAAAATTACTAATCGGCTCTGGTTCCGGTCTAGAAGCAAGAACAGAGCATAACAGCTGGGAAAGATGAAAAAGCAACGGTTTAAAAGCATTAAAATATTCCGAGTTAGATGAAAGAACAAAATCTCAGCTAGCATCAACTCTCCATTCACAACCTAAACCTGGTCCTGTTGAGGCTTCCCTTTGACGTAGCAAGTACTTAAGCTAGTGTCATCCCAAGCAACAGGAGTTTCTATACTGAAAGGGGCTCAGTAAAAACAATCTTCATATCCCCTAACAGAGCATAAACCAAGAGCTTAAAAGGACAGGAAAATGAAAGGAGAAAACAACAGTTAGATCCTTCTAAAATACCAAACCACAACTAGTACTACGCAAATTTCAAGTCAGTTGCAACTAAAATTCCCAAATTGGATTTCTCATTTATCTTTTTTTTTTTGGTACATAATTTCTTATTTTTATCGTAGTTTCAGGGTTCTATGGCTCTTTCTCCCTTCCATTTTCACTGATATCAGCCTCTTGAGCATGTCTAATTGTTTCTAGGAATAGTGAATACAGCTTTTCTTCAAAGTAGTTTTCAATTGTGTTCTAACCAGTCGTAATAAACTATAACTGCTTTCTTGAAATAAAACTCAAATGTTTGCCTCTATTGTGTTAAATTACATAATAATTACCTCTTCCCAAGGGAATATTCTTCTGTTCAGTGTACATAGCCTAGCAACAAATTTAAGTATTTCTTCTTCATACTGTCATTCAAATAATACGAGTGCAATTGATTATGAATACCAGTTACATAAATTGGGCACAAGTAAATTCAACAATTTTTTTCCCATTCAAGCAGCTTCTAAGATATCTGATGTCCTTTAGTTGCAACCACAGAATAAAATTGTCCAGCGGTTACATCCTATCCTCCATAGTTTAAGTTAGGCCTATCTGTCATAAATGATACAAGAGAGACAGTTTATGAATGACAAAAGCATCAATCTTAACTTCAATCAAGAATGGATTGTAATTCAGTTTTTATTTAGCAAAAACAAAAATCAAATGACAAAATAGGATCGTAAAGTTGGATGAATTAAAAGAAGAAAGTTAAGGAGTTGATGAAGTCTGCCATAATAGACTAAGAAATAATACGATTTAAGTCCTTTATTGGCATAGAAACATCAGTAGATGGAAAAGCAGGGAAAATCAAACAAAACTTTTATGACTTACATGTTTCAGTAAACATTGATTAACTACATGTGCTCCATAAAGTCTTCTCTTCATAGACTGAAAAACTTCTTATCCTGTAATATAATACGAAGAGCATTGGAACCTCTACAAGAGAAAGTCTTGGATAAAATCAGATATTTAACGCATTAGAAGCATCAAATATTGGTCCAAATACGTTCAAATTTCTTACAATTACAGTCAGCATGAGCTCGTTCATCATACTTATGTCCACATACTGCTGCTCATGGAATGGATCTCCCCTTGTTGCGGTTTTGTGGCGCTGAATTCAAGTTTGTACAATCAGATGTTAAAACATAAACATAAAATGTAGCATACACTAATAATTTGCCCTATAAGAATAAATTTTAATACTTCCACCTTGAAAATATTAACTATTATTAGTCATACCTTGTGTTTGACTTATATAGCTTTGATCCACAGTCTTCCATGGTAGAACTTAATGCCCGTGAAAGACATTTCACATGGTTTAACCGTAGACTTCTCCTTGACGTACCTGAACCAAGCTTCCAACTTGCTAATTTGTGATGCAAAACACAAAAGGTCTCCATGTATGGCTCTATATACATGATAGTCTCTATAGTCATCTGAATCTCAAGTTTTAGACTAAAACCATTCAATTGTAATCAGCCAAAGATCACCAGAGAACAAGGTAAAGCAAACTTACAGTTAGTAGTTGCACTTGCACTGTCCTTCACTAGAACAGCTGTTCCAATTTGCTCACTTCCACCAGTAGGCCTGACCACAGGAGTATTCAACAATCGTGCAAGATGTCTAATTTGACTTAAACGTACCCGTTTAGGAAGTTTAGCTGATCTTTGAACTCTGGTTTCTCCATCTGTGTTATGTAGTCAGAGAGAAACAGTAAATCCATGTGGTCGATTATGCATAACTTTCTAGCAACTAATTTTTACAGAAACTAATCCTCAATAATGTTTTTATTATTATGGGACTATATAAAAAACTTACCCTCACACCTGGCGCCTGGTGCTTTTGGTTTTTCTTGTCCTCTGCTACATCTAACATGCTCTAAACCATTACAATCGACACTCATATCTGAAACAGCAATTAATGCTTTATTTTCACTTCTTAGGCTTAGTTCACATCTAGTTGCAGTACTTGCTTGATCATGCTGAGATCCCATTTGGGCATTTCCTGCTCTCTGTCTTCGTAGTTGGTAGTTTCTACGGCGTCTAGCCAGATGTTTTTCTTTTTCTTCAAGGCTCATGGATTGTATTCTTTGTCTGTCACGCATGCGGCGTCTTTCTCTTTCTCGCTCCTTCTCCACAGTGCGCCACTCTGGTCCCTCTGATATGTCTTCAGCTGTCATTTGAGCCAACTGTGAATAAACACCCGCCATCTCACTTCACTTTCAGATAATTCATCTGCACCCATGGAATGATCAATTGTAACACTTTCATACAAACTGCAAAATCTGTAACTTAAGAACCAAACAAAATAGTAATAGACAATAGGAAATGCCTAAGCATTTCGTTAACAAGTAATACATGATGCAAAAATTGTTATAACAAAAAAGAGGCAAAAATATTCATCGGAAGAATGATGAAAGTATTTTTTTTTTTTTTCATTTCACACAATCAATAGAATGATAATTGTCTCTCCAAAGAAATCTCTCAGCTCTATCACTTTTGAAAGAAATCTTTCAGCTTCCAATCAGCCACTAATTTCAACCATCCCTTTTTAGAAAAGATTCCATTTTAGTCACCACTATAATTAATGTTAGGGACTCTGGCAGTGGATATTTCATATCAGACTTGGGGATTTACAGGGTCTGTTAAAATTGATCAATCTAGCATGCTTAATGAGGATAAGGTTATTTTTTATACTCAATTCAATAAACCGATTTAGCTTTTTCAACTCTGCTTTCAAGATAAAAGCATCTCAGGATTTTGATACGAAGAATGGATTACACTTGTTCGTGTTCTACTAATTTTCATTTCTCTCATGAAGTTCATCAACAATGCACTCATATATGGCTTTTTGATACAACAACAACAACAACATTACTGAAAGATTAGCCAAGTTCAGTCACACTATGAAACAAACCAGAGTTTGAAGGGACAAAAATTGTTCCATTTCTAAAAGCTTTTCGTTATAAAAGGAAGCCTAATACAATATACAGAGCAGTAGAATCACATGAGTGAAGATGAATATCACAAAGCAAGAACATACTCAAAACTGTATAATATTTTAAGTTAAACAAACCTTTATAAAACATGAAAATCCCTATTTTAAGATATCCTAAGCTTGATCAAAGACGTTTAACCATGGCGCATTGGCTATTGAACCAATATCCATAGCCAAATTAATACTACAATCACCATGAAAATTTAAGAACAGACCCATTAACCCATTGTGGAAAAAATTGTAAATTTCTCTAACAGAACAGTCGCACAAAGATTTTTGTGAAGTAAGAGAATGGGAGGACTTTGCCTGTGATTATGCAGGCGGCGGGAGAGCCAAGTGTAACGTCGACGAGAGCCGTGACTGTTCAGTATTATTAATAGCAGTATTATTAACCCATTGTGAATTAATAGTATTTCAATGACCAACCACATTGCATCGACCGTTTTGGGTTGTGGGGGAACTGGCGAATCAGTGATTGCCACCTCATACAGGAAAGGTCCGTTTAGGAGCGTAATTAAGGGGTGGAATTGATCTTCATATATCTTGATAAATTTTAGTAGATTTGGGACTTTAATGTGATTTATTAGTCATTTATTATACAAAAAAATGTTAATTTGACCTAATTTATATTGAACTAATACATTATAGTCATTAAATTGATAGCGGGTCGTAACCAATAGTAAAGTTCACTGTTAATTTAGTTTTAAGTGACATTGCTCTTATTCTACCTGATCAATCCGATATATTTTCTTTGTTTTCTCAAATAAGAATCAAGTTATTCAAGTTCAACTTGAGATCGGCTCGTTGGAAGCTCCTTGAAATTTGAGATTCAGCCTTAATCCTAGAACAGGGAAACTACTCAACCATTTCTAGTCCAGAGGATTCAAACATTGTTGCTCGTAGTATTGTACTAGGGGTATGCTTATCAATCATGCTTAAAACAATATGTTTTTGGTTAAACCTTGAGCTTATCTTACCCCGGGTTCAGGCTTATACTGAATCATAAATAAGTGCTGAAGATATTCTGTGGCATGAATTTGAAACAGAACTTCTTGTCAGTCTGAATGCAGCCATGAAAACCGGATATAACCTCGTGAACATGTTAAGCCAAAGCTCTAAATGACACAAATATAACTTGATACAACTCTGATTACGTAGGCTTGTACAAAATGTACGAGTTCAGGTATAGTGGAAGAGAGCCTGTCTCAGCTATAAAAGTACAAACAAGAGCACCACTCAACTAAAACTAGTGATATCAACAATGAAAGGGAAAAATTTACAGTATTGTGTGCTGCAGTAAGTTTGTTTCATCTCCATGCAGAAGAAGTTACTAAAGCCCTGTTCTTCCAGCCAAGATAAAGGGCCCCATCCTTCTCTGCCAGTCCAAAATTTTGACTATGCTCCTTCAACATATCCTTGATGGCCTCACGAACCGAAGAACTCAACGGGCATGGAGTAAAGCCCGCCATAACTAGTCGTAATCTCCACTTGCCAAAAAGTTCGTGCCTTTCCACCCTCTCAGCCCCCTCACATGCAATTATGTTGACGATGTCGCGTGCCACACAGTGCATCTCTGCACTAGTCCGTTGCTTGTCGTCCCTGGGGCGAGCCACATCAATTGATTCAAACATAGCTGTATAATAATCCAGAGTCTCACGGAACCGTGGAAAGAATGGGGCAGTATTTGTATTGGATTCTTGCTCAACAAGGGTCACAACCTTCGGTGACAAGCTCTTCACCAGTCTTAAAAGACGGTCTCGATGATTCATTGTGTTCACACTCTCATCCGGCATGTGGTGCAGCATGTAAGGAAAGTTGACAGCCAGGGCTTCTCCATGACGAACCCCAAGGTTCTCTAGTTCAACCTCACAACCAGACATGGCTGCACCATGAAATTCAAACGGCACTCTGCATGACTCAGCGACCTTTGCTAGCCTCTGCCCCACAAGGTGGAGTCCACCACCTCGAGCATGAGTTGATTGGGAATCATCAACGCCTGTGATACGGATGAGTGGGGGCCCACCAGGCCGACGTGCAAGAACCTGGATTAGGGACATCCACTGGCTGCCCTGTGCAATCTGAAAATCGATGATGTGGATTCTCGTTTCATTTTCCATGGCTTCCCCAATCACAACATTTGCAGAAATGTAGGCGAACTTGTAGTATGGGCAGATCTGATAAAGGATACTCATATAAGACATCAGTTCTGAGCTTGTTGGTTCTTGGCACTTCAATTTTTTGTAGATAATGCTCCCGGAGGACAACAGCCTTGCTCTAAGCCCTTCCAACATGTATGCACCCAACCGTTGGACAGGATCCCCCGAGACTGACACCCTTTGGTCTAACACATCCATCAAACCTGCTGCAGTTGTCATATCAGCCTCTGATACGGCTTCTGCACAGGCAATGAGTACATGTTTCAAGTCTAAGTTGGCGGCCATCTCCAAGATTCGATTCAACCTTGCCAAGGAAGAGGATTGTTGGACGACCATACTGGTGGTGGAGCAGTTGCTCATGTCATTATCAGATTCAGGCCCCAGCAACTTAATTTCCAATTCTCGCAGTACGTGTTGCAGTTCACTGCTATCAACAACGGAAGACCCACTTAATGGGGATCCATAAGTATTCTCAGGGGAGTGATGCAGATCTGAGATGTATGACTGGGAACATTGTGGTGAAAAGGGACTCCTGCTGGAAGAGATACTTATAGCAGATGGCGAATTGTAGACAAGGTAATCTGTTGCCGGGGATGAATCCAGGGTGAAAAACTGTTCATCGTAAGCCTGAAAAGAAACATGGGCTCCTTGGTTGCTACTATCGGAGCTAACATTGTTGGTTGAATTTTGGAAATGAGACAAGCTGTACGGTTCAATCTGCTGTATAGGCGGGTTGTATGACCTTTGGGTGCTGCTTGAACTTTGGTGTTCCTGAGATGTTTGCATCTCAGAATAACTTGCGACTTGCCAATATGTCTAGCTCAGATATCTAAATGCAGGAGTAACAATGGCGATCAGCAAGTATGATTTAACTTCTACTTGCGGAACTACTCATTTGTCAAAAGGTGGCACAGTGTCACACAGAGAATCTTGATTATCACATTGATATCTATGACCTCTCAATAAGCAGCTAGATAAGTGAAAAAGTAGGTTAAGCTCAATTTAGCAGCCCTATCTTCGCTAACTGCCCTTGCTGTGGGAAATGGAAGAGATTACAGTGCCAATGTAATCTGCAGAAGACAAGGCATGATCAATGCAACTTCAATTTTGAAAATAGGCGAGATAGACAAGAAACATCAGAAGAAATTAGTAAATCGAGAACAACTAATGATCGCAAGAAAAGAAATGATGACCACATTAGTCTGCACAAATCTTGGAAGTGCAGCATAGCCTGATTGGAGGGGAAAGATCAGGACTTGGGATATGTAAGGAGATATAATTAAACATCATTGAGAAGTATTTGGGGACTATCAACGGCATTCATATTAAAACTTGGCTGCCGCATCTATAAGACAAGCGGAGAGGAATTTGTACTTGAAGCCAGAGTTCAACTCTTGGCGATCCTATGCTTTTCTCCAAATGTGCATCATGATAGGACAACTCTATATTTACGGATAACTACTTGGAAGAAAATTGACAAGATGTTGGGAAGACATCCAACAAAACTTAATATAACACACTATTCACGGGTTGTTAGGGACAGATTTCAGTAAATCTTATAACAACAGAAGGCAGATATAAATTTTCCCTTTGTTTGATGCCCCAGCCTTGCTTTTTACATCAAGATGAAGGACAATATATGCTTTATTCGTCACACCAGCAGAGGGACTTCACGCCATGAAAGAGAAAGAACACTCAAAAAAGAATTCTGCAATTTGAAAGGAGAAATTCAAAAGGAGTGTAAATTGGATATGATGAGGATGAGGAAGATGAAGCAGAGTTGTTTTCACACCTGGAGCTGTCTCCAGCTACAAGTCACAGCTTTCAAATAATAAAAAAGACTAGGATGACTTACAGGAGGGAAAAAAAACTATTACTCTTTTCACTTGTGCAATTCTTGTGGGGTTATCTTTTGTTTTGCAAATGAAAATGGGCCTATGGGTTTGAATTTCATCAAGTCCCTCTAGATCCAAAAAGATATCATTAAGTACCATAGATAAATGAATTTAAACCTGAAAGCACAATGATAAATCAATTCCCTGATCTTATTTTCAACTCCCCAAAATCATCTAATGAATGGAAAGTTCTTTATACCCGTCTTGAAATCAGAAGAAGATACAACGATGATTCCCAAAGTCAGAATCCATAAAATATGCTTTGATGAAGTCGAAGCAATAGAAACCACAAACAATTTTTTGACCTTAGAAAAAACCACAAATACAGAAACATAAAAACATATCATCTTACAAAATGGAAAATCACTTGCATCCTCATCAACCATAAAGGGGATACCTCCTTTGCAAAGCAAAAAAGTTACTTGCCAATAGAAAAACCACCTCAAAGTTCAACTTACAAAAGAGTTGGAATTTCAGCTTAACCTATACAAATTTAATAAACAATCAACGTCGCTTCAATCAAAGCTTGAGACAAAATTGAGCATAAGAGCAACAAAGAGTCGCAAAAAACCAATCAATGCATTTTACATTAAAAAAATGGGCCTTAGAAACAAAATTACTTAATGGTAAAACAGATGAGCATTTCATGTTGAGATAACTACAACTACTATTCAACGACTCAACAAAACTTTAATCCCAACTATTCAGCGTTTCATTTTCAAATGCCAAATAAAAATTGGACAAAAATATATAAAAATCCTACCTTTGACGTAATACATAAAACCATCTTCCCAAGTCATCAATAACCAAATAAACCATAAAGTCAATCATTAATTTTACATTAATTCAAGCAAATATCTAAAGAGATAGATATGACCGAGCAAAATAGAGTAAATATATGAACCTGAACAACCTCTTTCATACCCTAAAAAAAGGAGAGAAAGAAAGCATAGTATGGAAGAAACCCATCTTTATAATCAAATCAGTGGGTGTTTTTCATACCTTTGTTCGGCGGGTCTCGGTTCAGGTTCGAAGTTTCAAGAGGAGGGAGAGAGAGAGAGAGTAACCGTTTTGTCTTCTGAGCAAGAAATCAGAAATTTCTTCCGCGGAAATGAAAGTCTCCCGAAGTTTTTTGTTGATCTTTGAAGTTTCACAGACAAATAAATACCCTCCAATTTATCATTAACTACATAAATCCCCCTCACTAAAGTTTTACACCAGAATGGCTTTTACTTTTTACTTTTTACTTTTTTCTTACTAGTACTCAGAGTTGTGTTGCGTCATGCGTGTATTCCAATTGTATCATTCGTCATGGAATTAGATATTCATGTGTTTGTTACTAATTTAATTTATTTATTTTCAGGACAAACCAATCCTCTACCACAATTTTTTTATAGACTTTTTGAATGATAGATAAAGAATAATATTTTTTATATTTATAAATTTGACTTAATTTATTAATTTAATAGCATGTCTAGTGCTACAACACCAATATAAAAAAGTCTAACACTTACTGTTACAATAATATTATTGAATTATGTCAACAATCATATTATTATATCCAAAAATTAAGTTAAATTTGTAGATCTAAATAATATTATACATAAATGAATCTCTTACTAATATACACTAGGGGAAAAAAATTATGGTACCTTAATTATGGTGAGAAAGATATTAACTTTTGAGAACGAGTTAACTGTTATGATGAATTGGGTGGACCTTTCTCTCTATATAGGCGAGGTTTTACTTGTCACAGACATTCTGATGTTTAAGTGAGTAAGAGTCCTCAAGTTAAGCAAAACTACTAACATAGAAAAAAGTGTTAACCTTTTTGACTTAAGCTTGTCGAGTATTTATAGGAATACATACCTTCTTTCGGGGTTTAGAATCTTGACTTGAATAGAATGATACACATATTTTTTAGCTAAATCTTCTCAAATTTGAGTTTACTTTATAATTAGTCGATTTAAGGTTACATGTTTATAATATGCACCTTTAAAATAGACAATTTTTCTTATTGGTTGCTCAAAACCTCCACGATTGCCTAGCTATGCACTATTTGAGAGAACCTAATCCTTATCACCTAAATTATAGAACTAGTCCTATTTACACAAAGGGTGGGGGTTATTCCTACCCCACAAATCTCCATTTTCACCCCCATTTAATTTTTAATTATCAAACTACTAAGTTTACCCTTTCTACATCCACCCCATTAGTAGATAAGCTCACTCCATGATACATACACCCCTTTTAAAAAGAAACGAACGAAACAAGGAAAAAAAAAAGAAATAAAGAAGCAAACCAAAACAAGAAGGAAAAAAAAAAAACCAAGTAAAGATTGAATGAACATACAAAACTACAAGACACAAAATTGAACATGAAAAAAAAAACAAGCATCAAGTACAAACACAAAATCGAATAAGAAAGAAAAATAACAAGTATAGATGCAAAACCTAAACAAAATACAAAAGAACAAATAATCTGAAAGCATACATATATATATACACACATATAAATTCTAAATAAAAAATTATGAACTTTACAGAGATATCAAAAAATACAGAAAATAATAAAAATTCATACACCAAACATGAAATCAGATATATAATTAAATTAAGAAGTAATACTAACATGTATCTTACTGAAAAAATTCATATTGAAAAAGTGTTTTTGTGAGTGTATGAGATAAGATAGAAAATGAAACCCTAATTATGACAAAATATAAAGTAAGTTTACTTATTAAATGGGGTATATGTATATGGGGTGGACTTAGTTACTAATGTAAGAATTTGCGGAATAGAATTTGATAAATTTGATGAATGAGGAGCTAGCCTTTAAAAATTAAAAATTCTCTTTGATATGAAAGCAATAGAGTTGGGATTTTCCCTCAATAGGTTTTCTCTCAAATTGAGTCTTTTCAGGTGTATTCTTTTTGTATGCAGAGAAACTTATTTATAGGGGATGATATATCAGCTAGTCGTTCAACTAGTCGTTACCACTCAACATAATATCATCAACTCCCCCAATATTTTCTCAACTCCACCAATATTTCCTCAACCCTCTGCAGTCAAAGAAGACTAATTATACTCCAAGTAGGATTGACTAATCTTTCACTACTTGATGAGTTCTTCTAGCCAAGTCACTCATACTGACTAGAAAAGATCTAACACAAACATCTAATTATATCAATGTAATATATATATATGCATGCATCATTATAAAATAATATTTAATATACAATAATTTGACAAAAAATGCATCTCTAATATATGTCATGAATAATGCAATATTTAACCAACGGATTGGAGTTTTATATATTCTGGATTTGACTGTCAACCGTGGCGTAATTAATATCGAGAAATTTTAGCCACATATTTCAACATCTCTCACTTGGTTATAAGCCCGAGATATTCATTCATAACTTAAACCCATAGCAACGACATGTCGTTTAAATTCTTCTGTTCCAATAGGTTTTGTCAATGGGTCTGCAATCATATCTTTTGTACAAAGATAATCAATAGTAACATGTTTTTTTTATTTATATTATATCAGTTATATAGTGATATTGTAACTCAATATGCTTACCTTTGGGCCCGATTTTTTTATTTTTAATGATTTTTATCGCAGCCTCATTCTCACAAAAAATACGAATATGCATATTATCTACACATGCAAGCTTTAAATCAGTTAGAAACCATTTTAATCATACGGTCTCAGAGACGGCCATACTACAAGCAACATATTTAGCTTCCATAGTACTTTTAGCTATGCAACCTTACTTTTTACTAGATCATGAAATAGCACCACCACCAAAAACAAATACATTACCCGTAATGGATTTTCTATCATCAATATCACCAGCAAAATCAACATCACAATAACCATTAACATATATATCATCAGCTTAATATGTTAAAGAAAAATCTAATGTATCTTGTATGTATCTAAGTATACGTTCACAACTAACCAATGAGGTATACCTGGATTACTTTGATATCAACTAATCAAACCAACAACATAGCAAATATCTGGTCTAGTGCACAACATAACATACATAAGACTACCAACAACTTCCGCATAGGGTTTAGATTTCATTTCTTATATTTCCTCTTCAGTTTTAGGAGTCATATTTTTAGACAATTTTGCTTCTTTGTAAATGGGTGATTCAATATGTTTACAAGAATCCATTTTAAATTTCTTTAAAATATTTTTCAAATAAGATTTTTGAGATAAACTCAATTTTATTTGCTTTCTATCTCGAGAAATTTTAATTCCAAGTACATAATGTGCTTCACCCATATATTTCATTTCAAACTTGGTGTTTAACCAATCTTTTAATTCTAAGATTCTATTTATATCATTTTCGGCAAGTAAAATGTCATCCACATACAAGAAAAGAATAATGTAATAACTCCCACTATTTCAAGTATATATACAATGATCATAGTTATTTGGAACAAAACTATAAGATATAATTGCATTATGAAAAGTATGATACCATTGCCTTGATGATTGTTTTAAACCATATAAGGACTTATCTTCTTTACGAAAAGTATGACATTCAATTTGTACACCTTATTTTCTTTACCTTCAACTTCATATCCTTGCGGTTGATACATATAAATTTATATGAAAAGTATGACATTCAATTTGTACACCTTATCTTCTTTACCTTCAACTTCATATCCTTGCGGTTGATACATATAAATTTCTTCTTTAAGTTCACCATTAAGGAAAACAGTCTTAACATCCATTTGATGTAACTCTAGGTCTAAGTATGCAACCAAGGATATTAATATTCTTATTGAGGTAAACTTAGCAACGGGATAATAGGTTTCATCATAATCTATTCCTTCATTTTGTGTGTATCCCTTAGCCATTAGTTTAGCTTTATATTTATCTATAGATCCATCCGATTTAAATTTCTTTTTAAACAACCATTTACACCCAATTGTTTTTCTATCTATTGTTAAATCAACTAACTCCCAAACTTTATTTTTCTCTATAGATTTTATTTCTTCTTTAATTGATGCTCTCCATTTTAAATGATCAGTTGAATTCATAGCATCATTAAAATCAATAGGATAATTTAGAATTTCTTCACTATTGAATGCATAATAATCTTTTAAGTAGCTAGGTGGATGTCTTTCCCTTTGTATTCTAGTTAATTAAAGTATCATTGAGTAGAGGCTCTTTTATTATTTGCTCTTGTGGTTGTATATTTTCATTTTCCTTAGTAATTTTAAATAGTTCAACCATTTTCTCAATTTTATCTAAGTCATCTTCAAAGAAAAATGCATCTCTATTTTCAATGGCTCCCACTGATCCATCATTATGGTGAATTACAAATCTATAACAAACAGAATTTTCACAATATCCAATAAAAGTACATTTTATTGATTTAAGATCTAATTTTTCTCTATTAGGTCCTAAAATTTTAACATGAACCGAACTATCCCAAACTTTTAAGTGAGAAAGACTTTATTTTGTTTTCCTCCAAATTTCATATGGTGTCATTCATATTGTTCTAGAATGTACTCTATTAAGAATATAAATAACGGTACAAATAGTCTCACCCCAAAAGGTAGTGCTTAAGTGCGCATGACTAAGCATAGATTTATCCATGTCAATAAGTGTTCTATTTTTCCTTTCGGCTACACTGTTTTGTTGAGGTGTATAAGAAATTGTTAATTGATGTATTATTCCATTTTCTTTACGAAAAGATTCAAAAATTTCAGCCATGTATTCACCACCTCGATCCGTCCTTAATATTTTAATTTTTCTACCTAGTTGGTTTTCTACTTCCGCTTTAAATTCAATAAAATTTTGTAAGGCATCCGATCTATTCTTTAGTAAATATATATAACCATATCTTGAATAGTCATTGGTAAAAGTAATAAAATATTTCATACCATGATGAGTTTTAACATTTAGAGGACCACAAATATCTGAATGTATTAATTTTAGCAAATATTTAGCACTTTCTACTTTTCCAAATAGCTTTCTAGTCATTTTTCAACTTATACAAGATTCACATGGTTTCAAGTCAAGATCTAAATTTGGAATCAATCCAATGTTAGCCATCTTTTTCATTTTATTATAATTAATATGACCTAATCTCATATGCCTTAAAATAGAATCAACATTAATATCACAAGAGACATTAATATAAGCAGAAGAAGAACCAATTTTATTATTGTCACTAACAACATTCAAACGGTAAAGACCATCAACTTTAGTCCCCCATGCAAGAATACGATTATGTTTACCAATAGAAACTTTAGAAGACCGAAAATGGACTTCAATACCCTTATCATCTAATCGTGGCACAAACAAGAGATTGTGCCGCATATTAGGCGCATAAAGTACATCAGTCAAGAGGAGGTGGTTTTGCCCGGGCAACGAAATTCTCATAGTGTCAATTCCAAGCACATCACAGTAAGTATTATTCTTCATGTATAACTTGTGGTCGCCGATTTTTACCTCATTTATTTCAACCAAATTATCTCTAGTCTTAGCCACATGCCGAGAAGAGGCAGAATCAATCCACCAAGCGAGAGAGTCACAATTTGCAAGAAGCAACTCAGAAACCACACACACAATATCTCTTGATCTTTTAAAATTTTGACTATGATTCTTTTGTATGCAATTTCTTTTGTAATGACCGGGCTACCCACAGTTATAACAAGTGCCAATTTGTTTTTCCTTAAAATTATTATGTCTCTTGAACTTGTTATATTTCATATTATTTCTTTTAAAATGATTATCTTGTCTTGGCTTAAGAAAAGACGAAGTAGTTGACATATTATTAGATGGGGCACCCGTGACAAATTGGGAAGATGGGGTACTAGAAACTAGGTTTGACACATTACTAGTTTTCTTTTTAGTCATTCTCTAGGCCTCAATGCCTAGAAACATAAGTAACTTTGCCATTATAAAATCGTGGCCAGACATATTCAAAGAAATCACAATGGACTCCCATGAATTAGGAATACTATGTAAAACAGTAGAAACTTGCATTTTATCAGGAATTGGGTTGTCTAGAGATGCCAACTCTTTAACTATTACCACAAGTTTATTGACATGTTCAACAACAGATTCATCCTCTTTCATAAAAGTGTCATTATATTTTTTAATTAAGAGTTGTATACATGTGTTAGAGGCAGTACCATAGGCTTGTGTTATAGCATCAAACATAGATTTACCAGTTTCATGTTCCTAAAAAATAACCTCTAAATCGGGTTCCATAAAAGTGAGTAAGATTGACTTAACCAATTTATCGTTCTCTACAAACCTTTCATAAGTGTTTCTAGCAGTCTTGCTGGCTCTAAGAGGTGGTTCTTTTGGGTATGGTGTGTCATTGATATATTCAACTTTATCTTGAAATAATATGTGACGAATCCTATGTTTCCAAGTTGAATAATTTGTACAATTAAATCTCTCGGTTTTGCTAAGTTCTACACTAGTAGCCTTGGCCCCATATTGACAAATTATTGAAAAAAAATAACTACGTAAAATTGGTTAGAACTGATCCGATTTAATTTTGTTACTGATGTATGGTTTCAAGAGTGCTTCAAGTGAACTGCTATCTCCTCCGCAGTAATCACCACTTCTGGTCAATCGAATAATAGCAAGAAGGCAATACCATGACAATTTTGTTGCACTTCAAAAATCACTCGATAACTGGGATTCCGCAATTATGGCTAAAATATGACACAATTTTTAGGCCAAGGCACCTAGTATGACTGAAGACTATAAAAGAATTTAAGTCTTTGTTTTGACTTCATAGAACGTGTGGAATCTTTGGTGAAGTTTGACCGAATATGAATTGTGAAAGAAACAATCCACTAAAAATGTGAAATAATTGATAGGTTCTTGTATTCTTGTGGAATTTGGTGGACTTGATGAAAAACAATAAATTTTTGACAAAAAAGTGGTGAACTCCTCTAGGCTTCCTGGGATGTGAAAAGTACGAAGACTAGATACAGTCGAAAAAACGACTGAGAAAAAAAAATTGCAATGTTTGATGACCGCCTGTTGCTCTAATACCAATGTAGGAATTTACGGAATAAAATTTGATAAATGAAGAGCTAGCCTTTGAGAATTAAAAATTCTCTTTGATATAAAAGCAGTAGAGTTGAGATTTTTCCTCAATAGGTTTTCTCTTAAATTGAGTGTTTTCAGGTGTATTCTTTCTGTATGCAAAGAAACTTATTTATAGGGGAGGATATATCAGCTAGCCGTTCAACTAGTCGTTACCACTCAGCATAATATCATCAACTCCCCCAATATTTTCTCAACTCCACCAATATTTCTTCAATCCTCTGCAGTCAAAGAAGACTAATTATACTCCAATTAGGATTGACTAGTCTTTCACTACTTGATGGGTCCCTCTAGCCAAGTCACTCATACTGACTAGAAAAGATTCAATTCAAACATCTAATTATATCAATATAATATATATGTATGCATGCATCATTATAAAATAATATTTAATATATAATAATTTGACAAAAAATGCATCTATGATATGTCATGAATAATGCAATATTTAACTAACGGATTGAGGTTTTATATATTCTGAATTTGACCACCAACCGTGGCGTAATTAATATCAAGAGATTTTAGCCACATATTTCAACAACTAATGAGGTGGGTATAAAAATGGTGAACTTAATAGTTTGATAATGAGAAATTAAATGAGATGAAAATTGAGATTTGTGGGGTGGGAATAGCCCCACCCTTACACAAAACACACACTTTACTGACCGAACAGTTTTCCAATTCTAGTTGACTTGTGCCCATATCCGTTTGGTTAAATCATATGAGGCATGGGCACACTCTGTCTTTGTTTTATTAGTTACTAGTAATTACTCGTGCCTGAAGGCATGACGTAACAAAAAATTAAATTAAAACTCGAATAATACTATATTGTGTAAAGGCACTTTGCAACTTAAAATAAAACATCAATTTGAAATAGTTTTTACTTCATTGTTTTAATATAAGAAATTGAAATCAAGTTAATCTCTACTATTTTTCAAAAATTTCGGCATAATTTCCTCTAAAAATAGGAGTCTAAAAAAAATTTTAAACATGTCTACAATACAAACAATCATAGTTATTTGTATTTATATCGCTCATAATCATAGCTATGACAATGTCATATGACAATGTCATAGCTAGTAGCTGTCCATGCCTAAAAGTATTACGTGACAAACAAAAAACCTTAAATAATTGTCAATGCTTAAAAACCTTATCTTTTTTTCTTCCTTGAACTACGATAACCCAATCTTTAACTATTCTCCAATTTCTAACTTATTGCATAATTAAATCCAAAAACATATAATAAACCAAATACAATAAAAATTAATTTTTTGAAGCCACAAAATTCATTATCATACATTCCTAACATCAACACAATCCAATTTAAAAACTTGGAACAAACAATTTAATCTTTCCTTAAAAAAAGTAAGAACAAAAAACTAACCACTAAGAAGAAACATTTTAGATATGAATTATACGTGACATAGCTTCATTATAGACTAAAAACACTGCGTGAAAGTAGAAAAAAAATAAATAACGATTTTACATAATCATAATCAAATAGAAACAACTATTCAACGGTAGTTGTCTCACTTTCAAGATATGAGCTTCCATTGGCTTTTGAAGAGAATCCAGCCCACATCCGTACAGGTCTAGTTGACGAAGTCTCTGCCGCATAATATTTACAAAGATCTAAAATTCAGTACTCGGTGTCTTTAAGCAAAGAGATCATTAATCAATAGTTCTAGCATTATACTATAATAGATTGAAGTAATGCAGTTTTGTACAATTTTTACAAACGAAACACATTACCATTAGGGGTGTCCATGGGCCGGGTTACCCATGGATCTCGTTACCCGGCCAAAAAAAAAATAGGCCCGAAACCCGATAGTTGGCCTGCCCGAGCCCAATATCCTTAAAAAGAGGGCTTGCCTAGAGTCCGCCCGCCGACCCTTTTTTTGAAAAAAAGTTATACTTTTAGACCATTACGTTTGAAACTTTGAAATAAGTATCTCAATGTCGAAATTTAAAGTTTTAAAAATTTAGATACTATAAATAATGTATTATTTTCTTTTTCATGTATTAAGCATACAAGTTTTAAATGATAGAGTAATGAAAATGATAGATAAGTGAGTAGGTGTCAACCTAGTTGAAATGTATTCATTTTATTGGATATAGTTCATCCCCTAATCAAAAATAAAATTATTCATTATTTTATTTTTATCCATTTTGACTCTACTTTTGATTCAAAAATATAATTTACAAAAATATTAAGTTATAAAAATATTCATTATTTTTAATGGAAGTTATATATAAAAAAGCCCGCGAGTAGGCCCGCCCAGCAAGCCCGCCCAATAGGCTCGTGGGTTGCGCTGCGGGTAGCCTACCTTTACACGAAGTCCGGCCTGGCCCGCCTGATAACTCACTTGGATAAGGATTTGGGCCTACACTATCCAGGCCTGGCCTGAAAAAAATTTCGCGAGCCTAATCCATTCCGGCCCATGGACACCCCTAATTACCATATACTCATCAACCTTTAACAGCAAAACAAAAAATCAAGGTCAAAAATAGCGTTAAGTTTTCCATACACATGGTTGACATCTATGGTAATTAACTTCATTATTTCACAATGATAATGTTAAGCAATATTTTTTTTCAGTCATAATCGTTAGAGAACAAAAATTATAAAACAAGAATTATTTTGGAAAAAAAAAAATCATACATGCACATCTAATAGAGTTGAACTTCACTTCGACCATTTAGGTTCATTGCACATGTAATAGAGTTGAACTTCAAATAAAGTGAGAAAGAATTGAATCTTCCTTCCTATTTCTTTACTATCCCTAAAATACATGCTTGAATCTTTTGTTAAATCACTAATCATTAAGTTCATTGCACAACAATGTGATAAGACTAAAAGCAAATACATACATCATTATCACAATAAAATAGACAACTACAATCTACATTCTAGTTTAGTGCCAAAAATGAGGAAGAGGGGTGGGTGGATACATATTCACATTGAGATAAATTTATCTCATAACAATGCACATATAGTATAAACTATGTGTGAATTAAAAAAACAATAGCAAAAACACACATTTACCAAACTTATCTATTGAAAAGTCACATATAGCAAAAACATACATCCACATCCATATAGCAAGATCTGACAGTAGAATAAAAAAAATATACATAGAGACAAAGAGAACCAAAAAACAAATGCAAGATGGTAGTGAGAATGATGTCAGTAAAAAACATCATGAGTTTATGCATGAGATACAATACAAATAAACAATAAACAATACATAAGCATATCTATGTACAAATAGCACATTTTATACCTAACAATCATGGGTTTGACCTATCCAATAATATTACCATATTTAAAGCATGTGTAGAATAGTCCTATTAGGTATCTCTAGAGCAAGACTTTTTTTAGAGACATATTAGTCTTCTTTAATTATTTTTATTCATATATATATAATTACTTCTAGGTAGCCAATGAATCAAAATAAAATAATATTTTTTTTGTATGAGTTATTACATAGCATTAGTGATCATCTTCATTATTGCACTAGTAGTGACACTAATAGAATTGTTAACGGATTTAACTACCGTGTCAAAAAATAATTTCGTTATTTAATATTTATAGTTAGGAAGTTGAATACTAAATTTATAAAATCACAACAATAATTAAGTTTGATTTAATTTTCATCTACCTTGATCTAATAATACAAAATTCATCATGAAATTTTTATTGTAAAATAACTCAAAAATTATAAAAAAAATCTATTAAAATAATAAAATTTAAAGGTACTGAATTTTTTTTTTTTTTGGAGTACCGTAGCCAAGTTCTTGGGTTGAATTATATATAATCATTGTTGGCGTGAATAATTTTACAATGAGCTTGTAAAAAATAATAGGTGTAGAGCAATGCTATTGGGACCTAATTTACTGACATAGTTTGCTGACCTAATTCACTGTAATCTTTGGATTCACTGTAGACCCCATCAAACATTGGAACTTGGTGTTGATCCAATGATTCCTATGAAACCACATCATTATGTCAGCAAATTAGGTCAGATTTTTAGGTCCAAATAATATTACTCGTCTATCAGTATTGGCTGGACGGAAACTTCGTGAAAGTGCCAACAGGATAGAATTTAACTTCATGGAAGTGACCAATGCATACTCTACGTTATTAAGTACACAGTGCAACGCGTAGTTTCCGCGTGCGAGTTCTAGTTGGAAAAAATTACGTGACAAGCTTTGAACTAATTAATTGGGGCATTTGATGATTCAGGCAAGGCAATGATGCTGCCATTGTTTTGTACTATTAATGCAAATTTATAATTTTACCCAAAACTTGTGATTATACCATTATTTTACCCCCAATTATGATTATTGAAAAAATTGAAAGTTGCATGGCAGTTACCGGGAGGGGGGGAAGGAAGTTCCATGGCAGCTTCCTTTACAGACTTAACATGATCGCACCACTCTATATATACCACACCAGACACCACACCATCACAACCCAATTGCTCTGATCCTCACTCATTTTTCTCTTTCATTACCATTCAGTTCGGTACCCATCAATCGGAAAAGTTTTTCCGGCCGGAGAAGCACATATTGCATTTCAACTGTATCTCTCTCTCTCTCTCTCTCTCTCTCTCTCAGCTTTACAGCATGCTCATTATGTTTGATTCTAAGTATATACTATACTAATCATTTGGGTCCCTGATTATTCAGAAGAAAACATGTCAGAGGAACCTGCAGACGAAAAGTATGACCTCGAAGCTCAGCATGAACCTTTCCTTATGTCTGATGAGACTCCCAGTCTCAGTCCCAGTCAGATTTTGCGACGAATATGCTTGTTCATCCACTCAACCCAAATCTTCATTGCTGCAGCTAACATTGCTGGGAGTTCTCCATCTCTCTCCAGAGTCTCATCATCATCTCCAACTTACAGTACTCTTGATAACAGCTGTGATGCTAAAGAAGCAGTAATATTTTCTGAACTTCACTCTTCTTGTCTTACACTAAACTGTTTTTCAGGAAAAAAAATATTATAGTCACTGAGACACGCTGTAGAGCTTCTCATAATGAAAAATAATCTGCTCAATGGATCACTTTTTAATCTGAATTCAGTTCCAATACTGTTTGATTAGTTGGTTAGCTGAATCCGACATATGGTAGTATTTCATGAATCTGAATTTGAATATTTATACCCGTCTAAAATATGATTATGTATATGAGATCACTTGGTTTTAATTAAAATGTCACGCATTTATGCCTACAACTCCCCAGTCTTTGAGAGCAATAGCCCTACCCAGATCAGTTGATTGATGAGGTCTAAGTGTGTCTGGGGATGTAGGTAAAACTGCAGCTTCATGATATTGGAAGTCCTTATACACTGCATGAAGAATTTGAAAGTAGATGTATTTTGAGTTACCTTATGATTGGCGGAGAAGTATTTGGATGATAATTAATCAACCGTTTGCTGCTTTTCAGGACTCTGAAATTGAAGTACTCGAGGATTGCTTACCTGGGGAAGCCTTGAACGTTCATTCCGAAGCGATTGTCAATGGTGGTGAGCTCCAACTTTGCCAATTTTCAAGGATCCCCGAGATTCTAAAAGAAAAGAGTTTGCCATCCCTTCATGCTTTCGGAGGTGTGATAGGAGTTGCAGAGGCATTAAACACTGATCTTGAAAATGGAATTTCTGGTGATGTTGAAGATATTATTCAACGCCAAACAAGAAAACTCCAAATTCAAGCTCCTGCACTCAATTTCACTCACTTCCTTTTAGATGCTAGCAACAACTACACCATTTTCCTCCTCTCATTGGCTGCAGTACTGTCCTTTGTGTTTGGGATGAAGGAGGAAGGCCCAGAGAATGGTTGGTTTGATGGAGTTATTGTAGCTATCACCGTCATTGTTCTCATTATTTTCACTTCCACCCAGAAATACTGGGAAGCAAGAAGGTCTCGGAAGAAAGAGAAACAAAAATCGTCTCCCAAGGAAAGGGAAATGAAAGTTGAAGTCATCAGAGCAGGAAACCATTGCCCGATCTTTATCTCGGGACTTGTGCGTGGTGACATAGGGTGTGTTTGGATAGCTGGACTGGATAGGATAGGTTATCTTTTTTTATATCCTAACCCATCCAATCCAAACCCACTCATCCACTTTAAAACCCTAACCTTGAAATATATCCAATCCTAACCTTTGTTTGGCAAACAAAGGTGTAATTCAGTGGGCCCCATAGGTTACACAAATAATTTGTAGTAGTTTACCATTATACCCATGATTCTATCCATTCAAATCCTATCCCATGTTTGGATTGATGAATTATCATAATAAAATTTTTAAATTTTCACATATACATAAAAAAATATAAAAATAAAATAAATTTTTTTTTAGAAAAGTTAATACTTTTTTTTCAAACAAATCAACACTTTATTTTATTTCTTAAAAATTAATTACAATGGGAGAAAGGCAAACAACCATGCCTTAAAACAATATGATAAAGCAACCAAAACAATGAAAATATAAAAGTAGTCCCCAACACATGACTGGGAAAAAATTAATTACAAAACCGGCATCCAACACAAATTTTATTGATTTTGAAAATAAATTACACCTACCGAGGGGGACGTATGTACCTTACCTCGACATGCATCTAAATACATTATGAGTAAAACAAAATAAATAAATAAAAATGCATGCAATTACATCATAATACATTTAAAAATAAAGAAAACAAATAAATTGTTAAAGCTAAACTAGCTAAAGAGTAGTCTCAGTTTTTTTTTTTTTTTTCATATAGCTGTTTATATATAATTAAGTTCTGTTTTATTTGAGAGAAAAAATAGTGAATAGATGGGGCTAAAATTTGCATTTTGGGGACTGTTTTATATGTATATGAGATCTTTCTTGTCTTTAATTCTTTTTGTAGTAGGAAATTTATTGATTGTAACTAAATGGAGTGGGCTGCTTCTTCTTGCAGCAGATTTTCGGGCAGCAGAATTTCAGCTGGCTCAATTATTTGCCCCATAAATATACTGAGGTAGTAACATTAGCAGCTCTGTTCGCCTGTGGAGGAGTTCCAGCTGGTTGTAGTCTATTTTGGTATTCATGTCACTGTTCAGGTCACTGTTTATGTGACTGTTCATGTGCTTTTTTAGTTGCTGCTACAATTGGATTTCTTTCACCTGATTTTTTAGGCTGTTCAACGATACTGTCCAGCTGGTTTTTCACCTGGATTTCAGCTGGATTTTTAGCAGGTTTTTAAGCAAAATCACTCTTAAGCCTCCTTAGCTAATTCACAAAACCAGAAAGGTCATGACCAGAAGAAGTGATGATGCAGCTATACACAAAACTCCAAAAATCAGATCTGGCAGAACAAACACAATCCAGGTCAATGTAATCAAAAAATGCCACTGAAACTCCAAATTTCAAAATCATACCAAATTAACAACAACAATTCAGCCATTATTCAGAGTACACAAATTTTTCGCCTTAAACTTCCTGTATACTCCACAATCAACAGATTTGAGAAAAATATATATTCCTATACAAAATGCAAAAACCTCAAAACCAAATCCACTACATAAACATACCAGTACAAAATTACAAATTATATCAGTACAAAGTCATTTCACATTGGCAGAACAAGCTCGTACATCAGCGCGCTAATCAAAAGCCATATTGGTACAATCCCCATAGAAAAACATAATGGTTACGAATTATACGTACGTAATTGTAATAAATGTTGCCTTATACAAAAATACAACAAAACATAAGGCACCGTGGTGAATATTTGATAACAATAACAAGTGAAATTAATGTGCTTAGCATAATACATAACAACATGCGGCAACATTCATTTGGCATAATCAAACTGAACGTAAATACACCCCGAGAAACATTCGAAATGTTTGTTACATGACAAAGGACGAGGTCAATCATCATCAATAACTATGACATCCAGTTCCTTCCGCCTCGAATTTACGGATGGGCATGATCCAACACTGCTATCAATGCGTAGTTGGCTTGAAGTCGGTACATCGTTCTTGAAAATTATTTCCAACAATGGAAAGTTTGGACAAGGATCCAAACAATAGTTACAGGCAAAGCCATCATCCTGTAAAAAATGTGTAAAGTGAAACTATAAAATTACCAACATTCAGAAATTTCTCCCTATCTATACAAACGTGAAACAAATTAATTAGAATCACTAACTTGAATGGAATCCAAACCACCGGGCGATGGGCCTTCAACAACACACGATGTCTGTGTGTTCCAAACAAACATGCCACTGTTTAACATCTCAGCAATGCTATTATATTGACGCTCCCAGAAAATGATTATCCTCAACATATCACTCAATGACAGTTGAAACCTAGGCATCCTTCGTTGTATACGTGTAAACAGTGCATCAAGCAGTCTTTCAGAATACCTGCCAGCTATAGGTAATTTCCCACGATTCTTAAAGTCAACTAATAAGTCTAGCATGACATCAACTTCATCCTCAGTCATGTCGGGTAGCTTCATTGTGTACTAATACCACAACAATTCCAAAAAAAAAAAAGTATTTTCAAGTCATCATCCATAATAAGTGAACAACATACAAGCAAAACATTAAAGTGAAACATCTAATTAAAAAGTCAAACATCCAAAACATCCACATCATACATTAGTTGCAAAAAAATTGTGACACATGGGTCAACCAAAATTTAGTTCACAAGAAGGGCACGAGTAACTTTACATACGACCTTGATAAACATCTAAATCAGGCCACAGTATGCTACCAACCCAGAGTGGTCGCTCTTCCACAGGCAAGCTAAAGAAAATGTCAACTTTTATGTTATCTGAAGCAATTTTGTATGCTGCCTCGTGTCGGTTTGCCATTGTGAGGCCATCTATTTTCGACAACTCTGCTAGGATGGCACGTCTACTTGTAGATGCATCTTGCTCGTAGCCTACTCTTTGTGCAATGCTTGCTAGTTGGTTCTCGCTTGAAACAACATAATCACCAAATACCTTACATATCTGGGAAAGACTTGTAGCCATTGAATCGCTTATATCACTAGATTTTCTTTTTTTGGTCTTGCGTGTCTGTGGGGTGACATTCACACTTTGAGAGTGGCTAACATCATCCGTTCCCCCAATTGGATGAGCCTCTACATTGGCATCATCAGGGACATCCCCAGCAGCTGAATTATCTTCAATCATTTCCTCTAGTCCTTGGGCAAACTCACCTGTTGCCCTATCTTTCCCAAATATAAGGACCCAATCATCATAGAATGGCCAAGATCTACCACGCATCCCCTTGGCATTCTTGTCTTTCTACATTGTCATTAGAAAAATTAATAAGGCATAATATATACAAGTTATGTAGGTTTATTATTATTAATGGATGCAAGTGAGTAGTAAAACCTTCAAGTATTCCACCCATATATCTTCACCATAAACATCAACTTTCTTCTCCCGATCATTCCATCCAAAACCGGATGTGCTTAGCATAGAAAACAAAGAGTTGTACTGTTTTTTCCATGCTTTGATCTTCGACTCAATATGCGGTGATGCTCTAAGGTCAGTCGTTGGGAATTCTTTCTTTAAATTGTTCTCTAAGGTTTGAAGATAACCCGGGCGAAATGTGCCATTCTGACACTTCCATCCGTTCACACATAGTTCTTTCAGTGCTTGAATCAAAAAATTCTCCTCCGCAACTGTCCATGTTCGGCGTGGACCACGCTCAACTTGGCTGCTGGCACCAACACTTGACATGACCTACTTACATACGTACAAGCCAAATGACATTAATTAACCGACAAACACACGAATATATATCACTTGGGTAAAGTAATCATAAGAAAACACAAATAGTTGACATAAATTCTCCCAAATGAAATACATACAACTTAATTGGTCTGTTACTAAAAAAGTGGTAAAGCATTTAGCCACCCCTACTCTCACACCAATCATTGTACATATTGTTGGCTAGTTCGTTTCTAAATGCAGTCCATTCATTAGATGTGTCGACCATGTCGATGACATCCGGCTCTATATCACCATAACCATCGGCTTGACCATCTTCTGGCAACTCATCTTCCACTGGGTCAAATGTCATTTCATTTCTAATCAAATTATGCAACAAGCAGCATGCAGCAATGATTCGATTGTGTGTGCGTACTGGGTAGTGGCAAGGAGTCCTTAGGATTGCCCAGCGATTTTTGAGTAAGGCAAAACAACGTTCTATAACATTCCTAGCCATTGAATGCCTAAGGTTGAAGAGTTCTTCAGCATTACGAGGTGCAGCTGCCCCTTCGGC
Organism: Ilex aquifolium; assembly: GCA_951799425.1. Taxonomy (NCBI): domain Eukaryota; kingdom Viridiplantae; phylum Streptophyta; class Magnoliopsida; order Aquifoliales; family Aquifoliaceae; genus Ilex; species Ilex aquifolium. Next base: position 545,843 of record OX637393.1, on the reverse strand, counting down.
CCACTGTTGCACATGGTATCTTTGGCCTCTAAATGGAGCTAAGAACCCTTCCCCATTTGTGTAACCGGCATCCACTAGGTAGTAGGTGCCTGCGTTGAAATTGTGGTTTTGTAAGAACACTCCTACTAACTGTTAGAGAAAATAATACTAGTGGTCATACATAACTTACCCCGAGCCACTTTAAAGCCATTCGTCCTGGTTACCGCATCTCGTAGTATCCTAGAATCAGCAGCCGACCCTTCCCAACCGGGCAAGACATAAATGAATTTCATTTCTTGGGAGCACACACCAAGGACATTTGTTGAAATGTCACCATGTCTATTCCTATATCTGGCTTGGTGAACCATTAGTACCCTTGCTCTAACGTGCGTGCCATCTAATGCACCTACGCAATTCTACAAATAAAAAATAAGAAAACAAATTATATTTTGTTACCATTCATAAATATTCTATACAATGACATATGACACAATTGTAAGGTTTCATTACCTTAAACCATCGCCACTTGTTATCTGTACAGTCCTCAGTTACTGGATTGGGTCTCGTTAATAACAGACGATGCAACTTAATAACTGACTTCAACACAGCATTGAAATGTCTGCTTACAGTTTCGCCTGATCTAAGAAAGTTGAACTTTATTGGCCTATTCTTCACATCATGACCCAATATATTTAGGAACATAGCCACCATTTCTTCAACGCTTACACATCTCGTGCGATGTAAACCACCTACTTGTTCCACCAAATTACAAAGAACACGAAAAGTGTGTCTATCCATCCTTAGTTGTTCTATGCAATTAATGTCACTATCACCAATTAGACGGTACAAGTGTTCAAATTGCAATCGATTTCTAGACAAGGTGTTTGATGATTGTGGTTTTGATTGTCTCTCCATTTCCCACAACACAACTATAAGGACCACAAACAAATAGAACATTACTATCATCTCTCTTCTTGTCCTATCCAACACAACAATCAATCCAGCAATGTCATCAATACGGTTTGGCATTGTATCTGCTGAACGTCCTCTGAATTTTTTTTACAATAGTCATGTCAATATTAAATAGAGTATTCATGTAACACAATTGAAGCTAAGCAAAAGAACACATTAATGCCTAACATAGTGCACAATATAGTAGCAAACATTGCTGTGTTCCCTCATGTGGTAATATAGTGCGCAATATATCACACATGGTGCTAATATTTATGGAATCATTGATGATAAAAAAATTAGCAGACTTAAAAACAAAAGGAAGATTAAGAAAAAAGAAAAGAAGCAACAATATTGGAATATAATATACTTACAACTGAATCTGATGTGAAGTTAAAATACTGAAACAAAATTGCGAAGACCAAAAAGACAATCCCAACAACAATTCCCAATGACTCGGACCTGAAAAATACAAAAGAGCATTGGTTTCTGTCTTGATCAAAACAAGCTAATGAACTAGAAGATATTTGAGAGGGTTCTTTAATTTTGAATGTTCAAGTTTAAATGCTTTATTTTGAGTTGATGTATTGTACACTGTTTTATGAGTTAATGGTTATATTGATATAAATATGTGGATGTGTTTTAGTAGGAATTAATAAAAAGCTAAAATATAAGACATAAAAATATAAGAACACATAACAGGAAAAAAATATGAATATTTCAAAAAAACGTCAATATTTGAAGAATACAAATTTTTTATTTTTTTATTTTTGAAGAAACAACAATGGCTAAATAACACACAAATTCTGACTGTTACTTCACAAAACGTAAATGGCTGAATAATATGAAGTTTGTCTATTAATGGCATAATCTTTGAGAATCAATTTTTAAAATTCAAATGATTTATAAAATCACAAATGTTTGAATATATTTTATCTAAGATTTAAGCCGATCGACCCATTACTGAAAAATGAATATACATGCTAACAAACCATGGAATCACACCAAATCGGAGGACTTGCCTTTCTCAGCAGCTTTATCGTAGACCAGTGGAACCAATTCTCCAACAGCACTAGCCTCCTCGTTCACAAACAGATCCTCTCGTACCCTCAAAACTGCATGAACCAAATAGCTGGAGTCACAAACAGAGATCGACAAGTTAGAGCATCCGTCAGTTAACCTTTAGATTTGACTAATTAATGCACACGTACGTTGTACATGGACCATTCTCAACTACTGTTTTAGATTTTTTTGTAGTTAACAAGAAGTAACCCTTTGTTAGGATAAAAATTTTACACCAATAACATTAAAAATAAATTAAAATATCTTACAATTAACATTTTTTAAAAGTTGTATGTGCATGGTTTATATAATGTGGTTTGATGGTGACTAAAGTATACTTTTATGTGGATGTAGTGGTCAAAAAGTGAAATAAACAATTTTAAAAATTTAATAACTCAAGGTGAAGTAGACATAAAAACTTAAATGCAACTAAGAACCTGTGAGATAAAAATTTTATGAGGTAAAAACGATTTGTAAGTCAAAGGATCTAATATTTTTTTTTTTGAACGAACCAAACAACACACAACTCTAATATGAGTTCTAGCTTTTGTGATTTAATATGATATCAAAGAAATATGGAAGTTAAAATCAAAAGATGGGTTAGGATATGATTGACTTTGTTTAATTGATTGAGCATAAAAAATGAAATCAAAAGTTTTTATCAATTACTGATTTTATGAGTAGTATATATATATATATAAATTTTCTTTGGCCTAGAAATTTTTACAGACCCTCCTTATACTAAAAGCAAAATTTTATATCTTGTGCAATAATCAAAAAAAAATTGAGCTACATGAGAAGCAACTGAATGTCATATACCATATCAAATTATAAAAAATGAGAATAGACAAAAATGAAAAATGACAGAGAAAGTGCCCATAACCACCAACAAACTACTCATTGAGTACCTTGTTGGAGATATGGATCTTTGACCGACATACACCTTCATAAAAAACCATGCTTACAATTGATTAGCCACAAAGAAAACAAATTGCAAGTTTCACATGCTGCTATGCTGCAAAGTCCAAAGAGGATGAGTTCATTTCATGAGCAATTGCTTTGGTTGACGAAAAATGAAGGGAATTGGAATAACATATATTAACAGTACTCCTTAAATATTAAAAGCTGGTAAATGAAAAGACTACTAAAAACCCTTATAAAGGTCAATGTGCAAAATCTTTCAGCTCTGGCCGAGACATAGAAATCCCCAAAATCATTTACCAGTAGAAATCCCCAAAATCACCAACGTAGAAATCCCCAAAATCTTTATTAAAAAACAATATGCAATGTTGCTCCAGTTCTGGCCGAGACATCTTTCAGCATTTTTTTGGATCTTATGCCAGATTCCAAAACATATAAAGGTCAAATTGCTAATACATTACTCAGTCCTATCAACTTTTGGTGATTCAGTCTTTTGTTCCTTCTAGTATATATATATGTGTCTGTGTGTGCAGCAGATAAGGTATTCGGCATATATATATACAAACACACACACACACACACACACACACACACACACACACACACACACACATATATATATACCGAATCAGATCTGGTCTCGCTGCCTGAACGAAACAGATCTGTTCTTCGGTGCCTATTGTGAACGAAACAGTTGTGGTCTTCGGTGTGTGCACATTTCGTTCTGTCCAGAGAGATTGAGATCGAGATCGAGAGAGAGATAATAACCCAGATAGTGAGCGATTAGAAACTTACCTCAAGAATTCCAAATCTGTGTTCTTCGATCTCTCCAGCTATGTCGTCTTCGCCTATGTGCGAACCCTTGGACGAGCTTAGCTCAGGAGAAGGAGAGAAGAGGGGCTGGACAGAATGAGAGAAGAGGGGCTGGACAGAACGAGAGAAGAGGGGGGCTGTGGAGAAAGAGAAAAGGGCAAAGATGTCTTTGAGGGCTGTATCCGTTTGTCTAGGTTTGTAACCCAGGGGGGGGCTGGGTTTTCAGAAGCCGGTGTATGGGGTTAAATTTGAACTGTAGCAACCGGGTCAAGCATGTACCCGGGATTTGTAGCCAATGTCAAAAATACTATCCAAACAAGGGTTATATGGGTCCCACTCTTATTTTATCCTATCCAACTAGTGGATAACCACCTTTATCCCACTACCCAAACGCCCCCATAGTATGCCTGGAAAGAGGGTCTCAAGTTCCTGCTGATGGTTTGTTTGTAGATGGTCAAGGGTTAGTATTGGATGATGGGTTGAAGTCTTTCATTAATGGCCAAAACCCATTTTTGTTTTATGGTGCAAGGGTGATCAATGGCGATGCTAGAATGATTGTGACTTCTGTTGGAGTAGACACACAGTGGGGTGCCACGATGAGCAAGGCGACTAAATCTCCTGACAAGAAGACCAAATTGGAAGCTCGACTTGACAAGTTGAGCACTTGCATACACACTATAGGGCTTCTAATCACTATCCTCATGCTTGTAGTGTTGTTCCTGCGATTTGTATTGAGAAAAATAGATGATGAGAATGGGTTCAGACCAGAATCAAAGGGGGAACCAACTGCAACAAGGATGATTATAAACGCCATAAAGAAGATTATCGTAGAACAAAAGGGGACAGCAAGAGCTTTGACAACTTTATTGAGCGTGTCACTTGTGGGGATAATGGAAGGCCTACCCTTTGTTGTTTCATTGGCGATCACTTATTGGAATCACAAGACAATGTCGGATAAGGCCACAGAACAGGAATTTCTAGCTTGTGTCTCCATGGCATCAGTTACGACTATCTGTACGGAGACCACCGGTGGCTTGACAAAGCATTCGATGGAAGTTGACAAGTTATTTATTGGCGAAGAACTCATCACTGTCATCAGTGAGAGCTTCTTGACATCCCCATTTGTTTTTGAAGTGCTGTGTGAAGGAATTGGCATGTCAGTTTGGATACCTGAGAGTGACTCCAGTGTTGAGGAACCACTTCATTCCTGGGCTGCAGAAAAGCTGGGTATGCAAAAGGAGACTTTGAAACAACATTGCACCAATATTAAAACTGAAAGAGGACGGGAAAGTGATGATCAAGAACATTGTGGAGTGTTGGTGGAGAAAAATCAAGACGGTAGAAAAGAGATGTATTCGCATTGGAAAGGGCCTGGTGAGAAGGTATTGGCCATGTGTTCCCATTACTATGACTGTAAAGGAGAGAAACATGCCATAGATGATCAGAAAAGGGTGGTGTTTCAGCGAGTTGATAAGGGTATGGTGGCAAAAAATCGGAAGACAATTGCATTTGCTTGCAAAGAAACTGATGGCCCAACACCTGAAGCAAATGGCTTAACCTTGTTGGGGTTGCTAGGCCTGAAAATCACAAGTCGAGAGGATATAAAGAAAGCCATCGACACTTCTAAAGCAGCTGGAGTCAAAACCATAATAGTCTCAGGACATGATGTCTCTGAACTTGAAACCATAGCCAATAAGTTCGGGTTACTCAATTCTGACTCAAATGATCTGGTGCTTACAGGTGAAGAGTTTCGAAATTACAGTGATGAAGAGAGGAGGGGGATAATAGATAGAGTTCGTGTGATGGGAAACTGCGATCCATATGACAAGCTTCTCCTGGTAAAGAGTTTGAAGGGAAAGGGTAAAGTAGTTGCAATGGCTGGACAACTAACAAATGATGCTCCAGCACTAAAAGAAGCTGACATAGGACTGGCCATGGGGACTTGGAGCTCAGACAAGGCAAGAGAGAACTCTGATATTATCATCTGGGATGGGAGTTTTAGTTTTGCAGTGGATGCAATCAAGTGTGGGAAATGTCTTTACGAGAATATTCAGAAGTTTATCCAAGTGGAGCTCATTATGACCATCTCTAGCCTATTGATAAACTTTATAGGGATAGCATTTTTGGGAGATGCCCCATTGACAACACTCCAATTGTTCTGGGTGAACCTGGTTGTGGCATTTGTAGGTGGTTTTGCAGTGCTGACAGGGCCACCAACAGAGAGGCTAATGAATAATCCTCCAGTGAACAAAGCTAAATCACTCATAACCAAGGCCATGTGGAGAAACACATTGACCCAAGCTTTATATCAGATTGCCACTCTAGTCACTCTTCAATACAAAGGAAATGCCATACCGGGCATCAGTGGCAATGTTAAAAAATCCATGATCTTCAATTGCTTTGGTCTCTGCCAGTTTTTCAACCTGTTCACTGCTAGGGAGTTGGAGGAGATGAATTTTTTCGGGGGCCTCAAACAAAACCATTGGTTTTGGGTGGCTTTAGGTGTTTTTGTGGTATTGCAAGTGGGGTTTGTTCTTGTCACCGGAGCACGTTTAAAGTGGATACTATGGCTAGGCTGTTTTTTGATTGCTGTGGGCTCGCTTCTCATTGATTGTGCCGGAAAGTACGTATCGCAAATGGTTTTTACCAGAAACAGCTGGTCTAGAATTAGGTCTATCTTCGGTCGGATGTCGAATCCATCATCTCTTCTCCCAGAATCAGTCCCCAATCTTCATCACCGACTCATAAGCCAATCTTCCTAATTTACTTTAGATTCTACTTTCCTACTTTGATTAGGTTTTTGCTATTGTATAAATAGTTGTAAGCTTTATGGCTCAATAACTTTTTGATGAATTAACACAGTATTTAGAGAGTTGTCTCTTTTCTTCCTAATTATTTTGGTATTTTTAGTAATTGTTAAGGATACTGCTTAAGTTTGAATGTATCAGATAATAAATAGGATTGATAAGATAAGGAACAATACATTCCTTGTTTATCAAATTGTAACAAATCTTTGTATAAATGTAACTCTCATATCAATGGAAAATATATAATTCGTCTCTCAATTATTTAGTCTTTACATGGTATCAGAACCAAAGATGTACGACCTGTAAAAAAATTTTTGCAAAAAAACTTTGCATGAGTCTTTCCTACTCTACCTCCGGTACAACCTTTTCATCACCCATCACTCTCTTTCCAGCAATGTCACCGCAAACCAATACACTCACCACCAAACTTTGTGCTGACAACTATCATATTTGGCATTCCCAAATTATGCCTCAACTCAGTGGACATGGTGTTCTTGGCTATGTTGATGGGACTATACCTGCTCCATCAAAATTTCTTTCATCCTTATCTGGCATTTCTTCTACCCCGAACCCGGAGTATATTTCATGGCATCGACAAGATCAACTCCTTTTGAGTTGGTTAATTGCTTCCCTTATTGAGGAAGTCCATGCCCAAGTAGTGGGTCTATCCACTTCTCATGAAGTTTGGACCACTTTCGCAGCATCCTTCGCAGCACATTCTCGTACGCGAATCCTACAACTTTGTATGGAGCTTCAAGCTCGAAAGAAGGGCACCGACTCGGTGCAAAAATATTTCCAATGTGCTAAAACGTTCACTCATCCGCTTGCAGCGGTTGCACTGTTGTATATATACGGAGATATACTAATATTTACTAACAATGATAAATTATATAACTAATTATTTATTGGTAGTTAGAGTGACTCTTGAAGACAAGAGTTAAACCTTCCAAATAAAGGTATCTATTGGCATTTAAATGAAGAATTACAATTCTTGTAAAGAGGTGCATGAAACACTATAAATATAGAGTTCCTATTCATTAGCCAAAAGAATGAGTCATGATGAAGTCAGGCGTTAATTTCTAATTCTATTATCATATTTTCTTGTGATTGATCTTATGAGTTTCATTTGGGTTGAGTTCTGATTTCAAGACTACTTAGAAATGCGGTATGTGATAGTCTTAAATGTTAGACATTATGTCTTTGAGAGTTTTAAATGTTAGACATTATATCCTGGGAATACAATGTGCATAATATAAATACATATTTTATTTTTAGTTCTCTATATATTTAGTTCTCTATAATCCTTTTTTTTATATTTTATTTTTTTAGAAAAATATAAATACATATTTTACCATGATATCTATATATAAAATTAATGTATACATAATATTTAATTAATAAATATGATATATGTATATCATATTTATGTATGAGTGTGGTTTTTAGAGGAAATAAGCACAGTTTTATCAGATCCCATATCCTCATGGTTGAGAATTTAGCTTTTAGAATTTCAGTTTGTTATCCTTCCGTACTGTTCCTCAGCAACTAAAGTGAGCATAAAAGGATTATAGAGAACTAATTAACATGCAGCTGTTAGTACATACATATCTTGTTACTGCTTCCATATAAATTGAGAATTAATGATTGAATGTCGAAATTTCAATGTGTTCAAGTGCTTGAAGATGTTTTGAAATGTTTTGAGGTCTTTTCGGTATGTTTTGATTAATGTTTGAAAAAATATTTCGATGTATTTCGACAAATATTTCAGAAATAAAAATTTATAACTTTTTATTCATTCCTGTTCTATTTTCAAAACGTTCTCACCCAAGTAAAAAGCTTCGAGACAATGCAACTATGGAGGGGGTGTGCAAGAATCAGGAGAGACAAAAACCATAGAAAGCTACACTGCTACTGCAGATCAAAGGATTATAGGAAACAATGTGCAGAATGTGAGTGTACGTAAACTTTAAACAGACAATAGAAGCAGCTACGAGGATCATATTCATAGTGGCTTGAAATATAAATGTTAGAACTTACCTTAGAAAGTATACTGAAAACTGGATCTATGCATAGTAGTTGAGTTGAGGCAGCCATTGATGTTGGGATGAGAAGATGAAATGCATTCTTGGAGAGAGAAGTCAAGTTTGGTCGTCGGCCAACATCTTTATTCTTTGCAATGCAATAATGTAATGTACGTGTTGACCAATCTGATTGGTTGAGCTTTGGTCTTTATGTTTTGGTTCAATTATTGAGAATTGACTTGGATGGATTGGTACAGAACAGGCTGTCACCAATCTTAAAACAGATTTACATCACTGAAAAACGACATCGTTTTAAGTTTGCAATTGATCACATTATCACATAGGCCATATCAGGAGGGTGAAGAATGAGATGAGAAGTGCATTTGTCATATTAACATTATTTTATTATTAGCAATAACTCGCACCTAAAATTACTATGATAAAAATTTAAGATCACTGTTTTTTCTCTCGCTTAAAACTCGAGTTCGAGTCTTCAAAGTTATGATGGCTCAATAAGGTTAAATCTACTCGATCTTCAGCGCCCAGAGCGTGTAATGAAACCTTAGCTTCGTCCCTGACGTAGGTGCAATGAGGTCTCTTGCAGATAGCTCTATGGTGCTGAGGGACAATATTTTTTCATTGATATGGGAAATTACTCATTTGCATATTCATTTTATGTGCAAAAAATATGATTTATCTTCATAGATATGTGGAATTTTAAGAGAGTGAAGGAATGTATAACATAAAAAACTGAAAAATTCTAATGTTTTGAAAATTACCTGGCAGTATAAGAGTGGAGTGGTTGTGATCTCTACTTGAGTTCCACTATAAAGAAAATTTTCTATCAATTTGAGCCAAATTGAATCTAATAGCAATAGAAATAGGTATGTTCATAAAAAATGTGACAGAATTCAAAAAAAATAATTAAGTTTAAATAAATAAATAAAATAAGAGCAAAGCTATTTTTGTGAGCTTAAGAGAAAAAAAAGTACAAAACATAAAATCAAACACAGAAGCTCCACACATGCCCGAAGGCCTTGCGGAGTACTTGTACACCTTATCCATAAACTAAGTTATCTTACACAACCAGGTGTGCAAAGACACTGTTAGATATTGGTTGAGTCATGGACCCGAATTGAGCGCCAATGGTGGGTCAACCCAAATTAAAAAATGTTCAAATGGACATGTCTTTTAGAGGTATCTTTTATTAAGAAGTATCATTTACCAAAATGTATCATTCACCCAAAATACATGTCTGTTAAATATTAACAGACATGTCCCTATAAGATGTGTCTCTTAAACACACCTATTAGTTGCCTATATAAACTCAAGGCAATTCAATAGATGACATCTCCAAAAAAATAATCAAACGTTAAAGTCTCCTACTCTATTTCTCTCTCTCCCTACGTAACGTTGAAAGACTTTTGTGCTGTGAAAATTCGGTGTTGATTCCTATTGTGTAGCAACACTATACTGTTCGAGCAATAAAAAAAAAGACAATTTTTAGATTCTAAAGTACGGAGAACATTCTCAAACGGTTTTTAAGATTAAAGCGAATAAGGTATGTCTTTGATCCTATACTTCCGCAATATGTATACGATTCCCAACAATGGTATCAGAGTCAGGTTAAGAGTGTTCTGGTACTTTTGGAATCAATTATTAATTGTTTAGAAATACTGTTTTTATGAAAAGCTTCAAACAGGCTTTAATGACATCTCGAACAAACGGTCTTCAAATGCTTTAAAATTTTAATATATATATGAATTAATCTGTAAAGTTTCGTGAGAAACGATCTCACGGTTTGCGACTTCAATTTTTTTTTTGAAAATTTCAAGTTCGACTTGTCAATTGCGAACCCACCGGCCAGACTGAACATCGACGCACCGTTGTGTTTGGTTTTTTAATTTTATGTTTTTGTCGAGTCAAGGAATGCATGATGATGAGGCAAGACATGTTACTGTTTTTTTTAATTTTGTTTTTGTCCTTTCTTTATTGTGTCTTTCACGTTCTTGACATAAGGAATAAGAAAAATCAAAACCAAAGGCATAAAAGCTACTTGACAGATTTGTTTTTCTTGTGGGACTCATGGCCTTTGGTCTCTTATTTTATTGCTATAATGATGCATATTGTACAAAATGCAATAGAATACAATATTTACAGTTTTAAAATATTAGTGAAAAATATAGTAGAGACCTAGATTGGTTCTGTCAATCATATTTACCTTATTGTTTATACTCTAATTTCTAAGTGGGACCCATTTTTTTTTTTTACAAACAAAACTTGTTACTGGATTATGAGTTTATTAATGTCTTAGAAAAGAATTGAAATAAATGCTCAATTTTTATGAAATACTGATATTCTGCAAAGAATAATATATATTAGCATGATTGAGATGCTAGTTGCATTTATTTCATTATTTGGCATGATTTAAATTGGATTAATTGTGATTAGTATTGCCTAGAGATACTAAATCGAGTGAGAGTCTTTATTTTGCTCGGTCTTAGGGAACCGAAACTTTGCGCATTAATTAAATTAAGTATTATTAATAATCGTCTATGATGCGGGAGATGATTGGGAACTTAGTGAACTTTCGATCTTGCGACTTGTAAAAGTTGTTAATATTTGAATTTAGATTTTTTGCGGCAAAATTATAGAATGTGTTGTGCTAATATCTCATACGCGTTGTCTCTGCATGTAAATTAAATCATAATGACTACTAAAAGCATAGTGGCTGAATTAATTAATGGCGACAAATTGAACGGCAATAACTATGATGTCTGGCGTCGTAAGATTCAATTTGTCATGTATGAGCAACAAGTCCTAGATACCCTTGACTCTGTGTTGCCAGAGCCTGAACGACCTCAAACCCGCCAAGAACGAGAGAATTACCAGTCTTGGCAAAATAAGGATTGACTTGTGCGCTATACCATGCAAGCAAGCATGCAAAATGACCTTATTCCTGAATTTAAGAATTATTCCACTGCTCACGGCATGTGGAAGGCCCTCAAAGAGAAGTTTGGTATTATTTCTCTTGTTAGACTTCGTGGTTTGACCATGAGGGTTGACTCGTATAAAAAAAAAATCAAAGTATACAATGAAACAACATCTGAGAGCTATGACATCTATGATACGTGATTTAGGCACTGCTGGTCATGTGTTGACCAATGAACAACAAGTTCAAGTTGTATTTCGCTCATTTCCACCATCATGAGAGCATATGAAACGATACATGACGCATAATGAGAGTGTGAAAATATTCGAGAATGCATCGCGTCACCTTGAACTTGAGGCTAAGCATTTGGAGGCTACCAAAGGTGAGAGTAGTTCTTATGTGGCTAAAGTTGGCTCGCGCAAGACCTTAGGGTCTAAGCGCAAGTGCGGTGGAAATAAGTCTGATGCTCAAACGGGGGCGGTCACTCTAGTTATAACAAGCACAAACAGGGTAAAAGAGCTAGTAAGAAGAATAAAGTCAACATGATCTGTTATAACTGCAACAAGAAAGGTCACTTCGCTCGTGAATGGACTGAGCCGAAGAAGGTACTCTCTAGTTCTGTCTCTCGCATTGACTGTTTAGTTACTAGTCAAGTTTTTGTTACTCACTCTCCTAATTCGTGGATTGTAGACTCAGGAGCAACAAACCACATAACGAGACACGAATTCGGATTTGTGGAGTACCGTCAAGTTCCAGCTAGAAGCAAACGAATTTACATGGGGAACAAGACCAGTATAGATGTGCTTGGGATTGGCACATACAAACTGGAATTGCAACATGAACGCACTCTATACCTTCATGATGTATTATATGCTCTAGGAATCCGACGAAATTTGTTGTCAGTTACTAGCTTAATGAGACTAGGTTTTATTTTTCGTTTTGAAGGCCAGCATGTTGGCATTTATAAGGAAATTACATTCTATGGATCTGGTTATACCACATATGATTTTATTGTATTAGATATTGATCATTCTAGTAATGAAATTTATGTTTATGTTACATCTATGAGTCATATTGGGCAGGACAGAATGTATAGATTAGCTAGAGAATGATTTTTGGGCCCACTCGCAAAAATTAACTTGCCCACATGTGATAATTGTCTCGCAGGTAAGACAACTAAAAAATCATTTGGTAAGGCCAAAAGAGCATCTATTCCATTGCAATTAATACACTCAGATATATGTGGCCCAATGAATGTGAATGTAAGAGATGGTGCATCATATTTCATCACTTTTATAGATGACTTTACGCACTTCGGTCATGTCTATTTGATTTCTCACAAGTCCGATTTATTGGATTGCTTCAGACGTTACATTATAGAGGTTGAGAATCAACGAGACAATAACATTAAGGTTCTTAGAACTGATCGAGGTCATGAGTATCTATCTGAACAGTTTAAAAAGCTGTGTGAAGAAAAAAGAATAATCAGGTAATTGACAATACCTAACACTCCGCAACAAAATGGTGTAGCGGAGAGACGAAATCGCACCTTGCTTGATATGATTAGGTCTATGATGGCACAGGCTTATCTTTCGATTTCATATTGGGGAGATGCTTTATTGACTGCTCCTTATATCCTTAACCGAGTGTCTTCTAAATTAATTCCTTATACCCCATATGAGTTATGGATAGGCACAAAACCTGACTTAAATAATTTACAGTCATGGGGTTCAGTGGCTTATGTACACAATACTTCTCATAAATATGGGAGGTTAGGTCCTAGAAGGAAGAAGTGTATATTCATCCGCTATTCTGAGCACTCTAAGGGCTATGTGTTTATATGTGAATAGCTTGATGGAAGGGTAATTGAAATTGAGTCACGAGATGCAATTTTCCATGAAGATGATTTCCCTAGCAGAAGAGATGTGTCTAAAGGAATATAACTCTATGAGTTAGATGATCCCCAAAGAGATATACCCACTAACCAAGTAGAAATCGAGAAAATAGTCTCATCACCTCCTAGGGACAGGGGGAGAGATATATTCAATGGTGGATCAGTTCTAATGGATGTAGATCCATACGATACAAAGTTACGTAGAAGCAAGCGTGGAACCATCCATCGACGTCATTTTGAGATTGAATGGGAAGTTTTAATGGTTGCACCACATGATGATGTCGGACCTAAAAATATTAAAGAGGTTCTATCATCACCTGCTAATAATAAGTGGATAGCTGTAATGAATGACGAGATGGATTCAATGAAGGCTAATCAAGTCTGAGACTTTGTTGACCTTCCGCTTGGGCACAAGGCCATTGAGAACAAATGGGTTCTCACAATTAAGCGCATGGCGGATGGATCCATAGAAAGATATAAGGCTCGCCTAGTGGCAAAAGGTTATACCCAGAGAAAGGGTGTGGACTACGAGAAAACTTTTTCTCCAGTTGTAAGGTTTGTCTCGATTCACATGATTCTAGCTATTGTTGCACATTTGGATTTCAAAATATATCAAATTGATGTTAAAACTGCATTTCTTAATGGAGAACTGGATGAAGAAATCTACATGGATCAACCTGAAAGCTTCGTGGTGGTAGGTCGGGAGAACAAAGTTTGTAAACTGCAACGATCCATTTATGGTCTGAAGTAGTCATCCATACAGTGGTATCTAAGGTTTCATCGAGCTATCACTTCTAATAAGTTTACGATGATCGATGAAAACCATTGTGTGTAAGTTAAACGGTCTAAATATAGCTTCTTAATTCTATCTTTGTATGTTGACGATATTTTATTGGCGGAAAATAATAAGGAGATGATTATCACTACTAAAAAGTGATTGTCCTCAACATTTGAGATGAAGGACTTGGGCGAAGGAAGTTATGTGCTCAGAGTTAAGATCCTAAAGGATCGTTCTAAGAAATTTCTTGGTTTGTCTCAAGAAACTTACATTAAGAAAGTTCTTGAACGATTCCAGATGCAAAACTGCAAACCCATAGACACTCCTGTAGCGAAAGACGAGAGCTTAAGCTTAAAGATGTGTCCTAAGACTCCTGAGGAAAAGGAAAAGATGGTCTGTGTTCCCTATGTCAGTGTTGCAGGTAGCTTAATGTACGCTATGATGTGTACCCATCCCAATATTTGCTATGCGGTAGACCTAGTTAGTCATTTTCAGTTAAATCCTAGAATAGCTCATTGGAAGGCAGTCAAAAGGATACTACGATATCTCAAGGGGACTTCAGATTATATGTTATGCTACCAGTCTCTAGATTTACAGATGGTTGGTTATAGCGATGCTGATTGGGGTGGTGATATAGATGAATGCAAGTCCACATCAGGATATGCTTTCTTACTTAATTGTGGGGCCATTACATGAAGTAGTAAAAAACAATCATGCATATCCTTATCCACCATGGAAGCAAAATACGTGGATTGTTCTGTTGTTGTACAAGAAGCTGTTTGGTTAAGAAGGTTCTTTCAACATCTAGGAGTTGTCACAAAAACCTTGGGCCCAGTGACGATTCATTGTGATAGCATGGTTACATTAGCTTATGCTAAGGATCCTAAGTATCATGGAAGAACCAAACACATAGATCTAAGATATCATTACATCAGAAACATGATTACATAAAAAGAAGTAATCTTGAAACACATACCTACAACTCAGATGGTTACAGACCTCCTAACTAAGTCTATAGCTAGAGATGTATATATGGCTCATGTTAGAACTCTAGGACTTCGTAGGTATTGATTATGTGCTAGAGATTGTATGGATCACACAGTCATTTGTATTGACATTTTTTTGGGATATTAATACATGGTTTTAATTATAATTAAATGTTATATTGCTTGATTACCTTGAAATTTGAGAAAGCACACGCATTAAGTATGTCAGCGGGCGTGATTGGCTCACTCACACGAGCAATCGTCTTTGGCGCTTGATATGACGAGCAAAGATGAGATACTCTAGTATATAATATCGCTCTTTTTTGTACACAGAATGAGATCTGACATTTGAGAATCGATAATAGACACAACTCCATGTCCATTATGCTTGTGTTTGTTGATTAGCCAGATGTGAGATCTTAATTTAACGTCTTTGGAGGGCGAGCAAATAGAGAACTCGGGTTAGACGCTTATAGAGCGACTAGACTAAGATTTGTACGGTGTCTGAGTATGACATACGCTCTCATTAGGATCGAGACACTCAACCGTAGCATGTATTCCATACTACATGTGTTTGGCGACAATTAAGGAGGTGAAGGAATGGATCCCTGCTTCCTCACTATGTGAGCCCTCCGAGTCATTTTTACATGACCAAGTTATTTTGTTTAACCAAACATTCTATGTACTCTCTGACTTTTGACTATGTCATAAAGTGAAAGAATTAATGTTCAGCTACTTTGGCATGTTACTTACGATCATGAGTGATTCGGTCTTTCGGGACATTGCTGGGAAAGCGGTTAATTTTGAACTAAGTGACATGAGGGCGAAAGGAAAACCATTTGGAACATTCGGCGATATATTCACTGTCGACAACTTTAGGCGCTAGTTTAGATAGTGACAAAGTGTGAATGTATAGGCGAAAACTTCGAGGGGTTATGCATGCTCTTATATTGTGAGGGATTAGAGATGTTTGAACCGGTGTATCCGAATGGGTCTAGAGTACTTGAGACACCATTTTCATTTTTTTTTTTTTTGGTTGATGTCTCTATGCTAGCTCTGTAGAGTTTCTAGTGTAGAGCTCCCAAATTACAGGTGTGCTCAGCGGTCGCACGACCCATTAGCCTGTATGAATTGATGTTGATGTATATAATGGATTGAGAGAGATGACACTGTCGTGCCCACCACGTGCAAGTGGGAGATGTTAGATATTGGTTGGGTCATGGACCCGAATCGAGCGCCCATAGTGGGTCGACCCAAATTAAAGAATGCCCAAAGAGGCTTGTCTTTTGGAAGTATCATTTACTAAGAGGTATCATTTACCAAAAGGTATCCTTCACCCAAAATACATGTCTGTTAAATATTAACAGACATGTCCCTATAAGATATGTCTCTTAATGATACTTATTGGTTGTTTATATAAACTCAAGGCAATCCAATAGATGACATCTCCAAAAAGTTAATCAAACGTTAAAGTTTCCTACTCTATTTCTCTCTCTCTCCCTACGTAACGTTGAAAGACTTTTGTACTATGGAAACTCGGTGTTGATTCCTATTATGTAACAACACTATACTACTCGAGCAATCGAAGAAAAGACAATTTTCAGATTCTAAAGTACGTAGAACATCTTCAAACAGTTTTTAGGATTAAAGTGAACAATGTATGTCTTTGATCCTATACTTTCGCAATATGTATACGATTCCCAACAGACACAAATAAAAAATGAATCAACATGTAATCCAAGAGACTATTAAGAGCTGCAATTCTCTCGCTTGTGTCTTCTAAGTCATCTTACGACCAATGGGTTGACTGAATGATGAGGTGAGTGAAATCCAATTTTACTCTTTGTGATAGTAACGTGATCAGTTGTGTATTAAGCACCTTTTTTAATTAACAAAGTTCAAGATTATCAACTTAGGTGCACACATTATGTTGGAGGCCACAAAGATTAATCTGATTAATAGCAAGGTCAGATGGTATATACCGACATATTTCTCGGTAATATATCTCGTTGTAGACAGTTTAATTTGTCTACAACTTTTCTCTTCTTACTTGGTGCAGCAGCCACCCGCCATCAAGATGGTCAAAATAACCCAAGAAAACATAAAAGTTATGAATAACAGTAACTATAAGTTGGATTTTGATGTTTGGCTTTTAGGAAAACGATTAGGGTTTGTTTGAGTGGATGTAAAAGGTAAGATTATGAAATCGGTATGTTATCGATGTTAATGTATGAGACTCGTGTCGACTGAGCTAGAGATTGTAATAAATTAGGTCTCTATAAGCTAAGCTCTAAAAACATTGTTCTTTTGTTAAATAAAATTATTTTGAAAATAAAAGGTTTTTATAATTCTATTTTGAGCTACTCTGCAAGTATTTTAATAAACAATGGAGTTTATATAGGATTATTTTGCGTGTTTATCATCAAACATTTCGTATAAAGCAATGTTAACATTGAGAATTAATTTACTAACCTGATTTTAAGCCTCATTAAACATTAGAATTTGATATTAATCAAATGATTCTAATGAAATCACATCATTAAGTTAAGAAATTAAGTCAAATTTTTAAGTCCAATGATCATCGATCTTTGCCAAATCTATGGCGTGGTGCACCTCCTTGTCTACGCCCCCCCTTCTTCCGAGGATAGACAACGAAATAATGGAGGGAGCGTGTGTGGGGATGAAATCATTCAAATGAATTACACTTTGATCCTTTTAATTGTTCTCTCCATCTCACTTTGTCCTTAGCATAACTGAATCTCGTGCATTATTCATTCAAGGACCAAATTACTTTGAATTGATTTCATATTAATCCAAACACAAGCATATACCTCATCATTTGGATGAAAAATGTACACATGTCAAGGCAAAATGAGATAAAAATTTCATAATTCCAGGGAAACTGAGGTACCGGTCCTTCAATTTTATAACAACATTAACCGTTAGGAAAGTGTAAAATAAACTAACCTGAGAAACCTTACAATGGAGGGATAATATGAGATATTGATCATAATTAAGGGGCTAAAGTATAATTTCATCAAATCAAGCAGCCTCCTATAATTTCTGTCCGTCAAAACTAGCATCTGCAGCTTTCATCCCTGCATGCCATTTCCATCCAACAACTCCAAGACAAAACGTGAATTGACAGAGAGAGAGAGAGAGAATGTCGGTTAGGTTTAATAGTTATTAATCATCGATCGGAGGGATAGAGAGAATGTTAGATAGCTTTTGGTTGGGTCAATCAGAGCATCATGCCCTCCTAAGATTATTCTCGCTTCTAATACTTGTCTTCTTCCTCCAACATAGCCCCCGCCTCTTCCTCCTAGGCCACAACAAGCAGAAAAAGTTCAACATAGAATTTGAAAGAGAAAGAGAAAATTTGAAAAAAGAAAAAAAAGTTGATACGCATCCAAAGCCCAACAAAAGAGGCACCATCTTCTCCAAAGCTAAAGAGGGTTTTTGGGGACAATCTTGACAGTCCATGGCCATCACCAAACTTATTATTCCCAATCTCACACCCTTCCATGAGCTAGTTTTAATCTTGTTTTGGACTTTCCTTCACACCCTTTTGTGCTTTAGCCACACTTTGGCCTCTCTCCCTGGCAATATACTAAACAAAGTACTCAGATTGCCTTGACGACCTTTAGCTTTTGGACTTTGTGGCTTAGTTGCCGATTCTCATATCCGTTTTGAATCATTTTAGAATCCTATTAGAGTGCAAAAACAGGCATAAATTATGGCAAAAGAACATACTCACCACTGTACTATACACACGTATGCTATATATATGGGCATGCAGTTGCAGCTTCAACTCTTAAGATAAGAGAGACCACTTCTACCTGCACCCAATTTTCATATTTCTAAAATCTCTCTCTCTCTCTCTCTCTCTCTCTCTCTCTCTCTCTCTCTCTCTCTCACACACACACACACACACACAAAATATGGGTAGGGAAAGTAATGATCACGTATCCGTTCATTCCTCCATTGCTTTGTTGCAGGAGAGGTTTAGACAGTTGCAGAGAGTGAAGCAGATGAGGGAGGAGAGAGAGTACTTAAAAATGTTATCTGAATCGGAAAGATGTACTAATGCCTCCATGTCTCACGAGCCATCAAAGCTGTTTTTCCAGTCTGAATTGATCCTTCCACAAAAGCCACCTTCCCACGTTTCTCTCTCCCTGTCGCCAAACACACAGATCAGGCATGCTAATTTCAAGGCCACAGAGACCACCCCACAACTGACCAAGTCACGGCTCGCCGACACAAACTTGGCTCGACCTTCATCGATCAAACTTGATGGCTCTGATTCCGATGTTGATACTTCTCTTCATCTGTAGCCAGAAACTGCAATATATATTATATATATGTGATATATATTTTGTGTCTTTATAGTAATTTTTTCATCTGCTCTTAAGCTTCATGATTTCACCATACATACATACCCACAACCACAAAATAGTTGCTTTAGTTGGCACAGATGATATTTAATGAAAATCTCCATGGCAAAACCTCCATTTTTAACAGACACTACATATGTCTTGAGAGGCCATTGTATAGGTGGAAAGAAGGGTGTTTCTCGTATCAAGATCATTGTACCACTTCAAGCTTAATATTCCTATTCGATAATTGTGGGGGGGTGTTTGAACAATAAGAAATAAATGAAGCATTCAAAATCGACCTAGTTCAATCAAGGGACAGTGCAAATAAGTAAAAAAAAGTGACTGTCGGAGAAAAGATTAGGAGTTTTTAATTGATTTCATGAGGTTTTATCATCCTTTGCTACAAAAGTTGATATCGAGAGGGACTGTTTATCCTAGAACCATTCACAAAAATTATTTATTTTTAGCAGTAAATGATTGCAGCCTAGAAAGAGTGGTGGTCCAAGGTTGCTGATAGGAACAGATACAAATAATTACTACATGTTAAGATTTGATTGAAATGTGGTGACAAAGGGTTAAAGTAGCATTAATGGTTCTGTTCTGTTCTGTTCCACTTTAAGTGCTCTATTCAAACCTCTAGCTCCTCTTTGAATATTTGTTCCTCTGCTCATGTTGTTGTTTGATTGTACTATTATCCATCTTTGGGTTTTTGTTGCTCAGTTCACAGTGTATGGACTTGGATTATAGTATGATTGATTCAATTGTATCACTAATACATTGCAACATATATACATATATATAGATTGATGAATCACTGTTACTATAGAAAATCGACTACTACAACTTTAGATTAATGCATCTATAATAGACAAAACGTATCCACATATGGGGATAAAATAATCAAGCCTTGCCTTATGCTAAGATTGGCTTCTTAACTTCTTGATTGCAGAATCTAATCAAAGGTGATCCACTAAATTAAACCCAATTGATTGTTGATCTTTGAGTTTTTGCAAACTCAAAAGATGAGATTTTTGTCCTATCAATTCAAACACACAAGCTAACTTATAGTTCAAAACTCTGACTCGCCACCTTTCTTATATATACAACGGTGAAGGAATTGTTGTATATTGAAACTTAAACATATAATAATTAATGTAATGAAATGGAAAAGAGGTATAAAAATAATAATACAATACAATTCGGAAAGAAAGACACATGAGAGATCAATTTTGACTTTCCATAAGGATTGATCCACTAATTTCTTAATTGGAAGAATTAGAGATAACCATCTAGGCTAGTCCCACACACTTGACTGGTCTCTCATTAGCAAACCTAATTAACGACCATCCAACTCTAGCAATCGGTTATAATTAGCATAAATATTGCTTGTTGGAATATAGGAATTCAAATATAGGAAAACAATAAAAAACATGACACACAAAAATATAACGTGGTCCGATACAGCATACCTACCTTAGTACACCGTACCTACATCTACTAACCAAAAACTTACATCGATGTATTATTTATTGAAAAATTACTCATCTGGTAACTGATTACATAATACACACCCTTATTTATAGAGATAAAATATTATAACTCAAACCTATTCAAATACAACTTAATTTTTATGTTTCTTATCACATGTATAATATACATATTCATGGTATATTAAAAATCTTTCAATATAATCCTATTCCATATAAAATTCTCACATTAATTACCCAACAAACTCTCATTCATGTCAATTAGAAAGTTTGGGTCAAATTCCAACAGCCTCCCTTGAACCAAATTCTTCAAATTTGGTCATACCTAAGATCGGGCTTAGCATCCTTAATTTTGATCCACCAATTTTTTCAACCACCACGTGCAAACCTACTCTTCTGAGTCGTCACAACCCTCTCTGTCTTTCAAGAACCTGTGTCTTGACCTGCATCATCTATGCATCTTTGCTCGCGTCTTACTTGTTCTTGGGAGGTCTCAATGATTAATACTTCACCATTCAAAGGTAAAGTCCAATGACTCGTAACCCACAAGACACCACATCATAACTACTGAGTTTATGTTAATCCAATAGCTCCCAAACCATTAGAATACCGCGACTTCAACTCTAAGAGCCCAAAAACCTGAAAAAATATCTTCAACACAACACGTGTGGTAATTCTTGAAATCCAAACAATCAGAAAACAACTTAGTCTTTCATTTGGTTTCATACCAACTTTAATTTTTTTTTTTTTGAATCTAAACAAAAATATGAATTGTACATATGTGGCAAGAGAGTATTTTTCAATATGAACATCAATTGATCATTGAATCACCAATACCTTACTTTGATTATTGTATCAAGGTTGTCAATCTAACTCTGATTATTCTATCAAGATCATCAATCTAACTCTGATATCATTTATTGATTTTGCACAGTGGATAATTAACACAAATAATGCTTGTTGGAATATAGGAATTCAAAGATAGGAAAACAATAAAAAATATGACACAAAGATATAACGTGGTTTGATACAGCATAACTACCTTGATACATCGTACCTATATCCACGGACCAAAAACTTACATCGATGTATTATTCATTGAAAAATTGTTCATCTAGTAACTGATTACATAGTACACACCCTTATTTATAGAGATAAAATATTATAACCCCAACCTATTCAGATACAACTTAATTTTTATGTTTCTTATCACATGTCTAATATACCTATTCATGGTATATTAAAACTCTTCTAATATAATCATATTCCATATAGAATTCTCATGTTAATTACCCAACAAACTCTCATTCATATTAATTAGAGAGTTTGGGTCAAATTCCAACGTTCCTTAACCCAACTTTAGAATAATTTGCAGAGTAAATCACATCCCCTACACTTATAATCACTGGCAAATTATAGGTACTGATTAAATCTAAAAGATAATAACAAATATATTCGACTTTAGGATGCAACCTAGAATTTTATCCACATCGTCAAACTATTTGCCGGGGTTAATTTGTACCCTTGCACTTATCTTTTAAATAGTAGTTTGGAAGGCTTAAGTAGCACTCAGTCGATTCAGAATTGAGAATATCGATTTGATTATAACAAGAAGACCCATGAAAGTAAAAGCATTAAATATATATATATATATATATATATATATAATAATTTCGTATTAATATGTTTAATTGGTTGGCCATGTTAAGGATTCCCACATGCTCTATTTTTATACTTGCAAAATATTACAAAACTGCATATATCATGCCAAACAGACATTAAAATTGTGATTGCTTATGTGTATGTGGATCAAACGGCTTGGAATAACAGACCAACACACACACACAAATGATGGATTTATATGTAGGCTACCAAACGACGGAGTCTTCGATCCCATAACTTTTTTTTATTGGGTTAATTACATTCACTTCCCTTGACATTTGTCCAAATAACAACTAGGACCCCCTCACATATTGCAATTAGCACTCATTCCCCTTGTCTGAGACGGCTATTCAGTTTTTTCCAACTGAGATACAAAAGATTCTTTAGGACTTGACCTTAACAATAAAACAATGGAGAGATTGGAAGAGGAGTTTCAATCTAAGTGCCTGTCTTAGGAGTTTCAAAGATTTTAACAATATTCTTATTTGGTTGAATTAGAATTTAAAAAAAAAAAAAAAAAATCAAACTGTACAAATATTTGAAGTTCTGACCCCCAAGGTTTTGCCAAAATCATGTAATGTTTGTGTCTTTTTAATTGCACGTCATTCAATAAGGGGTAATCTTAGAATTGTCCAAAATATTAATGCTTACATCATCAAATTGTGGACGCCTTTTTAACAGAAGTCTAATGGTTGGGCGAATCTGTTACCCAATACCGAAGTAGCAGGGAAGCCAATACTATTATCGAAACATAAGAGGGTCTATCCGTTATTTAAACATACCTCACTCGAGATAAATGTAATTAATCCTTTTTTTTTTTTTTAATTCGGTCCGAGTCTTTGATGACTTGAAGCTCTCACAAATCAGAGATGCAAAGTCAAACCCAGCGGCGGCGAAGAGAAACGTTGTGGGTGTAGCTAAGCTGCTTACCGGCTATTCCGGTCATTCCGTCGTTCCTTTTCTTTCCTTCCTTCATCATCAACCGCTTCGTCTCTGTTGCGCGTGGTGGACTAGGGTTTTCTGTTCGAATCGAACACTAGGGGGAGGAAAGAGAAATTGGGTGGATTTCAATCTACGATTTTCTGGTGAGTGATCTCATCTGACTAGATCTAGATCTTGCCCATTGTGTTGAATTCTTTCGTTTTATGCCCGATTGATTGGCCGATTTATCAGCTTTTAGCTTAAATTGTTGTTGTAATCATATGTTTATCTTTTTGATCTGATGTTAGGTTAAGTTGGGAAGTGAATTGTTTATTATGTGAAGACTAGAATTTTGTTTAATGGGAGTTGGAGATGTTATATAGATTTAAAATTAAGTACTCCTTGATTTTGTGTTTTCCTGATTTTTAAGCTTTTGTTGTTGCCTGCTAGAGATCTGTCACGTATGTGTGGGTATTGGTGAATATTACGAAACTGAAAACATTACGAAATTTCTGGTTTAAATCTGTTTATGTCCTGAAATTTGAGTTCCTACTTTGGCTTTCTTTTCAAAGAAACCTTTTTTTGTTTGTTAATGATGAATTTAGAAAGTCGGTTGTGCTAGAATGAATCAAGAAAAAAAGGGAAAACAAAAAGAGCTTTGGAGGAAAAAAATTCTGATTTTACAAGATGGGAAGAAGTTAGGGACACCACTTTTACTCTTACACAATGTTATGTGCTGCTTGTTTAAATATTCTTTTGGGTTTTGAATATCATGGGATGTGCGTGATTTGTGTTCTCATCGCAACTTGCACTTAACTTCATAAAGGGCACAATTAAGCAATTGGGTTTGACGCCTTAGAAGTTAAACATCATTAAGTTAACGATTGTTGGATCCTTATTTCTTCTGCTTGCAGATTTAGCTGTTGCAATTCTAGATGGGAACATCTTCTGGGTCTCATTTCAATCACCAACCACCACAAACAATGCTGCCTCCACGTCAACAGCCACGATCTGCAGGACTGCAGACTTCCTTATCCCTGGTTTCCCCTGATGCTTGTGGATCTCCCAATCTTCAAGAGCGTGGTTCGAATTCTGATCAGATCCGTGAGTCCCCAACGGAAAGTGCCAGTTCACGTGAAACCTGGCCCACCACTGATGCTTTGATGATGAAAAAACTGGAGAAAGAGAAGGAAATGGAGAATGGTTTTGCTGAAAATTCTAACATCCGCTATATTTCAAGCTCAGATAAGATGTCTCTCCCAGATGTTGCCAGAGATAGAGTAGATATAGTAGCAGAAAGAATGCAGCATCTCCCAGATGAGCATCTGGAAAAGCTCAAGACTGAACTTCGGATTCTTCTTGAAGGAACTGGTGGTTCTCAGCAAAGAGAAGAGTTTCTGTTTCTGCAGAAGCTGATTCAGAGTAGGGGTGATTTGACAGATAAAACACTGAACATAGCCCACCGGGTCCAGTTAGAAATTTTAGTTGCAATCAAGACTGGAATTCTGGCATTTCTGCATCCAAATGTCAGTCTTTCACAAGCTTCTCTTATAGAGGTTTTCTTTTACAAGAGGTGCAGGAATATGATATGTGGAAGTCCACTTCCTGCAGAGGACTGTACCTGCGAAATTTGCTCAAAAAGAAATGGTTTCTGCAACCTTTGCATGTGTGTGATCTGTAATAAGTTTGATTTTGAGGTGAACACGTGCCGGTGGATTGGCTGTGATTTGTGTTCTCACTGGACACACACGGATTGTGCCATTCATGACGGACAGATTGACATGGGATCCTGTGTTAAGAGTGGAACAGGCTCAGCAGAGATGCTTTTTAGATGCCGAGCTTGCAGTCGGACATCTGAGTTACTAGGGTGGGTTAAAGATGTGTTCCAGCACTGTGCACCAAACTGGGATAGGGAAGCTCTGATAAGAGAACTAGACTATGTCAGTAGAATCTTCCGTAGAAGTGAGGATTCCAGAGGGAGGAAACTTTTCTGGAAGTGCGAGGAACTCGTAGAAAAACTCAAAGGTGGGGTGGCAGAACCTGTGGCTCGCAAAGTAATACTGATGCTCTTTCAAGGTAAGCATTAGGCTATTATGCGTAGTATTAACTGTATTCATCTTCAGAAAATTGCTTTAAAGAAAAAGTAAATCACAAGAAGACAACAACTGATAAATTGCTTTTACAGTGAAACACGAACTTGTTAAATTACTTATGTGTGATTGGATTTGTTTACATTTTATGTCAATTCTTTTTCCCAGCTGGATGGGAGGAAGAGAAAATTGCATCTACAGGTAGTGCCCCAATAATTTGATTAGGAGGAATCTGTAGTAGCCCATTGTACCTGTTTGATCTCATCATTTTTTCCGTATTAATTATTTGCTGTTATAGGCACCGTAGACAGAACCATGGCTGGGTTCTTGGCATTTTTTTTAATGTTTGAGTAGCTGTACAATGCATCTTTTGTTGCATGCTTGTATTAAGCTTTGACTATACTCTAAAATAGGCTGCCCCATGATACGAGTCTGCCAGGCCTGTGGGGTCTTGGAGGATGGCCCGATGCAGAGAGGTTGTTTCCATGATTCAACCCTGTGATTCCTAAATGACAATAGAGCAATCTTACCATTACAAGACCCACCCTCTAAATTCATATCATTTTCTGCTATAGACAATTGGAGAGTCCATGTTTTGTATGGTGAAGTTTGCATGAAATTTCTGCAACAAACTACTCGTTGCAAGATAGCTCTGTTAACTTGTAGCTGAAGTGACAGTTCACAACAATGCCTCAGTAAGATATGGAAAGAAGGCTGCATATGTACAAGTAAACATAAAGTGCACAAATTAGACACATTATCAGGTTGTGGATGGGTTGCTCTATTGCATCTGTTCCATTGGTCAAAAATTTTGATGCACATATGATTTTCAAAGCTGGACACATAGGGTTATATTGGCGTAACAGCTCTGCTATAACGAAATTTGTGATTATTTGGAAAGAACAAAAGGAATAGAGCACCTGTGTTATGTGGGATGCATGTTCTTTCACCTTCTTACCTGCTGCATGTTTGGTGGACAGTAGAAAGATGGAGGATTTGTTTCAAGCTTCTTAACATGGGTTACTATATTCTCTTTGTTCACAAATGTCACTCATATAGAAGGACAATGATATTTTTATATTGATATGTTACTATGTTTAATAATTTTAACATTCTTGTCTGTGGTGTTGTGGTTATTTGAAGATCGGTCTAGAGCAATTATGCTAGCTCTCTTCCAATTCAATTTATCGACATGCACATTTATTCTTAATTTCTTGATATTCTATTTGTGCTGCATGTAAACCTGGGTGTCCTCTTCAACTGCTGGAGCAGATAGATGTAGGGTATTATTTATTAATCAGAAAGAAAAAAGAAGTAAGTAAGAAAGACTTGGTTCTTTCAACTGAGGTAGCATATAGCTACCATATAAATTATATGAAATTATGTCTCAGTTAAAACAGTGTTTAGTATACTACTGTAGACTAATACTTGTTCCCTTTTAACAATGAAAGTGTTTTCTTATAAACATTTATTTTTCCCAATAAATTGAAGTAAATGTTTATAAGAATAAATGTGCATGTAAACTTCATTGCTTGATCACTGTTTGACACCTGTGTTACCTTGTCAGTTGAGTATATGGTTTTGTTTGATAGTTGATTAGTATTATGGTTCTATAAAGAATTTATTGCAAAGTTTGATTTGATAACAGTCTGGTATGTTATTTACCTTCAAATTTTTTTTAATGATGTGAATATAGCAATTTTGTTTTCATTCCTTTGGTGCCGCAAATTGAGTGAGAGTGATTGCTGAACACTTGAACCAGTATGTATTTATGTTAGTCTGAGTCTAAACACCCTCTATTATAGCCATCACACAGTATTTTCTGCTATTAACAGGTTAAATTCTCTCCCTTTTTTCACTTCTTTTTTAACATTCTGGTATTTGTGTAGAGCTTGAGGTGGACCCATCCAAGATTACCGAAAGTGAGGAAGGTGGGCGGCTGATAGCTCCACAAGAGGCATTCAACCGGATTGCTGATGTAGTGCAGGAAGCCACTAGAAAAATGGAAATGGTAGCAGAGGAGAAGATGCGGAAGGTAAAGAAAGCCCGACTAGCTGTTGAGGCTTGTGATCAGGAGCTCAAGGATAAAGCTAGGGAAGTGGCAGCACTAAAGATGGAGAGGCAGAGAAAGAAGCAACAAATTGATGAGCTTGAAAGCATCGTAAGGCTTAAGCAGGCTGAGGCTGATATGTTTGAGCTCAAAGCCAGTGAGGCTAGACGGGAAGCTGAGAAGCTACAAAGGATTGCACTTGCTAAAACTGAAAAATCAGAGGAGGATTATGCAAGCAGGTACCTCAAACAACGTTTGAGTGAGGCTGAAGCTGAGAAACAATATTTGTTTGAAAAGATTAAGCTCCAAGAGAGCTCGAGGGCATCACAGAGCAGTGCTGGAGGAAGTGATCATTCCCAAATGCTGATGTATTGCAAGATCCAGGACCTGCTCAAGAACATGTATAACGTAACTTCAAAGGCAGATGGCCAATCAAATGATCTCCACTCTCTTGGTGCTATTCCATGAGTAAGTATGTATGTTGTGTGACTGTGTGAGGTTTTTAATTTATGTGACTTAGAACTGTTGTTTCACTTGTGAATTATGTATTTATGTAGTGACATTATATTTACAACAATGCCATCGCCACATTACTTTGTATGGGGGTTTTGATTAATGCATTGTGTTGTCCAAATTGTGAAGGCAGAATTTAGTCAGCAAGTATAGTTGTCATAAACCTCATGGAGTTTCATACTATGACCATTCTTACAATGTTATGAGAGCAAATAAGAGTGCATACCCCTGTAGGCCTTGGGCTCGGGGATTGTGCGTATCGCCTATAACCTTACGCTATTCCACGAGTTGGGTATTATATACTTGTAATTGGTGAAGAGCATAAATGCCGGTTAAATTCCACATAGTAACCTTATGCTATTCAACAAGTTGGCTGGTTAAGAGCATAAGATGCTGGTTACATACATATCAAGTAATTGAAATCACTGCGCCTAGCCGAGTTGGTCATTTGATTTTCTTAAATTCTGACATCCAAGGGGTCAATGGGACTGATAAATTGTGATTCAGCGGAATAATCTACCGATGTATTCTACTGATTTTTATATACATAAAATACCAGAGAATGGATTCAGCGGAATAATCTTTAGTCTAATTTCAGCAATATCTGGTATAAATGCATGATAGACAATCAAAAGAATGAAGAAAAAAGTATGTGCAGGGGCAATGGGGAGGAATATTTATCACTTCTTTTAAGTTTGCTTCACCGGGAAGGAGATCTTGATGCTCTACTGACAAAATTCTCATTTACCCACATATAAAAAATGAAACCTAGAAAATAATACATATTTCACGATTTATTTATAGGGAAAAAGAAAAGAAAGCAAAAAATATGAAGAATGTTTAAATAAAGGCAAGGAAATGTTGGAAACTCTGTTTACATCTTCAAATTGGATGGAAGATCAATCCTCTGTTATGTTCAGTAAGGCTACTTATATCAAGGCATATGACTTGCCTGTTAAAAGCAAATCTCTTATTTTTAAATCTGTCTTCAAGTTATTGATTTGCTCGGTTCACTTACCATAATTAAACTTAGGGTGTGATCTGGATATTCAATATTGTAACAAGGGTAATTTTGAAAATCTCAATTGAATATGTAGCCTATACTATTAAAGGGACTTCAAGACTCTAGAATCACAACTCTCTATAAAGCCAAGGATTTTCTTCTTTTTCTGAGATTCCTTAGTTTATATAAAGCTAAACTCTTTTGCTTGAGGATGTCCAGTTTCACTACTTGTAGTAGAGGCCCCTGCAACAGATTCAGAGGATCAATGGCTTCTTCATTGATATTGCTTCTGCTTACTCTGATCTTTTTGTCATCAATTCCACAAAAATCTGGTAAACATTTTTCGTACTCCATTGCATTTCTGCATACATTATAGGTTCTTACGATACGATTAGCTCCGTGGTCATCTCTCCTCTCCCCAGCCCCGTGACTATGTGGTGCAGGAATAGTTCTTCCAAGAGAAGGAGATTCAATTTCTTTATCTGTTTCGATCATTATAATTTTCGAAAACCATGTTCCCTCTCCCTCTGTGATTTTTATATTCTTTAGTACTCAACCCGAGTATTGTCCAACTACTTGGAGTCGGGTATTTTTATACTCCCTAGTATTGTGGTCTAATAGGGCTTTTTTTTTATTTTTCAATGACGTTAGATGGGCAATTTGAGGACTGGTGCATAGCTGATGAGCAGACCCCAGATGAAGAGCTCCAGAAGGCCCTTGGTTGGGCTTGTGGCAATGGTGCAGATTGTAGTAAGATACAAATAAACAAACCTTGCTACCTTCCAAACACAGTGAAGGACCATGCCTCTTATGCATTCAACAGCTACTATCAGAAGCTGAAGCACAAAGGAGCAAGTTGTTATTTCAATTCTGCTGCCATTATCACTGCTCTTGACCCAAGTAAGGAATCAAATCCCTTATGTCTTTCCAGCAATATAGCTCAATCCATGTTCTTATCAGTTAGTTTTCTATCTGTATGATCGTGTTAGGTTACCGACATTGACAGACAATTCTTCCATAAAGTTTTCTGTAGTAGATCTCTAAAGTGGAAGTGTGGAACTATCTAAGCATTGAACTTGCTTGTGGATTAAGGAATCTCTCAAAGGGTAATGATGAGACAGATTAGCAGATCCATGTGCCTAAAGAGTCTAGCCCATGTGAGATTATTTGCTTTTGAAGCAAAATTAAGCACAGATAAACAATCAAACTATGAGCTTCTCCTTACCAGATGAACACCCATTTGCACTCTGTTGTGTGTCTCTCTCCACCCAGGCCAAGACCACCTCCACTCGCCCAACCAGATCCCCCCTCCACCCCTCCCCTCAGCCCTAGCATTGTGAGTGACAGTTAAAGATATCAACGCTACATTCCATATAGCATTGCAAATTAAAGTGGTTAAAGATGAGAATGTCACGTAATATGAATCAGCTGATTTGAATGATCTTCTCACAAGTCTTGCAACCGAGTTCTTTCACTATCGCACACCATATACTTACATGAGAGATTAACTCTTCCTTTTGTTTGATGACAGGCCATAATTCGTGCAAGTTTGAGTTTCTTCCCTAAACCAATAGCTGAAGATTGATTGTTTCTTCCATCCAGGGTAGATAACTTTCCATCCTGCTCTTTGCTAGGTAGAGTTTGTGGTAAAATGGTCGTCGCCAAAACTGTATTACGAAATTCAAGATCAATAGTGTGATGAGTTCTTGATTTCAGTTCTATATAATCGTTTTTTTTTTTTTTTTAATTTTTCAAACTGTGATCCGGATTTTCATTAATTCAATGCTGTAGAATTTCCCTAATGCCTGATGGAATTAGTCCACCCTTGAAACATGCCATCAATTTTGTCTCTGGTAGACGAAGATATGATAACTAGACATCAAACAAGCTTGCATACACCACTAGTATTGTTCCTTTCACCAAACCAAATTCAGATACCAAAGGGATATTTCCATTTGCTTATACTTTTGATGCCTCATTATTTTCCTCTCTCTCTCTCTCTCTCACTCACACCCACACACACACACACAAAAGGAAGAAGGAAGAAGGAAGAATCAAGATCTCAATTTTCTAGCCACACGTTTTTGTAATTCAAAGTGGATATATTTGCTTCTGTTGAAAAGAAATATATTTGGTCATATCCTTGGGACCCTATGAGTGTGACCAAACAATGATTTGCATATGAAAATATGTTAACACCAAAGAGTCTGAACCCACAATGTTCCACTATTTCCACAAACAGTGACGGAACTTGAATTTCATTTTCAGGAGGCCAAATAAATAGCATAGTCAAAATTTTATTCAACAGGATTAATAAACAAGTTATTGTAAATGGTAAATTTTCAGTTGAATAGAAACATATATAGAAAAAGAAATTTCCTACGAGGCCATCGTAAAAATCAATTTAGGTCATAAAACCTAAAAAATCAGTTCTTTATTATTATCATAAAAATTAATTTGCAATATTGTCTTTTTTTTGGGTAAGTAATATGATTTCTACTAACTCAAACCATGCATATACAAAAAAAATATACCCCATGTACATTCAATGCCCAACTTCAAACGAAAGTAGCATTTGTAATCCGATTTTGCAATAAGTTTACTGATTTTTTCTTGTGTCCATCAAACTCATCCAAGCAGTGTCTTTCTTTATAAAAATAACACTCACTAAGGTGTTAAAAATTATCATTTGGTTATTAAATATCAAGGTTGTAGAAATATATAGAACAAAATTTGATAAAGTTGATGAATGAAGAACTAGCCTTTGAGAATTAAAAATTCTCTTTGATATGAAAGCAATAGGGTTGGAATTTTCCCTCAGTGGTTTTCTCACAAGTTGGGTGTTTTCTTGGTGTGTTCTCTCTGTATACAGAGAACCTTATTTATAAAGGAGAATTCAACTAGCCGTTCAACTAGCCGTTTACCACTTAGCAAAATATCCTCAACTCCCCAATATTTTCTCAACTCCACCAGTATTTTCCTCAACCCTTTGCAGTCAAAGTAGGCTAATTATACTCCAAGTAGGATTGACTAGTCTTTCACTACTTGATGGGTCCCTCTAACCAAGTCACTCATACTGACTAAAAAAATCCAACTCAAATATCCAATTATATGAATGTAATATATGTATGCATGCATCATTATAAAATAATATTTAGTATATAATAATTTCACAAAAACTGCATCTATGATATATGTCATGAATAATGCAATATTTAACCAACGGATTGGGGTTTTATATATATTTCGGATTTGACCACCAACCATGGCTTAATTAACATCGAGAGATTTTAGTCACATATTCCAACATCTCCCACTTAGCTACAAACCCGAGATATTCATTCATAACTTAAACTCATAGCAACGACATGTCGTTTAAATTCTTCGGTTCCAATAGGTTTTGTCAATGGGTCTGCAACTATATCTTTTGTACAAAGATAATCAATAGTAACATGTTGTTTTTGTATTATATCACTTATATAGTGATATTGTAACTCAATATACTTACCTTTGGGCCCGATTTTCTCATTTTTAATGGTTTTTATCACAGCCTCATTATCACAAAAAATACGAATAGGCATATTATCTACACATGCAAGCTTTAAATCAGTTAGAAACCATTTTAACCATACGGCCTCGGAGACAGTCATACTACAAGCAACATATTCAGCTTCCATAGTACTTTTAGCTATGCAACTTTGTTTTTTACTAGATCATAAAATAGCACTACCACAAAAAACAAATATATAACCCGTGGTGGATTTTTTATCATCAATATCACCAGCAAAATCAGCATCACAATAATCATTAACATTTATATCATCAACTTGATATGTTAAAGAAAAGTTTAATGTACCTTGTATGTATCTAAGTACACGTTTCACAACTAACCAATGAGGTATTCCTGGATTACTTTGATATCGACTAATCAAACCAACAACATAGCTAAGGTCTGGTCTAGTGCATAACATAGCATACATAAGACTACCAACAACTTCCGCGTAGGGTTTAGATTTCATTTCTTGTATTTTCTCTTCAGTTTTAGGAGCCATATTCTTAGACAAATTTGCTCCTTTGTAAATGAGTGATTCAATAGGTTTGCAAGAATCTATTTTGAATTTCTTTAAAATATTTTCCAAATAAGATTTTTGAGATAAACTCAATTTTCTTTGTTTTTTATCTCTAGAAATTTTAATTCCAAGTACATAATGTGTTTCACCCATATCTTTCATTTCAAACTTGGTGTTTAACCAATCTTTTAGTTCTAAGATTCTATTTATATCATTTCCGGCAAGTAAAATGTCATTCACATACAAGGAAAGAATAATATAATAACTCCCACTATTCCAAGTATATATACAATGATCGTAGTTATTTGGAACAAAACCATAAGATATAATTACATTATGAAAAGTATGATACAATTGCCTTGAGGATTATTTTAAACCATATAAGGATTTATTCAATTTGTACACCTTATCTTTTTTACCTTCAACTTCATATCCTTGCGGTTGATACATATAAATTTCTTCTTTAAGTTCACCATTAAGGAAAACAGTCTTAACATCCATTTGATGCAACTCTAGGTCTAAGTATGCAACCAAGGACATTAATATTCTTATTGAGGTAAACTTAGCTACGGGAGAATAGGTTTCATCATAATCTATACATTCCTTTTGTGTGTATCCCTTAGCTACTAGTCTAGCTTTATATTTATCTATAGATCCATCCGATTTAAATTTCTTTTTAAGGATCCATTTACACCCAATTGCTTTTATATCTATTGGTAAATCAACTAACTCTCAAACTTTATTTTTCTCTATAGATTCTATTTATTCTTTAATTGTTTCTCTCCATTTTAGATGATCAATTGAATTTATAGCATCATTAAAATCAATAGGATCATTTGAAATTTCTTTACTATTGAATGCATAATAATCTTTTAAGTAGTTAGGTGGATGTCTTTCCCTTTGTATTCTAGTTAAGGTATCATTGGGTGGAGGCTCTTTTATTATTTGTTCTTGTGGTTGTTTATTTTCATTTTCTTTAGTAATTTCAAATAGTTCAACCATTTTCTCAATTTTATCTAAGTCATCTTCAAAGAAAAATGCATCTCTACTTTCAATGACTCCCACTGATCCATCACTATGGTGAATTACAAATCTATAGCTAATAGAATTTCACAATATCCAATAAAAGTACATTTTATTAATTTAGGATCTAATTTTCCTCTATTAGGTCCTAAAATTTTAACATAAGTCGAGTTCAACCCCAAACTTTTAAGTGAGAAAGACTTGATTTTGTACCCCTCCAAATTTCATATGGTGTCATTCATATTGTTTTAGAGGGTACTCTATTAAGAATATAAATGGCGGTAGAAATAACCTCACCCCAAAAAGTAGTGCTTAAGTGTGCATGACTAAGCATAGATCTAACCATGTTAAGAAGTGTTTTATTTCTCCTTTCAGCTACACCATTTTGTTGAGGTGTATAAGAAATTGTTAATTGATGTATTATTCTATTTTCTTTACAAAAGGATTCAAAAATTTCAGTCATGTATTCACCATCTCGATCCATTCTTAATATTTTAATTTTTCTACCTAGTTGGTATTCTGCTTCTGCCTTAAATTCAATAAATTTTTGTAAGGCATCTGATCTATTCTTTAGTAAATATATATAACCACATCTTGAATAGTCATCGGTAAAAGTAATAAAATATTTCATACCACGATGGGTTTTAACATTTAGAGAACCACAAATATCTGAATGTATTAATTCTAGCAAATCTTTAGCTCTTTCTAATTTTTCAAATGGCTTTCTAGTCATTTTTCCACTTATACAAGATTCACATGGTTTCAAGTCAAGATCTAAATTTGTAATCAATCCAATGTCAGCCATTTTTTTCATTTTATTATAATTAATATGACCTAATCTCATATGCCATAAAATAGAATCAACATTAATATCACAAGAGACATCGATATAAGCAGAAAAAGAACCAATTTTATTATTGTCACTAGCAACATTCAAACGGTAAATACCATCAACTTTAGTCCCCTATGCAAGAATACGACCATGTTTACCAATAGAAACTTTAGAAAACCGAAAACGGACTTCAAAACCCTTATCATCTAATCGTGGCACAGACAAGAGATTACGCTGTATATTAGGCGCATAAAATACATCAGTCAAGAGGAGGTTGTTTTGCTCGGGCAACGAAATTCTCACAGTGTCAATTTCATGCACATCACAGTAAGTATTATTTCTCATGTATAACTTGTGGTCGCCGATTTTCATCTCCTTTATTTCAACAAAATTATCTCTAGTCTTAGCCACATGCCGAGAAGAGACAGAACCAATCCACCAAGCAAGAGAGTCACAGTCTGCAAGAAGCGACTCAGAAACCACAGACACAATGTCTCTTGATCCTTTAAAATTTTGACCATTATTCTTTTGTGTGCAATTTCTTTTGTAATGACCGGATTGCCCACAATTATAACAAGTACCTATTTGTTTTCCCTTAAAATTATTATGTCTCTTGAACTTATTATATTTCTTATTGTTCCTTTTAAAATGTTTGTCTTGTCTTGGCTTAAGAAAAGATGGAGTAGTTGACACATTATTAGATGGGGCACCCGTGACAAATTGGGAAGATGGGGCACTAGAAACTATGTTTGACACATTACTAGTTTTCTTTTTAGCCCTTCTCTATGCCTCAATGCCTAGCAACATAGGTAACTTTGTCATTGTTAAGTCTTAGCCAAACATATTCAAATAAATCACTACAGACTCCCATGAATTAGGAAGACTATGTAAAACAGCAGAAACTTGCATTTTATCGGGAATTGGGTTGCCTAGAGATGTCAACTCTTTTGCTATTACCACAAGTTTATTGACATGTTCAACAATAGACTCATCCTCTTTCATAAAAGTGCCATTATATTTTTCAATCAAGAGTTGAATATATGTGTTAGAGGCAGTACCATAGGCTTGTGTTATAGCATCAAACATAGACTTAGCAGTTTCATGTTCCTAAAAAATAACCTCTAAATCAGGTTCCATAAAAGTGAGCAAGATTGACTTAGCCAATTTGTCGTTTTCTATAAACCTTTCATAAGTGTTTCTAGCAGCCTCTCCGGCTCTAAGAGATGGTTCTTTTGGGTATGGTGTGTCAATGACATATTCAACTTTATCTTGGAATAATATGTGATGAATTCTATGTTTCCAAGTTGAATAATTTGTACTATTAAGTCTCTCAGTTTTGCTAAGTTCTACACTAACAGCCTTTGACCCCATATTGACAAATTATAGAAAAATAAATTACTAGGTAAAATTGGTTAGAACTGACCCGATTTAATTTTGTTACCAAAGTGTGGTTACAAAAGTGCTTCGAGTAGACTACAACACCAATTGCTTAAGTCTGTAATAATCACGATATATTTTTCATAGCTCAGTCCCGCAGCACAATGAAAAATTGTTGAAAAACCACCAACAACCTTCTCAGTGATTTGGTGCCGAAAGATTAATAAGAGTTGGTGTTTCAGTCAAACACGTTGAAGAACCTCTAGTAACAAGAAAGAAGTAAAATTTGAGCTTTGTTCTTTGGACTTCAAAGAACTTGCAACAAAGTAATCTTTGACCAATTCTCTGTTTCGTACAATGTGATGGCAAAAGGTGGGAGAGAAAACAAGAAAAAAATAAAAGAATCAGAGATTCTTATCAGATTTGATCATGACCGCCTGGTGCTCTGATACCAATGTAAAAATATATAGAACACAATTTGATAAATTTGATGAATGAGGAGCTAGCCTTTGAGAATGAAAAATTCTCTTTGATATGAAAATAGTAAGGCTGAGATTTTTCCTCAATGGGTTTTCTTACAAGTTTGGTGTTTTCTTGGTGTGTTCTCTCTATATGCAGAGAACCTTGTTTATAAAGGAGGATTCAACTAGCCGTTTACCACTTAGCAAAATATCCTCAACTCCCCAATATTTTCTCAACTCTACAAGTAGTTTCCTCAACCCTCTGCAGTCAAAGTAGACTAATTATACTTCAAGTATGATTGACTAGTCTTTCACTACTTGATGGATCCCTCTAGCCAAGTCACCCATACTGACTAGAAAATATTGAACTCAAACATCCAATTATATCAATGTAATATATATATGCATGCATCATTATAAAATAATATTTAATACATAATAATTTCACAAAAAATGCATATATGATATATGTCATGAATAATGTAATATTTAACCAACGGATTGGGGTTTTATATATATTCCGAATTTGACCATCAACCGTGACTTAATTAACATCGAGGGATTTTAGTCACATATTCCAACAAAGGTGTTAAGTTTTCCAAATACATTGAGTGAGATATTTATGTATAGGATTTCCTAAAAATATAAGATTTTTTGAAAAAGAAAGAGTCATAGGATTTTTAAAAAATGTGAGAAGGGCCACAGCCCTCCTTGGCCCATACACAGTTATTCCATGCACAAACTCAAGGTTAAACAAGGTCAATTTAATCATTTTTGCAGCTTTATCTTTTTACCAATTAGAAAAAACGAAAAAAAAAAAAAGTTTAATAGACTTTCCATCCTCAATGTGCATGCTGATTCATACTCTAATCCTCAAATTTTTTTTTTTTGTTAATTTTATCTTCTAACTTTCGATAAGTTTCAATTTAGACTATTTCGTCAATTCAATACATGAAAATTGGTTTAAAGTATCTCATTGAGACAGTATATACTTCTCAATGAGACATTTGAGTTTAACGAAAATGCCTCTCTGCCAAGTGACGTTAGTTTTAGTCCGTTTGGTGTTTATGACGAATATGGACGAAAGTATCTCATTGAAATACAATCAATACTTTAAAGAATATAAATTATGCAAATCGAAATTCTAGGGATCAAATAGGAACCGCATTAATATTTTAAGGGTGTAATTTGTAATTCACCCAAACTATAACGATTGATAAGTTTTATTAATAAATTATTTTTTAATATAATGTGGAAAAGTATTATCTTAAACAATAGGACGTTTTTTTTTCCCCCTGAAGGCGTATATATGGCCGGACTCGTGCTGTTTGTGTGAGTAATGTCTTATAGATAGTGTGCTTTGTGTGGGTTTGAGAGCTGTCTCTTTTCCCTCACGTTGTTGTGTTTAGTGAATGTTGTTAATTTGGTACTGGTAATTAAGGATGAGTTACTTGGCTGTTGGTATGAGTCCTGGGAATGTCCCATCACATCATGGGAGCAATATAAAGGTTGCTGTTGAGAGAGTTAGGCTTGCAGAGCTGGTTTTGAGGTGTGTGACCTGTGGTTTGGCCACTCTTTCTGCTGTTCTTATAGTGTATGATACACAGGTCAAAGAGATCTTCTCCATTCAGAAGAAAGCTAGATTCACAGACATGAAAGCTCTTTTGTAAGACTTTAATGTCTTTCTGTCATAGTTTATGTACATAGAGACACACACATACACAAACAAATAGATCTAAGTATCTTTTTGTTTTTTGGTTCGAATTTGAATGTATCATCTTTGTTGTTGCAGCTTTTTGGTGGTAACCAATGGGTTAGCAGCTGCCTACTCTCTGGTCCAAGTGTTGAGATGTGTTGTGAGTATGACTAGGGGAAGTGGGCTCTTCAATAAGCCCTTGGCTTGGGTTGTTTTCTCTTGTGATCAGGTATGTATTGACTGTTAAAAGACTACACCTGCCTCCAAGAGATATTCTTCTTCATTTCTTCCCTTTTTTTCTTGGGTTGAAGAAGGGGGGGGGGGGGGGGGGGGGGGGATAGAGAGAGAGAGAGAGAGGGTGGTATGGAATTGGGACAAACTTTTAAAACCAAAGACCCAAGCAATTAGGTCTCCATTTGCGCCTTTCTTTTTCACCAGATGAACCCATTTTCTGAACTCCTTTTATCATGACATTGTTCTATCAAGAAAAACATAAATGACAGTTCTTTGAGAAAATCTAGTAATCTAGTTCAGAGGTGGTTAAAATGCTATAATGTGCCTGAAGAGTAAATTAGATTCTTAACTTATCCATCTTGGAAGCTCAATGCATGTGATTAGCACTCAAAAGTAGCATATTGTTACACTCTTTTTGGACTAATTATACTTTGATGGAGTTTAAATGATGATATTTTAGGTTCTAAAGTGAAGGAAAGTCCAAAGGCATCAAAGAAGTACATCTGAGGGACAAATGCCGAATTAA
The DNA here is from genome assembly GCA_951799425.1 of Ilex aquifolium. Classification (NCBI taxonomy): domain Eukaryota; kingdom Viridiplantae; phylum Streptophyta; class Magnoliopsida; order Aquifoliales; family Aquifoliaceae; genus Ilex; species Ilex aquifolium. Next base: position 506,378 of record OX637393.1, on the reverse strand, counting down.
CGCAAGACCAAGGGAGCAATGTCAGGAGAATGCAAAGAATGAAGGACAAAGTGTAATAAAAGCAGGACAAAGTGTAATAAAAGCAGGACAAAGTGTAATAAAAGCATTTAAAAAATCAGCATTCAGCAACACCACCGTTCATTCTCCACTTGCCCACTTGCCCACTTGCCCAGCCTTCCTACGCCTATAAAGAGGCTGCTCCTTCTGCATTTCAAAGGGAGATCTGAGGGTGGAATTGGTGGAAAAACCAAGAGAGGAACTAAGAGTTAGGAGAGATTTTAGAAGAGTTTTTAGAGAGCAAATTTTCTTTCATCTTTTGTAGCTTCCATTTCAATTCATGTATTGAAGATTTTATGCTTATGTTCTTATGGTAAGAGTTCTTTCTTATAATTGTCATTTCTTTATAGCTTTTATATTTACTTGCTTATATAAATATAATGGAAGGCTGAGCCTCCTCTACTAAGTGTTTTCTTTTATGTTTTAGATCTTGGTTGTGGATTAAACACCAAGAAGTTATTGTTTTCTTTTATGTTTTTATTATATCTTGGTTGTGGATTAAACACCAAGAAGTTATTGTTTTCTTTTATGTTTTTATTATATCTTGGTTGTGGATTAAACACCAAGAAGTTGTTGTTTTCTTTTATGTTTTTATTATCTCTTGGTTGTGAATTAAACACCAAGTAATTATTGCTTTCTTTTAATTTAAGTATTGTTTTCTTTTACTTCCATTGCTTGAGCATTTTACTTTGTAACACCTTTTGGGGATGAGTATCATTCATCATTCTAGCTTTACCATAGCTATGAAGGGTGAGTAGTCCTCATTCACTCTTTGGGAAGGGATGATAGATATGTAAAAGATTAATCCGGACATTATGTTTGTGTATCACCTTTATGCTTAAATGTTCTATACTCCACTTGATTTTTGGGTGATTGAATGCACCTAGCAAAGTAAAGGTACTTTGTATAATCAACGGATCTTTCTATGATAAATGGATGACTCCTACATGGAAAGATCCATTGATTCAAGGCAAGTACCCTAACTAACTCTTCATGACAAACTTTCAATGTCCACCATTATTGCACTTCATTCCTATCTTCCGATTAATTTGCCGTTGACACGGGAGTTAATTGAGTTATAAAGCATAAACATAATGCACCGGATAATCAACTACATATTCTGATTCCCGAACCAAAGAGTGTTTGTTACATTTAATCATCTTATATTTTGTCTAGAAAAATACCCATTGGAAAGAATTTTACATTCTATCCAAAACTTCCCACAACTTCAAAATCATAATATTTCCAGTTACAAGTCTTTCTCACTATTTACTTCAAAGAACACCAACCATAGTTCCCTGAGGATTCGACTCTGGACTCAAACCAGATTATTACTACAACTTGACCGCCTGCACTTGGGTGTACACATTTCGGATCAAGTCAAGTTTTTGGCGCCGTTGCCGGGGAATCATAAAAGGTGTTTTTTTTAGAAAAAAGTGAAAAAAAAAAAAAAAAAAAAAAACTCTCTTTTTGTTTATATTTTTGCCTTATTGTGAATAATTTTGTTTTATGACTGACACCAATCGCCTCTTTCAAAATTTGCCTGCTGAATCTTCTGGGTCTGTAAATCAACTTGAACCACCTTCACCCAAATCAGAAGCCGATTCTTGTAACTTCAATATGGCAAATATTGACAGGCAGGGTGAAGATCATGTGAGAGAGGGGGAAGTACCCAACATTCGAACATTGCGGGATTACTTACATCCCACAAGGAATAGTGTCCCCTCTTGTTTTATTTTTCCTGAAAATGCTCCCCTCTTTACTGTAAAGCCGGGGACAGTGCAGTTATTGCCCGTGTTTCATGGATTGGATGCAGAAAATCCGTATCTGCATATCAAAGACTTCGAAGAAGTGTGTGGAACATTTCAAGACAATTCTGAATTGACAAAAATGAAATTGTTTTCTTTCTCTTTGAGGGATAAAGCCAAACAATGGTTACATTCTTTAAAATCTCTTTCAATCCCTAATTGGCAGGCTCTACAGAATGAATTTTTCAGAAAATTCTTTCCTCTGCACCGTACTAATACACTCAAAAGACAAATCATGAATTTTTCGGTCAAAGAAGGGGAAACTTTTTATCAAAGCTGGGAGAGATTCAAAGATCTTCTCCAATCTTGTCCACACCATGCTTTTGAAAATTGGACTTTGGCAGGTTTTTTCTATGATTCCTTGCCCACTAGGTTACGACAGTTTGTCGAAATGATGGCTCAAGGAGAGTTCATGGGAAAAAGTCCGGAGGAGGCATTCAATTTTTTTGATACCATATCTGACAGTTCTCAAATGTGGGACTCAGCCTCTCCTACCACTGTAGAAGCCAAACCACCTACTTTCCAAGGGGGTAAGTATGTCTTGAGAGAAGATGATGATCTTAGAGCAAAAATGTCCACTTTGTCTCGAAAGCTTGAAGCTTTAGAGATGAAAAAGGTCCATCAAGTTGATGTTGTCCCTCCCACAGAACAAGTGTGTGGGATTTGTGCGCTAACAGGGCATCCTACTGGGGAATGCCCGACCATTCCGGCATTCAAAGAAGTTTTGTTGGAACAAACAAATGCCATTTCTAATTTCAACAAGCCTTACTCCAACCCATACTCTGAAACATACAATCCAGGGTGGCGGAACCACCCAAATTTCAGTTGGAGAAACACACAACCAACCCCCATGAATCAGCAACAAGGTCCACAACAACCACCTCAAGGACCTCCACAATATCCTCATCAACAAGGGCCACCACATCCACCTCAAGTACCTCCACAATATCCTCCATATCAACCACCACATAAAAGGAACCTTGAAGATACATTGAATCAATTCATGCAAACCCAAATGAGCTATAACAATAGTTCTACTCAGGCTTTTATTGATTTCAAGGCCCAGACCACACAATCTTTTGAGGATCTCAAAGGCCACATTCAAAAGCTGACCCAGTCCATGAGCACACATGAGAAGGGAAAATTTCCTGCCCAACCAAAGCCTCCACAAGGCCAATTTCAGGTGGGAAATCCATCAACTATGGAAACTCCACAAGACCAAGCCAAAACTGTCACCACATTGAGAAGTGGCAAAAAGATTGACAAGTCCATCAGAAACATGCTGATTCCAGACCCAAAACCAGTCTCAATTCCAGCCAACCCATTAAGTGAGCCAGAACTTGAAAAAAAAAATGACTGTGATCCCATGATTGAACAAGAACCAGAGCCATCAAGGGAAGAAGAACCCTCGTGTTCTATTCCTGCTCCTTTCCCTCATAGACTCAAGAGCATACAGAAAGCAAACAATCAGTCTGAAATTTACGAGCTTTTCAAGCAAGTAAAAATCAACATCCCACTTCTGGATGCAATCCAACAGGTTCCAGCTTATGCCAAGTTTCTAAAAGACTTGTGCACAGTCAAAAGAAGCCAAAATGTTCAAAAAAGAGCCTTCTTCACAGAACAAGCCAGTGCCCTACTTCAACAAAAAATCCCTTCAAAGTGCGAAGATCCAGGGTGTCCCACTGTGTCATGTGTCATTGGAAATTTCAAAATTGAGCAAGCATTGTTAGACCTTGGAGCTAGTGTCAACTTGCTTCCTTTCTCTGTCTACCAGCAGTTGGGTTTAGGTGAACTGAAACCCACTTGCACCACACTCCAATTGGCAGATAGATCTGTAAAAATTCCTAGGGGTATTGTTGAAGATGTACTTGTCCAAGTGGATAATTTTGTCTTCCCTGTAGACTTCATTGTTCTAGATACTCATCCAGAAGTTCATTCAGAAACTCCAATTCCTGTCATTCTTGGTCGACCTTTTCTAGCAACCTCCAATGCACTAATCAATTGCAGGAATGGTATTATGAAATTGACTTTTGGGGATATGACTCTCGAAATGAACGTCTTTGACATTGCAAAACACCCAAGAGAGTACGAGGAGGTAGGAGAAATAAATTCCATTGAGTCATTGATACAAGCACATCTGAATGACTCATTCTGTGAGGATCTTAGTGAATCAATTTTGTCAAAATCTGACTCATCTGACTCTCTGGAACAAAACTCCATTGAGTGTCCTACCTTCAATGTGGGGACATGGGCTCCTAAATTTGAAGAAATTTCATCAAGTGGTACAAAACCACTATCTTCAAGTGACAGGTCACCAAAGCCTGAACTGAAACCGCTCCCATCTGATCTCAAGTATGCATTTTTAGGTGAGGATAAATCTTACCCAGTGGTAATTTCTTCAAAAATCACAGACTTGCAAGAAGCTCAATTAATTGAAGTTCTTAAAAGTCACAAAAGCACCATTGGGTGGACCATCGCTGATTTGAAAGGTATAAGCCCGTTAATTTGTAATCATGCCATATACCTTGAAGAGGACTCAAAACCCTCTCGTCAAATGCAGCGACGATTGAATCCTCACATGAAAGAGGTTGTGAGACTGGAAGTGCTCAAACTCCTGGATGCAGGGATAATTTTTCCTATCTCCGATAGCAAATGGGTTAGTCCAACCCAAGTTGTACCAAAGAAATCTGGAGTCACAGTAGTCAAAAATGATGCAAATGAACTCGTGCCAACACGAGTCGTCACAGGATGGCGAATGTGCATTGACTATCGAAAACTCAATCTGGTGACTAGAAAAGACCATTTTCCTCTTCCCTTCCTTGACCAAGTCCTCGAGAGAATAGCAGGCCATGAATTTTACTGTTTCCTAGATGGGTATTCCGGATACAATCAAATTGAGATAGCTCTGAATGACCAAGAAAAGACCACATTCACATGTCCATTTGGCACCTTTGCATTCAAAAGGATGCCATTCGGACTTTGTAACGCTCCTGCAACATTTCAAAGATGTATGCTAAGCTTGTTCAGTGACATGGTCGAAAAATTTTTGGAAATCTTCATGGATGATTTCTCGGTATATGGTGACTCATTTGATTTGTGTCTAGCTAACCTAGAAAAAGTTTTGATGAGATGCAAAGAGGCAAATCTGGTGCTTAACTGGGAGAAATGTCATTTCATGGTGAATCAAGGCATTGTCTTGGGTCACATTGTGTCGTCTGAAGGCATGAAAGTTGATAAAGCAAAAATTGATTTGATAAGGAATCTTCCTGCTCCTAGGGTTGTGAAGGATGTTCGATCATTCTTAGGTCATGCAGGATTCTACAGAAGGTTCATAAAAGACTTCAGCACCATAGCAAAACCTATGTGTCATCTTTTGTGTCAGGATGTCATTTTCGACTGGAATGAAGCGTGCCAAAAATCCTTTGACAAACTCAAAGGCATGTTAATTTCTGCCCCAATAATGCAACCTCCTGACTGGACTCTACCCTTTGAATTGATGTGTGATGCTAGTGACTATGCTGTAGGTGCTGTTTTGGGACAAAGAAAAGATAAGAAGCCACATGTAATTTACTATGCAAGTAAAACTTTAAATGATGCCCAAATGAATTACTCAACAACTGAAAAGGAATTACTTGCTGTAGTATTTGCATTGGAAAAATTTCGATCTTATCTTGTTGGTTCTTCTGTTACTGTATTTACTGACCATGCAGCACTGAAATTTTTGCTTACAAAAAAAGATGCTAAACCAAGGCTCTTGAGATGGATCCTTTTGCTCCAAGAATTTGATTTAGTCATTAAGGACAAAAAGGGTGTGGAAAATGTGGTGGCAGATCATCTGTCAAGATTAACTTATGAATTTCATGAGGATGGACTGCCAATCAATGAAAAATTCCCCGATGAACAACTATTCAGGATTGATGAAACCCCATGGTACGCTGATATTGCTAATTTCCTTGCTACCGGAACACTTCCTCCATTTTTCACTCCCATGGACAAAAAGAAGTTTCTGAGGGAGGTCCGCAATTTCTTTTGGGAAGATCCCTACGTATTCAAGTACTGTAAGGATCAGATCATAAGACGTTGCATCCCCGCTCAGGAAAGTAGACAGGTAATAACATTTTGTCATTCAGAAGCATGCGGTGGTCATTTTTCATCTCGAAAAACCGCTGCAAAAATCTTGCAGTGTGGATTTTACTGGCCCACACTTTTCAAAGATGTCCATGCTTTTTGCGTAACTTGCGATAGATGTCAAAGGTTGGGAAACATTTCAAAAAGAAACATGATGCCCTTAAACCCAATTTTGGTGATCGAAATTTTTGACTGTTGGGGTATCGATTTTATGGGACCATTTCCCCCCTCCTTTGGCTATCTATACATTTTAGTAGCCGTAGACTATGTATCCAAATGGGTTAAAGCAATTCCATGCCGAAATAATGATCATCAAACGGTGATCAAGTTTTTAAAAGAAAATATTTTATCTCGGTTTGGAATTCCAAAATCCATTATAAGTGATGGGGGTTCTCATTTTTGCAATCGTCCCTTCTGGAATTTAATGAAAAAATACTTGATTTTTCACAAAATTGCAACCCCTTATCATCCACAGACCAGTGGACAAGCTGAGTTAGCTAATCGGGAGATCAAATTAATTTTGGAAAAAACGGTGAACCCAGATCGCAAAGATTGGTCATTAAGACTAGCTGATGCGCTCTGGGCATACCGAACTGCTTTTAAAACAATTTTGGGCATGTCTCCCTATCGATTAGTCTATGGAAAGCCATGTCACTTGCCTGTGGAATTGGAACATAGGGCATACTGGGCTATTAAAGCAATGAATTTTGACTTAGACAAGGCTGGACTGTCACGGAAGCTTCAGATTAATGAATTGGAGGAATTGAGAAATGAAGCATATGAAAATGCTAAGATTGCAAAAACCAGGATGAAAATTTTTCATGACAAGAACATAGTGCGAAAATCTTTTGAACCTGATCAAAAGGTTCTACTTTTCAATTCGAGACTTCGCCTATTTCCTGGTAAGTTAAAATCAAGATGGACTGGACCATACATTGTTAAAAAGGTATTTGAACATGGGGCAGTGGAAGTGGAGAACCCATCAAACGGTAACATTTTTACCGTCAATGGTCAGAGATTAAAACCCTTTGTGGAGAATTTTGTCCAAAATGTGGAGACCATTTTTTTAATGGATCCAGAAAGTATCTCCGGATATCACTCCGGAGATTACGCTTGCCGACACAAAAAAGGGTCGGGTCAGTCAGACACCCGACACGATGGACTGCCTTTATAAGGCTCCCATCGCTTTTTTTTTCTTTTTTTTCTTTTCCTCACCACACCTTTACTCTTTTCTTTTCTTTTTCTTCTTCTGCTTCTTCTCTTTTCTTCTTCTTCTCCACTGCATCTGGTCTTCTGTACCACGATCCAACCCATAACAGTACCATGTCTGCATTTTTCGATGACCCTATCCTCCTTCTCATGATCTACATTTGTTTGTATTATTTACTTATGGCTGTTCTTCTTCGGGCCGCACTGATGATCAAGGGTTTTTGTCCCAATGAAAACCCAGACCACCCCAAAGATGCTTAATCTCTTTTTTTTTTTGGTATAGGTCATCGGCGATTGAACAGATCTCCACAGTTAACTGCGTATTCAAGCTCTACAAACCGAAAAACTCGAAACATTGGGGACAATGTTCAGTCTAGGTTGGGGGGTGAGATCTACAGTTTACAATAGTTGATCTGCAGTTTACAGTAGTTGATCTGCGCAGGTTGAACCCGTAAAATTTTCTGTAAATTTTTTTTTTTTGTTTTTATTGTTGTATCTGTTCATATTATGTACCTTGTATTAATGATAATATCTGTGGGTCAGTTTTGATCGTCTTTGTGACTGGAAGACGTAAAAGAACCAGATAATGGGTCATAGAGTAGCAATCATGGATGTAAATCTTTTTTGGTTTAGTCTAGGAGTCCTACGTACTTTTCCATCTGATGTACATACCATGATCATGAGAAAAGCAAGATTAGTAAGGAAGGCTGAAATCAAAGAAAAACAAGCGAAACCCCTCTGTGGCCGAAGCAGTTATTCTAAACGTCGTCGTGCTACACGACTTGGTGCCTGTAAACAGTGTGGCAGATACTTTCATGAGAAAAGATACAACAAATGTTCTGAACCAATTTCCGGTCGCGCAACCGATCGATTAAACTGGATAAAACATGGGCTGAGTAAGGATTACCCTGATACGCCATGCTATTCCGGTACTGTGCTTAACCGATTTGTGAGAGAGGAAGTTGGGAGAGTTACTAGTTGTCCATTTTACACAGATACGGAGGGGGAATCGGATTGACCTCTGTGGAAAAGTGTACTGAGGTTGGGAATGAAAGCTGAAGGTCCGAGTCTGTAAATTTTATTTTATTTTATTTTATTTTATTTTTTTTTTATGTTCTGTACAAACTCTTTTGGCTTAAGAATGTTTATTTTGATTCCTTTTAGTATGCATAATGTAGTGTAGAAAAAAAAAAAAAAAGGGTTGGAATATATAATAAGTAAAATAGAGAGGTTGAAATATATAATAAGTAAAATAAAGGGGTTAGTAGTGTAAAATCTGAAATTTTATATTCATTCGGTTTAGTGAATTGAGAATAATTACAACTTTATTGAAAAAAAATTCAATAACACCCCTTTCTTTTGAATAATAAACACTTTATATTTTTTTTCTTTCTTGTGTTACACTTTGTACCCCTACAAATTTTGGGATTCTTGGTGAATCAAGGAATTTCAGGGACGAAATTCTTTTGAGGAGGGTAGATTGTGAGATCCCAAATTTTTGAAATTTTTGAAAATAGTTTAAGTATATATATTATGAGTTTTGATGGGAAAGTATAAGGAATAGTTAAGTTTTGTGGTTAATGTATATAATAAGTGAAATATAGGGGAGCAAAGTATAACTATTTTAACTTTTATGATAATTGAGTCTTCAGCCACGTGAAGACTGGCAAAAAAAAAAAAAAAAAAAAAAACAAAAGTCAAAAGTAGGCAGCCGTTCATTCATTACATTTTAGAAAATGTGGGTGTGTGCAATTAATGGTATAAAATTTAGTGTGTGTCTGGTTCTTTGTTGGAACCGTGAGTGAAGTACAGTTGCTTTTATTTATTAATGTTATTTTTAATGCATGTCACTTTCTTTTGTTGTATAATTTTGTTGTTCCTAGTTTCAGATATCGGTGCATGGGTCAAAGCTCAAGTGCGAGGTGTTCTCTTACCCTACTCATTTTTATTACTATGCACCATTATTGCGCCTGCTGCCATGATTTGCGCTTGCCGACACTGCCGAAAGTAAAGTCAAAAAAAAAAAAAAAAAAAAAAAAAAAAAAAGGGCCTCCCATTCTCTTTCTTCTTTTTTTTTTTCTTTTCTTCTGTCTGCCAGCTGCTGCCGACACTTGTTTAAAAAAAAAAAAAAAAAAAAAAAAAAAAAAAAAAAAAAAAAAGAAAAAAGAAAAAAAAAAAATCTGAGGAATGCCTTTATTAGGCCTTCCACCTTTTTCTTTTTCTTCCACCATTACCGGTGTTGGTTTTCCCCCTTTTCTCTTTCCCTTATCTTCTTCTCTTTCTTTTTCTTCTCTTCTTCTTCGTCGTCGTTCTTTCTGTTCTCTGTAAATCCATGACCATATACGCCGATGATCCAGTCTTTTGTTTAATAATTTGCCTTATATGTTTGTATTTGTACCTGGGTGCTCTTTGTGTTCTCACACTTAGGATGAGGAGTTTCCAGAGAAACCCAGATATTCCTTGAGTTGAGTAATTGTTGTATTTTGTTTGTAGGTTTCGGCAGATGAACAGATCTGTACCTTACAACCTTATCTCCACTAGCCCACTAGTGCTAGTGTTGTAAGTATTGCTTGTTTGTAATTTCATTTATATATATATTTGAAATTTGATATCTACAGCTTGTGATTCTCATGGCTATTTGTCTTTATAAGATTCCTTGTGAATTTGCTATGCCCTCCAATGACTATGTTGTAATTGCTGTTACAGTAAGATCTGATAATTTGCCAAATAATCCTCCTCAATCCTATGTATTCTGGGTTTATTCCTTCTTCGTTAATTTGTTTGTTTCATCCTAAATCTTCTTCCTTCCGCTTGTATTTTGGTATACTTTCTCTAGTTTCGTATTTGTAATTTTAGTTTTAGATCTGAAAAAAAAAAAAAAAAAAAAAATTTATTTTTTTTGGATCGCGTTTTTTTTAGTATTTGTACCTGTATTTCATGATCACATCGGATGCAGCTTCAACTGTCTTTGTGACTGGCAGACGTTAAAGAACCAGATAGAATGTCTTTAGTCTTAGCAAGCATGGATCCTAAACTTTTTTGGTTTAGTCTAGGAGTTCTACGCATTTTCCCATCTGATGTGCATGCTGTGATAATGAGAAAAGCAAGGGATGTGAGAAAAATTGAGATCCGAGAGAAACAACAACAACCATTGTGTGGCAGAAGCAATTTTGCTAAACATCGTCGTTCCAAACGACTGGGTGCTTGTTACTATTGTGGCAGGATATTTCATATGAAAAAACATAATCAGTGTTCTGAACCAATTTCGGGTCGTGCAACCGATCGATTAAACTGGATAGTGTATGGGCTGAGTAAGGATTATCCTGACACACCATCTTATGCCAGTCCAGGACTTACAAGTTATGTGCGACAAGAAGTTGGAAGGGTCACTGATAATGACATAGATCCAAGCAATGACTCGGATTAGATTTTGACTATTAAAGACAAAGCTGTGGAAAAATATGTTTTGGAATGAAGGTTAAGGGTCTGAACTCTTTTGTAAAATATTTTTGTACAAAGTCTGGTTGTTGAAATAAAAATATGGGCCGAGTAAGGAACGTCCCGAACTACCAACTAACAGTGTAGGTAGGGATTTGATCCTGAGACGCCATAAATTTCCAAGTTCAATTTGTGCATTTTATCTTCTTTCAATTCTCATAGATAAATGAGTATGTGGGCGGAGTAAGGAATGTCCTAAAATGCCAACCTGTAGTGTGGGTAGGGACTTATCCTGAGACGCCATAGTTTTTCAAGTTTAATTGGTGCATCTAGTCTTCTTTCAATTTTCATAGATAAATGAGTATGTTTATAATTTTGAATTTTATTTTTCTTGTTTTCTAAAAAAAAAAAAAAAAAAAAAAAAAAAAAAAAAAAAAAAAACCACTTCCTTGAAAAATGGTATTTTCTCTATGCTTAAATGTCAAATGTATATTGCTATTTGTTATTCTTAAGGTAAAGAATGACCAGACTCAAAAATAGAATCGGTATATAACCGACATTCCATGAAAAACCTGACATTACCAGTGGAGATGATAAAGAATACCATGGTAAGTTTTGAGCCTTATCATACTTTTGAGAGATAATTAACATTTATTCAAGTAAGGTCTTTCACTCTCTATTTTTGAATAATCTCATTAAATTTGCTTTGATTGACGCAACTAAGGTAATCTGTTGACATATCCCCAAGAAATCTGTTCATACGACACATACATGTTCACATACTTGAGAAAGGATTTTAGGCCATCTTTGATTTGATATTGAGCCTTAGCCATTTTTTCTGCAAAATTATTTCCCTAGTCAGCCATGTTTGAGCCCTCAATGTATGATTTCTTCTTTGATAAACCCAAATATTTACCAAGCCACAAGAAAACATACTGGACACACCATTGCTATCTAATTTTCTTGCACACTCTTATTAATTAATATGACACAGAAATGCAAAGAAATGGGAAAACTGTGGAGATTACTTTTCGATGATAAGGAGAATCAATGAAAAAAAAAGAAAAAAAAAAGAAAAAAAAAAAAGAAATCATTTCTGGGCAAAATGTCGAAAAGCTAGAAAGAAGTGTGCTACATTACAGAATGAAAAGATAGCTTTTGAAAACCTCTGACGTCATTTCATTAGCCACTGACCTCTGGCCACGCTACAACCTATGAAAAGCCCTAATTGATCTCAAGTCTGTTACATGTGTGTGTTGTTAATCAAAATTGGGGTATGGTAAATAGTATTTCTTTAAATTGCATCAATATTCTTTCATGAGATTATGCCAAACATGATTAGTTTGTTTCCGTAAACTTCACTTCCTTCCTAATTGTGCATGTGATTTTTCGATTGGCCACCTTCTGATCACATGCCCCGTGAGAGACAAGTCACTATAATCGGAGTAAATTTTTGCTGAGAGCATTCTACGAGAGGTTTGTGAAATCGAAGCTATCCATGGAAGGTAGTAAAGTGGAGTGTTTGTTATATAACAATTCTTGTTGCTAGAATGATCATTCTTACTACATAGGGAATTTCAAATACCAATATAACAAGTGTTTATTTTTGCATATATTACGTACCAATGACAGAGAAGTGTTTTATTTTTCTTATAAAAAAAAAAAAAAAAAAAAAAAAAAAAAAAAAAATTTTGGCGTCTCAACTATTATGGTGCTAATGCATATACACATTTTTTTCAAATGGAGTTTGTAGGTAGCTTCACTGAAAACCTTCACGAGACAAAACTCGTCCACTAGGAATCACCTAGGGGTTTAACGGCTTATTGCATATGCTAAATGCAATCGTGTTATCTACGAAAGTGATGTTGTTATTTATTACTAGGGACTAGCAATGTTTAGGTTGGGGAGTGTGATTAGCACTCAAAAGTAGCATATTGTTACACTCTTTTTGGACTAATTATACTTTGATGGAGTTTAAATGATGATATTTTAGGTTCTAAAGTGAAGGAAAGTCCAAAGGCATCAAAGAAGTACATCTGAGGGACAAATGCCGAATTAACGCAAGACCAAGGGAGCAATGTCAGGAGAATGCAAAGAATGAAGGACAAAGTGTAATAAAAGCAGGACAAAGTGTAATAAAAGCAGGACAAAGTGTAATAAAAGCATTTAAAAAATCAGCATTCAGCAACACCACCGTTCATTCTCCACTTGCCCACTTGCCCACTTGCCCAGCCTTCCTACGCCTATAAAGAGGCTGCTCCTTCTGCATTTCAAAGGGAGATCTGAGGGTGGAATTGGTGGAAAAACCAAGAGAGGAACTAAGAGTTAGGAGAGATTTTAGAAGAGTTTTTAGAGAGCAAATTTTCTTTCATCTTTTGTAGCTTCCATTTCAATTCATGTATTGAAGATTTTATGCTTATGTTCTTATGGTAAGAGTTCTTTCTTATAATTGTCATTTCTTTATAGCTTTTATATTTACTTGCTTATATAAATATAATGGAAGGCTGAGCCTCCTCTACTAAGTGTTTTCTTTTATGTTTTAGATCTTGGTTGTGGATTAAACACCAAGAAGTTATTGTTTTCTTTTATGTTTTTATTATATCTTGGTTGTGGATTAAACACCAAGAAGTTATTGTTTTCTTTTATGTTTTTATTATATCTTGGTTGTGGATTAAACACCAAGAAGTTGTTGTTTTCTTTTATGTTTTTATTATCTCTTGGTTGTGAATTAAACACCAAGTAATTATTGCTTTCTTTTAATTTAAGTATTGTTTTCTTTTACTTCCATTGCTTGAGCATTTTACTTTGTAACACCTTTTGGGGATGAGTATCATTCATCATTCTAGCTTTACCATAGCTATGAAGGGTGAGTAGTCCTCATTCACTCTTTGGGAAGGGATGATAGATATGTAAAAGATTAATCCGGACATTATGTTTGTGTATCACCTTTATGCTTAAATGTTCTATACTCCACTTGATTTTTGGGTGATTGAATGCACCTAGCAAAGTAAAGGTACTTTGTATAATCAACGGATCTTTCTATGATAAATGGATGACTCCTACATGGAAAGATCCATTGATTCAAGGCAAGTACCCTAACTAACTCTTCATGACAAACTTTCAATGTCCACCATTATTGCACTTCATTCCTATCTTCCGATTAATTTGCCGTTGACACGGGAGTTAATTGAGTTATAAAGCATAAACATAATGCACCGGATAATCAACTACATATTCTGATTCCCGAACCAAAGAGTGTTTGTTACATTTAATCATCTTATATTTTGTCTAGAAAAATACCCATTGGAAAGAATTTTACATTCTATCCAAAACTTCCCACAACTTCAAAATCATAATATTTCCAGTTACAAGTCTTTCTCACTATTTACTTCAAAGAACACCAACCATAGTTCCCTGAGGATTCGACTCTGGACTCAAACCAGATTATTACTACAACTTGACCGCCTGCACTTGGGTGTACACATTTCGGATCAAGTCAGCATGTGTACCAGTTGTGGGAAATTGTATTGGAGATGCAATAGTTGATCATCTGATCCTTATCTCTGTTTCAGAATTAGTTATGTCAACACTCTTTTCGAGATTCATTGCTATTGAATCAATCGAAAGCTACTCTAACACCATGTTCCACTTTTGAAAGACCCTGCGATTACTAAGCGTATGCTAATGAGTCATGACAATGAGCCATCTTCGTGTCTTCTCATCATATGTATCCATAAATGCATAATTGAGATGACACATAATACTAAGTGCCATTAATATTATGGTTGTGTTGCAGTACTTGAGACACTAATGACTTATCCTAAGCCTACTAGGCCCCGAAAGAAACCATCTTAACTTGCTTTCTATTCGGTTCTTAACATGCACGGATTCATTAGTTTGAATGCATTTATTACCCACATCCATCCCAATTACTTTTCTAACCTAACCCTTGTGCTTGTCATTTAAAATTTTGCAACCACTGAGACCTTGTACTCACGAGAATCTCAAGCTGGTGGATTTTTGTGAAGACAATTCGCAAAATAAATTCTGGCACCCACCGTCCATTGGTGAAGGACCTATTTATATACAGTAGTTGTCAATTGTACCGGTAAAGACATACTTATATACAATAGTTCTCACTTGAATTTATGATAGTGATCTACTAAAAAGGAAAATGGAGCAAAAATATATAGGAGGGAATCTATTTCCGACAGAAACCACTTGATTAATAAATACATGGTCCAAAAACCATCAAATATGTAGGAAGTTCAACTCTTGGCTTGGTATGCTAATGAGGCAAGAAGCTAGGAAACTCATTTTATAGTTTAGAATATACTGAGAGGATCTTGTGTAATCGTACATAGTAGAGACAAACGGTAGATAGTCTTACCCTCACTTTAGAGAGGTAGATTCTCGGACTTGGGCATCCAACTTTTTGCTTAGACGAATGACATTAGTACAATAACTATTCTTGTAAGTAAATCCAGAAACATTATTCGTCGAGTGTAGATACAGCATTGTAACAGTGGGCTTATGATATCTTCTCAATGGTCTAATGCATGTATGGTTAACTCATTTTTGTGCAGTTGATGGCATACTTGACATTGGCTGCCGTGGCAGCCACTGCAGAGTCTGGGGTTTTCGCCAAGTTAGGGGAGCCGGAGCTGCAGTGGATGAAGGTTTGCAATATGTATGCAAAGTTTTGTAACCAAGTAGGGGAGGGAATAGCAAGTGCACTAATTGTTAGCCTTAGCATGGGGGTCCTTTCTGGTGTATCAGCTTTTAGTCTCTTCCGCTTGTATGGGAACACTAAAGGTAAGAAAAGTGCAAGACGGTAGATTAGGTCACTACCAAGTTCAACTGAGGCACCCATCTTCAAAGTCTCTTAAGCACGAAGATGGGTTTAACTTGGTGGACAATATGTGAAAACAAAGCTGGTTCTTAACTTTTTGGTACAATAAAAAGAAATTTGAGGTTGTGGAGTTTATCGACTACAGCTTGTGTTTAGTTCAATCCATATGTTAACTTCACCCAAAAAAAAAAAAAGTTCAATCCATATGTTGGTGCATCTGAACCAGCACAGCAATTTGATTTTCTGAGGATTTCGGAACGAAACATCATTGTTAGATCACAAGCTTAGCAATGACTAGCAAACTGGGGTTAATATGCTAGCCGCATGAATAGTGTTATTGTGAGTTTTTCCCTCGTGAGTTAACCAAGAACAGTGTAGAAAATTGAAACTTGCCTTCCTGTTTGTTTTGTATAGTACCTGATGCTAGTTCTCAGTTGAACCTCGGGTTCTCCATGATAGATTGTAACAGAAAAGATCTGCACCATCAACTGGCTAGTGAGATCTGTATGTACTTCCCCAAAAAAAAAAAAAAAGTTCTGTTATGAACCATGTATCAAAATGAATCGCTGTAATGTAAAACAACCCACCTGTTGCTGCCAAGCATTATGCCAAAGCCTTGTGGGAGTCTACTTATGAAGTTTCAACATCAAAATCATACACCATTGAAAGTTCAAGCAGTCATTACTTGCATATTAAGCTTAAATGGTCATCCTTGCATATGAACAATCATTCTTGTTTCATTAAGACCAACCCAACAGCTTCATTTCAAGGGAAATGAGCAATATACAACACAAACAAGGACACTAGAAAGCCAAGCCAGTACAGAAAAAAGGATACAGCACAGCTTGATTTCCTCCCAATCCAAATTATCTGACACGTCAATGCCAGAAACGAATAGCAGTAGGCAATCCCTGCTGTAATTTCAACTTCTTTACTGAAAATGATCGATCATTATTGCCAATCATGTCCACAGCACTAGTAACATCTTCAGATGCATGACAATCATTTTTTTACTTCTTAGTTTAATATAATGGCCCATGTACCACTTGCACCAAATATTATGACTCTCAAAGTTAAATAGCAATAACCTCTTTTACTGAGATAAAACTGAACATTTTGGTCAGTGCATCTTATACCATATAATAACAAACGGACTACTGACCAGAATTGAAGTTCAAAATAGGGATTTGGAAGGACAAAGTAACCAATTGAAAAAAAAGCTCAAATCCAAAGGAACTTTAAGCTGTGAATATTTCAGACAAGTTTATGGTGCATCTGCTTTCCATATGTGCAAGTGCTTTCATCAGATCTGCGAGCTGCTTGGGCTGAAGTGCTACCTGAAGAGTTGGACCATTACCAATAGTCTGAACTTTTCGACGGCTTCCTCACAAAGCTGTCAACGCCAATCTTGTGGCAAGGAGAATTATAGCCCATCGCTTCAAATTCCTGCAAGACATTGACTCTTTAGGTAGGTAATATTACATTATAGAGATGGAGTGAAAAGGGGCAGGGAATCAGAGATCTGTAATGGTGAAGTAAAGCAACTATCTCATATTTCTTGAAAGGGAGTATGTAGACTTACCTTGGACTTTGCCTTGGCATAGTATGGTGTCAAACAGGGATTAAGATCCTTGAGAAACATGTCATCTGGACTGCCAGGGGTTGTATGATCCCAGGAGCTAAACTCCTGAATAAGATGTTGGACGTATCATAAGAAAATCAAAGACACCAGCAATCATAACCCCATGAGGAATACATTTCTTAACATATTTAAAAAGTCATAATAAATTGTTTCAATGACTATTTAGGAAGAAAACTATAAAAATGATAATCATACAAATGCTGTTATTTAGAGAGGTACTGGGTTTGATTTTCAGAGAAGATTAATATTGTTATTTCTTCATTTGCAAGTCATAAACATGCATAGATGTGTCCCCAATATTTTTCCATCTTGGTGTATCTTGGAAAGTCTATTTACTGCTATGACACAAACACTTGAATTATTTAAATGAAACTCTGTAAGGTGACAGTGAGTAATTTACCAGTACAAAGTTTTCCATTTTAATATGATGTGTTTACCAGAGAATTAGCTGCCTCTTCTTGATCAAATACTGGTGTCCGTGGAGAGCTGACATGACCATCATAGCACCCCCTCATTGAATATTTATCTGCTTTCACCTGTTCAAGAAAATATTTTTCCAGCTATTCAGAGGCAAATGAAGTTAAAACCTGTGCAACTCTAGATGCACATAACCAAAACAGTATACTTCCATTGGCCAAAATAAAATAAAAACTCAGATTAAAATTAAAACATGGTGGCCTTCATTGCTATGCCCACCACCAAGTAATACAACTTGTCTAAAGGGAAAAGATAAAAATTGTCCTTCCATCCAGCATCCAGTTAAAGTCTCCATTATAATGAATATTGTTTTCCTTAATAAATTACAATAAGACTCCCAATTAATGTATATGGTCAGTGTTAGCTTTGGAAATTGAGAAAGTACAGTGATTGTAAAATGTTATTCCTAAAACTCGTTGGTTCTTAACAGATTGTCCTGCATCCATTTTATTCCAATATCCGAACGATATTGCCTCAATTCATGAAAGATACGTGTAAAGAAATCCTCAGAACAACATAGTATTTGAGCTTGCGTTTTATAGGGTGTTTGTTGTGCCCACTTTCCAGCATAAAACAAAGTATAAGAAAACAATGTTCAATGCATAAATGTAACAGCAATAACTCATTTTTGGCCAGGCATTTTTATGCTTTATAGGGTATTTGTTGTGCCCACTTTCCTGCACAAAACAAAGTATAAGAAAACAATCTTCAACGCATAAATGTAACAGCAATAACCCATTTTTGGCCAGGCATTTTTTATGCCACAAAATTGTTCGAAGACGGATTTTCTAATTATTACAAACAAGAGTTCAAATACATCCACTTAAATAAGCATAGATACCAAAGATATTCACAATTACATGCATATCTGCTCAAGAATGACAAGATATTCAAAGTCATTCTCAAACCAAATTAACAGTAAGCTGAAGCTCTGAAAAGGTGTTCGAGATTAATATAACCAATTATACAACTTAAGCTATTCATCCTTTTTTCCCCTATTGTTATGGCTAGTAATTACCATATATCTCTGACAGTTATGGAACCTAAGGAAAGATAAATGCTTATTCCATAAACTGTTACATAGGTACTGGAGTTTTTGTTAAAGGCCAATGCATTTACTTGTGCTAATCTTTCACAATATTTTGCTAATTAGTGTACTGTGGATGAATACATATCTCAGTCACATGATAGCTAAATAGATGAATCCACCATCAGACCAGTTCAATTTCACATACCAATTAAATTATAATATGAAAGAAAACGTGAAGTGCTACCTCTTCAAGATCCTCAGCTAGGCCCTGAAGTTGGCCGGTAAGAGAAGTGACCTGTTTCTGGAGATTCGGGATGAGTTGCTTGGCCTGCTTTAGTTCTGAACCTTGCTTCTCCAAAAGCTCCTGAAGTTGTGAGTTCATAACATCTGGGAATAGTATGGCACTCTTCAATGCCTTTATCTCTTCCCTTTGCTTCAAACATAAATCCTTCAACTTCTCAACCTGCACAATCCAGCAGCAAAAAAGCCCTCATTCTTCAATTGAATCAAAAACATCAAACAAATCCATCATATATGCTATGTACACCTGTATTCATAAATATGTGGATGTGCACCTGTAAATGTATATTTATGTAGTTTAACTGCATAAGCACAATTTGAGAACCGCTGCACAGCTTTTTCCATTCATGAATTTCAAAAAGCTCATATTGGTAACAGTTCAAAATACTCAAATTAAACAAATAATACCATAAATTTCGGAGCATCCTCTTTTTTCAAAAAATTACATAATGGCTCAAACTTGTGATTTGAACAAAAAATGATAGTTTATAACAACATACACTTTCTTGTTACTCCACTTAAAAGAAAAGGCATACCATCCAATAAATTCCAAACATTTATCATTATTTCCATCAAAAAGTTTCTAAGCAACTCCAAAGAACAATTTTCAACAAATGCCAAATTGCCAATATATTCAAATTTGTCTTCAAAGGTTTCACTTTAAACCCCAAAAAAAGAAAAAAAGAAAAAAGAAATAGTCAATACAATCAAATCATATGTATAGAAATCTATTTAAGCCTGAACTAAGTATCATTTTTCAACATGTGCATCGGTACACAATCAAACAAATTGTAAGGCCGCTTAAGCCACCATCTAATCGCCTTAAGAAGCTAATAACAACTCAAATCTTTGATAATTGACCAAACCAATTACATCAAATTATCACATTTAACAAATATATATGTAATACCTCTGTGTTTTTCCCCTCAAGCATCAACTTGAGCTCGGCAATCTCTTCTTCCTGCTCCTTATTCAAACTCAAAAGCTCCCTCTCACTTCTCAACACCATCGCCAAAGTCCTCGTATTCGCCTTCACTTCCGTCAAAGCCTTTTTCTCACTCTCATCCTTTTTAGACCCCGAATTCTTACTGAACAGCTTCCGATGCAAACCCGTGAAATTGGTGCCTTTCCTCGCCGTTTTCTTCAAATCCTCCGCTATAAAATCCGCCGGAATAATCAAATTGGTCGCCGTCGCCCTTGACTTCGTCGTTGACCTCTTTTCCATGAACTTCTTCACCATTGCAGATAAATTCTGATCGTTGTTGCATCTCTTTGATTGAGCTAGGTCTGAGGATTTGGCCTTGACGAGAGCACGTGAGGAGGAAGTGGGGCCACGTGATTGGATGTAGGGTTTGAGCTCGGTGGATGAGGATGGATCTGATTTATGAGACTGGGTGGAAGATCGAGAGTCGAAGGAAGTGTACCTGGAAGATGATGCCTTGATTGAAGCCATTTTTTCAGTTTCGGAATGATTGATGTTTCGCTTGATTGTGTTGTTGTTGGTGTTGGAGGAGTGATTAACGTTTGAATTTTAGGATAGAAAGATGGAGCATTTCGATTCTAGGGTTTTTGGTGGTGTTTGTACAATGTATGTATTGACAGTGTGAGTGCGTGTGTGATATGGCGCTGTCTGAATTTCAAATTTTCACGTGAGAAGCGCGCGATGTTTTCGCAGTGTGCCGTACTAAAATTAAATTTTTGGGTAAATCACACTTTGAACCCAAAAGATCTTTATATTCTTCATTTTTATATCCTAAAAGATTGAAATTTTCATATCACACCCTTAATCAAGTAAAAAGATAGCAATATACTCATCTTAAGAAAATTGAGTACAAATTTTTTATTGAAAAAACTCAAAATTGAGTGTTATACAAGTAATAATTGTGTATAGGATATTATCCGTGCAACTCGGATTGAATTCGGGTTACTTAATTCAGACTGATTTCAGGTTAAAAATCGGGTTGGACTTGGGTTACTTAATTCGGATTGATTTTTTGAAGTGTAGATTTGATTTTTTCACGTGTAGATCTAATTTTTTTAAGTGATCTGAGATGAAGGTCAAGACGCAGATGAAGAGAGAGAGTGTGAGAGAAAGAGGAGTGACAAGTGAGAGAGGGAGACTGAGAGTCTGAGACGACTCAGACGAGTGACGATTGAGAGAGAGAGGCTGAGAGAGGGAGGAGTGGCGAGTGAGAGAGTGATCTGAGAGTGAGGGAGGCGCAGGGGTGAAGACTTGAAGTGAAGTGAAAGTCTAGAGTCTAAAAAATGAAGATAAATATTAACCCTAGTTAAATATATTTATATATTTATGTATATTCGGGTTCAATCCGATTTAATAATCGGGTTCAACCCGATTTTAATATTCGGGTTGAACCCAACAACCCGAGGCTTGTCCAAATTCAATTCGAGTTAGAGTTTTTTTGCCCAGGCCCAACCCAAGTATTAAAAATTCTAACTCAAGCCCTGTTTTTTTCGGGTTGGCCTGTCCAAGTTACACCCCTATAGGATAGATGAAGTGGTAGATGAGTCATTACCAAAACATTATGAATTGGATTGAAATAAATTATCCAATTTCATCCCTTGTTATGTCCCAACCAAACACGGTTTAGTAGTTGAACTTGACCTCTCGTAATCCAGAGGTCTTAGGTTCAATCCCTTCCCGCACTCTCTAAAATTTAGACACTCTTATTCCATAGGAACATACTTTATTCATCTTCAAGTCACGATAGTCGCTGCTGAGCTCGAGAGTGTAGTCGGCACAAGCTTTGATATCTTATAGCAAAAAAAAAAAACACACACACACACACACAAGCACACACTATAATGAGGGGTTTTGTGGTCCTTCCAAGCTCAACATTCCAAGTTCCAACAATGTATTCACAATTTGGGCTAAAAAATCTTGGTAATTAGCAATTCGTCCATGGCATGTTAGTAGTTTCTCCATTTTAAAGTTGATTTAAGCCCAACACATGGCTGGCTATGAGCCAAAAATCTTGGGTCGGACCTATGTTGTGACTTAAGCAGAGATTGAGATTTTAATACCTATAGGGCGTGTTTGGATACTCGGAAATGATTGGATATAAAAAATATAGTTTTGCCTATCCAAGCCATCTGGATTAGATATGTAAGTAAATTGTAGGGAAATTTGGAGGTCGGTCCCCCTTTGTGGACTTATTACCAATAAATCCATCAAGAAAACTTGTTTAATATTAAGTCAATTTTTATCTTCATCGTCTACAATACCCTCATTATTTAAATTTAATTACAACAAATTTGAAAACTAACAATTCCTAAATTTTAAAAGTTCGACTACCATTAAAATTCTTTATATATATATATATATATATGTAAAATTCGGGTAAATTTAAATTTTTTATGGAAAAATGGCAAAACGGTAATTTGTCACTTCGGTGCGGGTTGAAAACCCGTATTTTTCTAGAGCTCGGATGATGAAACGGACATCACCGTTGGATTCGTCTCGCGAAGTCTAGTTACCCAGACAATTTTCGTCGAATTTCGAGATAGTCGAATTTTTCACGTTTTTCGAGACGACTGGGTATCGAGTGACCTCAAAAATGACCCCGAAAATGAAATTTCTACAATTTTATTATAATTTAAAGAAATTTCATATAAAAATATCTTGAACTCAAATTGGGACAAAATTTAATCGTTTCGGGGCGAAAACGGATCCGAGAATAGGGAACGCGTGGCGCGACGTGGATCATGCGTTAAAGAGTATAAATAGGAGTCAAAAAATCTGATTTTTCACACAACTTTCTGCTGGGTTTTGTTGGGTTCTAACTTTGGAAGAGGAAGAGAGGGAAATGAAGAAAAAAATCAAGATTTAAGACTTCTCTCTATGATCTACAGAGTTCTGTCGGTCGGAATCCTTCGGGCCAAGTATTAAAGTTGACCTACGCGACGAGGGCTACGCAACCATACCAAAAAGGACGGGTTTCACCGAAGATTCAAATACGGCATTTTGGGAAAAAATTGGTTTTTGGCAAGATTTGGGTTCTTGAAGCTTCCTAGCATTGTTTTACGCTTCAAAAGGTAGGATTTTCATCCTAACTAGGTTTATTTCCAACTTAGGATGAATATATGAAATGGGTGGGCTGTTATGTGTATTTTAACACTTGCCTATTGTAGTTGATTAAATGAAAATTGGTAAATTCAATTCTAGTATGAATTGATAATTAGAAATTGCTAGTTTGTGATTTCTTAATTTTGATGATTGGGTATGTGAAAATCACTTAATCTGATTTTTTTTGAGTTATGTGATAAATTTGAGCATTTTATATGATTACATGACTTGGTGTCTTGAAGGTGTTTGATAAAATGCCTATGTGAAATAAAGTGTGTTAATTGCATGAAATTATGTGATAACATACTTGGGAAAAATTGTTGTTAAATGTAAATGTTGATACATGCTCATGATATATTGACATGATGAGGATTTATGAAAATTATATGCTTATGATATAATTAACCATGGAATGTTTTGAAATGTGGTTGAGATTGTTCATATGACATTTGTACATATTGGACATGATATTGATGTTGCAATTACACATTACATTGCATTTGCACAGAGGCAACGCATTCATGGGCATGAGGCATGAGTGTGGGCGTGTGTGCATAGTTGATCAAACACCATTCTTGGAGGTTGATAAGTGAACTCGGGAAGGTTGGACCTAGGTCTGGCTGAGTTGCATGGTCGTATGAAAAACTTGTGTCGGGTATAGCAAGCAGTGCTAGATTCTCCCTCGGGTGCAAGACCCGATTAATGGTTTATACACTTCCTTAGGTGCAAGTCCAAAAAAGTATATCGGTGTGCGGAATTGACGGTGAGACACCAAAATCCCGCTACCCAACAAAGATTTTGTTTTAAACAAAGACACATGATTTTGTTTTATACAAAGACACATGATTTATTTTAAAAAGTCATTGGATGTACAACATCAATTGCGAGGGCTTGGAATGCCCGATTTTATACTCATGGCATTGCAGGGGCGATGGGAGCCAGTGAATACTCAGGTTAAAGTGCATGAGTGAGTCTTATCTTATTTCATGGCATGACATGGTGATTTTCAACATTGAATTGCATATTCTTGATTGAACTGGTTGTTGCTTGTTGAATGTTGCATGTGGACATTTCATATGCACTTAGGTTGGGGAGTGGTCTCTTTAGGAGATACCCTATTGAGCATGGTTCACCCTTTATGAGAAAACATTTCAGGTGCGGGTTATACACCGGTGGACGGCTCGTATTTGGGGCCTCAAGGATGAAGAAAAACTGACTTGTCGCTTTTAAACCTTATTTTGTAAAACTTTTGTGAAATTCGGTTTTGGACATGTAAATATATGAAAATGATTGTAATCGAACTTGTATTAACTATGTTTGATGTATAAATTCATGATGTGGGAGTATGAATTGATGTATATTGGACTTCAGATGGATCATGTGATTAAATGTTGTATGATTGCACATGTTGTGTTTTGGGTAGAGCTCCCCGTACAAAGGAGACTCTGCCCGAATTTTGTTAAATTATGGATCCCGGTAAATGGGGCATAACGGTGTGATATCGAGTTACATGGTATCTACGGGTATTCTGCGGGTTGATGGGTGATCAACGGGTTGACAAAAGACCCCCGATTTTTGGGGCGTCACAATATATAGTAACATTGAAACACAAAAAATAATGCCACTTAAACACAAAAAATAATAACATTCAAAAATAAAAAATAATAACATTTAAAAATAAAAAATAGTAACATTGAATATTAATATTTGAAAAAAAATAACAGTAGTAACATGTTCGACAAAAAAAATAATATTGAAAAGTGATATTGCGAAAAAAAATAGTAATATTCAATATTAATAGTAACATACTCATCAAAAAAAATAGTAACATGCATAGTAACATTCAATATTAAATTAACCATAGTTTCTTAGCAGAGAGAGAGAGAGAGAGAGAAATTGTAGTAATGTCAAATTTAAATTTGAATTTTAGATTTTATGAAAAAAAATCTT
Source organism: Ilex aquifolium (assembly GCA_951799425.1). Lineage (NCBI taxonomy): Eukaryota > Viridiplantae > Streptophyta > Magnoliopsida > Aquifoliales > Aquifoliaceae > Ilex > Ilex aquifolium. Next base: position 481,403 of record OX637393.1, on the reverse strand, counting down.
CTAGTGTGAATCAAGGATGACTATTTAAGAAACTAATTTAATGTTGAAAATTGTTTTTTAAGTCATTAGAAAGGCATTTTGGAGTTTTAAAAAAATAGTGGACTTAACTATTTATTAGTAAGATTAAAAACGAACTTACCCCCAAATAAGTTTTCTTGACGGACTAAACTCATTATAAGTCCCTTAAGGATGACTCAACCCCAATTTTTACTAAATTATATCCATGTCAATATTTGGTAAACATATTTTCATCACCATGGACCCACAAACAAAAATAATGTAACAACACTAATATGTTAGGGTTTTGACTATTATACCCCTTTGGCAATCCACCGAAACCACTTCCACCTCCATGATGATTGAAACCGCCACCTGGACCATATCCATAATCAACCATCTCTATATATGATCCTTCTCATCCACAACATCGCCACCAACTCAAAGAGAATCAACAACAGAAATGCTCACCACCACCATAGAAAAACGTCCACCACCACCCCAACAGAAATGCCCAAATGTTGGGATTTGGGAATTCTGTTCACGTCCGACTAGGGTTGCTTTTTCGTCTCTCGAATTCAAGGGCTTTTTCTCGTTCATGATCTGAAATAGTGTATAATATGTATCTGCGATCTATAAATTAGGGATTCTTGAAAGGCTTGTTTGCAAAAAATTTGTGATGTTTACGCCACAGAGGAAGGTGTGGTCAGGTTGGTTGCTGACACCAAGGAGTGAACCCAAGCAGAAGCAAAAGAACGGTGGTTCTGGTTCTAATTTGAACCCTATTTTGAGGCCTAGGAATGGTAAGACCGTTTCAAAGGGTAAATGTATCATTTTTTGGGGTTCTCACCACCACCGTTGGCGGGTTTATTAGGGGAAAACAATAGAACTTTGGAGAACGAAGCAGTGGTAGAAAGGTTTCAAAATCATCCACTATCGTGGTGGTGCAGGTGAATATGAACGATGGTGACTATGAACAGTGAAGGCTGGGGGTGAAGATCTCTTCTTCGTTCAATCTAGAGAGAGAGATAGAGAGAAAGAGCGAGAGCGAGAAAGAGAACGACAGACGTTCGTCTTCTTCGTCGCCTTCACAGAGCGAGAGAAAGAGTTCTTAACCCAAGGTGGAGAAGAGGGGTAAATATGTCATTACCCATACAACACCTGTCGGCTGGGATTAAAACCCAAGGTGGAGGTGGGTTAATTTAACCCATGTTTGAGGGTTAAAAGGTACTGTAGCACCTGGGTCAAGGATAGACCCGAAATTAATATCCAAGCTCAATTTTGGCTTCCTAAACAAGGGATATATAGGACCCACTGCATTGTTAGCCTATTTTATCCCAAACCCAAACATACCCATAGGGGGTGTTTGGATCATGGGATTCAGAGGGATAATAGGAGGGATTGGGTTAAAATTGTGAAGGGGCCCACATATCCTTGCTTTGGCTAAATTTTTAGGAAGGGATATTCGTTGTTCTTCAAAAACTAGGGTCGTAGCTTTTAAAGGCCTCAATCCTCTCTTAGCTGGATTCATGTATCCCATTTCAAGTGTGAGATTGTGAAGTGCAAAGGTAGGATGTTTTTATCTATATTTCACTTTCACTTTCTCACTGGCCCCCCTGTTTCCTTGAATGACGCAGCTCTCATCTAGACAACCCTACCAGGTTTGCTTCTTCTTCTTTCTCTATGTATGTGGTATATATGTTTGATGTGTGTCGTATTGAATTCTACATGAAGAATATATATCATCTTCATTGCGATCTGGGGATGGGTGACATCGGATCTGCTCTGTCTCTCGAGCAGATCTACTATCTCTCTCTATCAATCTGATCTACTATTTCTCTCTGTTGACCTGATCTGGTTTGTGCTATCTCTCTCTCTCTCATCAAATGGTTGTTGAGATGGCCTTTTTGTTGAGTAGAAGCGGTGGCGAAGATGAAGACCATCACCATGTGTTTGATAAAATTAAGGGAGATTCCTTTACTAGGTTGGTGTTTAATTTGTATTGCACCATTGTTGGTGCTGGGATTATGAGATTGCCTTCAACCTTGAAGCTGTTAGGAGTTGTTCCTGGGGTTGCATTGATCATAATTGCTGCAATTTTGACTAAGGCTTCCATTGAAATGTTGCTTCGGTTTAGTAAGTCGGGGATGGCGTTTTCTTATAGCGATGTTATGGGGGATGCATTCGAAACGTTTGGGTGGAAGTATTATATTCATGTTGATTCTTTTTACTAACATAGGGTGAATTGGTGAAGTAATCTATTGTTTTTGTCTTATGAATCACCAGAAGATGTGCTTTCTGGATCTAGTTCAAGTCGGGTTCCCCATGTTGGCATTTTAGAGGGATGGCTTGGAGAACACTAGTGGATTGGCCATGTCTTCATGCTTCTTGTACTCACTGCTGTTGTATTTATTCCATTGTTATCCACATTGCTTTTTTTTCTTGTTTGGGAAGGTCTTCATAAGGCAAACTTAATAGGCAGTCTGTAAATTTATGTATAATATGTGATTGTCTATTATTATATATTTTTTTTGATGTCATATTTTTGGATGACAATTTGTATGTGTTGTACATTTACTTTTATGGACGATTTATATGAAATTGTGATGAATTTTGTTGCACAAAATTCAATAAAAATTTTTTTAAAAAAATTCAGCTTTGTGTTGTTAAAAAACGCAATTTATTAAACTATGAAGCTTGGCGTTCAAAAAGAAGTACCCAATCATCTTAATTAATTTTTGACACCATACCAATCCAAAGTTGGTATATGATTGAATTAGATTTTTTTACAAAGGGTGCAATAGTCATTTCACCATCTTTCATCTATACATGTGAATGAGGTCCAAAAAACAAATATTCTTCATCCAAAGATGGGATAGGATGAGATAATATTCATTAAGAATGAATTAACCTGGACTATTTTGCATTGGGTTGGATTGGATTCTAATTCAAATCCAATCCAATCCAACCCAATCCTCCCTTGGCGATCCAAACACCCTCATAGGGTGTGTTTGGCTTGACATGGAGGATTGGGTTGGATTGGATTTTTAACCCAATCTAATCCAATCCAACCCAATGCAAAGTTGTCCGGGGTGATTTGGATCCTAATGCATATTATCACATCCTATCCTTATTTCGGATGGAGAACATTTGTTTTGTGGGCCCTATTCACACATCCAAATCAAAGATGCTAAAATGACCATTGCACCCTTTATAACAATTTCATAAAATGTAAAGACTTGACCACTAAAAATATCATGGGCACAAACATGTTGACAAAAGTTCAACAACAGTAGCCAAGCCACACTTATTCCTATCATTATTACACTGGTATCAATAGGATTGCAGAGTTGATACAATAAGGTATGTCTAAACGATATCGAAATTGTGCAGTTGATACAAGAAGGCATTTCTAGCACCGCTCATATATAGGATGAAGTTCAAAGATCCAAAACATAAAGAAACCATGTTATTGATCCAATGCTTACAACCCTAGCAACCTTGTGCTTGCAAAAGTTCCATCAAGGTTTCCTGAGAAGGCAAAATCAGAACCAGATAAGAGCACCCCAAGTCAAAAAATAATTAGGTTACAGTTTAACAAAATTAAAAATACCAGATTGTCAGCATCGATGCATTGGATATAGACAGAGTCAACTGAGTTATACTAGATGGAAATGGCCAACAAAAACAAGGGCCTTTTCCCACAAGCAATTTTTGCTTAACAACAACCACTACATGGCAGCCATCACAACACCCCTCCCTTATCTACGCCTCCCTAAAAACGCCAGCATATTGGTAAATATTTTTCACAAATCAAAACCATACATTATTCTTTTTCCAAAACTCTATTTGAACTATATATTACCTTGATAACTATGATAGTCATGTCCATCCAATTGTAACTATGTCTCGTCATCTTCATTGGTCACTTGCAATATAGCATTGCTACCATATCAATGGGCCCATCCTTTCCACCAATTACATGAAAGAGAAATAGGGGGATTGTTGAAAGGAGACCACTATGAGTGGAAAAATTGTAGGTTCGATATCGATTGTACCTGAAGTGCCAAACTTTGAAATATTTCCTTCAATTTTGCATAATAGAGTTCTTGTTACTAATGTCTCTAACAAAAGAAGAATTGCGAAAAAAGAGGGAGAAAGAGAGAGAAAGGGAAAAGTATACTTGGTAGATGAGAGCTAAGACCAAAAGGCATCGATCGCGGAAGGGTGGGGGACCAGTGGGGGTGAAAACAATAGATAAAACCCTAGAAAATTACTGATTAGGTGTGTTATAGTAATTTTGAAACCAATCCTAATGAGAGATTCCACAATCCCACACTTCTCGTGGGTTACAGAAGTCTGGCTCAGAGGGGATATTAGGTCCAAAAACTAAAGGCCGAGTTTTCAATTACTACAAAAATCCCACTGTGAGACTCGATCATGTATTGCATGCATATTAACATAATTATGTGGGTTAAATTTTAATTATATGAAACTATGAAAATAGTAGTGGGTTGATTTTGAAATCACTTACGAACTTGGGGGAGGCAAGCGTAATTACCCAATTAAGTGAGTCATCTTTACATGTGTTAACTTAAGAAGTAGGTGAGTCATTTTGATGGCTAGGTGGCTATGTGTTGTGTATGCCGTGTGTGTGTGTGTGTGTGTTTAAGGTGTAGTAATGTGTGTGTGTGTACTTTAAGGTGTAGTAAAGTGTGTGTGTTTAAACAATAATTCAGTGCTACTGCACTTCTCCTTTTAAGGAGTTGTGTTGTAGTTCTGTTCCAAAAAAAAAACAATAATTCAGTGTGTGTGTGTGTGTGTTTTCTTCTTGTCTGAACCGAGAGTGAGGGAGAGTAAACAAAAAGAGGAAAAAATTATATGTGTGTTTCCTTTAAGCCGAGAGCAAGGAGGAAGAGAGGGAGAGAGAAATAAGCTTGGTGGGTGCTCCTAGTCCAAGTAGAGAGGGAGAAGAAAGAAGAGAAAAGGAGGAACAACCACCATGCCAAACCAAAAGTGAGAGAAAACAAGAAGAAGGTGAAGGTAAGAGTGTGTGTATGTGTAAAACTCGGGCAAATTTGAACTTTTTCTGAAAAAGGGCAAAATGGTAATTTACCACCCTTATGCGTATTTAAAATGCTCATGTTCTAGAGCTCGGATGGGGAAACGGAGTTCGTCATTGGATTCGTATCGCAAAATCTAATTACCTTGCCAAATTTCGTCGAATTCCGAGATAGTCGAATTTTTGCACGTCGTTCGAGGCGGCTGGGTGGCGAATGACCTCACAAAGGTCCCCAAATATAAATTTTATAAAATTTATGTATAATTGAACAAAAGTTCAAATAAAATTAATTTGAACTTAAACTAGTACGAAATAAATCGTTTCGGGGCGAAAACGGACCCGAATAATCGGGGGACACTTGGCGCGATCTGAGCCAAGTCTTATAAAAATATAAATAGGGTCTTAAATGGGATATTTCAGCAGAAATATACCATTCTTCAGCCTTGTTCAGCCGCCCAAGAGAGAGAAGAGAGAAGAGAGAAAAGAGAGTTCTTCAAGCTTCTCCTTCGATTTCCCGGAGTTCCGTTGCTCGGATTCCGTCGAGCCAAGAGAGGAAATCGATCACGTCGACGAGGGCTACATCTACATACCAAAAACAAGATATTTCACCGAAGATCCAAAAGGGTGATCTTGGAGAAATCAAGTCTTGGAGGCTTTCTTTGGTGTTTTTGGGAATTCTATCATTCCCTTCACGCTACTAGAGGTAAGGTTCTTCCTACTTTGGTTCATTTCCCACCTAGCATGTTCATAAGGGGTGGTTAAGTGTATGTTGATGTATATCACTTGTGTATTGTTAAGGAAAATAAAGAATTGAGTGTAGGAATAACTTAAGCTAAATTCTAGCTTGCAATTGATACATGGACTGCTTTTGTGCATTTTCATGGACTGCTTTTGTACACTTTCATGGGCTGAATTTGTGCACTTTCATGGACTGTTTTTGTGCATTTTCATGGGCTGAATTTGTGCACTTTCATGGACAGTTTTTGTGGCTGTTTATTGGGGCTGTTTTGTGTCCGTTTATGGACTGTTTAAGGGGCTGCTTAGTGGCGGAATTGTGGGCTGCTTAGTGGCTGATTTATGGGCTGTTTTATGGTTGTTTTAAGGGGTTGTTTATGGCTGTTTTATGGGCTATCTTATAGCTGTTTATTGGGGCTGTTTTATGGCCGTTTGCGGACTGTTTTTGGACTGTTTAGTGGCTGAAATTGCGGACTGTTTTTAAGTAGTTTTGGATTGAAATTGCGGACTGTTTTTGGACTGATTTGGAGCTGAAATTGCGGACTGTTTTTAAGTTGTTTTGGATTGAAATTGCGGACTGTTTTTGGACTGATTTGGAGCTGAAATTGTGGACTGTTTTGGGTTGAATTTATGGACTGTTTTGGGCTTATTCCATTCTATGATGTTCCTATGAAAGGGGTTGATGTATGAGACCTTGTATAAGACTCTTACCTATTGTTGGTGACTTGATTAAATGGGTGTTGGAAGTGGAGAGAATATATTCCATCTTGAAATAGTGGAGTAGAAATTACTATAAATTCTTGTGTAATATGATACTTGTAGGATTCTTCCTATTTGGGATTATTCCTAACCAAGGTGTTTTATATGAAATGTTTATATGGGATGAGTAGGGTGTTAGGGACTTAACACTTACTAAATGGTTATGGAAATGGCCTAGATCACTTCCTTGTTTAATTGGATGTAGGGATCCTCCTAATTCGGATTATTCCGGTAGAAATGACTAGGAACAAATTCTATCATGAGATTTGGTGTGGAAGTTCTTTGTGAAACCACTTAGGACATGGTAGTGTGTAGGCACTCTAAATGTTAATATTGTGTCTTGTGAATAAAATGGATTGGTGACATGAATTATAGGATGACTTGTAGAGTTTTCCTTCCATTTGGGTTCCTCCTATTGTGTATAGTTATGAAATTAAGGAAAAAGGGTAGAGAATTGGCTTAGGCTATCTCTTAGCTTGAGAATGATGCATGATAGTTACTTGTGAATTTTCTTGTAACTTAGTGAAATTTAGGCATGATTTGTGTTCAACATGAAGGTTGCCTTGAAGGTGATTGATAAAACACCTTGAGTGATTGAAATCATGCGTTACATGACTATGTTTAGCATGTTGAATGTTGTGGTGAAATATGTTAATATGTTTCTAAGATATTAGTTTCATGATGTTTTATGGTAATTGTATGCTTAAGACATATATTGCCGTAACATATGTTGATATGTGGTTTAAATTGTTCATAAGGCATTCATTGCATCTTGAACATGTGGAAAGTGTGAAATGAAGCATTGCATTTCATGTGTATGGGAGCATCACATTCATGAGCATAAGTCATGGGTGTGAGGTGCATGTTTAATCAAACACCTTGTTTGGTGGTTGATATGTGGACTTGGAAATGTGGATCGATGGTCACATGAAGTCGCATGATTGCATGAGAAAAACTTGTGTCGGATATAGCAAGCAGGGCTAGACTCTCCCTCGGGTGAAAAGCCCGGTCACATAGTTCAGGCATTTTGTCGGCGGTGAAATTCCAGAAAAGTGCTGGTGTTTACGGAACCGAAGGTTGAGATACCAAAATCCGTTGCCCAACAAAACACAAGATTTTGTTAATAAAAACATACTCTGTCAATGAGTATCATCCCATAATGATCTGATTTATAAAATGCATGACTTTTATTCAAAACGATCATTGGATGTTTTTCCGTCCATGACGGGTTCATTACATATTGGTACTGCATTGTGTTGTGTGAGTCGGGGAGGACTCGGGAAAATTTGCATGAGTGAGTCGCATCTCATTTCATGGCATAACATAGTAGAAGTCCAGCCCTTAATGCATGTTCTTTTAAGGAATAGTGGATGTGTGTGTAAATTGTTGCATGTACACTCTTCATTTGCATCTAGGGGGGGGGGGGGGAGTAGCCTCTGTAGGAAATTCTCTACTGGGCGTTGGCTCACCTTATACGGGAAACATTTCAGGTATGGGATATACGCCGGTGGACGACTCTCATTCGGGGCCGCAAGGATGAAGAAAAACCGACTGGTGGCTTTTAATGCATTGTTTTTGTAAAACAAACTTGAAAATTTATATTTTTTGACATGTAATGTGTAAAAGAGTTGTAATCGAACTCTTATAGACTATGTTAATGTAACATTGCATGTTATTATATGAGTAGGGATAAATGGACCTGGTGCGGTCATTGTGTTATATTGGGCCTCAGATGGGTCATGTTAATGTATATTGTACATGTTAGGTTTTGGGTAGAGTTCCCCGTACAAAGGAGACTTTGCCCAATTTTGTTAAATTATGGATCCCGATAAATGGGACACAACGGTGTGATATCGAGTTACACGATATCCATAGGCATTTCGCGGGTTGATGGGTGATCAACGGACCCCCGAATTTTGGGGCGTCACAGTATGTGTGATTAAAATTTAAGCATGTGTGTGTGTTATGTGTGGGCTATTTTATTTTAATTTAATGGCCTGTTTTATTTTAATTTAATGGCCTGTTTTATTTTAATTTCAAAACAGATTTTTGTGAGTATAATTAAGTGTGTTGAACATAATTTAGGGCTGTTAAGAATGGGTTTTAAATGGGTATTTAATTGGGTGCGAGAAAAGTGTGGAAAATGACCATTTGATATGTTCGGGATGCTTTTCGTGGGCTAGGTTGAAACCAAAATTATGGGAGTGAAATGGGGGGTTTAAGGGTTCAATTAAGGGGTTGTTTAGCATAATTAAATGTGTGTGTGAGTTTAAGTGTGGCTGTTTTAAATAAAAAGTGCGATAGAGGTTGGAAATGGGTGCCGGTGACTAGGCATGTCAAAATCCAACACGATACGATTAACCGATACGAATCGACACGGATTAAGCGGGTTTGGATGAGATCTTAACGGGTTCGGGTGATAAACGGGTCAACCCGTTTAACACGTTTAACGGGTCGTGTTCGGGTGAGATATATCAACCCGTTTATAACCCGTTTAAATAAATTTAATATAATAATAAATTAATAATTATTTTAAAATAATTAACCAGATTTTTTTTTTAATGACAGCTACACAGAAAATATATAAAGTTATTTTTCCCTAACCCTAATCAAATTCCATCTACGCTGAACGGCTGAAGCGCCTCCACTCCAGGCCCTCCACTCTTCCTCCCTTTCTTTTTCTCTCTCTTTCCAAGCTTTGGTGTTGTTCCTGTGATCCTCTCTCCATCTACGTTGAGCTGAACCGAACGGCTGAAGCTATCGTCGCTGACCACGGAATGGCTGAAGCTTGAGTCGCTGTATTAGATCGGTATTTCAGATCCTAATGAAGTGATTTTAGATCTGTATTATTTAGATCCTAATGAAGTTTCTCCATGAATTTGGATTGAAAAATTGGATTCAAGCTGAAGGCTTCTCTACTAGTTTCATTTTGATGCCTATGAAGATTTAATCAGAATCAGAATATGTTTTTTGGAATTCTGTTGTTGGTTTGCTTGAGGCCTTGAAACTTAAAAGTAAGGATTTTTAAAAGAATTTCCTCACCCTAATGTCGTTTCTCTCCATTTCAAAACACCCACAGAGATAGACACACACCCCCCCCCACACACAGAGACCGAGAAAGAAAATTTTATCTGAGGTTGCAACTTGTCATAATTATATACATAAGTATGTGTATGTATCCAGAGAGAGAGATAGATCTTACTTGATGTTTGAAAGTGTTTTAATACCATTTTCCTCCATTTTAGAACACCCAGAAAAAAATTTACATAGAGTAAATTTTACATGAAGTTGCAACTTGTTATATGCACATATATATATATATATGTGTGTGTGTGTGTGTGTGTGTGTGTGTGTGTGTGTGTGTGTGTGTGTGAGTGTTAATAAATATTGAGAGAGAGAGATAGATATCACATGAGGTTTGAATGAGATACAAGAAAAGTCACAATATTGGGCAAGCAAATACAATACTGGGCAAGCATTAAAGCCAATAGGTGTCTAGTCATTGAATTCAGTAGGTGTCTGCTTGCTCCTTCTAATTCACTCAAGCCCATCTGTTTATATAAGTAAAATTCAAAACATTTAATAGCTGCACAAACTTATTGTATCAGTTTATACTGTTTATTTTTTCTTATGTATTATTTTGTGTGTTGTGTGTGTTGGGGGGAGATATCAGTGTAACTCTATTTTTTTGCCTTAAACAAATGGATTCTTTCTAACACATTATAGTTTCTGATGAAGAAGATTAGGTCGGGCATGAATCTAAGGTAGTTGCAGCTCCAACAACACAGACATCAACTGGTACAACTATAGAAAAAGGTAAATCTAATCGTAAACGACAAAAGACTTCAATAGTATGGAAATACTTTACAGAATTAAATGAAAAATATCCAAATGGCAAGAAGCGTGCTGAATGTAATATTTGTGGTATCAAATATATATGTGAGTCTAGTCATGGAACTGGTAATATGCATGCTCACATGGAAAAATGTGTGAAAAAAGACATTGGGGATATTGGACAATTACTTCTAAGTCAAGGTCAAAGATCTATGCTAATGCGATCCACAAAATTTGATCCTGAAAAGTTTTGTGAGTTAGCGATTGAGGCAATTACTTAAGCATGATTTACCATTTCGATTTGTCCAATATGAGGGTATTAGAGCAATATTCAAGTATGCTTATGAGAATATCAAGATGCCTTCTAGGAATACTACAAAGTCAGATGTGTTAAAAATGTATAAGAGATAGAAGGATAAACTTAAAATTGTGTTGGGTTCCCTTCCTGAAAGAATTTGTTTGACATCTGATCAAGGTGGTTTATTATATATTCGTAATGATTTTGTACAAAATGTAAGATTTTGAAAAACGTGAAGAAGAAGATTCTCTTGTTTTTCGAGTGACTAAGTTGCAGTTGTATTTTAATGAAAAAAGGCTTGATCGAAAGAAGGACTTGGATATTCTAACCTTTTGGAAAGGAGAGCAGTTTCGACATCCTATATTGTCTCAGTTGGCTTGTGATGTGATGACAATTCTTATTTCTATAGTTGCATCTGAATCTGCATTTAGTACCGGTGGTAGAGTTTTGAATAAGTATTGAAGTTCACTTTTGCCAAAAACTGTTCAAGCTTTGATTTGTACTAGAGATTGGATTCATGGGAAGAGCAGTAAGTTTGATTCCATTTTTACTAGTATTATTTTTCTAATTATCCTAATTCATGTGATCATTGATTCATTTATGTTTTGTTGTGCTTAGTTGTAGATGATTCTAGTGATGATTCGGAAGGGGAAATAGATGATGATGTTTTCAATCAAAATATGAAGTCTAATAAAGTTATATCCGCTCAATGTTCTAATTCTATATCTATCATTGATCATGACTAAAGAGAGGTAATGTCAAGTTTTTGTTACTTATCTAGTTATGAGTCTATTTAATTATTAATGTTATATAATATTTCATTTTAATTTGTGTAGGGCATGAAAATTTGGTTGTTGAATCTGCTCGTTGTCGTGGAGGTGGAGATTTGATATCTTTCACGGGATTTTGTGAATCATGGAATTTGTGGTTGTTTGGGATTGTGGTTTATAATATGATTGTTATTTGGTGTAATTGTGTTATTTCGGATTGTATTTATGATTTGTAATATGGTTATTGGTGGAATTTGGTTATTTTGGATTGTAGTTTGTACTTTGTAATATGATATAGTATTCATAAATATCACATTTATTTGTGTTAGTTTTATAAAGTTATATAGCATTTTTAAATAAACAAGTAAATATGTCAAACGAGTGGTTTATTGTGTTAAATGGGTCAAATGGATGGTAAATAGGTAAATGGGTCAAACGAGGGGTTTACCGTGTTAACCCGACTTAACCCAACCTGACTCGTTTAAAATTAGACGTGTTAAACGAGTCGTGTCGTGTTACCCGTTTATTAAATAGTTCGAGTTCATGTTTCAATTTTTTACCTGTTTATTAAACGTGTCGTGTATGGGTTTACATATTTTTCATATGTCACTCATTTAACCCGACACGTTTAACACCCCTACCGGTGACGCCGAAACCCTAGTTTATAAATGTTATCATCACATGTGAATTTTAATCCAATTGATCCGAAATTTTGCATGCTGCATTTTTAATTGATGCTTGATGTGATAATGTAAATTTCGAATGCAAATGAATATAATATCCGGTGCAAAATATATGAAATGCCGGAAGTGCAGTTTTTAGGATTCAGGGTCGAAATGTGTGAAACTGAGCCCCTAGTTAATGTGTTTGACCTACTTAATCCTAATTGTGATTAATGTGAGTGCTTTTAGAGATTTGGGGAGGAAATGTGATCCCTAAATCTAATGTGTCAGTATGTGAGTGGACAGTGCGATAACTGGGGTTACCGGGCACTTTGGGATTAATCATCTTGCATGCATTAGTGCATGATTAACTATTAGATGTGATAAACATATTGATATTGTAATTACAAATGTGTTAGGTGGAACAGGTAGGACAGTTGGTATTGAGACAGATACGGAAATACCGAAAAGATCCACCGATAGGTCTGAAGGCCCGTAGATCTGTACACTCGAGGTGGCTGTATATCTTTATATGTTTTGAAAATGCTATTATAAGATGATAGTAATGATAGAATTTAATAGCATTTCTCCATGATTTTGTGTTATGTGCTCATGTGATTGAATGATGCTTTGTATTGTGTATTGTGGAATGTGGCGCACTATTTGAGGCAGGAGCGTCGAAGCCTGATCATTGGGCGTGCAGTGGTGTGCTAGCACTGTGGTGTTCCCAGGAGGTTCAGGAGACACAGATCCATGTGGGATCGACTACCCGACGAGGGGTGGTATGGATGTGTTGTGACTTGTGAATTATTTGGAATTATATTGATGTTGTTGTTTGATACGTGTATCTACGTAGTATCTACCTACTTTTGTGTATTACTATCATTTCCATTTCATATACAGCATGTATACTCACTGAGCATATGGTTTAGCTCACACCCCTATAGGTTCTCCTTTTCAGGTGCTATAGAGAAAATTACAGGTTAGTCCACTGTCCAGTCGGTTGAATATTGTCTTGTGGGATTGAGTTCAGTCCAGAGTGGTCCAATGAAGTTAGTGTGATATTACTCAGGTAGTATGTCGGTTGATTATGTATTAAGTTTTAATGAGTACGTGATATAGGTTGAGGATTTGTGTATTTATTTTGTTGGGTTGTATATTATATTGAGTGAGAGATTATTATAGAAGGTTAATAGTGTATAATTGTAAATAGACTCAACAAACATACTTTGTGATATATGCTATGTGGGTGTGGGATTGTGTATATGTCTATAACCTGAAAAACAAACAATTGGTACATGTGTTATATATGGTACATGTTATGAGTTAGGTATTACCATCATGCTTAATGTCTAAGGTGATGGGTTGTGATGTTGCACCTGTGAAATTATTTGGTATTTTATTAATCCAGATGTAAATAGGTGTATCAAAAACCTAGTCGCATCTCATGCTTGGGAGACCGGGCTGGGCGTGACACCCACCCAATTTTACATACCCAAAGCAGGGATATGTGGGCCCGCCATATTATTTTAACCAAATATCCCATATAATCTCCCCAAATTCGGTTAAACAAACTATAGATACTACATTGTAATTCTCAAAAGAATTCTTGTAATAATAGTTAAAAATAATTCAATTTAATGGGGATGATAAATATGTACAAGCTTGAGTCTTGATTGGATTGAGTCTTCCCAATATTGATGATTAGTTTGAGATTTAGATACCGATAAATTTTTGTTCATCACTTCATAAAATAACTAACCGAAATAATGATTTGGCACCGACAGACGATGAACGTAATTTGTAATTTTTTTTCGTTGCCACCACCACCAACCTTACTCTCACACATCCCACTGCACCCATAACGCTACTCAATCCTATTCCTAACATTATTAAAAAAATTACTTTTTAATGTGTTAAATTTATATTTTATAAAAATACTAGTAATTGCCCGTGCCTGAAGGCACTGCGTTACTCGTAAAAAATGAACAAAAAATTCTCCAAAGCAACACCACATATACAAATACATCAGGAAAAAAAAATATTGACAGAACCTAATCAAATTTATAATAAAATCTTTGGAGAATTCGTCACCATTACCATAATCTAATTCAATAACATAACATAATTATAAATTCAATCCACCCATGTAATAAATATCTGAAACAAAAAACTGCCCACAAATGCAATCATCTATATAATAAAAATAAGTTCACAAATGCTATCAAAAAAATAAGTTTTGCCATTTGAAATTCCACCAGCTTCCAAAAGAATGAATACAGTCTGTAAAAAAAAAAAATTGTATTTAAAAGTTTTTTCATTCTCTAAAAACATACAAATATTTTTTTCAATTCATCCACATTCAAATAATAAAAAAAATTGAGAAAACATGCAAATTTATAATAAAATCTTAAGTAAATAAGCAATTAAAAATAATAATACACATTTAACATATAACGTCTTTGTATAGTGATAAATTCATGTCAAAGCATGCACAACTAAACTAAGACAAAACTTAATTAAAAAGAACAAATATTTAATGATAATCACACAACAAATTTTTAATATGAATTAAAAAGAACAAAATCATTACTACTTACCTGGTGAAGAAGAAAATGCGTATTTTGGTAATGTGTAGCTCTGTGAGAAAATAATAATTAAATTGACAAAAATAATTAGTCAAAATATCACATACACCATAATTGAAATAGATTCAATTACAATAGAAAGTAAGTAAGTAAGAAAGAGAGTGCTTATAATTATCAAAAATTTAAAGAGAGAAGAAACTTGGAAACCAAAACACACATGAACACCAAAAAAAAAAAAAAACCAAAACACACAATGGCGCACACACACATGAACACACTGGCAGACAACACACACACCTGAACACAGCCACATGCACACACATGAACACATTATACACATATGAACACAGCACACAGGCACACGTGACTTTAGCATTTTGTTTCATGGGTTTTAAATGCATTGTTTCATGTGTTTCTTATCTCATTTCCTGGGTTTGAATTGCAAGCCACCATTCTGGGTCTTATGGGTATTATATTTAACTTAAGGACGAAGGTTTTTTTTTTTTCTTTCTCTTTGGTTTTTGCATTACCCTTCTTGCACCGATTGACCCCCGGTCTAAAAAATTACAGGAATGCAAGAACACATTCTGAAAAACACTATGAGAAAATAATGCTAGTTTTCATTACCGTCAAAACCATGAACACAATACGGTCTATATGAAGAAATGAATGTTTCCAACAAACATGAACACAACCATACCAGTGGTTTCCTAAATTTTTCAGAATGTGCATTATTACTGGAAACATTTGGTGTTTCCATATATACACACAAACACCGGCATACCATGAACACAGCCTTCACACACACACATGAACACAACCACACACACACACACATGAACAAAAACACACGCACAGGTAGAGAGAGAGAGAGAGGGAGAGAGAAGACCCAGAGAGAAATACCTGGACTGTTTGCAGTGGGTTGTTCAGTGTGTATTGGAGGCGCAAGGTAGAGACAGAGATGAAGGGAAATGGGGTTACTTCGGTGTGGTATGTATTGCAGTGGGGGGAAAAGGTTAGAGATAAAGGAAAGTAGTTTGTTTTTAAAAATGAGAGAAATATTTAGATGAGAGATAAGGAAGAGAGAGAGATAACTTGAGAGATAAGGAAGAGAGAGAGAGGTGCGGGGTGAGAGTTGGTGGGAAAATGGAAGAGGTGGGTTGCTAGTATTTTAAAAAATGAAAGAGAGAATGGAAGAGATGGGTTGCTGGGAGTTGCTGGGTTGTTGGGTAATAGAAGACAGGAGAGAGAGTGTATTGGAGAGAGAAAGAAAGAGAGAGAAGGGAGAGAGGGAAAAAGAGCTATTATTGAGATAGGAAGATAAAGTTAAAGGGGAGATAGGAGTCTGTATTAGTTACTATGAGATAAGGGAAGAGAGTTAGATGAGAGATAGGAGTGTTAGGAAAATTTGGTATGTGGACCGTCGGATCAAAAGTCTTGAAATGATTTGAGCCGCGAAAAGCTAAAGACAAACAAAATTAGCTACTTTATTATATAGATAAATGTAAAGTAGTTAATAAGGATAATGAGAAATTAAAATGTGAATATCAAAAAAGTTGGAAGTAATTACACAAGTCACATGTTGAAATTCAATTGGAGGAGACCAACTAAATAATTCAAAAATTATGAAAAAAAATAATTTGAAGAGAAAAAGTTTGTTTAGTACACAATATAAATTAAGAAGCCTTTAGAAACGTTGCAGCATAAGAGATACAATATACAAATAACTGATGAGACGTTGGCAGTCCGTCAGTTAGGAACCGACACGTGGCAGTCTAGAGCTATCACAACACATCAGTTGAACTTCTGATTGTCGAGACTGAGCATAGGGCATCTTAGACCGAGAGTACACAACATGTAGAAAACCAAGTATGTGTGCCGTCTGTACTAAGTATTAATTGTCATCGAAGTATGGACCTCGCGCAGTGTGTTGATGCGACAAGCCTTCATTAGCTATCTCGTCCACGCAAGGCTCAGGTTTAACCGCCAAAAAGACAAGACAAAGCTCTTACTGTAGCCGGATAGCCCTCAGGGATGTCCGGCAAATATCTTGGCGTCTATTCATAAATGCTTAGAAGTAGGCTGTGAGTACTTTATCATAGAGCACTCAATGTTCGGGCGTGAAGTTATAAAAACACGACCGATCTTGGACGTTCAACCCTGATCGTCTAATCACCTAATATTAATGAGGCATGACGGGGAAATACTTATTACACTGAACAACGGATAGAGGTTGTCAGACCTATGATTGGCACTTGAGTGGGTGCCACTTCACTCTAACCACGTGTTCTATTTTGACTACCTATTTCAATCAACTTCAATTAACTTTCAATAACTTATATCGAAAATACCATGCAGCCTATTACGTCATTATCATATTTTTAATGGTCATATTTAACCCAAAATTCAACCAAAAATTTAAATCAATTCAACCTAATAGAATTCTCGGCATAGGGGAGGAGAAGGGGGTTTTGGTGAGGTTGAAAGGCTCACCAGATTTGGAAAGCCTTTTTGGTGAAATGGAAAATAGAGAATGGGATAGA
Organism: Ilex aquifolium; assembly: GCA_951799425.1. Lineage (NCBI taxonomy): Eukaryota > Viridiplantae > Streptophyta > Magnoliopsida > Aquifoliales > Aquifoliaceae > Ilex > Ilex aquifolium. Next base: position 464,155 of record OX637393.1, on the reverse strand, counting down.
GATTGGGTTGGGGAGGTTTTTTGGTGTTGAGCTCGATAAAATGGCTAAGAAATGACTTTTGAAGAGTGAGTTGGAATTGCTCTAAATACCCTATTAAAATAGGACCAAGGTATGGATGCTAAAATAGTTCTACACTATACATTTGTCTCTCGAACTTAAGCACCGACTACTTTAAGCATTGGAGGAGATAAGCCGGGTGTACCCCGCTCCATTCTAACTGTTCCTTGTTTATCTTACCATTGTAGAAAAATCACCAACGTGCAATAATTATTTTGACAAATACAATGCTACCACGACTTAATAGCGTAGCATGTCTAATGATGGCTTTGCTTTAGAAAGGTTAATTCTCAAACACAAATTTATGATACTTAAACTATGATTATTTCATTGATTTTCGATTCAAAATCGTATATAGACATAACAAAAATAAAAGTCATGTTCATATAAACTCAATCCAATTTAGATTTTGTAGTCATTTCTGATCCCATTAAATTGAATACGTGTGTTTGTATCCACTTCAAATATAAATCCAATTAAATTTACACAAGTTAATTGCAATTATAAATTAATCAAAAAAAACCTTTAACCGTCTTTACCTTTGACTTTGAACCATCATTAGAAGGACAGTGTTTAATATATCATTTTGCAGCATGTAATATAATCTTAGCCTAAAACAAACTTGATAGTCCAGGCAATGCCCCTAGTAAAACCCAACCTTTGAATATTTTCCCTAAACAGCAAAATCAAACTTTGGAGAAAATGCCCCAACTTTGGAAGCTAAATCCTCACCAGAGTTGTGTCTTTATCACAAACCCATCTCAATTCTGCGGCTTTTATTGCAATACACTCACCAGCCTCTTAGCCGCTCCTCATTCTGCTTTTGGGAATTTGGAATAAATAACCCAAATTACTTATAAACCGGTGTTTGAACTCTCTCAACTTTAGACTTTAATGGGTCGCTCGCGTGGAAATTTTCAAGCTGACGAAGATCCCACACAAAGGTTTCAACTTTTTTTCGCTCTCTCATTCTTTGATTCCATGAATTTCATATTTACATGGGTTTTTTTTTTCTATTTTTTCTGTTTGCTTAGATGGTTGTTTAGTTCGAGCTATGCTTTCTTCATGTAGAATGTTGTTGGGTTTGTTCTTAATTCTGTGTTTAAAGTGATATAATTTTTGTGCTATTATAATGGTGTTTATGTGTACTTATTGTTTGTGATCGGATTTTCCTAAATCCTGTTTATCAGGCTTAAGATATATTCAATTGGTCCTGTTGGTTGCCTGGGCACTTGCAAAAATGCACGAGTTGTTACTTGAATTACATACCTATCTAAAACATGTCATTAATTGCCTGTCTTGCATTGTCATATATTCTTTAAGAGCTTTTTTTTTTAAATGAAATTGCTAGAGAGGACTTTTTCTACAAATGATTACTTTTGGTTGCATTTTGGGTGCTGGATTTGTAACTGAGGTAGAAGCCCTGTGTTCAAATCAGTAGAGTTTTCTAAAATCCCACTTTTTTTTTTGTGATAAGCAATGATGCATCACTATTACTGTGCAATATATGATCACAATGAAGTTTAAGCAATCACAAGTTGGAAGTAAAAGATGAATTTAATGCCCAAAAGAGGGACAAAAAAATAGTAGAATACAACCCCCTAAGAGTAGGATTGTTAATCAAACTGAGCTACTCGAGCTTGGCTTGAGCTCGGCTTGAATTCGGCTCGTTCAAGCTCGGTTCGTTTTCTAAACAAGCCCAAACTTGAATAAGTTTTTAGGCTCGTTTAGAAAACAAGCCCTACAAGCTCGGCTCAAACTCGACAGGCTCGGCTCGTTTATGTGCAAATACTCGGGCTCGGCTCGGGCTTGACTTCTTTTTAGCTCGTTCAGGCTCGGCTCGTTTCTCGTTTCCTAAACGAGCCGAGCTTGAACAATTTTTTAGGCTCGATTAAGAAACAAGTTTTTCAAGCTCGGCTCGGACTCGTTCGACTAACAGCCCTACCTAAGAGAGGGACATACGCGATCAGTCCCCACAGACCTTCAGATTGGAAGTAACAGTGGCGGGGGTAGGCCTAGTTGTTAATCACCACCCTATTTGTGAGATCTAGTTTTTTTGACAAATTTTCAGCTGCCTATTTTTTATGTTGGGCAAGTCTCTCAGAACAATTGAACTTGGATTTTGGGCTAAATGGGTGCCCAACCTAGTACTTCTGGTTCCAAATCACCATCATTCATTGCCATGAAACACAGTTTATGCACTGAGGGATCCTCAGGCAAAGATTGGACACGATTCGCACAGCTGAAAGAATTACGAAGCTATAGAGTACGCATATCTGCTTTTTGTTTGCCAGACAAGTGCATTATTGTATTGTGAGGTTGGAAAAATTAGCTTGCCAGCAAATTCAAGGTTTAGAACTGTCCATATCTTATAATTTTTATAAGTTTTAACTATTCTTTTGTGGCATGATTATTGCATTCCTCTGTGGTGAACTTTCAGAATAATGCTGTCATTGCATTGATTACTGTTATTTTGAATTTTTTTTATTCTTTCTTTTCAATATGTATTTTGCTCCAATGTAGATCAAGAAGAAAAAAGAATGCCTCAGGTGGAGAAAATTTAGAATCTGCAGCCGCAGGTACCTGACTTTTCTTGAATTGATGTTTGATAAGAATTTTGGAGTGTGTGTAAGTGGTGAAATTATTTGGTCCAAGGACCTATATTATACGCTTTTTTCCCCTTATTGCTTTCTTGTTCTAACCCTACTCGTTTGACACAGATTTTTCTTTTTGACTAAAACTCTGGGATTGTTTCCTTGACAATCTTTTTATTAGTATATGAATTATAAACATACTTCAGGTAGAGGTTCCAGACATATGCAATGGTATAAACAAAGATCAAAATTTTGTATCGGTGCATTGTTTTAGTAACCCAGGAAACAGAAACGTTTTGAAAATATTTTAGAAACGTTTCGAAAACAATATGAAAACGAAAACAAAATTTGAGAATTTATTTTCAAAACGTTCCAAAACATTGACCAAAATATGTAGAAACATCATAAAACACCTCAAAATATTCTGAAATGTTGGTGGAATGCCGAAATATCTCGAAAAATTCTGAAACACTATGAAGCATTGTAATTTCGATTAAATCACTAATTTGTTTCAAAATCCTTGGAAAAGGAAAAATTTCGGTCACTTCGAAATGAAATTTTGGTCCTTGGGTATAAAGTTGGAACAATAGGTTGCTTCCAACAAATGTGTTCCTCTTTTGAGATATCATTCTTCCTTATGTGCGTGAGCAATATCACTTATTTCTACTATTTGTTTGTCTCCTCTTATGAGTTTGGTTTTTGATTAATGAGGTCAAGGAACAAGTGAGGGGAAAAGGGCTTTGTACCACTGCAATTATTGCAACAAAGATATATCAGGGAAAATTCGTATCAAGTGTGCTGTATGTTCTGATTTTGACCTCTGTATCGAGTGCTTCTCTGTTGGTGCTGAGGTGAATCCTCATAAGAGCAATCATCCTTATAGGGTTATGGTATGTGACAATCTAGATTTTAATTTTTTTAATACCTTGCCGGTATATAAATTGGTCTGTTATCTTGTTTTACTTGAAGTTAATCCCACCCTCTAATATTATTGAAGAAACATGATACTTGTTTTGTATTTTCAAGTGAATGGAAAAATTAAGTTCGAGTAAAGAAGACTTTCCTAATGAAGTACCTCTTCTTTGAGATGGCCAAGAAATATCAGAATGGTAACGGTTGTGTGTTTGACAGTGGGTGTACATAAGATGTGACTTGATTGTGCATGATTGTTTGGTGCATTATTGCGTTTCTCACATCCTATGCTCATGCATATTTGAAGTTGACTTTGAGCTTTACTGGACATTTTTTGGTACATAAGCTGCAATAGAGTTCCACTTTGTTAGTATCTTATTCAGTTATTTGGGTCATAGTGCAACGTGAAACTCTGAATCATTCCTTTTATGCTCTATGTTTTGTGATTGAACTATGTTCAAATAATTTTCACCTGATTTCATACTGAATGAAATATAGCAAGCATAGTGGTTCTTACTTGAGGCTATTTGTTGGCTCACTGTGCTCTTGCTTCTTATATTGTCATTTCTACAGGACAATTTGTCTTTCCCACTTCTCTGCCCAGACTGGAATGCTGATGAAGAAATGTTGCTTCTAGAGGTGTTTTAATTTTTGTCAGTCTGTTCTTAATGTTTGATGTGGCTTGATTTGTGGATTGTATTACTAATGGACATCTGATTTGTATTCCATCATTTTCTTTTCTGATGTGCTTGATGAAATTTTTTTTTTTTAGGGGATTGAAATGTATGGCATAGGGAACTGGCCAGAAATTGGTGATCATGTTGGGACAAAGAGTAAAGAAGTTTGTGTCAAACATTATACGAACGCATACATGAATTCCCCATACTTCCCTCTTCCGGTATGAGAACCGGCAGAACTAACTTGTTCTTTGGGTTTTATTTTCCATCCCCAAAAATTAAGCTGAAATCATTCTTTTCTCAGGACATGAGTCATGCAGCGGGGAAAAATAGAAAGGAACTCCTTGCTATGGCTAAAGGGAACGGTGAAGACCAAAAAGGTTGGGTTATACTTCCTTTTTCCCTTTTTATACTTTTCAATTGTGCTTATCTAGTGAGATTTGATGCAATTTTCATTTGGTGCACACTTAAAATCTAGTCATGTATCTGGAGAGGGTATTAAGTGGCTGATACTGTAGCCAACATAGGTCATGACCTTGTCGAGGACCAGTTGTTTCAGCAGTCATAAATCCAGTGATAGTAGGCAGGGTCTGGACGTACATTGAATGTCCTTTTCCGGGCTATTATATTCTTGTGCAACTTTACTAAGTTTTACGCCCCGGGCTGGGGCAGTGTTTGTTCATTAGATTTGAGGCACACTTATATGGTGTCAAATTGTCAAATTTGAGCATTCAGCATGATTTGGCACTTCTCATCAATAATTTTTAATGTTATTGCTTGCTTGTGGCTAACACAGGACTTTCTTCGCTTGGGGAACTTACACTGAAGGATGAATCTTCATTTTCCTTGAGAGTCAAGTATGACTGTAATTTCTTCTATGCATGTATTATATTCAGTTGTCTTGTATCAAAAAAGGCATACTCAGTGCACTAGGCTCTCGCCATTGCGGAGTCTGGGGAGGGTTAGATGTACGCAGTATTACCTTGCAAGCAGAGAGACTGTTTCTTGTACAAATATCTTCTTATTCCATTTCTTTCTGTGATTAGAACTGAAGATTCACATAAAGGAGGTACTCCGGGCCGTTTATTGTCTGGCTCAAATGTTGGTAAGGAAAACTGTATGTTTGATTAGCTACGTACTTTATCTGGTCAATTATAGTTGTCTGACTTAATTCAATAGCTACACCAGTTCTTTTCTTCGTTTGCAAATAGAAGCTCTGCAGACAGTTCTAACAACATGGACATTGCAGGGACAACTGCTGTTAAGAAGGCATCTAACATGGCCCAAGTCAAGGATCAAGCTGATTCTATAAAACTTGAAGGTGTGCATTTTCTTTACTCTTCTTTAGATTGAAATTATTTGCTGAAAGGATTGCAGTTATTTGGTTATTTGTTCGCTTCTAATTAATTTATGTATTGCTGGCAGAACATATATCAGGCAGGAGTTTCGGGGGTAATAAACCTAAATCCTCAAGGGATGAGGGACCGTCTTTGATAGAGTTAAGTGGTTATAACCCCAAAAGACATGAATTTGATCCTGAATATGATAATGATGCTGAGCAGTCGCTAGCTGATATGGAATTCAAGGACACTGACACAGAGGAGGAACGGGAGCTGAAGTTACGGGTGCTCCGTATCTATTCAAAGAGGTATCTAGTCTGTATGATCTTCATTTCTGCATGAGTCTACCTTTGGAACAAAACATGCACATTGTAATAACTCACACACACCCTTAACTCCAAGACGGCATACATAAATGCACCCTTATTAATTAATTTACCTAAAAAAAATGGATGCGAGGATGATAAGTTTGAATGTTCTGCATGTTGGATTCCTCTTGTTCAAAAATGTTTCTTGGACTGTCTTTTTTCTATATCCAACAAACAGACTAAGGGCTGTCTTCACTCCATAATAAAATTTTGGGAAGTTCCAATGTGTCATGTTGACAGTATTAATGGTTATAAATAGAATAGGTTTTCTTCTTGTCATGATTTATTTCATTACAGAACCCCTATCTTAACTGATAAGACCCTCAACGAAGTTACATATGTACAGCACATCCTCTATCATAAGCTATGGTTCATTTGTAGTTTGTACTTTCCTGTTGATAACTACAGTTATTTCCCTTCTTTCCTCTTTTTTATATTTAGTTTTGATAAATTATTGGTAGGCTTGATGAGAGAAAACGCAGGAAGGATTTTATTTTAGAAAGAAACTTGCTCCATTCAAATCCCTTTGAGAAGGACCTATCTCAAGAAGAGAAGGCTACATGTCGGCGTTATGACGTCTTCATGCGTTTTCATTCCAAGGAAGAACATGAAGAATTGCTCAAGACTGTTATCTCAGAGCACCGGATACTAAAAAGGATTCACGAGCTTTCGGTATGATATGTTCTTGGCACTGACCTCTATGTAAAATTGATTCAACACTTGAAAAATAGATGCTGATTGACTTCCACTTCTTTCTTTCTTCCTTGATGGTGGAATTCACTCAAATTAATCCATATATGCACCTCAAACCATCCTCCTTAACTCACCACAATCTTTTTTTTTTTTCAATTTGGAATAATAAGGAATGCTTCATACTGTTTGTTGCATTCATGATGGATCATCCGAGTCAACATATGCTTTATTTTACTATTTTGTTCTATATATGACTATGTAGGAAGCACGAGCTGCTGGTTGTCATTCGTCAGCTGAAGCTGATAGATATCTTGAACAGAAAAGAAAGAGGGAAACTGAAGAAAGTGGTCGCAAAAAGGGAAGTGTTCAGGCTGGTGCAAATGGTCAGGGTGGTCTAAATATACCTACGCCCTCGGACTCTCTTGATACATATTCGAATTCAAGAACTGCAGGCCAGACAAGTTCGAGCTTTCTGAGTGATCTAGATATTGTGGCATTTCCTGGGGCAGATCTACTGTCTGAATCTGTAAGTATAAAATTTCTGGCTTCTACTTTTTTGTGTGTTTATAATTTTGACTACAACAGATGAGGCTAAATATTCTACTACTTGGCTCTTTTCCCAAACAATCGAGGCCTAGTTAATTTGTGCGCATTTGTCTAATCAGTCTAGTTTTAATGTTGTCAGGAGAAACGACTATGTCGTGAGATCAGTTTACCACCACCACATTATCTTAAGATGCAAGAATATATGACAATTCAAATCTTCAGTGGAAGTATTACTAAGAGAGGTGATTTGTATCCCTTATTCAAAATTGAACCAACCAAGGTTGATAGAGTTTATGATATGCTGGTGAAGAAGGGGATTGCTCTACCATGAAGACATATATATTCGTAGCTCCATCATGAGATCTTCATGCTCATCTTAGTCTCATACGTTTCTTTGTACTTAAATGTATTTTGGGTTGTCGCAAATGAATGGAACATATTTATATTGAATTCAGATAAGAGAGAGAATGGTGAACATTGACTTGCTTGCTTTCTTTCTGTTCGGTTCTGAACATGCAGGAATTCATTGGTTTGACTACATGCAGCATCACGATCACTCAGTCATTCCATAGTATCTCCATGCACTAACCAAAGAATTTAGGTGCAATTACATGATGCGTGTGGAAATTTGTAAATCAAGGCAACAACACAACAACAAAAAAGTGTGAAATTATCTTCACCATAGAGCTGACTTTTGGACATTCATAATCAAGTTTAAAGCTGAATTTGATTCTTTATGGTCATCATGTAGCCTGTAATGATGTTATGTGAGAGTCTCATTGATGTTATAGAAGTATTGAACAACAGAGACAGTCTCATTGATGTTTGTACTCGGATCATGTCATTTTTAGTTCATGAAAAAATCAAAAAATTAAAAGACAATCTCGTACACAATACTATTGTCACTTCAACCAATTTAATTAATCGTGATAAGTGGACAAACACTAACAATGGTCAATTTAAGGAGAAAATTCAGTCTAATGGTGCTAACTCGTCTTTGTTGATATGTGGTATCATCAACCAATTATTAAATAATATGTAGATCTAATAAATCACACATAATTTAATCTCTCTCAATAGCCACCGTTGGTCTCTCTCTGATGGGCCTTTTAGTGCATGTATCCACAGCCCATTTTATCTGTTAGAGCACAAGATAAGGAATGAAAGAAACAAAGGCTAGCCACTCAAACATGCAGCTACAAAATCATTTTCACAAGCAGCACCAACCAAAGTAGATGATTTTGCTCTGAGCTCCAAAGGGATCAAGAGAGATGAGGACAATCATACTCAGATCTCAATTCCACTTCCCACAGCTTACCAATCTCACTCCCCCTAGTGCAAACCCTCCCTTTCGCTTCCATATAAACCCCACATCACAACTAAAATACCCAACAAATCAATCTTCTTCACATTTTTCTTCAAACTCTACAATCCTCCCTAGACAAAACACTGATATAGAAAAGACCCTAATCTATGAAGTTGTACCCAAATCTCAGAAATTCTCAGGAGGAGAGTTTTTTCAAGTTATTCCAGCTGAATATTCAAGGATTGTGATTTTGGGAGCTGTGTCTTTGGGATTGGCACTGTTTCTTATGGGTATTGATGATCAAAAGGCATTGGCTTTGGGTCCAGAAGGGCCACTTATGGAGGAGTTTTGGGACAACATGAGGAGATATGCACTTTATGCCTTGACAGTCAGTACAGGCTTTGCTTACACTCTGTTTGAGCCTATATTCGAGCTGTTGAAGAACCCCATCTCTGCAATTCTCATTCTGACCATCATTGGGGGCAGCGTTTTCATTGTTTCACAAGTTGTTTCAGCCATGGTTGGTGTCACAGATTTTAATTATGAGTATGGCTATTAAATTCCCTTTTTTTTTTTGTAGAGTCTCTGATTGGTATTGATCTTTGTATCCTTTATGGTTAGCTTAGTGCTAAAAACCAAAGAACAAAGTGTGGCTCTTGGCTTTAGTATCCATCTCATCTTTTGATCAACAATGCTCCATAGTAATTATATTTTTATCAAATTTTGTGTACCAATTTTGTGTAAATTGTTGGATCACTAAATCACACTGTTTCCTATTAAATGTCCAATAATTGTGACTACACAACATGAATTAGCATAAAGTATTTAAATGAGCATTTGGAGACATACAATTTTATTCTCTTCTATCATATGGAATTCAAAAACCCATATAAATTTGCATGTCATGTAGAGATTCTCCAATTTTACTATGGAGAATCCGTGTTGTCTAGTATCATACTGTTCGATACACCCCTCCTTTGGGAAGTATCTGTGCCTTCTAGATCAACATCAATAGACTTGTTTTAGTTGAATTCCCATTAATAGATCGAATTGATTCAAAATGCGGCTTGAATTTTTAAAATTCAAAATCTACCAAATTAGTTCATGAAACTAGTATCTTTTAATTTTTATGAAATTGGAGAAGAGGCTAGCCCAGAGTAGACAAGTAATCACGTAGCAAGAATCCATATGGAACTAACCTTATCTTTTCAGAGAATCTATGAAAAGATAATTACATTCTTTACTTGGTAACGAGAAGTATTGTAACACATACTTGCACAATGCATCATATGATTCATTGAGAATGTGCATAATCTGGGTCTGGGCCAGTCTTTCACCAAGTTTTCCCTAGCCCTAAGCTATGTTTGGACCAATGGAAAATTTGGCCAATAGTCATACATTGATCCAGTAGGTTAAAAAAAGGCCTTAAACACCAATGGTGGTTTCAAATCTCAGATTGGATTCAGTCCTTAAAGCAGATGGCATATGTTTGTTGCTAGGGTAAGGTGTTTCCTGAATAGAACAGACCTGCCAATTTTAGACACAACTCGCAAATTCAACATGTAACCAACAATAAATTAGCAGTATGATTTGGAATTAATCTTAGCGAGTTCAAGTGATAAATGCGTAAACTCGTTAAACCAATCAAATAACAGGTACATAAACCCAACTAAATACAATACGAAATCACTAATTGGCAAGAATTTGACAACACGAATCCAAACATATACGACCATGAATCCAAACATATACGACCATAAATCCAAACATTGCCTGATTGCCATATTGAACATTCATAATAGCTGCAATTTTGTACCTCCTTATTAGAATAACACGGAAGGTATCTACATTAGCATGTCACCCTCTCTAGATGTTGAATGCACTTCTGTTGTTGAAAGCATAATACAGCTTATTAAATTTAAGGAAATTAGGAGCACACTTAATAAGCTAACTAATCACTGTAGGATTAAGCTTAACATCAAAAAACCATTCAAAAAAAACCAGCCAAGGCACACCCCTAGAACATCAAAGTATTGCAGTCATTAGCAGGCATTCACCACAACCATTGAGCTTTTAACTCCCAAAAAAAATATATTACAGCATCATTATTCTCCTACATTGACATTTATACTTGCAACAGAAGAAAGGAGGACAACATCTAGTAATCTACCATATTTATGTTAAGCTATGGTAGCAAATTAATGCTGGCACGACGCTTCAGTTGCAATTGACAGATGATACTGACATGGGATACTGGAAACTATTGGCATACTGGAACGATAAGCTTTCTCCAGGACTAAGGCACTCCCCATTGTTGACAAGGCAATCGTTGTAATAGATTCGCCGAAAAATTCTAGGATTAATCAACCTGGCAGAGCTGAACCATCCACAGCTGATGTGAATATTGGAGATGCTGCAACTTCCTGAGAAGCACACATTCTGGATTTGAACTGTGTAGGTAGGGATACCATTGGGAAGTGGACTTGTTGGACCTTGATAGACGAATATGTTCTCTTTCGAGCACGTTGCACCAATTCGATTCATTGAGCCATCATCATCAACTATTTCAAGAATTCAATTTCCAGTTTAATAAGCTGTACACATATCGGTTCATGGTCTTCAATTTACAGAAACCAATCGATAATTCTACAAGTTCTAAACTGAGTTTTCATTCCAGGAGTCGAGGGGAAAATAGAAAGGCAATATTCCACTCTGAGAATATACAGTAGTTAGTTAGGGACCATGCATGGTTTAGCAGACCTAAATATGCAGAAGAATTGTAGCCAAGGAACATGTGACACTGTTGGGTAAAAGAATAAAGTACATCTGCAACAAGCATTCATATGAATTTCACCTTTACATTTTAAAATTTTCTGCCCCCGCCCATAATCAGAAGTGTATACACACAAATTGTTATATGAGTCCTTATGGTAAAATCCTCATCCTTGTGTTCTAAACCTATGGCTCTAGTTTTCCCTAGTTTTCATAAGAGCACCAGGCGGCAAAAAAAAAAAAAGAGAAAAAGAAGGTGCCTTACCAGTTAAGGCCAGCAGTTTCCGAGCAATGGAAGTCTGATTTCCCTTGGAAAAGTGTGGTTCTTGATTGCGAACACCACCAGTAATTGGTTCCAATGCACGGTAAATATCCATAACTGCATCATTAAACCTTCTTGTTAGAAAACTGTGCACCAAGATAGTCTGGTTTGAACTTCCTAGGAAAAAAATGCTCAGAAAACAAAAGGGAAAAAAGAAATTAACTTGAAATTCCCACATGGCGAGCATGCATGGTCACTGAATAAACTGAAGATAATTACTTTGTCCAATAAATGAAAATTCAAACTATATTATTATAAAATCTCACTCTCATTCATTTATTCGGCTTCCGATATCAATGCAGGATTTTTGCAGTTAATATGAAAACTCATATTTCTGATGAAATTTCTCTTGCAGTATTCCAATTTTTTTGCTTTTTGGGACTTGTATTGTATGTTCTATGATGAACCAAGTACAATGACAAAAATAACTTTTCAGGAGGCTAAAAAGGCTGCATTGTGCATGATCCAACATGTTTTACTGCAACGCTTGAATAATTATCCAGTAGGAAGATGGTTCTTCAGCATCGTAAGAGATAGAGACTAGAGAGATTTACCCAAGAACACAGCAAGCATCAGAGCACAAACCAAAACCATAGAAACCATGCAAAGTTTCCTGTCCTTGTTTTTTTCTCTGGAACAATTCATGTTGAATCTCCCTGTGTATGCTGCAAAAAAAATCCCCTGAAAGAGACCCTGTGAGAAATTCATTATCAAAGCACACCCTAACACAACCCAAAAAAAGTGATGATAGACCCATAAATGTAATTCGAATGTAAAGATTCTGAAAAGGAACATCATGGCCAAAAAAAGCTCAAAAACAGTAGGAAATGTTATTTTCACTATAGTAAGCATTTGTTTTTGCTGTTGATCAAGAAAAAAAAGGAGCAGAAAAAATGCAGGGAAATTGTGACAAGTAGGAAGTGATAAGACTGTATGACTGTGGAGAAGTGTCTGGGAATATTACTACGACTTACACAGCTTGTGGGAGGTGCCAACAGTGGAAGCAAATCTAATTTAGAAGCGACGTGAATCTAAGGAGTGGAAGAAAAAATTTATAGCACATAGGAGTGTACTGAAGATCCAAAATTAGACAACACTTTTGAAGGAATTACAAAGCTGCCATGGAAGTTCTGGGTTTGTGACACGTCGCTCTTATCACTGGCTAGGTTAAGTGAGTTCTCTAGCTAGCCAACTCAACTGACTGACCATCTAAATGGAAGGGCAAGTTGTAAGATCTGAATTGCCCCCCCCTATAAGCATTATGGACAATAGGCAAATTGAACTGTCTCTATCTTTACCATTACCATTGTAATGAGGCTCAAGAGACTGCACAAAATGAATGCCATTTACCCATTTGATAGGATAAGGAATTAAGCACCTCTGCATATAATCTATTTACAGGCATTAATGAGAGTTAGAGTCGAAGTATGGTATGCATCATCCACACACAAATATAATATAAGACGAGGATGGGGATGAGGATGTCAGAGACCCGTTCGAATACCAAAACTTTACTTAGTGTGACAAAAAATATAATGGAAAACGAATGAACTTGATCCATATTTACAAAATTGGATATTGAGAGGTGTGGATGAGTACAAGTTCTCTATCATAAGTATGAGGTTAATTGGTCTATTGCCAAAAATCCATTGTTGCTTTTAAATGCTTGAACTGAAGTGATTAAGTAGCTTAAATAAACTTGCAAGATAATCTACTTTTGTTTGATTAACATGCCAAGGAGCTACTCAACTTTTGATATAAATCATTTTTCATTACATTCTCTTTTATTGGTAGAATGGGCTAACAGGCAGGCAATCTTTGATAAGCTTACGGTGGAAAAAAAAATGCTAACTTGATTGATTTACATATTCCATTGTGATTATCTTTAGTTTGCAACAGTACAAATCATCTTTGTAATGTTTTGTTTCCCACACATCAAGATTCTTTTGCGCGTTTGAGAATCCCTTCCACTCTTTCACTCCATTTCGAAAAATAGTTGAGACCAATTTAGTCAGGTTTTTCACAAAATAGCAATGGCGGTTCTTGAAACTATGATTATGCTGATATATTGGAAAATGGTGTGCTTTAAATTAGCAATGAAGTTGAAAGTCCTGGTAAAGGATGAGTCAAGAAGTCAAACAATCTTTAAAAACTCACAGGAGGATTAAGCTGGCTAAGTGGTTGTGTGTCACATCGAATGATGAGCCATGCGGCTTTGTGTTCACAACTTTATATGTACGTTTGATTTGATTAACACTTGAAAACATTCCTGGCCATCTATCAATAAATGCTGAGGTGGAGGTAGTTGGCATTTATAGCCTCTGATGATGATGAATTAATGCAACACAAGTCATCCTCTAAACACTTGCTTTTCCTTTCCTAAAATGTATTAGGGTGGGATGGAAAATTTCTTGAAAAATAAGAACCAACTACTGTGGTGCTGTTATGGTGAAAAAAATGAATTTTAATTGAGTAAAAGTAATGAGGCGATCATACTCATGCACCCATTTTTTTTTTTCTACTACTGTTTTTGGATTACGCGGTTGGGGAGTTGATTTTGTGAAGAATCATCATTCTTGAAATAAAAAATTGGCTACAATATTTGGCAAATTTAGATGGAGCTCCAAAAATTGGGCAGTTTTAACGATCAGGGATGTTCGAATCAGTTTACGTACAATTCGATTAATCATCTCTCCGATCTAGTTAAATGTAAATCATCCGGATTGGAGTATTCATGAGAGAAAAATCTTTCACGGTCTAACCCTAATGGGTTGTCAATAGTCGAACTCAAAAAATCTGAATTTAGAATTTGTCTTTATTACTACTAAAATTACTTGGGCTTAGTTAATTCCTAAACTGAATTAATTAAAAAAAAAAAAAAAGCCAGAAACTTTGTGTATTGAGCAGCCCCCAATTTATTTGGTCTGTTAAAGGCTAGGAGTTGAACTGAAGTGGGTGCTTATGGCCTATGGGCAGTAATGCACTGCACTGTACTGCACATACTGGATACACCTCGACCAATGTGTCCACTCCTTATGGGCTTACACTCCTCACTGGTAATGGTGGAGGTGGACCGTTTAGGACTTCAAATTTTGAAGTGCGTGTTTATTGGTTGGGTACATGGGACTGGGAGCGACCTTTCACTTGTACATTGTGTTGTGCCATGTTTTAAAATTATTTGCAAGTTGCATATCTTTAAAATTTTGTTACTCATTTTCGACTCGTTTATAATTTTGTATAATGGAGTTTTTAACGTATTAGTTATTTTTATTTGAGTGTATGTTGATTGATTTGATAAATTTGACAAATATATCTTAACTTATTAAGACTAAAATCAAACCTGATAATTGATATTGAATTAATGAATCATAATTGATGATATATAAATTGGTTTACACACCACCTGTCAAGTGATCGATAATAAATGCAGTTGTAAAATAGAGAAAGATGGTAAATTAAACGAGACAATGATTTATAGTGGTTTGGTCAACGTGATCTACGTCCACTTTAAAGGACTAGAGTCGCTTGGGTATTTTATTACTTCAAGGTGTATAGTGAGAGTAGGGAGATACAAGTTGAGAGAGATATGAGAGAGTTACATATGTGCTCAATTGAGTCTGATCTGCCTCCAAGTGTTGGTGGGACTTACAATTTATAGTCGCCTCATAACAGATTGAAACGAGTTATTAGTAAATAAGTGGCTAATCTGGTAAAGCTGGCGCCCTCTCCTCAATGGATGAGGTAGTTACGGTGCTCTCTATAAGATTAGGTCAAAGGATGAAGTGCGAGTTGACTCTTTTCAAGGCGGCGTGGATGAGACTTTTGGATGACCCTACATGCTCCCTTGCTGATGTAGTTCCTCGAACCTGATGAGCTTGACCAGACGTGGACCATTTTGGGCTGGATTTACTGGATCTCTTGGAGTTGGGCTATTAATTCAGATTGGGCTCATGAGTTGGGCCTGGACTTGGCCCATCAATAATAGCTAAAATTGTCATGTTTAGTTGTAGGCACCTGACAGTTCAAAAGATCGCTAGTTACGAAGAGAAGATTTTTCCTAGTCTATTATGAAAACGTTATAAAAGTACCCTTGTGGGTACAATTAAAAAACCTTATAGTTTGAACCCTCAATGTTGAGATCAATTGATGCATTGGTATTGTTTTAATAGTACTTGGGAGTCTCTTATTAACTATAGAGCATCTTGTCACCGGCTTACACTTTTTAAGCTCGGGATGTCCCCTAATCCATCAAACAACTTCTTTTCGGTTAAGGTGTCGAACGAGTCCTACATTAGTTGATGATGAGCGGGTCATAAGCTATATATAGGAGCAGGTCACTCCAATAACAAGGCAAGAAAGCCTTTGCTCTAGGCCTTACCCTCGTGAAAGGCCCCTAAATATTTAGGTATGTAATTTGCCCAAATAAAAAGTCTAAATCTTTAAGAGCATAAGGCCCAGAAAAAACCCTAAAAGTTCAGCCACAAATAAACTGAGTAGATTGGGCCATGTATCCAACCCATTAAATATGTAAAACCCCACAGACTTAGAAGTTAAAAAAAAATTACGACAAAAAAAAATCTACGAAAATGTCAACCTCCGGATTCTTAACCACGTACTCTCTCTCTCCCTCCCCGTAACAGAGTCATTGCATTAAACACTTTTCTTTACGGATCTAGCACTACCAAAAAAACATCCTCTTACTTTTGTAAGCACAAAACCACCAATTTTATGGGGAGGGGTGATTATTCAATTTGTATGGTTTGAATTTGTTTTTAATGTTAAATGTATTTTAAAAATAAGAAAAAAAATACTCTAATTGAGATACTAAATTATATAAAAATATATTTTTTAAATGCATTCATTATTTACCAAATATTATTGGCAGATTTTAATGCAGAAGAAAAATGTTTAAATTAAAATTAATAAAATTCTATTTAAGATCAAATATGTTACAAAAAAAATTAAATAAATTTATGATTATATTAGCAAAACCTCATGATAAAAATCTAAGTAGTACTTTTACATCACAAAAAGCGAAAAAAATACAATTTAGATGACATTTTATTAATATTAGAAAGTAAAAAAATCTCATTTATATTTGTCGCTTTAAGCCCCAAATTGTCTAGGTCGCCCCTGATAAGAGTCATGGCCTAGACTATCGGGTGGACTTAGCTCCTTGTACCGAATGAAAGAATAGTAATGGTCATCCATTGTAAGTTTCGTTCGAGAAAAAAATTATTGAGATGTCGAACGAGTCTCACATCGATTAGTAATAAAAGGTCCTGCACCATAGAAGAAAGCTAATCACTCCACCTATTAGGTGCCGTCTTGGGCCGGAAACCATGCCCAACAACAACATTTTCTTAGCACATTTCCTGGGTATAGACGTGAGAAAATTGAAGTCCATGTTGGTAGCATTAATGTGAACAAAACGTAGCCATTTGAAAGTCTTTGGTATTCATCGATGAGATAATTCCATTCCAGGATAAGAAGTTATCCGCAGTTTGGTTTATCAAAGGTGTTTGCTATTTTTGGATGTTGGACATGTTGCTCATGAACCTACATTTCAGGATCCTTCCCCAAAACAGACCATGCCCAAATTTCCTCTAATGGCTTCAAGTAAGAAAGCCAGCTTTCTCAGGTACAACAATTCTCTCCATTTCAAGAATTTCCTTTTCTTTCCTCTCTGTGTTTCCATTTTGCATTGGTCTGCTTTTCCTCTCCCTTTTTCCCTTCTGATCATCCTGTCTTTTTCTTTTCTCTTTTTTCGTATGTAAATGCGGAGACCATCTCGTCCTTTGCGAATATCTCATGCAATTATGTCCATTTCGGACAAATTTTGTACAACAAAAATCTAGATGTTTAAACATAATACATTTTAGATGTTAGGATTCATTGGTAATATGTTATTTGGTCCAGTGGAAAGCATTGATGATCTGTTAACAAGTTAACTCCTCAATGATACAACCCAAGGGGTTAGCTCAAGTCGTAGCTGGCCATTTGATAGATGCCTTAAGTTGGTATTGATCAGGGTTCGATACTCACCTCCCTTAGTGGAGAAGAGACTTTGCGCGTGCGCCCAGGTTGATTACCGGCCACGGGTCCAAATGGGCTTAGTTGGTGGGGGATTCCAGGGTTATGGAAAAGAGAAAAAACACTCCTCAATGATACAGCAGGAATAGAGAAGGGGGGCAAATTTAATTAGTTCGAAATGAATTTTCATTACACCGAGGATTATTTTAATGGTGCTCCCCACTGACCAGAAAATGATAAATTAGAGCAGTAATCTAAGAAAAACTTCCATTATGCATGGCTTCACAACTTTGAATGCACTCACCATGAATATCACTAAAACTGCTGGAATGAGAACAATAAGTAGAATGCAGATCACGTCTCAACGTTATAAGATGAGCATTTGCCTATTTCTTAATTTAATCATTCATTGCAAACGATATGGAGACCAGCTAAACTGATTGCTTATGTTCTTGTGCAAGTTTTAGACTTTGCGAGATATCCAAATGATTCCTCAGAATTTCTTTATCTATTGGTGCATATATTTTAGATGCATATATTTCTCGATAATCGTTTTGCAACCACATTTTTCTTACTTCATTTCATCTTTCTTCTGCAACACTTGAGGGTTGTTGTCTTGAATGTATGAGTACATGTTCAATTTATGTACCTAGACACCGAAGATTACTTGGCCTTTTTAAGATTCAGTTATTACAAGCAAGTAGGATTTTTCTTACTACCTCCATTAATCTACTTGAAATCCTATTTATTTCATTATCAGAGCAAGCTAGATATGATTTTTCACCCACAAATAATCCATGAATGCAGCTCATATGGATATATGGCGCAGGTCGTCTTGAAACAGATGCACCTTTACTTAATCCTTTAATGGCAGATGACAATGCTGAGGATCCGCTGCTATCAGGGTCTAGTGATCCACCCCACCAATTCAGTGAAAATAATGCCCTGAAGAGAAGGTATCGCCGTTATGCCAGTGCTACTTCATCGCAGACCAATCTTCCAGTACCACATGGAGCTGAACCACTTCCGCAGCCTATAGCTATTCTTGCAGAACAGCTTAATTTCAAGCAAGTATTCTTATTCTTGGCTGCCTACCTAGGTGTAGGCTCCCTCTGCTTCTTCCTTGTTAGGAATCAGATCAAGGGTAACAAAACAAATGGGATTCTTGACGCCATTTATTTTTGTGTTGTGACGATGACCACAGTTGGATATGGTGACCTTGTGCCTGATAGCATTATGGCCAAACTCCTTGCTTGCATGTTTGTATTCACCGGTATGACTCTTGTTGGATTTGTTCTTAGTAAAGCAGCAGACTACATTGTGGAAAAGGAGGAACTTCTTTTGGTTAAAGCCATACACCTGAGCGAGAAATTTGGTCCAGCTGAAATCCTTAAGGAGGTTGAAACCAACAGAGTTAGATACAAACTTCTTACTACCCTGATCCTTCTTTTTGTGCTTATAATTGTTGGAACCCTCTTCTTGTACCAAATTGAGGGACTGAATCTCTTTGATGCCTTCTATTGCGTTTGTTCAACTATAACTACTCTGGGATATGGAGACAAGAGCTTTTCAACTAAAGGGGGCCGTATATTCGCTGTTTTTTGGATATTGGTCAGTACCATTTGTTTGGCTCAGTTCTTTCTCTACCTTGCTGAACTATTCACTGAACGCAGGCAAACTGCATTGATCAGATGGGTTCTTACGCGGAAGATGACAATCTCAGATCTTGAGGCAGCAGATCTTGACAATGATAAGAGTGTCAGGTCAGTTGTTATATGCAGTTTTGACATCTTCAACCTAAATGACAGAGCAACCAAGTTGGACTTCCAATTTCCCTTTCCATGGTTGCTGAACTGGTGACTGCTTTTGAGTTTCCTTTGTTTAGAGCGATCTTTTGTAATCATGTGTGTTTTTTTCTCTATACAGTGCTGCTGAATTCATTGTATACAAGCTCAAAGAGATGGGAAAGATAAGAGAGGATGATATCTCAGTTGTGATGGAGGAGTTTAGAAATCTTGATGTTGATCAATCAGGAACATTAACAGCAGCTGATCTGACACTCAGCCAATTATCTCAAGTACAAAGCTGATGAACACCATATTTAAGAGGTCCCTAACACAATCATCTTTACTGATTACCTTTATAAGCAGACACCCCTTAGAACACTGTAAAATCCTTTTCCCATTTGTTATTTTTGGTTCTGAAACTGAGAAATCAGTATTTATATCATCTAGTGAGCTCCCTTTGGATGCCATGGTCATTCAATTCTTTGTTTCTTGCATACTCATTTCACCATAGAAAGGAAACGATGATTAAGCAATATCAATTTGCTATTACCTATTGTGGTATTGCAGTCTTGTTTTCATTATCATGTGTTGCTAAAATGAGTCTAAAAGAATTATTTTTCGGTAATGTGGATCAATCCTTTTAGGTAAGACAGCTTCCATGGGAAACTCCAAAAAAACAAAAAAAAAAGTAGAGGATTCATTCAATACCTTCTACCCAATGGGTAATGAAAATTTTGAAAAAAAATGGTCTAGACCAGTAGTTTTTTTCGTTTCATTTTTACCACCTATTATAGAGGTCACTAACTGCCCGGGCCAGCCTAAATAGACTAAGCCAAGGTTAGAAGGGATCAACTGTCTACACAAACAATTTTAAGCTGAGCTCAGAGGCTCCTCATGTAGCTAGCGGCAGTGACATTTTGCCCGAAGTAGATCAACATTTGCATATGTTGTAAATTCCTTGCATGGAGCAGCAACTTTTTGGTGACCTAAATGCTTACATTCAGAAACCTTTTTATCATTGAAGGATAGCAGAGATGATCCTAGTGCAACCATTAGTTTTGGTCATCTAGGATACAGGCATAGTTTATTAGGGCATATCATATACGACGACAAAGTTAGAGCCTAGCTGTTCAAATCTTGTGTCAGCAATCTAGAAGTTCCATGTTATTTTAGCAGTTCATTCCCAGTCCAAGAATATAAAGAAAGCAGGATCGGCAGATATTACATTCGACTAATTACAACGGAAACAATGTACATTGAGGATCAACACATGGAGATTGGTTACTTGGGATGGATCTGAGTCTAGTTATCACTCAGATCTTAGAAGTTCTCCTGTAGCTCTGGCCGCCCTGCAACATAATCCAACAAACCTTCACCCTCTTCTTCACCATAAAATTCTGCAGCTGATGGAAATGTCCGCCCAATGACCAGCATTGCCACCAAGAGTACAGTGGTGGAGAGAACCAGAGGCCAAAAGTAGGAGAGAATGGTAATAAATCGAGGGCTTGCAATGAAGAAAAATGTTAGGATTAGCGATGCAGCTATAGGAATGATAAGGTGATATTTGTACAGCGAAAGTTTCGCTGGGACTTGATCCATGGCCTCCTGAGACAGAATTATGAAATCTAATTATGTTTTTCCAGGGGTGTTCCACAGGAGATGGGAGACAAGGGTTATGGTTATTTCTCCTTTGCAAAGATTCTTTGTTGAGAATGTTTTCCTTCCTTTGCATGTACCATGTTTCCTAAATTATCATTGATCCATAAAGTTTGCTTTGTCAATTACTTTAATACCCTCCTCTAGGAAGTTAATGACAGATTGCCCTTGATTGGAAAGGCAACATTCTCCTTCATCCTACTTTATCTTACTACTAGAAGATAAAGCAAAATGTTCATCCCAACACACTTAGATACAAGTCACTTCATATTTGTGTGCTTTAACTGTTACATTGGAAAGGGTCTAGGTCTCATGAAGCCAATTTCTTTCACTAACTACTGATTATTGGATTGCTAGTTTGCTACTAACCTTTTAGTCTGTATGGTGAAATTTTCATTTCAAACAAAATGTTGTTGTTATTGTAGTGCACGCGTTTGATAGAGTCAAAGTGCATAAGTAATCTGTATATGCAAATTGGAGCATCCGTAAGCTCCCTTTGTAGAGAATATGGGACTCAATATGTGTCTCTTCCCAGATTGGTTTGATCTCTTGATGTAAGAACAATCCAAAATGTGTCTAAATAGGCAGTCCCAATTGCAATAGCAACGGTTCCAAGGTTTAAGGGTGATTTTGTCTTAGCAGAAAAAGTATATGTGCTTTCTTCACTCTTTTGGTTCATCGGTTGCTTTGTCTCTTTCAAAAAACACTTAAGTAATTGCAAATGAAAACACAAAATCCAGGAAAGGGATAGCTTTTTGTTTCTTCTTTGTCTTCATTGAATCAAGTAGCCAAGTAAAGAAGAAGAAGTCGTCTTGATCGAGTTTTTCTTCTACGGAATGCTTTTGATCAAGAAGATAAGTTTATCAAACCAAATACTTGGACTTTTTTAAGCTGCATTCACGCGCCGAGTTAAAAAATAATCATAGCATATCACTTTCGGTTGCTGTTGAAGTGAGCTTCTTCATCCTTAGAATCAAATATCTTGGAGATACAATTTCTTTTTTTTGGAAAAAGTGATATTTGGCAGTGGACATCGTCAATATACAAGATCATGGAAGCAGTCGTGCACTATGAAAATTGAAGTTGTATCAGTTGATGATAGGATACAACATAACAAAATGAATTTGTACTGCTTACAATTATGATCTGAAGACAATTTCACCATGTCTCTTTCACATTCATGTGAGTTCCGAAAAGTCATTGCTGGATACAAATAAATTCTTGGTCTCATAAGTATAAACAGGAAAAAGAATGATATGCACCTGATATGCATCTATCTGTACCCATCCCATTCTGTCACTAAACACAAGCCATGCCCTTCCCATCAGGAATGGTGTAAGATAAATTTTCATATTAATCCGCCCCATCGCTTGATTGGGCTTGTGGGTATCCTTCTTACGAGATGCTCATTTTGAAATTTGGAAGCCACAATTCTGTAGAAAGCTTTCTCTCTTGGTATATTTTCATAAAAATTAACCAGTTACTGTAATTACCCATAAAAAAAAATTATTTTATTTTAGTGCATTGACTACCTAGGAGTAATTATATATAAATAAGGATAAAAATAATTAAAAGAAGACTAATGTGTCACTAATAAAAGTCTTGTCTTAAAGAGATCTATTAGGACTCTTATACATGTGGTTTAAATATGATAGTACTAGTTATTGCCGGTGCCTGAAGGCACAGTGTAATAAAAAATGGTAAATAATAAACATATTTGTATTCATATCCAAAATCAAATCACAAATATAGAGAAGAGATAAAAGAATTTAAGCATCGATTTGTAGTGGGGGTGAGAGGTGGTGGGCGACAGTATTGGTGGTAGGAGACGGTGATGGTTGTGGTGGGTGGTAATGACCGTGGTGGCGGTGATGGTGGTGGCGGCGGCGACGGTGGTGGCGGGGTGATGGTGGTGGTGGTGATGGTGGTGGCGGTGGTGGCGACGATGGCGGTAGTGGTGGTGGCGGCGGTGACGATGACGACAACGGTGGTGGTTGTGGGGGTGGTGGTGGCGGCGACGGGGGTGGTGGTGGTAGAGGTAGTGGTGGGACAGTTTCAAACACTATTATTTTTTTTAAAGTACTTATAAGAAATAATTTCTAGAAGTACTTTTAAAAAATCACTCCAAACACACCCTTAGGGGCCTATTTTCCTATTAAATTTAGGGTATTAATATTAGCCGTTAGATTAATTTTAAAATAAAATTTAAAGCGATCTCAACCGCGAATAACAAAAGTCATTTTGTTTATCTTTTGAGATTTGAATTATAAGCTACTTTATTATATAGATTGTTGGATAGGTCAAATCCTTTGTACATATATAAATATATTTAGATTTGTAGGGTTTTTTGGTGAGAAACTTGTGGAGGAGCCTGTCAAGTGAACAAAGAAGAAAAAAAACAATAACGTGAGAGAGAGAGAGGGAAGAAAGAAGGAGGAAGAAGACAAGTGGGTTAGGTCCCTTAAAGGTATGAGTTTATTATTTATTTGATGAGTTTTGTATTTTATTCAATCACATGGTTAGGTTTATTGTAAACAACAAACATATTTGTATTCATATCCAAAATCAAATCACAAACATAGAAGAGAGATAAATGAATTTAAGCATTGGTTGTAGTAGTGGTGGTAAGAGGTGGTGATGGTTGTGGTGGGTGGCAATGACCGTGGTGGCGGTGGTGGTGGTGGCGATGGCGACGGTGGGGGCGGCGCGGCGACAGTAGTAGTGGTGGCGACGACGGTAGTGATGACGACGGCGACAGTGGTGGTGGTGGCGACGATGGTGGTGGTGGCGGCGACGGCGGCAGTGATGGTGGCGGTGGAGACGGTGGTGGTGGTGGGGGCGGCGGCGATGGTGGTGGTGGTGGTGCCGATGGTGGTGCTGATGATGATGGCGATGGTGGCGGCGACGATGACGATAGCGGCGGCGACGGAGGTGGTGGTGGCGGCGGTAGAGGTGGTGGTGATGGTGGTGGCACTAGTGGCGACGGTGGAGGTGGTGGCAATGGTAGGATTAGATCTCCATGATGCGTATCCCGATATTTTCATCCATGTGTTCCTATTCCTTCGGGCTTTCTGTATCTTGAGCTGGGTTGGAGTGGCAAGGTGAGGAGAGATACCACTGAGGCGGTGCTGAGGAAGGGAGCTAGGAGGACGAAGGAGAGCAAGGGTCCCCTTGGGGTGGCCTCCTCGAGCGCTGGTGTCTTGGTCTCCCTTTGGGCCTGAGTCGCTTTTTATTGATTTGGACCTTCTTGGCTTGTTGGGCCTAACCTAGTTAATTTTGGGCTCATCAACTTTTTTTACTAGATAATTTGCAAAGATGACCCTAATAGTTTTGAAACAAGATTTATCATTTCCTAACAACCCTCGAGCCTTGGAAAATATTCAAAATTATAAAATGACCTCAAAAGTTTTTGATTTTATTCCCAAAATTATGATTTATTCATAATAACTCAAAGTCAGGTTATATTATCAAAAATTGGTCTCTACAACCTTAAATACTGTTCTGGAAAATTTATGACAGCCCCGAAAACAGAAAATTCATTTTTCAAAGAAATTACACTTTGCCCCAAAAGTTTCAAAAATTATGATTTGACCCCAGAATTTTTTAGAAATTTTTTTAAATTGCCCAGACTAGTTCTATACCCTATCACCTAATATTCGAAAGGATATTTATATGTAAAAGATATTAAGAAAGAGGGCTTTGAATTGAATTTTGTGAATCAATGTGAATAGTTTACTACTTTTTTGGGGAGAATTTTCTATATTAAATGTGTGGGTGCGTGCATGTGGATTTTTCATATATATGATATATGTGTTGATATTTGAGGTTGCAATTAAATATTTTACAATTGTGAACTGTTATACATGTGAACTTTGAAAAACTTGTGAGATGATTTTATATCATTGCTTTGGTGATGAAAAAGAAATTTTGTGTGCGTTGGGACTAAAACTACAATTTTAGTGTGTGTGAGATTCATGTTTATGAGACGGGGATTGAGTTACCAGGTCTAAATGGTAACGAGATTGTATACCAGTGTGATCGGTATATGGATGTGCACATAGGAGCCAGTCATCAGGCTAGTGATGACAAGAGACGGGGATGAGTTATAAATGTATTTTCATTTATAAAGTTATTTGTGAAAATGAGTGAGTGTTTTGGGGTATAAATGTCTTTTCATTTATAAAATTATTTGTGATCATGAGATCATTTTGTTTACATGATTATGTGGGAGGGATTGAGGTATAATTTGTTGTACTTATGTATGTATCAAAATTTATTTTTGTATATAAATTGTGAGATTTATTTTCACACCTCATTAGAGGTGGTTGCTATTCACAGGTCATTGTGCTCATCCAAACATTTAACATTTTTCAGGTGAGGATAAGGGGGAGGAGTAAGTCTCCGGATAGATAAGAGATTAGAGAACTTGAAGATTTATTTTATTGTAAGTTTTCTGGAATAAATGTCTTTTATAGTTTTGAGACAAATATTCAATTGTTTTGGGAATAATGTTCCTCATGTTTGGAGTAGTGAACCTTATAGTTTAATTATTATTTTACATGAGTTTAGTAATGATGTTGGTGATGTTTAGTTTATTCTTCTGGTATTCATTAGGACGGTGAAATAGATCACTTTATTATTTATCTTCCGCTGTATTTTGCATTTATCATGTACATGGTTGATTCGTTAAGGTCTTGATGGCCGGTCCGCCGCCCACCCTATGTGATCCGGGGGTGGGGGTGTGACAGTTACCAACACATCATGACCTATTTCAACGCTTCCGAAAATACTTCACCTAATTTGCACCCAGCACTCTTTCAATATACTGGGCAAGGCTTGCTATCATAGTGGAAATTCATTGTTCCACTGGGGTCTGGGTTACATTAGGTGATATCAGTCCAACAAAAGATGAGTACCACATGACCATCATCCACATTTTTATGTGGTTTGTGGTTTGTTACTCTTATCATGAATAGTAAAACGAGGAAAAAAGGATCTATACTACAGTAGGGGAGAGAAAAGGGAGTCAGTATGTGTTTGTTAACAATACTTTTTTTCATCATAACTTGTTTGATTGAAGATGGATCGAACGGTAGACCTCCACGTGTATTGGTATTCGTGACATCATTAGTAACATTATTAGGTTGAGGTTAGGATACAACCACTACCTAATCACAATTTACCTACTCAAAACAAATAAGAAACACACAATGGGAAAACCCCTCACATCATAGCTTGACAGTTGACACCATTTAAAAGTCATTTTCAGAAAATGGTTAGTGGGCATTCCATTAAGGAGGAATAATTAACACATTATACCCCACCTCACTTGTTAATCAGTAACCCTGTTGAATATTTGTGTTGATCATAGACATTAGATTTGTCTTGTTCTCTCTCTAATTTAAGGGGGGTGTCGGGTGTTTTGTCAGGGGTGGTGGAGTTTTCTCTTCGTCGCCTAAGGAAAACATCTTGTAAATTCTTGTGAATTGCCAAATGGCAAATGTCATCAGATTCCTCTATTTGTTTCTCACATCCAATCAAACTTAGAAGCAAAGATGTGGTGTTCTCTTCTTTTTCCTAAAATTTGTTTGTGCTTTCAAGCCACTTCAGTTGGACCCTTTTCAAGTTACAGTGATTATTACCTCATTTTCTTAGTTTCAATTCAAATCGTGTTTGAAAGACTTCCCACTAAGTCACAAAGCAAGGTTTTAGGAGGGTTTAACGCTTAAGCAACTAAACTAATCCACTCCTAGAGAAGAGCTTTCCATCAGCATAGGCAAATATGACAAAGGCAATAATTCCTCTTTCCTTCTTATCTGGTATAATTGTTCCGAGAAAGGCCATCTTCTCTGGAGCTTACCATAGAAGGCTTGATGAAATTAGGAAGTTGCACATGGCTTGTCTAATTTACGGCACGCCCATCCCAAGCCACAAACATTTTGAAGAGCCAAATGGCACCTAGTCACCTACCATTGATGGCTGATTCGACAGAGAATTGAGGATCAAGTGAAGTGATCAGATGGGTAGGAATTCCATTTCATTTGTCTCCATTGTTTTGTAATAAGTCGAGCACTCTGTATGGTATATAGAAATGTGACTCACAAATTGTATAATACATAATTACGTTGCACAAATAAATAAAATATTTTTATTTATATTAAAAGATATATTTGGGGTTTTAAAGGAACAAAGTTGGTTTATGTTGTAGGATTAATGGATCATGTGATTGGGATTGAGGTAACGGTTAACTGTCAAATGGAGGGAAAGGAGGCTGGCTAGCCGGCTTGGCCGGCTTGTGATTTGTTCCTTTCGATTTTGCTTCACACTAGGGGAAGTCCATCCCTCTCTTTGCGGTCAATTCCTTACAAGTATGGACTCTTTCTTTCTCTCTCCTACACACACAAAACCCATAACCAGCTCCTTATATTCATAAACCCTGCTGTAGTTGTTATAGCTATTGGATTTGTGTTAACTGCCCTGGTAAACACAAAAAGAGTTTACAAAAATGATGGGTTTGGAGGAACTTGGTGGGGGTGAAATTTCTCTTCACCACCCAGACCCTGTTGTCTTAGAGCTCCACCGATTGCAGAACCAACTCAAAGGTCTCTCTCTCTTCTCTCTCTCTCTCTCTCTCTCTCTCTCTCTCTCTCTCTCTCTCTCTCTGGTTCGTGTGCGTGGGTGTGGGAGTTTGTTTCTTGTTGATCTGTGGTGGTGTTTAGTATTTGTGCTAAATCTTTAGATAATACTACTCGTTTTTGTGCCATGATCGCATTGCAATCCTTTGGTCTAATGTTAGGAACAGGGTGTTGCTCACTTTCTTGGCTGTCTTAAGAATGAACAGATTGAAAATATCGGCACTGTTCTTGGTGGTCGGATTGATTTTTGCAACACTGAACCAGAAAGGAAACAAACCCAGTAATGCAATGGACTTAAGCTAGGCCAACTTCTTGAGCAGCCGAGATATTCAACATGATTGAATTCCTTGTCTCACTCTGACTCACTCGGTGTCAATTTTTGGCACGACACGTTAACACGATACGAACTGAACATGAAATTAATGGGTTAGACACGAAATTAAACGGGTCAATGGGTAAAAATGGGTCAACACGTTTAAACACGAAAAAAATTATGTCGAGTTCATGTCAAAATCAGGTAAACCTGATTTTGACCTGATTAACCCGTATATTTTAAACGGGTTAACATGACTCGGATACGAACCCGACCTAACCCATTGTAGACCCGTTTAACCTGTTTATGACAGTATAATTTGCCTATTATATATGATTGATGTGGTCTTAACATTATTACTTATTAGTTATTATTTCTACTGTGACAATTGACAGTATAGTTCTTAACATTATTATGACATTATAATAGTATAGTTATTAACATTATTATGACATTATAATAGTATAGTTCTTGCTTTAATTGGTTGAAACTTGAATGCATTTTAGTTAATTTCATTGATGAGATGTAATATGTTATTGGTTAAAAATTTATTTAAAATTTTAGATACATGATTGAATGGTGTATTAATAGTAATGAACATGTAGGTGTGTTAAACAGGTCATGTTATAACCTATTTATTAAACATGTTAAAAAGGTTGGGTTCGGGTAACCCGTTTAATAGTCAGGTCAAGTTAGTGTTTACACATCTTGACACGATTATTAAACATGTCAAGTTTGTGTTTTGAGATTTTTGACACAAACTCGAAATTAATCCGACACGAAACGAAATGACCCAACCCAACAAGTTTGACATCATTGTATGAGAGGGTTGGAACAGACAATTAAACAAATGTGTCAGTTTTCAAGGTTGTTACATATTTTGTTCATCCAGGCTGTATATTAGGCCAGAAATTGACCTCATAATGTTGGTCCCACAATCCCATCCTCTGAGAGACAATAATTATATCTTATTGGCTAATTATGGGGACTTGCCATCTTAATTTCCCAATTTTGGGCAAAGTTTTTTTTTTGGGTAAGTAATTTTGGGCAAAGTTGTCCCCTACAAATCCATGTTTTTTTTTGGGAAGGCTGTTTTTTTGCTGGTAATTGAGGAGGGCCACTCTAAGTCCTTGAATTCACTATAAGTGCCTCAGTGATTATTATAGATTCTGTTTTCATTTCCTTCCAGGAGAGTAGTGTTTATGCATAATAACCTTAATGGGGATGGAAAACTCTTGCTGATCTATAGGAGTAACATTAACTAAGTATTTTTTTTCCCACAAATGGAGCTATGAGTACGCACGAGCTGATCAATTTTAATACCAAAATTAAGTAAAAGATGCTTTGCTACTTCTCAAGTGTGAATAATTGCCACAACAGAAGATAAAAGTTCAGAAGTACCCATGATTAAATACTTTGATTAAATATCCACTCACATATATTAACGAGTTTAACATTTCTCTATGTTACATTTAATCTTATATGCCAGAAAAGGATAGGGAGTTGGGTGCAGCTCAGAATGAAATCAAGGCATTGAGAGCAACTGGAGTTCTAAAGGATAAGGCAGTAGAAGAGGTATTTAACAGAATTGTGCATCGTTATTTATGGTTTAGCACAAACACAGTGTGATAAACATATGACGTGGGTGGGGATACTCTTCCACGAAGAACGAAATATGGACATATTATGTTGGGCTGAAAATTAGCTGGTTGGATAAATATTTGTTTTACTTACAACGTGCTGTCATTGCGTTTTATATATCTGCTACATGTTTTTGTTTGTTTCTAGCTTGGAAATGAAGCAGAAAGATTGGATGAGAAGCTCAGAGTAACTGAAAGTCTTCTTGAGCAAAAGGTGTTCACTGTTCCTTATGATTTTCTAGGACAATATATAGTTGGGGGTTTAGTTGTAAACCAAAGTTACTTATGTTGTCTGAATCTGATTGATGTAGAGTCTTGATGTGAAGAAATTAGCAAATGATAAGAAAGCAGCATTGGTTGCACAATTTGCCGCAGAATCAACTCTTAGAAGGGTGTATGCAAACCAAAAGGATGACAATTCTCTTCCCATTGAGTCTGTCATTGCTCCTTTTGAGGCGGAGATTAAGATATACAAAAATGAGGTAGACAGATGAGAGAGAGAAATTTCTTTCAACCATGAACTGGATATGACACATTGATTCTCGCAGTTACTCCTCTGCCTGTGTATGTGTGTGAGTGTATGTGCTTGTGGGTGTGTAATTTGTTCTCTCTTACTTTTTAGATTGCAGCACTTCAAGAGGACAAAAAGGCTTCGGAACGACTAGCTAAGTCAAAAGAAGCAGCTTTGCTTGAAGCAGAGAGGATTTTGGGTAGTGCACTGGAAAGGGCACTAATAGTAGAGGAGGTTCAAAATCAGAACTTTGAGTTGAAAAGACAGATTGAAATCTGCCTGGTACGATTTCTAGCCTAACTTTTGTATGCACATGTATATATATATTCATTTTGTTGTAGTGCACCAAATCTGAGCAAACTTTATATGCAGGAGGAGAATAGAATTTTAGATAAAACCAATCGTCAAAAGGTTGTAGAGGTTGAAAAGCTTAGCCAAACCATTAAGGAACTTGAGGAGGCCATTCTGGCTGGTGGAGTATCTGCAAATGCTGTTCGTGACTACCAGCGACAGATTTCTGAACTACATGTAAAACTCGTTTTTCTACCAAGTGACTGCTAGTTTGCCTATTAACAGAAATTGACTTTGTGTATAGGGGTTGTGATTAGTGAAATGCTGGATTCAATGGTCCATTTGACTGACTGAACTCTATTTTGGACAAATTTCAAGGACGATAAAAGGACACTGGAAAGGGAACTAGCAAGAGTAAAAGTTTCAGCGAATCGTGTTGCAACAGTGGTGGCTAATGAGTGGAAGGATGAGAATGACAAAGTTATGCCGGTCAAGCAATGGCTAGAAGATAGAAAGTTGTTGCAGGTATTCCTAAGCCAAATCTTATTTCCACCCCTTACCATCACAGGCCCCTAAATTTAATATATATATATTTGGGGCTAAAACAATTTTATAATCAAGTGCTAACTCAATAAGAAATCGATACAAAAATAACGAGATTGAGTTTAACCTTAGTAGATACTGGTGATAAAGAAATGAACTTGATAGGTCTATCAAATAAACATGTCAATATAAATCTAACTAAACACAAAACAAATCTGTCAAACACGATTTATATATAGTGCAAATTAAAATATATAAAATTATAAATGGAACGCCTTGTTTTCTTAAAAATTCTAAATAACCTTAAGATAAGTTCTTTAATTTTAAGACCATTTGAAATAATATTTTAGGGGATCCTAAAAAAGGTTTCGTATTTAAACCTTCTTTAAGGAATATTCTAGATATTTGCGCAGAAGATTTTAGAGATATTATAAGTGTATAATATTTGACAATATCATAGTCATTCATGATAAGATGAAATGCCTATAAATAGGTGGAGGTTTTCATTTGCAAGAAGCAAGAGGCAAGCAACCAAATCTTAGCTTAAATTCGAGACCTTTTTTGTTTGTAACAAATTTTTTTACTTAAATTTTTTTTTCAACACACAACAAATGCACACAAAATAGTTTAAAAACAAAATGGGTTGTAATAACTTATTGTTTAAAATTCTACTAACATTCATCATTTGAAAAATTATTTTGCTACAAATATGTGAGGACATCAAATTTCCTTGTCACTTATTGGTTATGATTGCTTACCACATCAAAGATTTCAAAAAATGTTCAAAGTTTTTACACACATATAATAATTAAGAGAAATTGCAGATGAGTGTGTTAAATAATTTTGTGTTTTATTTGCAACTGTTTCTTTACATAATTGCATTTATAGGCAGAGATGCAACGATTAAGGGACAAATTAGCAATATCCGAGAGAACTGCTAAGGCAGAAGCACAACTCAAGGTGAATATCTGGCTTCTCATCTTTTTTTTTTTATATATAAATCAGAAAAACGTAGATGCTAATCAATCTTCACTGTAGGACAAACTGAAGTTGAGGCTAAAGACATTGGAAGAAGGCTTAAAGCACATGTCTAGTTTCTCGGGCAATCCTAATTACCTGAAAATTGAAAAAGCTAATCAATTCTTTGGGATCTTATCGAGTAATGCTGGACTGAGGAAGAGATCTACATCGCAGCCAAGGGCTTCCACCATCAGTAGAAGGTCATCACCACCAAATGTAGACAATGGAACCGCCATTGATGTTGGAGAATTGAGACAAATAAATACCTTTGAAAAGAAATATGTTTCTGGGCAAAATTTTTTAAGGAAAAATTTATGGGCATCTAAAAGTAAGGTCGCTAAAAGTGATGAAAAGGAAAATACTGAGATCAAAGGAAATACTACTGTGAATGTTGATAAGTATGATGAGAATGAAAACTCAGTTTCAGGAGATGTCAAAACCAAAGGCAGCGGCAATGAAGGGTCAGAAAATATGGGAAGTGTCAACTCTGATATTCATGACATGGTTTCAGGGTTTCTGTATGACAAGCTCCAAAAAGAGGTTATCAGTTTAAGGAAGTCTTGTGAGGTGAAAAACACTACTTTGAATACTAAAGATGAAGAAATCAAGGTGAAGTCTCTCTCTCTCTCTATCTCTATCTCTTTCTTTCCATATATGTCTTTGCTAGATATTAGACAAAGATGTTTAATTCATTGACAGATACTTACGAAGAAGATCGAGACACTATCAAAATCCATTGAAGTAGAGTCTAAGAAAACTAAAAGAGAAGCAGCAACACGAGAAAAAGATTCATCATCAGCTAAGGTTGATGACGGCAAAAAGATCAGAAACACAAACTCCTCTAAGAGGTTCTTTGCCATTCTCCTTCATGTCAACCTTATGCTTTTATCTTTGTTTCCTTTATTATTCAGCATTAATATGGATTTTGATTTAATTTTACATGTTAAACTGAGGCTCCATATATTGGAATGAACATTTTAATGCCATTTCTTAACTGTTTGCTATTCTTTTAGGATCACCAGAGCATCTTGAAGGTAAATTGTCGGGTAAAGTTGAAGTCGACCTGGAAAATCAGTTGGTTCATCAACCATGTCATGTGATTTATGCACTGTAAATATACATTTGAGTGATGCTTGATAGTAGAAATAATGTTTTAGTTTCTTCAGAATCATGGAGATACTAACTTTGTCATATTCTGGATGATGTCGTCTATCATATTAATCCTCTGCTTTTGGTTTACATGGGTAATATACACTAGAAAAGTCTAATGTTGGTATTTTCTGAAAAACCGCTGGATCTGTTTGTCAAGTAACAAATTGGTGCAGTGTAATACATGGGAATTAGTGTGGTTCAAGGTGAAGGAAGACATATAACCCGCGAAATAGCTTGTAAATTGTTGTATGCAACGAGGGAAACCGGGAAGATAAACATTGTAAAAAAAAACCCATATCGATATGACTAAATAATGCCAAAAGAAAGTTAAAATGGAATTCTAAAGCTGAAGGCATTCTACTTGAACATGGTGAAAAAATGGGGAACAAAATCCTGAAATTATAGCAATGTTTATCCTGTATAAGTCCAAAATATTATCCTATCTCAGTTTCTACATGACTTCTGCTTTGTGAAATTCACCGTCCAAACAGCTTAATGGAGCATGTCTAATGTCTAAAGCAAGCCAAGCATGCCTTTGCCTTCCTAAACTTTTTAGGGAGAAATCATTTCCTGAGGAAAAATTTGACCCATGAAGTTTTCCTTAGCCAATTGAAATGATCAAGTAATTCAATGAGGTACAGGGAGACCTTTACATTAAACCATAATCGTATTATAAATATTTCTGCTTCTCCAGAAGCAGCAGGACTACATT
This sequence comes from Ilex aquifolium, assembly GCA_951799425.1. Lineage (NCBI taxonomy): Eukaryota > Viridiplantae > Streptophyta > Magnoliopsida > Aquifoliales > Aquifoliaceae > Ilex > Ilex aquifolium. The sequence continues at coordinate 430,275 of OX637393.1, read as the reverse complement.
TCACTATGTGAGAGAACATAAGCATCTCTCCATCTCTCACTTTGCATACTCTCAGCCATTTTCTATGCATATAAAGATTCTATCAAAAAACTGGGTTTGCATCCAGAGAAGAAAAATAGCAAAAAGAACTTATTGCTGTATCAATTCAACAACTACTCTTGAATGGTAGCTAGCGATGGCTGCCATTTCTGATGCCTTTCTCTTGCCCGAAAAGATTGAAATACGAATTGTCTAGGATGGAACCCCTTTGCACTTCTCACCAGCAACTCCAACTGCTTCTTAGTCACAACAATCCTTACTTTTCGGCCATTGAAACTACTATCATTAACCATTTTCTCAGATGCCGTAGGGCTACAATGCTGTCTTGAGCATGGGATGAGATAATAAACCTCTTCAGATTTTAGTTTGGTCTCGGGTGGCAATGGTAAGTAAGGCTGCGCATGGTGTACCATCGAATAGCCCTGGTAAGGACCCGCAGCGATCTTTTGAACATTGGTGGAGGCTATGAACTCTTCTTCTTCTCCATCAGAGATTAGAGCTCTATTTTTCTTCTTAGGTGGAGAAAATGGTAGAAGTATGCAGTTCCCCATGGTGAACGAATCACAGAACAGAGGACTGGTAGTTCATAGTTCTGTGCTCCTATAAATATACATAGTGGTGCTTATATTGGTTTCAGGCCTGGTACAGCTTAACGTGCAGGCCACCTTACTGGTTGTTTATTAGTTTCTCCACTCTCTACAGAAAAGAAATATAGAGTTGTGTTTTTTATATGCTTCAAAGTAACTTTAAATATTTAGGACGGCATTTCGTTACTATTTCTCTAAGATGGATCATTGTATGGTCTGCATATAACAAGTGTTTAAACTTCAGAAGCCGGGTCTTATAATATAAGGCACTCTCTGTGGTTGACTCTTACGTTTAGATATTACTACTCCACACAAAGACAAAGCGGTATGCATCATTTATTTATTTATATGCAACTCAACTACACCTGAGAGGTCGAAAGTCAACTTCTTACTAAACTAAACCAGAGTCAAACATGTTGCAAATTTAATCTGTTATCTTAAGTTTGCCAATTAATCATCTATTTGTCTATTTATTTTGGGGTGGGGGGATGTTGGATGGAGTCCATTCTGGTGGAGGAATGCTTGAAACAAGGTGGTGCATTTGGACCTGCACAAAATTAGAATCATGGATGGTGAACCAGTTATGAGTTCTCTTTTCTCTCCAATCATGACTTCTCTTGCACAAAATTAAAATTAGAAGGATGTATGAACTCCCTTATTAAGTCCTCCTCATGTCAACCAATGTTTCAATTAATGCAAGAGATGTATTTTAGGCTTAATCATGTATGCAAAAGCTATAGATCAGATGGTACCTAATTTCAAAACATTACTAATCAAATTTTGACAGACTTTAGTAACCACAAGTCAACCATGAAGATCTTTCATAATTAATAGCGGCCTTCATTTATTTTCTAAATATTATGTCCCACTAATATGTATTTTCTTTGTGCCATAATGATTAAATTCTTCTTTTCCCTAGTAGGAAGTTTATCTAAATATAATTCCAACGATGCCAATTGATTACTTGAAATGTACCTCCGGAGGAAACAATCAAAATATAATACAATGCGTCAACTCAAATCCTAGTAGGTGATGAAGCCCGTCTTCTTGAAACAGATTATGTTTTAGCAGTTTCCCCACCACTTTTGACATTTCGAGGATTGTAATCAATTCTTAAAACTACACTAGGGCTTCTTATTTAGGGCTCAGTATTTTCAAGTGACCGAGTTTGTCACTAACAACAACTAATTGTTGATCATCACAATGGCACAGATCCAAGTGACTACTCCAATAGGGGCCTCTTTCACAAGATACAATCAAGGCAATCACAGGTGCAGTTAAAAGGACAAGAATTCTTAGAAATTCATGACCTTTATAGTTCAATCAAGTAGAATCTCCAAAAAACAGAACATCCAAGCATAAATAGCCTTTTCCCGGTTAATAGAACAAAATTTTTCTCTCTCATGAGAGCAAGATTTAGTGAAAAATGACAGGATAGAAGAGTCATATTAAAAGTCTCATACAATATAAGGATCCTGTCAATATCAAGCAAGCATTATTAGCAGAAGACTAACCCATATAGACATAAATCTAAGCAGCAACTACGTCATGGGAATGTCTAGACTCTAACCATGACTTCGCTGCAACCTTTGTTGTCAAAAACCAGCCAACCTTGTCTGGAGCCTCATGGAATGGAGCATTCAGTTCCTTCAGATGCGATTCAAACACACCTGCCAAACCTTTGTCGGAATACTTATGCTTCCCATGACCAGTGTTGATCCCAAGCACTGATGGAAGCTCATCCCCACTTTCAAGAACTCTGTACAAGTCATTCATCCAGACATGTAATGCTGTGAGAGCTGCCCCAAGTGAGAGGCTCTTCAAATGTAAAGACCATTGTATTGGAGATTTCGACTGTATATCAGTGTAAATCTCAAGGGTAAGCCCCAGGTCTAACAACTCACAAGCTCTCTCCAAGAGATTCAGGTTGACACAGAGATCAATCAAGCAGTTACAGTATGCTTTTCTAACATCGGGACCAATAGCATCAAAGAGTTCACGAGCTTCCTTCTTAAAGATACCTTCTTCAATGCTTTCCTCATCCAACAGGAGGTTCACAACATAACCAAGCTTTGAATTAGCCTTGTCAATACATGTGGTCAGCTTATCAAGATCCTCCTTCGGCGTGTGAGTCATCACATTAAGAAGACAACCACAAAACCGCTCATCCGGAGTTATTCCCAGTGCTAGGAGTCGATCAAATGTCCTGACAACATCATCAGTGCGATTGGCTTTCCCGTAGCATTGGATAAGTGAGGTCAGGACAAAGATATTAGGCTCAAAACCTGCTTCCAACATCCCATTCAATGTAGCCTCTGCTTCCGAGACTTTCCCACTGCATGAATATATCGTTATCAACGAAGAAAATGTCCAGCTGTCAGGCTGGGAATTCTCAGAATTCTTCATATCCTCAAAGATCTCAACACCTTCATCTGTAAAGCCTACATCAGCACACATAGCTAATATGGTATTGTAAAGACCAACATTCAACTCCATGCCTTTTTCTTTCATCTCTCTATACACATTCAACGCATCTTCACCATAGCGAGCCCTAGCATATGCACGAAGGAGCGCAGCATAGGTTGCCCAACTTGGCTCGAACCCATTGTTCATCATCTCCCTGTAGATACTTTTTGCCTGCCAAGTCCTCTTGGCTCTCCCCATAGCATCCAGCAAAGAATTATACACAACCAAATTAGGTTTAACACCAAGAGCCTTCATTTCCTCGTACAGATTTAAGCACCCATCAAAATTTCCCGATGTCCCGTAAATTCTAATCAGTGTAGAGAATGTCGCGGCATCAATGCGCCATTTTTCAGTTCTTGCACGGTCATACAAGCTCAATGACATATCTACATTACCAGCTCTTCCATAAGCATCAATCATAACCGAATATGTAACATCATCTGGTTTACACCCGAAAGAGGGCATTTTTTCAAACCACTCAATAGCCTTTTTGGGCAAGGAACACAACCTAGCACAACTAATAATGGTCGAAAACGTAACATTATCTGGCTTAACCCCTCTCTCAAACATTTCATCAAACAGTTTCTCCGCTCTATCTAAATCTCGACATTTCCTAAACACTTTCAAAGTCACATTATAAAGAATCGTCTCTTTATTCAACTTCAATCTCTGCTGAAAGTACTTGAGCGCAATTGCAGCTGTGTCGGGGTTTGACATGTTATTAAGGACAATTACGGCGTCTTGTTCAACCATTTTGTCTCCCAAACTAGCCAATATATCAAAAACATCTTCTTCTACTGGGTTACAAGAATCCAAAGACTCGGCAATTTTCGATAAAGAAGCGTACCTGGCGTTGTAAGAATGTCGGCGAAGCTGTGAAGCTCTGGGGCTTTTGGGATTGACCCAGATGTAGCTTTTAGATGAAGAATTGGCCTTTTCATCTAGGGATTGTGAATTTGGTGGATTTGGGTGGTGGCTCTTTTCTGAAACTGGAATTTGAGAAGAAACTTGGGTGAGTTGAAGAGAGGGTTTTAATGTGATGGAATGATTAGATTGTTTGAGTCTTGGTGTAGGTTGGAACAGAGCGAATTGGAGAGCTTGTGGAGGAGAAAAAGAGCTGAAGAAGAGATGGGGGTCATGAGACAGGGAAGATGATGAAGAACAGATATTGTAAGCCATTTCTGTGTATGCGTTTGTGTGCGTGTACCTTCGAGTGGAGTGAGGCCTTATCAAGATTAAGTGTATAGCAAAGTTCAGTTTACCATAATAACCTTTTCTAAGCAGCAGCTTTGAAGCATTGATGAGGATAACTAAGTCACGATCAATTTGTTTTCATTTCTTGCAGTTTCATACTGTTTTCCCTTCTTGAAATAGCAGGTGCGAGCGATTACAACTCTAAGCATGGGGTAATTGAAAGAGGTGCCACGAGAAATTCACCATAATCAGGGGGTGCTAGTGAGTTTGCACAGGTGCAACTTTGACCGATCAGGGATCTATGGTGACGATTGAATGGTGGAATGGGATAGTATTGAATTGTATTCATGAGATCTTTTATCCTAATCTATGTTAAAAACTCCATCAAACAAGGTAAGGAACCCATTGTACTATTACACTTGATTCTGTCCCTTTATCCAATTCGAACCCACATTCCAAATAAGACTTGTGTATTAAAAGTCTGAGTTATAAAATCAATAGAATAGGGTTGACTATTTTACGACAAAAATCTAAATAGTAAATAAGTTGAGTTAATATCAAACCTAAATAACTTCATTTTGATACAACAAGCTCATTTAATTAATACTTTATAAAAAAATATTGGGTAAATTACACTGTTAGCCCTCGAACTATTCGCTCTTTGTCAATTAAGCCTCTAAACTATATTTTCTTTCAATTTAACCCTCCAACTACTGAAATTGATGCAATCAGGCCCTTCCGTCTACATTCCGTCAAAACAATAAAATAGACCCTCACAGTGTGCTGTTCACGTGACTAGAAAAGAGGGAAAAGGAAGGAAACAACAAAATTCTTGGCGCTAATTTTCCTTCCTAGTTGTAGACGTCCATATATGCTCTGCAGTAGAAGGAATACATGCTTTGTTTTTTCAGAGCTACTGCAACTGTGAGAAAGAAGGCTACTGTAGAGCAACTGTGAGAATGGATGTATTATGTGCATGCGGGAAGAAGGTGGTGAAGGTGACATATTGGACGAATCACAATCCTGGAAGAAGGTTTCTCACTTGTCAAAATATGAATTTTTCTCATGTTACAACCCCCCCCCCCCCCCCAAAAAAAATGTATTCGTGCGAACACCAACTAATTTCTGGTCTTTGTAGGAAATTAGATCTGCTGGAACTTCAAGAAGTTAGAAGTACATGAAGAGAGAGGTGGTTGTGGTTGGTCATGGGTGTTTGATTGGTTATCATATGGCTACTTTGGAATTCAAACATGAAGTGTGTTGCAAAACAAATTTAGAGCTTCAGATTTGAGAAAGTGATGAAGACGGTGACTCTCCAAGCCTTAGACCATTGTTTTGTGCTAAATACCCCTTACCCTTCGGTCAGGTGAACAACACACTGTGAGGTATGTTTGTTGTTTTGATGGAAGCGTCTGATTGCATCGATTTCAATAGTTGGAGGTGTAAATTGAAAAATGTAGTTCAGGAACTTAATTGACATAGAGTGAATAGGTCGAGGGCCAAAAATGTAATTTACCCAAAAATATTTGATTATTTCATGTCTTCATCATGTATTGTATGAGTTCTTGTAGCATTAACGGAATTTTTTGCTCAAGTTTGACACCACAAAGATCAAGTGAATATTTGATTATATAGTGCCTATAGGTTGTTAAAAAATCGTACTCGTAAATTTTAATTATAAGGTTATCTGTGTTAACCCAAACATAACATGATTAATAAACAAGTTGGGTTAGCGTTAACGGTTAAGACATTTGACACGTTAATCAAATGGATCAAGTTTTGGTTTATCATTCATCCATACAAATTTAAAATGACACGGAGGGAGAAGCCTCCAGAAAGGAAAACAGAAAATCAGACAGTCACAGATACTCCAGATTAAAAATCACTACAAGAAACTTTTATTGATAAACAAATCATAACATCTTATGCAACCCTACTTTAACCAAATTAAGATTATCAATCTTGCTTTATTTTTTCCCAAACTGACTGGAAATTTCAACAAAAAGATACAAGAGCTTGATCATGGTCCTACATGATTGTGCATGCTGAGGGATTTTCTTCACAAAAATAATCGTTTCTCACATAACAAACCCTTCCATAGCCATAATGCCCATAACCATAATTGTCATAACATGGTGGTGGTGGTGTGGGCCTTCCGTAGCCGTGATAACATGGGCCCCCAATACGACCTTCATAACAAGACCCACAACATACTCCACCTGGATAAATAGATGGGTAGCCACACACAGGCTCAGTTATGGGAACTTCTTTGGGCTTGTTTACTTGTTTTGCAGGAGGTTTCTCACCTTTTCCATCAGATTTGGGCTTTGGTGGCGGTTTGATATCAATACTCTGGATGGTCTTCCCACCCTTGCAACACAATTTGTCACGAATCTTCTCCGGATTGCAGCAAACTACGGTGATTGTCACCGTGTTTTGCTTCTCATCATATACCTGGTCTCTGATTTCTTGTCCCAAAAAATTAACATCACCAAAATAACTCAGTTCTATTCCAACACTTAAAAAAAGCATTATTCATTAAATGATAAAACAAACGTATAGTTACAGTGGTAGAGTCAAAAATATTGAAACAGGTGGGCTAAATCAAAGGTATAAATTTTTTTTAAGGCTAATCTCACTTTGCCAATGCTTCTGACATGAACATGAAATATGTCCATCACTACAAATCTTCGTCTACGATTAATTTGATACTGATTTGCGTATTAAAATAGGATTTAATTAATTAGATAGAGACTAGCCTATCATGTGCAACTCATATGAGGTGTCGAAAGTCTGTAAATTTACACATAAACTCATGTCTGAAGCATTTGTAATTTACGTGTTTTAATTTATAACAAAAACTAAACGGCGGTGTAGACGAAGTTCACATTGCTATCAATTCATAACATTGAAGGTGCAAATTGAGATTTTTAATATTTGAAGGTACAAATTAATAATCGAAGTATCTTTTGAGGTCCAAAGTGAGATTATCCCATATTTTTATGTTGTAGCTAACTTAATAACTTTTTACAAAAGGTGGGGCTATTTTCATCCCTTAAATCTCATTTTTCGTGCCTATTTAATCATCTTACTTCAAATTATTAAGTTCACCCCATTAATTATTAAATTCATTATATTGATATCCATTCAATTAAACTATTAAATATATGTCAAAGATTCTAAAACAAAAATAGTAATTGAAGTGAAATTTCAATGTTCTGAGGTGATCTATATTATTTCGAGGTGTTTTGAGATATTTTCACCAATGTCTTTAGAATATTTTGAGGTGTTTTAAGATATTTTAATATATTTTTACCAATGTCTTTGATATATTTTTAGATGTTTTAAGATATTTTGGTATATTTTGACTAATATTTTAAAAATAATTATTAATTTTTATTCTACATTTGAAATATTTTTGTACCGAAATAACACAACGAAATAAAATTTTGATCATTGACTATATAGTAAGTTAAAATAAAATTAAATGAATTTAATTTTTAATTAGTGAATATAGACGGGGTGAGTTTAGTAATTAATGCGGTAGGTATAAATTGGGTGAATTTAGTATTTTGAAGTAAGATGATTAAATGAGGGTGAAAAATGAGATTTAAGGTTTGGGAATAATCCCACCCTTTTACAAATCGGAAGAAAAAGATGGGTGAAAAATAAAATTTCCGAAAAAAGGGCCATAGTATGGCTCTGCCACTAGACATCATGTACGTGTATGTATAGGTGTAAATGTAATTTATTTGCATGTAAAAAAAAAAAAAAGATGAAAGGTAGAAGAGACTGACCAGGAAATTTGCAAAGTACTTTCTTGATCTTCTTGTAGCAGTGAGAGCACTGGAGATCAACCTTCAGCACCATTGTTGTCACCTGTTACATCAAAATGTAGAAGGTGTAGTAGAAGAAAAGCAATCCAAGAAAACTGTTTGCAGAAAGAGAATTCTGTGTTTTGCTGACAAAAAAATAATAATTCTTAAGCTCTAGCTAGCATGAAAATTTGAAGAAATTCATAATGAACAAGATTACAAACCCAAGCCGGATAAAAACAAAAAACATAAAGAAGGGAGGAAAATTCATCTCTAGGATTGTAGAAATAGAGGCAACATCAAAATCTACATATACCTTCTGATCAGCCATGGTTGTCCCTTGGGAGTGATCAGATCTAGCTAATTCACAAACAATGAGTTCTGATAAATATTTTGGAGAGAGAGAGAGAGATCAAAAGGTCATGGTAAGGACGTCAATGGAATTGCCCAATGAAGAAGAAAGAGTGTAGTTTCGTAGAATGATACCAATAGCGTGAGAACACCCTTATAGGCCGTTGAATATCATGCGATCATCAAGATTGTCGTTGTCAGGGGTGGCTCAACAACATTTGAGATCTAAAGTAATGACGGTCAATGATACTTTTATATTTTTTTAATAATAATTTAATTTTTTAATTTTTTAATTTAAAATTTATTATTTTTATTTTTTGATGAGATTCGAAATTGCTAATTTTTTTTATTTAAATTTTTATAATATATTTTTTAATTAATAATATGACTTTTGATCATAAATATTTGTAGGAATAAAATTATTTTTTTATTTGTTTTTATTTGTATTATAAATAAATTCATTGTTATCTTTCTTTTGGATTGTTTTACTATTTTTTAATTTTATTTATTTATCCATGCAACTTTCACCTAAATTTTTGTTATATTTTATTTGTTACAAATAAGAACTTTATTAAAACATTTTTTTTAATGAGACTGAATGGTTTAATTCATGTTTTGCGTTCAAATGATAAAAAAAAAAACAAGTTTAAGAGAAGTAAAGAATGTGTTTGATTTTATTTTATTTTTTATCAAAGAGAGATACTTATTATACTTTTTTCGATTGGAGAAAGAGATATATTTTATCAGCATTTTTTTTATTAATCTTTTTTGTTCTTTAATAAATGTGATTGTGTGAGGAGATCTTTTGGGCCAAAATTTTTAATTTTTTTGTTGGTTTACTCTTTCAAAAATTAATTTTTTAGGCAATATTATAATAAATTTTATTTTTTAACTTATAGTATATTATTGATCTTTAAATTTGAGACCTTTTTCGTATGTGGGGCCTAAAGCCCCCGCTTTTATTTTTATACCATAGGGCCGGCCCTGGTCGTTGCTATAGAGTAGAGGGGGTGTTGACCTGTGACGACTCATATATACGAATATTAATCATTAATATGTTAATTAGGTCATCAATTATAATTATATATATATATATATATAAAATAAATTTTTATGAACAAATAAACCTCAAATATAGACTCTTCGCGTGAAAACGGGTCAAATGCCTATATATATATATATATATATATATGTATAAAAGCATAAGCTGTCCACTTATTTGTTTTAAATTTGCAATGTCCTTTTATATATATATAAGGACAAAAGGACAAGGGTCCTCCTTGCAAATTTATATGGCAAATAAGTGGACAACTGTCCACGTGAGGTAAGAAAATGGCATCAGCCATTATGTAAGGAGGGCAAGACTTTGACTCTAAATAGTCAAGCACATGCAACTCGAGCAACACAGTCTAGAAGGAAAGAAAAAGAGGTTTTTTGGTTTTGGGTACAATTTTTTAGACTTATTTGAAAAAAAGTATATGGATAAATTATTTACTCTACAAATTTAATTTTAATAAAATATATTGTGTTTAGGTACAAAATTCAAATGAAATCAAAATTGTTTTACCTAAATACCCTCCCTTAAATTATGCATTCTTGATTGACATTTATATATCTAATCAAATATGTAAAGATTCTATTAGACTCTCTCACTATCTCTCTTATTTTCTCTCCATCTCTCTTTTCCCCATTACTTTCTCCATCTCTCCCCCTATTTTCTTTTTATATCTATCATTGATAATTTATTTTCTTTTCAAATATGTAAAGATTTGATTTATTTTTTCATCTCTCTCCCCTATTTTCTCTAACCATTTCTCTATCTCCCTATTTTTTTATCTCTCTATTTATATCAACATTACAACAACACAATTACACTAATCAGTTACAATTGTTTTATAATACACAAAACTGTTACTCATGCATTCTAATAAATCAAACAGTTACACCAAACAATTACACAAATTTATAACACCAACCAAATTTGTCATTCAGTTGTTTACATAAATTAAATAGTTGCACTATTTAGTATCACGACATCGTTACACTAATCATATATATAAAATTTAGTATAATGGTATCATTTTTTGTGTAATGATAAATCTAATTTAGTGTATATAATTGGTGTAACCATGTCGTGATACTAAATAGTGTAACTCTTTGATTTATGTAAATAACAAAATGACAAATTGGGTTGATGTTGTAATTTCGTATAATTGTTTAGTGCAACTATTTGGTTTATTAGAACACATGAATACTTTTTTAGTGTATTATAGGGTAATTGTAACTAATTGATGTAAATGATTTTGTGTAATTGTATTGTGTAACGTTGATATAAGAAGAGAGCAAAAGAGAGAGAATAAGGAAATAGGGAAGAGGGAGTGAGAGAGAGAGAAACAAAATAGGGGGAGAGAGTGATGAAAAAATTAAATCAAATCTTTACGTATTTAAAAAAAATTATCGATATGAGAGAAAGAGAGAGATAGAGAAATAGATAGGGAGAAAATAGAGAAGAGAGAGTAAAAGAGTAATGGAGAGAGAGAAGAGAAGAGAGTAATGGAGTAATAAATATCCTTTTAGTCTTTTTTTCAAAAAAAATGCATTTAGACCCAAATAAGTTTCCTTAATGTAGTTCAGTTCAAATAAGTCTAAATTTTTGTATCGACTTCCAAATTACCCAAGAGAGAGAGAGAGAGAGAAGGGGGGGGGGGAAGGAAGAGAGAGGAAATAAAGAAAAGGGGTCAAAATTTTGTTGACCTAAAAGTTCGTTGTTACAATCAAAATTTTGGATAAGATTTTTTTAGTTATTATTTAATAATTTTATAGGTTCGAGTCACTTAAAGTTGATCCTCATTAAATATTTTTGGATCAAATTTAAGTATCATTATTTTTTTGTTCGTTATTCCAAAAATTATTTTAGCTTAACTAAACTCTTATTACCTATTGTTATTCTAAAATATTATTTTGATTGTTTTGTCACAGTACACAGTATCGAGTAGAGGTCAAGTCAAATGTAAGGTTTCTTTTATATTTTACTGTCATTGATGCATCTCATGCATATTTTGGGACTTCATATCAAATCTATTTTTTTTATATAATGTATAATTATATCGCTTTAATCATGGGGTCGAACTGGGGTTTTATAAATAACTTGCGATCATGCACATGTTATAATTTTTTTTTCGAGACCCTAATTATCTTGTACAACCAAGTTGCATATAAAATATTTTTTTTATTTAGTGTTTGATTTTTTACTTGTTGTTGGGTCTGAATATGATATGACTCTATTTGATGATTTTGATGAAATTACTATGAATGCACATAATCGAGGCCCGATGGTTAGTAGATGCATGGTCCTTGCGATGATTCCTACTAGTCCTTGGGTTCACTGGTTAGTAATATTGGTTGTCGTGGTTAGGGATGGCAGTGGACCGGGGAAAAATGGATATTCGTCCAAACCCGTCCCGTTTGGACCGGGGATGGACTATACGTATTGGACGGTGGACGTATACGAGAATACCCGTATAAACCCGTGCGGGGATGAAGGCGGGGATGGACTTACCCTTACCCCCGCCCCGCCCCGCCCCGCCCTGTCCCTGTCCCCATCCCCGTTCCCGTCCCCGCTATACTCGTTAAATATATATATATATACTCCCAAGGCTTAAAGCCCTACAGCTCCTCACAGCCGACTGCTTTCGCTGATAGTTGGTGTTTTGTTTTTTTTTTAGTTGTAAATTCCTTGTCTAAATCTGTAGCCTGCACTTCTGTAATGGTGTTTTGATAGATATTGCTAACTTCGGCTAAACATTGCTATGAGTAATTATACTTCACAACAAGCAGATTTTTGAAAAACGTCATAGCCTCCTCTTTAACCTCATCCACTTAGTTCCATCACTTTTTTGAAATTAAACTTTGGAATTTTATTTTTTAGACTATGATAATCTTACCTTGAAAAATCAATCCAGTGTATTAGTAGAGAGTATTGCGATCTTCTCTGTCCTCTTCAAAGACCTCTTCAAAGTATGCTTGGGCTTGGACGGGTACGGGGGAAGCGGGGACGGAGGCGGGGATTAAAAATTTACCCGCAGACGGGGATGGGGATGAAAATTATACCCGTTAACGGGGGTGGACCGGAGATGGACGAAGTTTTTTTAAGCGGGTACGGGGATTGAGACTACACGCCCCGCCCCCGCTTCGGTCCACTGACATCCCTAGTCGTGGTAGCCTATGTGGCACCACATAATTCTCGGTATTGGTGTTCCCAGAAAAGCAGGAAGGGCATTGGGTTCCCTAGGGTGCAAGACCCCAAAGTTTTTTTCCAGAGACGGTTCATGCGTGGACCAAAAAATTGATAGATTGATATGATCGATATGTGTTGAAATTTATTTATTTATTTGATTCATTACTTTGTTTTATTCCTGCATTTACTCGTTGTTTAATTATATTATATATTGTTTTAAAACCTTGATAGTCACTGATAAATATTATTGTACTGGGCTGTAAAATCCGAAAAAAAAATTTAATTATTATTAAAATCCTAATTAAAGGGGTAAAAGAGCAATTAATTGTTAAAACACGAGTCAAAAATGTGAATTTTTATAAAATTCAGATGACGAAACGGACCTCACCGTTGGATTCGACTCGCGAAATCTAACAACCGAGTAAATTTTTGTAAAATTCTGAGACAGCTAGTGTATTACAAAGCGATCAGGTGTCGCGCAACTAAAATAATTGCGATCAGATTTTATTCGTAGGACTCGAAAAATAATTTAAAGATAGTTTAATAAAAATATACTAAATTTAGCACGAGACGAAATTTAATTGATTCGGAATAAAAATTGGACCCGTTTAAAAGAAGACGCGTGGCAAGATGTGGGCCACACATTTAGATAATATATAAAGTGGAAGACTTTTCATTTTTTGTCTTCCACTTTGTCTTCTCCAGTAAGTTGCCGAGTGAGTGAGAGAGAGACTCTGTCCACATTTAGACACTGGTTGCGTTTTAGGTAGAGCTCCCTGTACAAAAGAGACCCTGTCCAAATTTTGTTAAGTTATGAATCCCGGTAAATGGAGCATAACGGCGTGGTATCGAATTACACGGTATCCACTGGTATTTCGCAGGTTGATGGGTGATCAATCGGGTAATTACGGACACCCGGATTTTGGGGCGTCACAGGGCTGGTGAGCTCATCCCTATCTAACATTTTTCAGAAATATGAAGTTAGGCAAGAGGATAAGTTGAAAGGACGGTGGATAGAGACTACTATTATTATTTCTCTTTATGTTGTATCAAGAATATTTTAACTGATCAAGTGAGGATTATGTAATCGTACGCTGAATATAATAATACAAGGGAGGTTATTGTAAGTTATATGTGGTTTTATTCCTTAATCACGTTCAGGTATTTTTTTTAAAGAAAAAAAAATCGGGGCGTGACAGAGTGGTATCAGAGCCTTGGAATTAGGTCTTACATGAAAATTATAATATATATATATATATATATAGAGAGAGAGAGAGAAAAAAAAAGATAGATAGAGATAGAGATTAAATAGTGGTGTTAATTTACTAACACTGAACATGTTTTATGGACATATTTTTTTTTTTTAATGTCAACAGAGCTAACCTTTTATGACTATAGGTATGACGTCATGGGATGACCTTTACATGGCCTCTGAGGCAGTCAACGAGTACCGAAATCTTAGAGTCAATGTAGAAGCTTATAATCTGATAGTCTGCGAGATTCAAGATGTTTCCCAAAATTGGTCGTTCATGCCGATTTTCGAGCAGAAAAAATTAGTACATCACAGGTTGACCTCGCAACTAAGGGTGGTCCACCAAGCGCTAAGTATCGAAAGAAACCACAACTTGTACCAGGAAATTTTGAATGGATTGCCAGTGCATGATATTCAGTGGCCACCTGCGGAGGCTAATGTGGGACAGCCAGTAGAATCCCCTAACCTGAACGATAATGAAGAAGATGATCCACAACCTAACGACCCCAATGTAGCCCCTGCAGCCGCACCACTCGAAGCAAACCATCATGCAGCTTCTGCGGGTTTTGCGAATGTGTCTCCAGGGGGAGTGACATGAAACTTCTTGGTCCCTAACTGTATCGTTGGCCTTACTATTCTAAGAAATTTTGTCTGCAAATAGTAGTAACTCTTGGAATATTAGAGATAAATATATAACTACATGACTTAGAAGTGACTATCCTAGACTTTTGTTTTCCATGTGAGTGGCATCTAGGATAGGAAACAAAATGTATTTTAGTTGTTAATTATGTGGAATTAGAGTTGTTTCTCTTAATTTTTCGATGTGGTCATAGTTTTTAATGTAATCATAATATCATGGACTATGTGTTATAGGATGGAGGGAAACACATCTCAAGACCAACCAGAGACGTCCATCAATGACCAATTCCCTCCAGCACTACAGGACACTATAAGTGGCATTTACCAGTGCTTGAGAGAACTGACCACTTTGTTACGACAACAGGCAGAAAATAATAACCACACTACGGTAACACAACCGACAGTTCAGGAACAAGCAAATGTGGCCAAAACACGAAAAATGATGATACTCAAAGAATTTTTACGACAACGTTCCCCTGCCTACCAGGGAAGTGCAGAGCCACTTGATGCAGAGAGACGGTTTCGACAAGTGAAAAAGGTGATGGATGACATGGATATCACCACAGAGTTACGAGTTACCTTTGCCTCTTATCTTTTTTAGACTGGAGGGATATAGTCAAAAGAATGAGGAATGTAGACCAAATGACGTGAACCACATTTGAGAGAGTGTTCAATGATAAATATTTTTCAGAGTCCGTAAGAGATAAAATGTTCTCTGACTGCCTAGAGTTGTAACAACGCAACCTGACAGTCATGCAGGATGAGTCCAAATTTGTTGAACTCTCTCACTTTGCTACAGAATTAGTTTACACTGATGCCAAGAAGGCCAAGCGATTTGAACAAGGTCTTAAGCCTTCTATCCGAGGGCGCCTCGTAGCTCATCGATTAAGGAACTATATGAAACTGGTGGAAAGAGCTATGCTAGTAGAAAGAGACCTAGAGGACACCCAAAATATCAGAAGTCGTCAGCAAGGTAGAGGAAGTCAGACGAGAAATGGTGGCAACAATAACCACCAAAGAATGATCCCATATCAACGGCCAGGGCAAGGTACCAATGAAAAGAGGAGTGCGAATCAGAGACAAAATTCTGGAAATTGGAACAGAACATCCAATGATACAAAACGATGTTTTGGGCGAGGGCAAACAAGACATTATAAAAATCAGTGTCCCTTCACGTCCTCTCAAGGGTTGGCCAATCAAGGTTCTTATCAGCCATTCAATCAATCTCGTCCACAACAACGCTCTTACCCTACTCAGACGGCATGACCGACAACCCAAGTTGGACCTTCACAATCGTTTCCAAATTAGGCATAACAGAAAAAGTCAGGAAATAGAACAATAGTTACTGAAGGCTAACCTCGGATCTATGCAATGGCTACACCGGATAACGACACCTCTAATGAAGTAATTGAAGGTATCGTTCTTATTTATAATTCTTGGGCACACATTTTGTTTGATCCGAGGGCAACCCATTCTTTCATTAGCACTTCATATGTTGTTGCATCAAGGTTAGAATTCGAACCTTTGGGTCGCACATTATTTATAAACCTACCTACGGGGGATTTCTTGGAAACGGCTAGGGTATGCAGAAATTGTGTAATTCGAATCGAGGAGAGCGAGTTGATTGTGGACTTAGTTACCTTAGAAATAATTGGATACGACATAATTTTCGAAATGTACCTATTGTCTTCCTTTCACGCCATCATGGATTGTTATAGTAAGAAAATCAAATTCTATACCTCGGGAGATGTAGAGTTTGAATTCATAGGCGAGCGTCACTATTCGCATCCGTTCTCCACAAGGAACAAAAGTAGTTTGTAATTCCTTGCCAACTTAATTGGGGACGAACTAGGTAAGATCACAGCTGATGCCATGTTAGTAGTGTGTGACTTTCCTAACGTATTTCCTAAAGAATTACCTGGACTACCCCCACAAAGAGAGATAGAATTTATTATTGAGGTATACCTTGGTACAAAGCCAATATCTATTGCCCCTTACCGTATGACACCATTAGAGTTGAAGGAATTAAGAAAACAGTTGGATGAACTTCTTTCTGTTGGATTCATTTGACCAAGCACGTCGCCTTGGGGTGCTCATGTACTCTTTGTGAAAAGAAAGATAATACGCTAAGACTCTATATTGACTATCGGAAGTTGAATCGGGTAACAATAAAGAACAAATATCCTCTACCACGTATTGATGACCTATTTGATCAACTCAAGGGCTCTCATTACTATTCTAAAATTGATCTTTGAACTGGATACCATCAATTGAGAATTAGAAATGAGGATATCCCCAAAATAGATTTCCGTACTCGATATGGACATTTTGAATTCTTGGGGATGCCCTTTGGACTTACAAATGCACCTGCAGCTTTCATGGACATGATACACTGGGTATTCATGCCCTATCTTGATCAGTTTGTAATCCCAGGAAACTACGTACTTCGGTCACATTCCTCGGTGGTTCCCATTTCATTACAACTTCAATCTTTGCGGGATCAACAGCTACACCCTGTTCTGACACAATATGGCCAAGGAATTTCACTTCCTTCATTCAGAACTCGCATTTACTCATCTTAGCATAGAACTTATACTCTCTCAATGTCTATAGCACAATCGAGAGATGGCGTTCATGTTCCCTTTGTGTCTGTGAATAAATCAATATGTCATCAATAAACACGATAGCAAACTGATCTAGATACGATCGGAATACCCTGTGCATCAAATCCATAAAGGCTGCAGGAGCATTAGTCAGTCCGAACGGCATTACCTTATATTCGAAATGACCATACCGGGTACGGAAAGCTGTCTTAGGAATATCATTCTCCTTGATTCGCAGTTGATGGTACCTTGTGTGAAGATCAATCTTGGAGTAATACTTAGAACCCCTCAGCCGATCGAATAAATCATCAATTTGTGGCAACAAATATTTATTCTTCACTGTCACCCAATTTAACCTTCGGTAATCTGAGCATAACCGAAGTGTTTTGTCATGCTTCTTCACAAAGAGGACCGGGGCTCCCCAAGGTGAAGTGCTTAAGCGAATAAACTCAATAGCCAATAGTTGGTCCAACTGCTTCCTTAACTTCTTCAACTCCAAAGGTGCCATCTGATAGGGAGTAATGGATATGGGTTCGGTTCCCGGATAGAGATCAATCGTAAACTCAATCTCTCTCTGTGTGGGTAACCCGGGTAGTTCATCTGGGAAGACATCTGAAAAATTCGACACTATCAATACCACATCCGATTAGGATCTATCCTGATCATCTCCCATCAAGCTAGCTACGAAACTCAAATGGCTCCCTGCCTTAGCTTTCAAGAATCTACTACCCGTAGTAGGAAATTGATGGTAAGAATTTCGATCATTCATGAAACTGAAAACTACCCCTCCTGGTAATTGAAATGAAATCCGTTTATGAAATAATCCATTACCGCACGGAAAATGGACAACAAGTTCATCCCAAATATTATGTCATACCCCTTTATGTCTAATGCAACCAAATCTATAATTAATTCTTGCTCCCCAATTCAAAGCACACAACCTATACACACCCTTCTAGTATTCAACCGTTCTCCCGTAGGCATGTCAATACTCAAGGCATGTTCTAGCTTCTCAAAGTCCAATCTCAAATTAAGAGCATATGTAGTGCGTATGAATGAATGAGTAGCATCGGGGTCAAATAAAATTCGGGCTCGAGAATTGTAGAGAAGAACAATACCTTCCACAACGACATTGGAAACATCTTCCTCTAGTTGGGTCAAAACAAAAACTCTTCCTTGATTAGTACCGTCGGGGGCTATAACTCCTAACGGTCTCTGATGTAGTGGCTTCGGTAGTGGTGGCTTATGTGCATTAACCTGTCCGGCTGTCGGGGTATTATTTTGGGGTGGGAAAATCGGACAATGATTCCGAATATGACCCAAACCTCCACATGCAAAACAGGCTCGTAGGTCTACTCCTACCCTCTCTGGTACGCCTCCAACTCCTTGAGTTGTCTGAAGTCTCTGTCCAACCGCCTGGTCTGGGCGACGGTATGGTGTCGTTCTCTGCACTCCACTGCTGCTAGCACCGGTCCTGATCGGACCTCCCCTCGTGAAGTTATGTTGCCTCTGGTTGTCCTATGTGTCTCTCTCCACCACTGCAACTCTATCAACGAGATCCCCATAGTCCCGGATCTTGTGAGCCACAAGCTTCTCTCGGATGACAGGTCTCAAGCCCTGCTCAAAGCGTTTGGCCCTCTTGGCCTCAGTAGATATGAACTCCGTGGCATAGCGGGATAACTCGTCAAACTTCCTCTTATACTCGGCTACCGTCATACAACCCTGTCATAGAGCGAGGAAATCTGCACTCATCTTATCCCTGACTGATTCAGGAAAATATTTGTCTTGGAAGATCTGATCAAACTCCTCCCAAGTAATCGCGTCAGTGTTCCTCCTTCTCTTCACCGAGTCCCACTAATGGTCTGCCTCCCCCTCTAACAGATATGTAGCTAAGCCGACCCGAAGATCCTCAGCAACTCCCATGCCATCACATATTTTCTTCACCCTGCGAATCCACTTATCCGCATCCAAAGGGTGAAGGCTTCCTTGGAAAGTAGGTGGGCGTTGCCTCAGAAATTCTCGAAGAACTACCATCCTTCGATTTTCGTCCTCGTTGCTTGATTCATGGGCTAAGGGATGAACCCCACCGTTGTGGTTGTTGTTTCCATTCTGGTGTTGTACCAGAGTGGTTAGCTCCCTTAAGCATTGATAAATGTCATTCATGGCATCGGGAGGTGGTGGATTTGCTTGGCCACCACGACCCCATCCACGTCCACGTCCCCGTCCACGTTCACTCTCCATTCTGCACATCAATTCACAACTTAGTTTTCTCGATGTACAAGACACCCTAACTATCACTTTAATCTAAAGCATAAGACTTGTGAAAAATTTAAATCAACAATTTTATTCAACCTAATCCTACCTCTCTAGAGGTAATTCATAACCTACAGTTCCCATGTAAGACCTAATTCCTAGGCTCTGATACCAAAAACTTGTAATGCCCCAAAATCCCCCTTGGACGACATTACTATTTAAAACCATTCACATCATGAGAGCAACTAATAAGATCCATAAGTAAAGAAAGTTTCATTCATCATCCATAATATCTACAACATTATCCAAAAGAATATGTCAAACCATGACCATTACATCCAAAATAATATGTTAAACTATGACAATTACGCCCAAAAGAATGTGTCAAACTATTATCTCGCAGCGGAATAAGAAAAATATTAACATAAACATTATCTCAAAATGAATCTCCTAGTCTAGAACATAGAGAGATCAACTCTAGACACCCCCCTCGGGATCCACGCTTCCATCCAATTGAGCTTCCCTTGCTACCTGCCCATCAACTCCGAGTTCTTCCTCTAAACTAAAATCTGAAAATAAATATTGTTTGTAGGGGGTGAGCACTAAGCTCTGTAGGAAAATCCTCCCAAACTTGAACAAGATTTAGAAAACATATAAAACAAGTCGGTCTCATTTTACAAATATCATATATAACTTTTGAAAGAAAACAAGGACAATTTATCCGATCTCAAGTGTAAGCAATAACAATAATTTAAATGAAGAAATAAAATCAATTCCCAATAATAAACCAATTCCAACCATAAACCATTTGCAACAATTGTATCTTTCCAACAATAAACAATAACCCACAATTTGTACAATTTCCCACAATGTATCTCAAACCACAAATTGTATCTCAGGCATTATGTATGACATCGCATGAATAAACACATTGAGAATATCCTGGCCCACACACACACATACAATCCTCCCAAACATATACAACTTTAAGAAGGACGTATATCGACGCATCAGCAGGGACGATCCAACCCAGGAATAGTATATTAACCCTCAGCTTCGGTACCACGTGAGCGAATAGTAGTTTGGTCCTCGTAAGGCACCAACCCCACTACGAGTGATAGAGAACCTTCAAACCCACACGGAGTAAGAAACGCATCTAACCCACTCTATGATACTCGGTCAACGGCCACCCATGGTCATCCAAACATCCACAAGAGATACAATACAAACTTATTTCCTCAAATCACAAGTAAATCCAAAAATCCTCAAATTTCACATGTATTATTTCAATAGAACAATTTAAGAAAATATGCAAGAGATCATTAAAAACAACATTTTATTGTTCAATACAAAGCACTAGAGTTTTGAAATCAAGAACCAATGAATATTAAGAGAAAAACCCATTTTTCTTGAAAACTAGGGTTTTCAAGAAAAGAGAAAGAGATTTCATAACTATTCCACCATAGCTTCCTTCAAAATATGGTAATATTTGCAAGAGCATCAAGAAATAATGATTTCATATCATATATATAGGATTGAAAGTCAAAACATACATATATATAAACCCTAGCCTCAATGGACAAGAGTGAGAAGAAACTCATACCTTCTTCCTTAGTGTTCTTGTGAAGAACTAGAGTTTTGATCCACTTCAATGTGAAATTCCTCTTTGATCTTGTGTTTTTTTCTTTCTTTCTTCCTCTCTAAGACTTTCTACGGTTAGAAATGTTGAAATGATGCAAAGAAAAGCGTCCTTATGTATTTATAGGGTGAGAAATGGTCTCCTGTGTGCGATTCTGAAACCCAGATTCGTAACTCACGTTCGAACGTTATTGGCGTTCGATCGTTAGTTGCTCCCAATATTTTTGTTTTTCCATCAAACAAGAGTACTGGAACGAATTGTCGTTCGAACGGACTTTCACGTTCAAACGGACTCCCTATTTCTGCTGTAATTTCCAGTGAAGTTTTGGCCTATTTAGAGGTCGATTTGAAAAATTTTCGTGAAATAGACTTTTGTAGCCCTAGAAGTCTAGTATCTAATGTAAACATTTTAGCTCAAACGGACATCAAGGTAAAAAGTTATGGTCCAAATACTAGGAAGTGTCTAAAATCCTTTCTACCCAAATTTTCTCTAAAGTGTGCTTTCACTCCGGAATACTTCCTAACTTCGAATACATACCCTATTACATCGCCTAACATTTTTTATTTCTACTCTTACAATCTACATAGTTCATGCATACATCATCACATATATTAGCATTCCAAAAATAATTACGTTGTTATATAAAGATAAGAATGTGGGGGTTTACAGCTCTGTATGAGGCTTTGTACGGACGACCTTGTAGATCACCTCTATGTTGGGTCGAAACTGGTGAGAGAGTTTTATTTTGTCCAGAAATTGTCCGAGAAACCACTAAGCATATCCAAGTAGTTCGGGATCGGCTACGCACGGCTCAAAGTCGACAAAAGAGCTATGCAGATCAAAGGAGGAGGCCCTTGGAATTTCAAGTGGGTGATTATGTATTCTTGAAGGTATCCCCTAGGAAAGGAATATCTAGATTTGAGAAAAATGGTAAGTTGGCTCCCAGATACATTGGACCCTTCAAGATAACACAACGCGTTGGAAATGTAGCTTATCAGCTTACCTTGCCATCTCATTTATCAAGAATACATGATGTGTTTAATGTATCCATGTTAAGGAAATGTAAACTAGATGCGTCTCACGTTATCGACTGAAAGGATGTCCGAATTCAAGAAAATGGAACGTACGAAGAGCAACCTGTGCAAATTCTCGATACCAATGAGCAGGTATTATGTAACAAGGTCATACCACTCGTAAAGGTGCTATGACAACATCATGGTATTGAAGGAGCCACGTGGGAACTGGAAGCAGATATGCGTACAAGATATCCCTATCTTTTTTAGCCTCAAGGTTATATATATATATATATATATATATTAATAATTAACACGTTAATTAACTCATCAATTATGATTCTATATAATTGAGATTTATTTTTTAAAAAAAAAAAAATATATATATATATATATATATATATATATATATATATATATAAATAAATAATAAATTTTTATGAACAGATGGACCTCAAATATAGACTCTTCGCACGAGAATGAGCCAAATACCTATAATTTAAGTCAAATTTCGTAATCATATAAGCACATTGTAACTCAATGTTCAACTTGGGTTAAGACTAGGTTTAGTATATAAAGTTAAGAGCTTTTTTTTTTTTTTTTCAAAGGCATGCACATATAAACACACACATAAGATCTGTTAAGAGTTCGAGTTTAAAAATAGGTGAATGTTGAAGATTTTCTACACGTGTAAGTTTTGTTTGGATGAATTCATTACTTAAATTTGTTAATTAAATCTACTCTTATCATTGGATTAGCCATTGATCCATGGATGAAGATCCTCCATTGTTTGGTAAAGGAACTATTCCTAAAATGATATTGTATTGAATATAAAATGAAATATTATTTTAATAACAAACACATGGTCTTGCATAACAAAGACAACAAGTAAGATTATTGTCATTATAATTATTGGTAAATTATATCGGGTTCTTCCTCTTGGAACTACAATTATAACAAATCAAATTTGATTAAACAAGCCTTGGAATCAAACTTTTCTTTGGATAATTGGATCTTGACTTTTTTGGCGACTTAGTTATTTGATGTTTATTTGTTTAATGTTATGAGTATCAAATCAAATTTGGTTAAACAACCTCTTTGGAACAAAGACAAAGAAAGAAAGGGAAAGGGTCTTCACCATAATTATTTCATTAGTCTTTTGGAGCTAAGTTTTTCATTGGGAGAATGGATCTTGGCTTATTTGGCAAGTTGTGTTTTTAATATTATGATTATAGCAAATCAAATTTGATTTATCAAACCATTAGAAAAGTGATAGAAAAGGTTCAAAGTGTAAAAGGAAATAATGCCCTTCTTCATCTTGTATTAGTTATGTAACCGTACGAGGGATCCAACCTCCAACCACTGAACCATCGATACTATGTTTAGAGATGAGATTAGAATTGAAAAAGAGGTTTTCTTAATCAAATTGTAGATTCAATACTTTCACAAAAGACTGATCATATTTCTTTTCCAAGCCCAGGCCATTCGAACAGCATAGCGGAGAAGGAAAGAAAGAGAGAGAGGAAAGAAAGAAAAGGGATCAAAATTTTGGATAAGATTTTTTTTAGTTATTATTTAATAATTTTATAAGTTTGAGTCACTTAAAGTTGATCCTCATTAAATATTTTTGGATCAAATTTAAATATCATTATTTTTTTGTTAGATATTCCAAAAATTATTTTAGCTTAACTTAGCTCTTATTAGCTATTGTTATTCTAAAAAATTATTTTGGTTGTTTTGTCACAGTACACGATATCGAGTAGAGGTCAAGTCAGAGGTAGGGTTTCCTTTATCTTTTACTATCATTGATGCATCTTGATGATGCACAAATTGGTCTCGTGCAAGATCAACAGTCGAGTATATAAAGAGATGTAATTAATGAGCAATAAATAAGATAATCAATGGCAAAACAGTAAATAATTAGTCAACACAAAGATATATAGTGGTTCGATCCGGGTAACCTACTCCACTCTCGGGAAACGGCAGCGATGGCCAAAGTTCTTTATTGATGAATAAAGTAATCGGGAGGCGCCCAGTAGGGGAGACGCCTGGTAGGGCGGCGCCGGTAGGGAGGTGCCCGGTAAGGCAGCGCCCAGTAGGGAGACGCTTGGTAGGGCGACACCCAGTAGGACTGGTAGGGCAGCGTCGGTAGAGAGGCGCCTGGTAGGGCGGCGCCCGGTAGGCCTGGTAGGACGGCGCCGGTTGGGAGGCGCCTGGTAGGACAGCGCTGGTAGGGCGGCGCTCGAGGAAAACAGGTGCCCTGTTGATAGAGCGATGGTGGGGACTCTTTGTGCCTTTAGGGTGGTGTCTTCCCCTCCTCCCAAGAGGGCGAGGTTTGATGCCCCCAGTACTTTTCGGCCAACGTTTGATGGCCAGGCTGTTTCCCGGGAGCGAGATCCCGTGGTGCCTCCACTCTTTCGCAAACTGTGACTCCTACGTGTACCAAAACTAGCTCTTGTACCGCTGTAGGAGTTGAGACTCTAGTGCGGTCTTTTGCGGGGAGTGTAGCTCCATATAGCTGTCCTGCTTCCAGTAGTGACTCGATGTCCATGCTTTGACTTGAATTCGATCAGGGAGCATCTTTGGGGGTCAAGGAGCAGCGTTGGGGGTCCGTGACTCCTGGGAACATCCGAGAGGTTGGATCTCGAGGTCCAGAGGGCATTATCAACTTTGATTTTGTACCTGCCTCCTTTTTTTCATAATCTGCTTTTTTCAATGCTTGTTGGTGGCTGCCGCTTTTCCTTGCCTCTTTTCAAGAACGATCAAACTTGGAGAGGCATCCAGGGATCTGGCCAAATGGAGGCGAGCTTTGAGAGACTGCTAAGGAGCAGTTGAGACTTGCTTATGAGAGGGTCGCGTCTCTTGTGACCGTGCTTTTGGCATCTCATGAGAGGGCCGGGAAGTTGGAGGCTGACAAAGAGACTGTCGGCGGGAGAGCATAGTCAAGGTTACGAACGTCCCGTGTGAGGGCTACAGAGTTGGAGGCCGAGCTATGTATAGCTCGGGAGAGGGCTGTCATGGCTGAGGCTTATAAGGTGACTACCTGTGCGAGAACAGAGTCATAGCTGCAAACGTCCTATGAGAGGGTCGTAGGAGCTGAGGCCGAGCTACGTATAATCTCGGGAGATGGCTGTTGTGGCAGAGGCTTGTATAGAGACTACCTGCGCGAGAGCAGAGTCATAGCTACAAAAGTCCCATGAGAAGGCCGTAGGAGTTGAGGCCGAGCTACGTATAGTCTCGGGAGATGGCTACCGTGGCAGAGTCTCATTCCATTGAGATAGAGATGAGGAGGGAGGTAGAGCTACGTATAACTCGGGGGATGGCTGTCGTGGCAGAGTCTCATTCCATTGAGATGGAGATGAGGATGGAGGTCAAGCTACGTATAACTCGGAGGATGGCTGTCGTGGCAGAGTCTCATTCCATTGAGATGGAGATGAGGAGGGAAGTCAAGCTATGTATAACTCGGGAGATGACTGTCATGGCAGAGACTCATTCCATTGAGATGGAGATGAGGAATGAGGCTGGGCAACGCCCTAGGCTTGGATGACGACGCCGGAGGAGAGGAGAGCGAAGCCTGGACAGGGTGACGCCTGGGGCTGGGCGCCAGGCGCTAAGTGCTGGACGCCGGGTGCTGGGCGTTGGGCGCCGGGTGCTAGGCGCCTGCTGTTGGGAGCCTGGTGTTGGGCGCCTGCTGAGATGGCCACTGCAAACGCCTTTACTGATGGTTACGAAGGGCTTGACAGCTTTCCCTACTATTGATTTTTCTGGTTTCGTCCCATATGAGGCGCCAGGGGTAGACGATGATGGAGAGGGCCTTGATGGTAGTGGCTTGGGGAGCAGTGATTGATCGTAAGGAATATGACGACTTTCGTCTTTTTGTCTACCTTGTTGTTAGGTCATGTGCTGACTTTTGTAAGCGGTCTGCAAACAGGTAGTCTACAATCTCCAGCGTCTATGCCTTGATGGCATTGAGGGCATCACCGAGCTGGTTTTACACCTCTCTGATTTTCTTATCCCATCGGTTGAGGACATCCTCCATCGGGTGGTTGTAGTACTGGCATCCGTGATCGGCATATTGACTTTCTCCTTCGTCCTCCTGCGCAGGTACATGAGGAGGGGGAGTACGTGAGCTTCCTGCGCGCTGAGGAGGGACTGATGGGTGAGAGGCACCCTGGCGTTGCCCGGGGGCATTCTGGCGAGGGACCCCATGGTAGGGGGCTGCATGGCGCCCAGAGTGGAGAGGTTGTTGCACCTTTCCTGTTTGAGGGAGTGGTGTTCCTCCTACGGGCTGAGGGGCGACACCTCCCTGGGCGAGCATTAACTGAATGATTTGTTGGTTATGTTCTACCAGCAGCTGCATGGTCTGTAAGAGCTGTTGCCCGACAATGGGAGTCGCAATGGATGGTTCTGAGGGTGCGAGGGGAGGCGAAGCCTCCTCCCGGGGGGCCGAGTTGTTGTCTCCCGGTTGTTAACTCATTGACCTGGTCGTGATTGCCATAGATTTCAAGAGAGTAGCAGAAAACTTAGTCATTTCCCACAGACGGCGCCAAACTAATGATGTACAAATTGGTCTCATGCAAGATCAATAGTCAAGTATATGAAGAGATGTAGTTAATGAGCCATAAATAAGATAATCAATGACAAACAGTAAATAATGAGTCAACACAAAGATATATAGTAGTTCGGTCCGGATGACCTACTCCGCTCTCGGAAAACGGTAGCGGTAACCGGAGTTAATAAAGAATAAAGTAACCGAGAAAGAGCTCCAGGAGAGTTACACTAGTTAGGAGAGAGAAACTATGTGTGTGGGTGTAGAGAGATGAGTTGAGAGGTCTCAAGATGTCTAGATCTGTTTAGGTGTTATGAGGTCTCAAAAAGGTGATCCTCCTCTATGTGGAGAGGGCTTACATTATATAGGTTTGATGAGGCGGTGACGTGAGGGAGATGGCTCTACTCTTATGGTAAGTACAATTAAGGTAGGATTGAATTTCTATGAGTGTGTATCCCGATAGTTTCGCCCAAGTGCTCCTATCTCTCTGGGCTTTTTGGATCCTGGACTGGGTCAGACTGGCAAAGCGGACCTGGGCCGCCCTTTAGCTGTCTTGGGCCTTTTTGATTTATTCAGCCTGACCCAGTTGATTTTGGGCTCATCACATCTCATGCATATTTGGGGGCTTCATATCAAATCTATTTTTTTTATATAATGTATTATTATATCGTTTTAATCATGGGCTCAAACTGGGGCTATATAAATAAATCGCGATCATGCACATGTTATAATTTTTTTTTTCGAGACCCGAATTATCTTGTGCAACCAAGTTGCATATAAATTTTTTTTTTATTTAGTGTTTGATTTTCTACTTGTTGTTGGGTCTGAATACGATATGACTATATGTAATGATTTTGATGAAATTACTATGGATGCACATAATCGATGACAGAGGGTTAGTAGATGCGTGGTACTTGCGAGAATTCACATGATTCCTACTAGTC
This sequence comes from Ilex aquifolium, assembly GCA_951799425.1. NCBI lineage: Eukaryota > Viridiplantae > Streptophyta > Magnoliopsida > Aquifoliales > Aquifoliaceae > Ilex > Ilex aquifolium. The sequence goes on along the minus strand of OX637393.1, from coordinate 402,694 downwards.
ATTAGGTTCACTGGTTAGTAATATCGGTTGCCGTGGTAGCCTGTGTGGCACCACATAATTTCCGGTATTGGTGTTCCCAGAAAAGCAAGAAAGGGATTGAGTTCCCTAGAGTGCAAGACCCCAAAATTTTTCTCCGGAGGCGGTTCATGCGTGAACCAGAAAATTGACGGATTAATATGATCGATATGTGCTGAAATTTATTTATTTATTTAATTCATTACTTTGTCATATTCCTGCATTTACTTGTTGTTTAATTATATTATGTATTGTTTTAAAACCTTGATAGTTATTGATAAATATTATCTTACTGGGTTGGTGAGTTAATCCCTATCTAACATTTTTTTGGAAATATGAAGTCAAGTAGGATGATAAGTTGAAAGGACGGTGGATAGAGACTGCTATTATTATTTCTCTTTATGTTGTATCAAGAATATTTTTACTGATCGAGGGAGGATTATGTATTCATACGCTGAATATAATAATACAAGGAATGTTATTGTAAATTATATGTGTTTTTATTCTTTAATCACGTTCAGATATTTTTTTTAAAGAAAAAAAAATCGGGCTGTGACATGACCAATGGCCATGATTGCTGACACTTCCCCTTCTCATTTGCATGTGCTGACTTCCTTTCATACACCTAACTCTATTTATTGAATTTTTTTACCCATTTATGATGATACTTCTCCATTCGTAATTTCAAACTTATTTTTCAAATTATTATCAGTTCTATTAAATAAATGTGCAACCCAACGCTTTTTAACGTACCAATGTCTTTTCAAAATATACCTTCAATAAAATTTTATTGAAATCGTATTTTATAAACACATTTGTTTTCCTTAAAAGACGTTTGTTTGAATCACGATGCTACGAAAACAATAATAATTTAAAATGTAATTTAGTTTTTGATGGCGTAAATCTCCGTGAATGAGCTACGTGACAGGAGTACTTCGCATGAATGATTTACGTGGGATATTGTGTAATGTCTGAGTTGCAAGACTCGTATCTAGTAATACTGATTGATGTTTTGGGGGATGAAGAAAGGGGCGACAACACAGTAGGGTTATAGTGGTTCACTGGCCTGAGCTCAGCTAGTCCACTCTGCAATGGAGTCTCTAGCTCCTCTCTTTCTTATTGACCGAGTTGAATGTATTACAATTTTTGTATCAGGGGATTGGGGTTCTTCGTGGCTCTCTCTTCCAATGGAGGCTTGCCCTCTCTTTTATAGCATCCTACTTACCTCTAATACTGATTTTATTCCCTATGATCAAGGGATCTTCCTTCCTTCCTCTCTCCTCCCAATCCCGGAATTCCCTCAACTCCCTCTAGCTGGCTTCAAACGGTTTGTATCCCGAGATCTTTGCCTTCTACCGGGGGATTCTCCTTAATATTTGGAGAGGATTGAGAGTTTCGTGCCTTGGTTTTTGCTTCCTAGTTATCCTGCCGGTACCTGCTATCATTCGGCTGTCTCCTTTCCCTCCTTGCTACGGTTTCACCTGTAGGGAGCTCTGGCTCTAGGCCTCTGAGCTATGAACCCTTCACCTGACCTCCTGAGCTGAGCTCTGTATCTGGGCTCATGTTTGGAGTTTATTGTAGGTATCATCAGTTTTATAATATGATATTCTGGTGAGAAAGTTGTAAAAAAGAACAGTAGACGAGCAATGGGTTCCCTCTTCTTTTTGTATTCAACTGAAATTACCATTATATTGTAATTACTTCTTTTTTTTTCTTTTTGCTTGGTTATGTTGTAATTAGGTTCTTGATTTGGTCAGTGGCAATTATGTGCTGCACGCAGGTCGACCGTACGCGTGTCCCAAGATGAAGTGGCGTGAGCTTGACATAATGCTACAAGTTTGGCGACCTTTATAAAGAGAGAGAGTTGAATGCTGGGCTGTATCTTACATTGTCCAATCTGTCCCATGTTATGTCCAACTTTAGTTTACTCTTTTCACATGCTATGCCAAGGAATATTAAATATGAAAATACAACTGAGTGGTTGTTATGGTTCAATTCATTCATGCTTGTCAAGAACTGGTACAAAAGTATAAATCAAAAAATAAAAAAGTTTTGATAGAGTGAAGGGGCAATGCAATTCTTATTCCTTTATGATAGCTATAATTAGGGTTGTCAAAATTTGACATGACACGATTAACCGACACGAATTAAACGGGTTTGGGTGAAATCTTAACGGGTTTGGGTGATAAACGGGTTTACACGCCAAACACGTTTAATAAACGAGTCGTGTTTGGGTGAGACATGTCAAACCGTTTATCACACGTTTACCCCGTTTAAATAAAATTAATATAATAATAAATTAATAATTATTTTAAAAAATTAGCAAGAAAAAAAGAAGAAAAGAAATCAATACAAAAAAAAAGAAGTAAAGTAGCTCAAAGACAAAGGAGGGGAGGTGGGAGCACTTCAAAGACAAAGGCAAACCAATGTCTTTTGTTTTTGTCCCACATTGGAAAATGAGGGGATATGTGGAGGGTTGAGTTGCCTATAAAAGGCAATGACCTCTTTCATTTTTTTTTAAACTTTCAAGTTTGATTTTTATGAGATTTGGCTAAAAATTCCTCTTTTTTGAAGTAAGTACAATTGGCAATAAAAAAAAGTGGAGTATTAAAATTTGTTGATATAATTTTTTTAAAATTAAACGGGTTAAACGAGTCGTGTTGTGTTACTCGTTTATTAAACGGGTCGTGTTCGTGTTGAGATTTTTCACCCGTTTATTAAATGCAGGGGTGGTTTTAGACAATTGGAGGCCTAAAGCGAAAATTTTTAACTGAAAAAAATTTATTATATCAGAAAAAACTTTTGAAACAAAAACTTCAATTTATTATATGAGAGAGACCTAAGAATGACGTGCTAGTGTTACTGAAAAAAATATTTTAACTTTTGTTTTTGTTTTTTATCAGAAAGAGTTTAATTTTAACTTTTTTTTAATGTTTTGTACTAATTTTTACACACAGATAGAGAATGAGTAAAAATGAGTTGACTTTTGAGTATTTTTTATTTTTTCAACTTATGATTTTTAGATTTCTAATGTTATGAATTGAATCATGGACCCAAATTATTACAATAAAAATGTTCATTGTACTAAATATTTTGGAGCCTTTTTTAGGCTTTAAAATTTAAAAAAATTAATTTTTTTATGGGTTAATAATGTACCTAAAAATTTGGGGCCTAAAGCCCATGCTTTTTTTTCAATGCAGTTGAGCCGGCCCTGATTAAACGTGTCGTGTACGGGTTGATATATTTTTCACCCGTCACCTGTTTAACTCGACACGTAATCGTTTAATCTAACACGTCTGACACCTCTAACTATAACCCAAATTCGAACTTAACCCGTCTTTTAGATGAAGAATTGGCCTTTTCATCTGGGGATTGTGAATTTGGTGGATTTGGGTGGTGGGTCTTTTCTGAAACTGGAATTTGAGAAGAAACTTGGGTGAGTTGAAGAGAGGGTTTTAATGTGATGGAATGATTAGATTGTTTGAGTCTCGGTGTAGGTTGGAACAGAGAGAATTGGAGAGCTTGTGGAGGAGAAAAAGAGCTGAAGAAAAGATGGGGGTCACGAGACAGGGAAGATGATGAAGAACAGATATTGTAAGCCATTTCTGCGTATGCGTTTGTGTGCGCGTATCTTCGAGGGGAGTGAGGCCTTATCAAGATTAAGTGTACAGCAAAGTTCAGTTTACCATAATAACCTTTTCTAAGCAGCAGCTTTGAAGCATTGATGAGGATAACTAAGTCACGATCAACTTGTTTTCATTTCTTGGAGTTTCATACAGTTTTCCTTCTTGAAATAGCAGGTGCGATTACAACTCTAAGCATGAAGTAATTGAAAGAAGTGCCACGAGAAATTCACCATAATCAGGGGTGCTAGTGAGTTTGCACAGCACTTTGACCGATCTGGGATATATGGTGACGATTGGATTGTGGAATGGGATAGTATTGAATTGTATTCAATAGATCTCTTATCCTAATCTATGTTAAGAACTCCATCAAACAAGGTAAGGAACCCATTGTACTATTACACTTAATTCGGTCCCTTTATCCAATTCGAACCCACATTCCAAATAGGACTTATGTATTAAAAGTCCAAGTTCTAAAATTAATAGAATATGATTAACTATTTTGCAACAAAAATCAAAATAGTAAATAAATTGGGTTAATATCAAACCTAAATAATTTAATTTTGATACAACAAGCTCATTTAATTAATACTTTATAAAAAAATATTGGGTGAATTACACTGTTAGCCCTCGAACTATTCGCTCTATGTTAATTAAGCCTCTAAACTATATTTTCTTTCAATTTAACCCTTCAACTACTGAAATTGATGCAATCAGGCCCTTCCTTCTACATTCGATCAAAACAATAAAATAGACCCTCACAGTGTGCTGTTCACGTGACTAGAAAAGAGGGCAAAGGAAGGAAACAACAAAATTCTTGGTGCTAATTTTCCTTCCTAGTTGTAGACGTCCATATATGCTCTGCAGTAGAAGGAATACATGCTTTGTTTTTTTAGAGCTACTGCAACTGTGAGAAAGAAGGCTACTGTAGAGCAACTGTGAGAATGGATGTCTTATGTGCATGCGGGAAGAAGGTGGTGAAGGTGACATATTGGACGAATCACAATCCTGGAAGAAGGTTTCTCACTTATCAAAACAGAGGGTATGCATTTTTCTCATGTTATAGCCCCCCCCCCCCCCCCCCCCCCCCCCCCACCCAAATGTATTCACGCGAACACCAAGCAGGAAATTAGATCTGCTGGAAGTTCAGGAAGTTAGAAGTACATCAAGAGAGAGGTGGCTGTGGTTGGTCATGGGTGTTTGATTGGTTATCATATGGCTACTTTGAAATTCAAACATGAAGTGTGTTGCAAATCAAATTTGGAGCTTCAGATTTGAGAAAGTGATGAAGACGAAGACTCTCCAAGCCTTAGACCATTGTTTTGTGCTAAATACCCCTTACCCTTCGGTCACGTGAACAACACAATGTGAGGTATGTTTGCTGTTTTGACGGAATATAGATGGAAGAGTCTGATTGCATCGATTTTAATAGTTGGAGGTGTAAATTGAAAAAAAAAATGTAGTTCAGGAGCTTAATTGACATAGAGTGAATAGTTCGAGGGGCAAGAATGTAATTCACCCAAAAATATTTGATTATTTCATGTCTTCATCATGTACTGTATGAGTTCTTGTAGCATTAACGGAATTTTTTGCTCAAGTTTGACACCACATAGATCAAGTGAATATTTGATTATATAGTGCCTATAGGTTGTTAAAAAATCGTACTCGTAAATTTTAATAAACAAGTTAGGCTAATATTAACGGTTAAGATATTTGACACGTTAAATCAAATGGATCAAGTTATGATTAATCATTCATCCATACAAATTTAAAATGACACAGAGGGAGAAGCCTCCAGAAAGGAAAACAGAAAATCAGGCAGCCATAGATACTCCAGATTAAAAACCATTACTGGAAACTTTTATTGATAAAAAAAATCATAACATCTCATGCAACCCTACTTTAACCAAATTAAGACTATCAATCTTGTTTTATTTTTTCATCTGTGCTGTAATACTTGGCTATTTGAGCTCATTTAAGAAAGAAAATCCACATATTTCCCAAACTGACTGGAAATTTCAACAAAAAGATACAAGAGCTTGATCATGGTCCTACATGATTGTGCATGCTGAGGGATTTTCTTCACAAAAATAATCGTTTCTCACATAACAAACCCTTCCATAGCCATAATGCCCATAACCATAATTGTCATAACATGGTGGTGGTGGTGTGGGCCTTCCGTAGCCGTGATAACATGGGCCCCCAATACGACCTTCATAACAAGACCCACAACATACTCCACCTGGATAAATAGATGGGTAGCCACACACAGGCTCAGTTATGGGAACTTCTTTGGGCTTGTTTACTTGTTTTGCAGGAGGTTTCTCACCTTTTCCATCAGATTTGGGCTTTGGTGGCGGTTTGATATCAATACTCTGGATGGTCTTCCCACCCTTGCAACACAATTTGTCACGAATCTTCTCCGGATTGCAGCAAACTACGGTGATTGTCACCGTGTTTTGCTTCTCATCATATACCTGGTCTCTGATTTCTTGTCCCAAAAAATTAACATCACCAAAATAACTCAGTTCTATTCCAACACTTAAAAAAAGCATTATTCATTAAATGATAAAACAAACGTATAGTTACAGTGGTAGAGTCAAAAATATTGAAACGGGTGGGCCAAATCAAATGTATAATTTTTACCAATGTCTTTGATATATTTTTAGATGTTTTAAGATATTTTGACTAATATTTTAAAAATAATTATTAATTTTTATTCTACATTTGAAATATTTTTGTACCGAAATAACACAACGAAATAAAATTTTGATCATTGACTATATAGTAAGTTAAAATAAAATAAAATGAATTTAATTTTTAATTAGTGAATATAGACGGGTGAGTTTAGTAATTAATGTGGTGGGTATAGATAGGGTAAACTTAGTAATTTGAGGTAAGATGATTAAATGGGGGTGAAAAAAGAGATTTAAGGGGTGAGAATAATCTCACCCTTTTACAAATCGGAAGAAAATGATGGGTGAAAAATAAAATTTCCAAAAAAAGGGCCATAGTATGGCTCTGCCACTAGACATCATGTACGTGTATGTATAGGTGTAAATGTAATTTATTTGCATGTAAAAAAAAAAAAAGATGAAAGGTAGAAGAGACTGACCAGGAAATTTGCAAAGAACTTTCTTGATCTTCTTGTAGCAGTGAGAGCACTGGAGATCAACCTTCAGCACCATTGTTGTCACCTGTTACATCAAAATGTAGAAGGTGTAGTAGAAGAAAAGCAATCCAAGAAAACTGTTTGCAGAAAGAGAATTCTGTGTTTTGCTGACAAAAAAATAATAATTCTTAAGCTCTAGCTAGCATGAAAATTTGAGGAAATTCAGAATGAACAAGATTACAAACCCAAGCCAGATAAAAACAAAAAACACAAAGAAGGGAGGAAAATTCATCTCTTGGATTGTAGAAATAGAGGCAACATCAAAATCTACATATACCTTCTGATCAGCCATGGTTGTCCCTTGGGAGTGATCAGATCTAGACAATTCACAAACAATGAGTTCTGATAAATATTTTGGATGGAGAGAGAGAGAGAGAGAGAGATCAAAAGGTCATGGTAAGGACGTCAATGGAATTGCCCAATGAAAAAGAAAGAGTGTAGTTTAGTAGAATGAGACCAATAGCGTGAGAGCACTCTTATAGGCGATCATCAAGATTGTCGTTGCTATGAAGTAGAGGGGGTGTTGACCTGTGACGGCTCATATATATTTATTTTAATTATTCAATTATAATTTTATATAATTAAAATTTATTTTTTTAAATATATATATATTGGCATTTGACTCGTTTTCACGCAAAGAGTCTATATTTGAGGTTTATTTATTCATAAAAATTCATTATATATATATATATATATATATATAAAAGCATAAGCTGTCCACTTATTTGTTTTAAATTTGAAATGTCCTTATATATATAAGGACAAGGGTCCTATACCACATTGCAAATTTATATGGCAAATAAGCGGACAACTGTCCACATGAGGTAAGAAAATGGCATCAGCCATGATGTAAGGAAGGCAAGACTTTGACTACAAATAGTCAAGCACAGGCAACTCGAACAGCACAGTGGAGAAGGAAAGAACAAGAGGTTTTTTTGTTTTGGGTACTATTTTTTAGTCTTATTCGAAGGAAAGTATATGAATAAATTATTTACTCTATAAATTTAATTTTAATAAAATATATTGTGTTTAGGTACAAAATTCAAATGAAATTAAAATTATTTTACCTAAATACTCTCCCTTAAATTATACATTCTTGATTGACATTTATATATATAATCAAATATGTAAAGATTCCATTAGACTCTGTGACGACCCGTATATAAATTAATCGTTGACACGTTAATTAGGTCGTCTATATAATTAAGGGTTATTTTTTTTTAAAAAAAATTATTAAATAAATTAATGAACCTCAAATATGAATTATTTACATGAAAACGAGTCGAATGACTATAATATATGTCATATTTTGTGTTAAAATAAAATGTCATATTGTTAAAATGATATAATGTATGAGTATTACGTCCGTTACATATATAATATATGTAAGTGTGTGTGTATATATATATATATATATATGTGTCAAAATCTAAGGGTAGAGTCAATTAACATGTGCTCTAATTCAAAAAAAAAAAAACACATATGGCCAAAACAATGGACAAATGTCCATATGCTGCAAGCAAGAGGCATCATCTATGATGCAAGGTGGCCAAGACTTTGACTATAAATAGCCAGTCTTGGGCAACCAGCAACGCAACAAAGAAAAAAAAGAGCGAGAGAAGAGAGAGAGAGAGAGAGAGAGGAAGGAAGGAAGAGAAAGAGAGAGATGGAGAGAGAGAGAAATTTATGAGATTTTGGGGTCAACAATTAAATAGTGAATTTTACTTTCGATCACTATTTAATTGAAGTGTCTTGTTTGGGGTATTTCAAATTTTTTATCTATTGAAATTATTAATAATTTTGAGGTACGGGGTAGTATACAATATAACCATGTCTTTTAAATCTCTTTGCAAAGAGTGTTCTTTGTTTATCTAAAATTTGTATTCCTATTAATTATTCTGATTAATACGAAATTTTGTTATCGGTTGACCTGTACGTTGGGCTAAATACTTTGGGATTGATTGGTACATGTACGAAGTAAACTTGGGGGCAAAATTGGTGAAATGTGATTATGGCCCTGCGATGTGCGATTGTGATTACAGCCCTGAGGGGTGTAATGGTTCGATATGAGTACGGATTTTAAATGTCCAAGTGTCCCTTGTCATGTCACCAAGAGGACCCGAGTATAAGGCTACGTTTGATAGAAATTGAGCTATGTAACTTATCGAATTGGATTCTTGGTTCTTTTACCTATGATTGTCTATCGGTTGAATTATTTGGTATTTGATCATTCATATTCTTTTCTCGTTGAGCATATTGTTTCCTGTCATATTGTATATTTCCCCACCTTTAATATTTTTTCAAGACTATCTCGGAGGGAAATACCAGAGTTGATATTTGAGGAATCGAAGACGAACGAATTTTGATATATTTTTTTTAACTTTGTATATTGAGGAGATTATTTTTATTATTTGAAGATCAAAATGGAGATTATAAATTTATTGAGTCAGTTAGAGCTCTGGCCCTGTATTCGGAGTTTTATTTTTGATTTATTGTGATAGATCAATTTAATTAAGTAACAGGTCCGGGAAACCGGGGCGTTACAGACTCTCTCACTATCTCTCTCATTTTCTCTCCATCTCTCTCTCTTTCCCCATTACTTTCTCCATTACTTTCTCCATCTCTCCCCCTATTTTCTTTCTATATCTATCATTGATAATTTATTTTCTTTTCAAATATGTAAAGATTTGATTTATTTTTCATCTCTCTCTCCTCTATTTTCTCTAACCATTTCTCTATCTCCCTATTTTTTCTCTCTCTATTTATATCAACATTACAACAACATATTACACTAATCAGTTACAATTGTTTTATAATACACTAAACAGTTACTCATGCATTCTAATAAATCAAATAGTTACACCAAACAATTACAAAAATTTATAACACCAACCAAATTTGTCATTCAGTTGTTTACATAAGCTAAATAGTTGCACTATTTAGTATCACGACATCGTTACACCAATCATATATATCAAATTTAGTATAATGGTATCATTTTTTGTGTAATGATAAATCCAATTTAGTGTATATAATAGGTGTAACCATGTCGTGATACTAAATGGTGTAACTCTTTGATTTATGTAAATAACAAAATGACAAATTGGGTTGGTGTTGTAATTTCGTATAATTGTTTAGTGCAACTGTTTGGTTTATTAGAATACATGAGTAACTGTTTAGTGTATTATATGGTAATTGTAACTAATTGATGTAATTGATTAGTATAATTGTATTGTGTACCGTTGATATAAGAAGAGAGAAAAAGGGAGAGAATAAGGAAATAAGGGAGAGGGAGTGAGAGAGAGAAAAAAAAAATAGGGGGAAAGAGAGATGAAAAAATTAAATCAAATCTTTACATATTTAAAAAAAATTATCAATATGAGAGAAAAAGAGAGATAGAGAGAAAATAGAAAAGAGAGAGTAAAAGAGTAATAGAAAGAGAGAATGGGAGAGAGTAATGGAGTAATAAATACCATTTTAGTCTTTTTTTTCAAAAAAATGCACTTAGACCCAAATAAGTTTTCTTAATGTAGTTTAGCTCAAATAAGTTTAAATTTTTGTACCGACTTCCAAATTACCCAAAAAAGAGAGGGGGAGGGGAGGAAAGGAAGAGAGAGGAAATAAAGAAACGGGGTCAAAATTTTGTTGACCTAAAAGTTCACTGTTACAATCAAAATTTTGGATAAGATTTTTTTTAGTTATTATTTAATAATTTTATAAGTTCGAGTCACTTAAAGTTGATCCTCATTAAATATTTGTGGATCAAATTTAAGTATCATTATTTTTTTGTTTGTTATTCCAAAAATTATTTTAGCTTAACTAAGCTCTTATTACCTATTGTTATTCTAAAATATTATTTTGATTGTTTTGTCACAGTACACGGTATCGAGTAGAGGTCAAGTCAAATGTAAGGTTTCTTTTTTCTTTTACTGTCATTGATGCATCTCATGCATATTTGAGGATTTCATATCAAATCTATTTTTTTTTATATATAATGTATTATTATATTGCTTTAATCATAGGGTAGAACTGGGGTTATATAAATAAATCACGATCATGCACATGTTATAATTTTTTTTTTCGAGACCCTAATTATCTTATGTAACCAAGTTGCATATAAAATATTTTTTTTATTTAGTGTTTGATTTTCTACTTGTTGTTGGGTCTGAATATGATATGACTATATTTAATGATTTTGATGAAATTACTATGGATGCACATAATCGAGGGCAGGGGGTTAGTAGATGCGTGGTCCTTGCGAGGATTCACATGATTCCTACTAGTCCTTAGGTTCACTGGTTAATAATATCGGTTATCATGGTAGCCTGTGTAGCACCACATAATTCCCGGTATTGGTGTTTCCAAAAAAACAAGAAGGGGATTGGGTTCCCTAGGGTGCAAGACCCCAAAATTTTTCTCCAGAGGCGGTTCATGCGTGAACCAAAAAATTGACGGATTAATATGATCGATATGTGCTGAAATTTATTTATTTATTTGATTCATTATTTTGTTATATTCCTGCATTTACTTGTTGTTTAATTATATTATGTATTGTTTTAAAACCTTGATAGTTATTGATAAATGTTATCTTACTGGGTTGGTGAGTTCATCCCTATCTAACATTTTTTTAGAAATATGAAATCAAGCAGAAGGATAAGTTGAAAGGACGGTGAATTGCGACTGCTATTATTTTGTATTCATACGCTGAATATAATAATACAAGGAATATTATTGTAAGTTATATGTGATTTTATTTTTTACTCACGTCCGAATATTTTTTTTAAAGAAAAAAAAATTGGGATGTGACATGACCAATGGCCGTGATTGCTGACACTTCACCTTCTCATTTGCATGTGCTGACTTCCATTCATACACCTAACCCTATTCATTGAATTTTTTTACCCATTTATGATGATACTTCTCCATTCCTAATTTCAAACTTATTTTTTAAATTATTATCAGTTCTATTAAATAAATGTGCAACCCAACGCTTTTTAACGTACCAATGTCTTTCCAAAATATACCTTCAATAAAATTTTATTAAAATCATATTTTATAAACACATTTGTTTTCTTAAAAGACGTTTGTTTGAATCACAATGCTACGAAAACAATAATAATTTAAAATGTAATTTAGTTTGATAATATGATATTTTGGTGAGAAAGTTGTAAAAAAAAATAGTAGACGAGCAATGGGTTCCCTATTCTTTTTGTATTCAACTGAAATTACCATTATATTGTAATTACTTCTTTTTTTTTCTTTTTGCTTGGTTATGTTGTAATTAGGTTCTTGATTTGGTCAGAGACAATTATGTGCTGCACGCAGGTCGACCGTACACGTGTCCCAAGATGAAGTGGCGTGTGCTTGACATAATGCTACAAGTTTGGCGACCTTTATAAAGAGAGAGAGAGTTGAATGCTAAAGTGAGAGAGTTGAATGCTGGGGTGGATCTTACATTGTCCAATCTGTCCCATGTTATGTCCAACTTTAGTTTACTCTTTTCACATGCTATGCCAAGGAATATTAAATATGAAAATACAATTGAGTTGTTGTTATGGTTCAATTCATTCATGCTTGTCAAGAACTGGTACAAAAGTATAAATAAAAAAAAAAAAAAAAGTTTTGATAGAGTGAAGGGGCAATCCAATTCTCATTCCTCTATAACCCAAATTCGAAGTTAACCCATCTCTTCTTGTAATAGACGTAATGGTGTCTTTTCAACTTACGATGACTGATGTACAATGTTTTACAATAGTACTACAGTCACTGCATCTTCACCATAGCGAGCCCTAGCATATGCGCGAAGGAGCGCAGCATTGATTGCCTGTAGATATTTTTTGCCTGTCAAGGCCTCTTGGCTCTCCCCATAGCATCCAGCAAAGAATTATACACAACCAAATTAGGTTTAACACCAAGAGCCTTCATTTCCTCGTACAGATTTAAGCACCCATCAAAATTTCCCGAAGTCCCGTAAATTCTAATCAGTGTAGAGAATGTCGCGGCATCAATGCCCCATTTTTCGGTTCTTGCACGGTGATACAAGCTCAATGACATATCTACATTACCAGCCCTTCCATAAGCATCAATCATAACCGAATATGTAACATCATCCGGTTTACACCCGAAAGAGGACATTTTTTTCAAACCACTCAATAGCCTTTTTGGGCAAAGAACACAACCTAGCACAACTAATAATGGTCGAAAACGTAACATTATCTGGCTTAACCCCTCTCTCAAGCATTTCATCAAACAGTTTCTCCGCTTTATCTAAATCTCGACATTTCCTAAACACTTTCAAAGTCACATTATAAAGAATCGTCTCTTTATTCAACTCAAATCTCTGCTGAAAGTACTTGAGCGCAATTGCAGCTGTGTCGGGGTTTGACATGCTATTATGGACAATTACGGCGTCTTGTTCAACGATTTTGTCTCTCAAACTAGCCAATACATCAAAAACATCTTCTTCTACTAGGTTAAAAGAATCCAAAGACTTGGCAATTTTCGATAAAGAAGCGTACCTGGCATTGTAAGAACATCGGCGAAGCTGTGAAGCTCTGGGGCTTTTGGGATTTGATGAGCCCGAAATTAATTGGATCAGGCCCAATGAATTAAAGAGACCCAAGACAACTAAAAAGCGACCCAGGCCCAAACAAGAGGCCGCCCATGGAGGCCACCCCTACTCTCCTATTCCTCTTGCTCTTTCTTCACTCCAATGCAAGTCCAACTCAAGTCCTAGCTTAGACTCAAGTCCAATCCAGCCCAAGATCCTCATCCGAAGGAATATGAGCACGAGAAGGGAATATCGGGATACACACGGAGATCTAATCCTACCATCCTACCATAAGTGTACTTACCAAAATAGTAGAAGTCTTCTCCCTTACGTCACCGCCTCATCGCCTTACTAAGCCTATATAATGTAAGCCCTTTCCACATAGAGGGCATGATTAGGGATGGCAGTGGACCGGGAAAAAACGGGTATTCGTCCAAACCCGTCTCGTTTGGACCGGGGATGGACTATACGTATTGGACGGTGGACATATACGGGGATACCCGTATAAACCCGTGCGGGGATGAAGGCGGGGATGGACTTACCCTTACCCCCGCCCCGTCCCCGCCCCGCCCCGTCCCCGCTATCCCCGTTAAATATATATATATATATATATATATATATATATACCCATTAAACCCTAACTTACTCCTCTTCTTCTGTCAGCGCCTCCACCCCCCCTCCCCCCTCTCTCTCTCTCTCTCTCACACACACACACACACGATATTCACCATCTACACAGCCCCCCTCTGCAAACTCTCGCCTCTCGCCTCTCTCTACTTCTCTCAGTCGATCGATCCCAAGCGCCTCCTTTTCTTTGAGTTTCAGAGACTCTCGCCTCTCTCGCTGTCTCATCTTCGAAGCTACAACCCAGGCACAAGCAGCCCAGGTTCTCTCTCTCTCCTCTCTGACTCTTTGTATGACTGTGTGAGTGAGTATTAATTCCTTTTATTTTTTTGAAATTGAAATCATATGATGAGAGTTTCACGAGTATTAATTCCTTTTATTTTTCAATTGTCATCTTCATGGAACATGTTTTGGATGCTTTGATGGTTCAATGGAACTCTCCGACCTGTGTGATTTCAATGTTGTCTTTTGAATTTAATATTGGGATTACATACCATTTTCTCATACCTCTTACTGAGATGTGAACACAATTTTATTATATATTTTGTCATACCTTTCGCTCATACCTCTTATAGGAATTTATTATAGCATTTCATTTGTTGTTATTTATTTTTCACTTTGTACATACACATTGTGTGCAGAGTTTATTGTGCAGCAGAGAGCAAAGTAAAAAAAAAGTGGTTTCAGTTTTCAACCCTCCCGTTGAGTTTATTGAGTTTATTCTCTCTCTTTTCGGTTAATGAAGTGATTTCAGAATTACCCTGCACTGTTTCAAACTTTTCAAAGACAAAGATGACAAAAAAAAGTTTTTTGCAATGTACCTATCTTCAACACCTACTATCATATAGGTGTGAAATCTTTTTATTCTTCAAGTAAATATAGGTGGGAAATGTTGGGCCTTGGTTGCAATTTCTCCAGCTTCTTTAATGTGAATTCAAAGTTCTACACTTCTAACTATATCAGTGACCGAAATTGCTTTAGTAGTAAGCACCACACAAAAATTTCATTGGGATGCTCCTCTTCATTAAGATCTTTCCTACATCGTTTTGATTTAATTTTTCTCAATCTTGGATTAATTAATACATACTTATATTAATTTAATATAAGTAGTTGATTTTCAATAATATAAGCTTATTGAAAATATAAGTAGCTGCTTTTCAAAATAATAGGTCTTATTGTCATGTACTGATTTTTCAACAGTGGTGTTTTGATAAAAAAAAAAACAGTGGTGAAATGCTATAAACATTAAGCTTTTCTTGTGCATGTAGCTGGTGAAATGGTGAAATGCTTAAGTGAATATAAGTGGTGAAATGCTTAAGTGAATATAAGTGGTGAAGACTGTGGTGACTTGGGCTTGGGCTTGGGCGGGTACGGGGGAAGCGGGGACGGGGATGGGAATTAGAAATTTACCCGCGGACGGGGATGGGGATGAAAACTATACTCGCTAACGGGGGTGGATCGGGGATGAACGAAGTTTTTTTAAGTGGGTACGGGGATGGAGACTGTACCCCCCGCCCCGCTTCGGTCCACTGACATCTCTAGGCATGATCTACACACTTGGGCAGGACCTTGAGACCTCTACACCTTGAGATCCCTACACACACTACACCTCCCTACACACATTGCTTCTCTTCTCCTAAAACATTGTAATACTCCCGGAGTTACTCTCCAGGTAACATTGTTCATCAATAAAAATATCCGGCCATCGCAGTCGTTCCCGAGAGTGCAGTAGGTCACCCGGACCGAACCACTATAAATATTCGTGTTGACTCTATATTTACTGTAATTCCATTGATCTGTCGTTGATTGCCTATTTATTGCTCATTAATTGCACCTGTTCATATACTTGACTGTTGATCTTGCACGAAGACCAATTTGTGCATCATGAGGATTGACCCAAATGTAGTTTTTAGATGAAGAATTGGCCTTTTCATCTAGGGATTGTGAATTTGGTGGATTTGGGTGGTGGGCCTTTTCTGAAACTGGAATTTGAGAAGAAACTTGGGTGAGTTGAAGAAAGGGCTTTAATGTGATGGAATGATTAGATTGTTTGAGTCTTGGTGTAGGTTGGAACAGAGAAAATTGGAGAGCTTGTGGAGGAGAAAAAGAGCTGAAGAAGAGATGGGGGTCATGAGACAGGGAAGATGATGAAGAACAGATAATTAATTAACTCTCGAACTATTCGTTCTTTGTCAAGTAAGCCTCTAAACTATATTTTCTTTCAATTTAACCCTCCAACTACTGAAATTGATGCAATCAGGCCCTTCCGTCTACATTCCGTCAAAACAATAAAATAGACCTCACAGTGTACTGTTCACGTGATTAGAAAAGAGGGCAAAGGAAGGAAACAACAAAATTCTTTGCGCTAATTTTCCTTCCTAGTTGTAGACGTCCATATATGCTCTGCAGTAGAAGGAATACTTGCTTTGTTTTTTTAGAGCTACTGCAACTGTGAGAAAGAAGGCTACTGCAGAGCAACTGTGAGAATGGATGTCTTATGTGCATGCGGGAAGAAGGTGGTGAAGGTGACATATTGGACGAATCACAATCCTAAAAGAAGGTGGTGAAGGTGTCAAAACAGAGGGTATGAATTTTTCTCAAGTTACAACGCCCCCCCCCTCCCCCCAAAAAAAAAAAAAATATTCGTGCGAACACCAAGTAATTTCTAGTCTTTATAGGAAATTAGATCTGTTGGAAGTTCAGGAAGTTAGAAGTACATCAAGAGAGAGGTGGTTGTGGTTGGTCATGGGTGTTTGATTGGTTATCATATGGCTACTTTGGAATTCAAACATGAAGTGTGTTGCAAAACAAATTTGGAGCTTCAGATTTGAGAAAGTGATGAAGTCGGTGACTCTCCAAGCCTTAGACCATTGTTTTGTGCTAAATACACCTTACCCTTTGGTCAGGTGAACAACACACTGTGCTGTTTTGATGGAAGCGTCTGATTGCATCGATTTCAATAGTTGGAGGTGTAAATTGAAAAAAAAATGTAGTTCAGGAGCTTAATTGACATAGAGTGAATAGTTCGAGGGCCAACAATGTAATTCACCCAAAAATATTTGATTATTTCATGTCTTCATGATGTGTTGTATGAGTTCTTGTAGCATTAACGGAATTTTTTGCTCAAGTTTGACACCACAAAGATCAAGTGAATATTTGATTATATAGTGCCTACAGGTGGTTAAAAAATCGTACTCGTAACTTTTAATTATAGGGTTATTTGTGTTAACCCTAACATGACATGATTAATAAACAACTTAGGTTAGTATTAACGGTTAAGACATTTTACACGTTAAATCAAATGGATCAAGTTATGATTAATCATTCATCCATACAAATTTAAAATGACACAGAGGGAGAAGCAACCAGAAAGGAAAACAGAAAATCAGACATCCACAGATACTCCAGATTAAAAACCATTACAGGAAACTTTTATTGATAAAAAAATCATAACATCTCATGCAACCCTACTTTAACCAAATTAAGATTATCAATCTTGTTTTATTTTTTCATCTGTGCTGTAATACTTGGGTATCTGAGCTCATTTAAGAAAGAAAACCCACATATTTCCCAAACTGACTGGAAATTTCAAAAATAATTGGCTTTTAATCATGGTCCTACATGATTGTGCATGCTGAGGGATTTTCTTCACAAAAATAATCGTTTCTCACATAACAACCCCTTCCATAGCCATAATGCCCGTAACCATAACTGTCATAACATGGTGGTGGTTGTGTGGGCCTTCCGTAGCCGTGATAACATGGGCCCCCAATACGACCTTCATAACAAGACCCACAACATACTCCACCTGGATAAATAGGTGGGTAGCCACACACAGGCTCAGGTGGTGGTAGGGTGGGAGCTGGAGGATTTGCTTTTGGTGGGTCAGATTTGGGAATTGTTTTGGGCTTGTCTACTTGTTTTTCAGGAGGTTTCTCACCTTTTCCATCAGGTTTGGGCTCCTTAGGCTTCTCAGCCACTTTCGGCTTCTCGAGCTCTTTGGGCTTTGGTGGCGGTTTGATATCAATACTCTGGATGGTCTTCCCACCCTTGCAACACAATTTGTCACGCATCTTCTCGGGATTGCAGCAAACTACGGTGATTGTCACCGTGTTTTGCTTCTCATCATATACCTGGTCTCTGATTTCTATTGTCCCAAAAAATTAACATCACCAAAATAGCTCAGTTCTATTCCAACACTTAAAAAGCATTATTCATGAAATGATAAAACAAACGTATAGTTACCGTGGTAGAGTCAAAAATATTGAAACGGGTGGGCCAAATCAAAGGTATAATTTTTTTAAGGCTAATCTCACTTTGCAAATGCTTCCGGCATGAAGATGAAATATGTCCATCACTACAAATCTTTGTCTACGATTAATTTGATACCGATTTGCGTATTAAAATAGAATATAATTAATTAGATAGAGACTAGCCTATCATGTGTAACTCATATGAGGTGTCAAAAGTCTATAAATTTACACATAAACTCATGTCTGAAGCATTTGTAATTTACATGTTTTAATTTATAACAAAAACTAAACGGCAGTGTAGACGAAGTTCACATTGCTATCAATTCATAACATTGAAGGTGCAAATTGAGATTTTTAATATTTGAATGTACAAATTAATAATCGAAGTATCTTTTGAGGTCCAAAGTGAGATTATACCATATTTTTCTGTTGTAGCTAACCTAATAACTTTTTACAAAAGGTGGGGCTATTCACATCCCTTAAATCTCATTTCTCGCGTCCATTTAATCATTTTACTTCAAACTATTAAGTTCACCTCATTAATTACTAAGTTCATTCTATTTATATCCATTCAATTAAACTATTAAATATATGTCAAAGAAACTGAAACAAAAATAGTAATTGAAGCGAAATTTCAATATTCTGAGGTGATCTATATTATTTCGAGGTGTTTTGAAATATTTTGATATATTTTCACCAATGTCTTTGGAATATTTTGAGGTGTTTTAAGATATTTTGATATATTTTTACCAATATCTTTGATATATTTTTAGATGTTTTAAGATATTTTGGTATGTTTTGACTAATATTTTTAAAATAATTATTAATTTTTATTCTACATTTGAATATTTTTGTACCGAAATAACACAACGAAATAAAATTTTGATCATTGACTATATAGTAAGTTAAAATAAAATTAAATGAATTTAATTTTTAATTAGTGAATATAGACGGGTGAGTTTAGTAATTAATGTGGTGGGTATAGATGGGGTAAACTTAGTAATTTGAGGTAAGATGATTAACTGGGGTTAAAAAAAAGATTTAAGGGGTGAGAATAATCTCACCCTTTTACAAATCGGAAGAAAATGATGGGTGAAAAATAAAATTTCCAAAAAAAGGGCCATAGTATGGCTCTGCCACTAGACATCATGTACGTGTATGTATAGGTGTAAATGTAATTTATTTGCATGTAAAAAAAAAGAAGATGAAAGGTAGAAGAGACTGACCAGGAAATTTGCAAAGAACTTTCTTGATCTTCTTGTAGCAGTGAGAGCACTGGAGATCAACCTTCAGCACCATTGTTGTCACCTGTTACATCAAAATGTAGAAGGTGTAGTAGAAGAAAAGCAATCCAAGAAAACTGTTTGCAGAAAGAGAATTCTGTGTTTTGCTGACAAAAAAATAATAATTCTTAAGTTCTAGCTAGCATGAAAATTTGAGGAAATTCACAATGAACAAGATTACAAACCCAAGCCAGATAAAAACAAAAAACACAAAGAAGGGAGGAAAATTCATCTCTAGGATTGTAGAAATAGAGGCAACATCAAAATCTACATATACCTTCTGATCAGTCATGGTTGTCCCTTGGGAGTGCTCAGATCTAGCTAATTCACAAACAATGAGTTCTGATAAATATTTTGGATGGAGAGAGAGAGAGAGAGAGATCAAAAGGTCATGGTAAGGACGTCAATGGAATTGCCCAATGAAGAAGAAAGAGTGTAGTTTAGTAGAATGAGACCAATAGCGTGAGAACACCCTTATAGGTCGTTGAATATCATGCGATCATCAAGATTGTCGCTGCTACAGAGTAGTTTAGGCCGTGATTGCTGACGCTTCACCTTCTCATTTGCATGTGCTGTTTTCCATTCATACACCTAACTCTATTCGTTGAATTTGTTTACCCATTTATGATGATACTTCTCCATTCGTAATTTCAAACTTATTTTTCAAATTATTATCAGTTCTATTAAATAAATGTGCAACCCAACGCTTTTTAATGTACCAATGCCTTTCCAAAATATACCTTCAATAAAATTTTATTCAAATCGTATTTTATAAATATATTAGCTATTTTCCGTGCTTGAAGGCACGGAATAATAAAAATAAATTGTCAGCAATGAATATATTTGTATTCACATCTAAAATCAAATCACAAACATAAAAGAGAGATAAAAAAATTTAAATACCGATTGTAATAGGGGTGAGTGGTGTTAGTGGTGGTGGGTGACAGTGGTGATGGTGGGAGACGGTAATGGTTGTGGTGGGTGGCGACAACCGTGGTAGTGGTTGCAGCCGTGGGTGACAACGATGATGGTGGTGGTGGGTTTTTGGGTGACGATGATGGTAGTGGTAGCCGTGGGTGACAACGGTGGTGGTGGTGGGTGTGGAAGGTGGTGGACGACGGTGATAGTGGTGGTGGTGGGACGATGACGATGGTGGTGGGCGGTGATGATAATGGTGGTGGGTGGCGATGAGAGCTTCTAGGTAACAGTGTGATGGATGGTGGCCAATGGCGGCGATGATAAGTGTTGGTGGGGGTAGGTGATAGTGGGTGGGTGATGATGGATGGTGGTGTTAGGTGTGGTGGGAGTGGGAGTGGGAGTGGGTGACAGTGACTGGTGACGATGGTGGCCGATGACAGGTGGTGGTGGGTTGTGGCAATGGGTGATAGTGGGCAACAATGGTAATGGTGGGTGCTGACGGTGGGCGACGGTGGTAATGATAATAAATATAAGAATAAAATGATGATGGTGACTGTAGACGACGATGGTAACAATCAGTGATGGGTGACGATGGTGGTGATGGTGGCAGTGGGGTAATAGCGGTGGTGGTAGTTGTGATGGTCGTGGGGATGGTATTGGGGCGGTGGGGTTGATGGTGGTGGTGGGACAGTGATGGTAGTGATAGTGATGGTGGTAATGGTGATGGTTATGGGGCGGTGGTGGTGATGGCAGCGATGGTGGTGGAGTGGTGGGTGTGGCGATAGTGGTGGTGGCGGCGACGACGATGGTGGTGGTGGGTGTGGTGGTGGTGGCAATGGTGGTGGTAGTGGTGATGGTAGTGGAGCGGTGGGGGTGATGGTGGTAGAGGTAGTGGTGGAGCGGTTTAAAACACTATTTTTTTTTAAAGTATTTATGATAAATAATTGTTAAAAACACTTTTAAAAAATTACTCCAAACTCACTCTTAGGTGCCTATTTTTCTTATTAAATTTGGGGTTTTAATATTAGCCGTTAGATTAAATTTAAAGTAAAATTTAAAAAGATCTCAACCGTAAATAGCAAAAGTCATTTTGTTTATCTTTTAAAATTTGAATTGTATTGTACTTTATTATATATATTTTTTTCTCCCTTAAAAGCCGTTTGTTTGAATCATGATGCTATGAAAACAATATTAATTTAAAATGTAATTAAGTTTGATAATATGATATCAAAAGGTCATGTTAAGGACGTCAATGGAATTGGCCAATGGAGAAGAAAGAGTGTAGTTTAGTCGAATGAGACCAATAGCGTGAGAACACCCTTATAGGCAGTTGAATATCATGAGATCATCAAGATTCTCGTTGCTATAGAGTAGGGGGGGGGGGGGGGGGGGGGGGGGGGGGGGGGTGCTGGCCAATGGCCGTGATTGGTGACGCTTCACCCTCCCATTTGCATGTGCTGATTACCATTCATACACCCAAGTACCTAACCCTCTTCATTGAATTTTTACCCATTTATGATGATACTCGTCAAACTTATTTTTTAAATTATTATTAGTTTTATTAAATAGATGTGCAACCCAACCCAACGCTTTTTAACGTACAAATTTGTTTACAAAATATATCTTCAATAAAATTTTATTGAAAGCGTATTTTATAAACACATTTTTTCATTAAAAGATGTTCGTTTGAATCATGATGCTGGGAAAACAAGATTAATTTAAAACGTAAGAAATTTGTAAAAAGAAACCATTGCTTTTTGTATTCAACTGAAATTACTTTTCTATTGTAATTAGTTCCTTTTTTTTGCTTGGTTATGTTGTAATGAGGTTCTTGATTTGGTCAGAGGCATGCTGGTTGACCGTACACGTGTCCCAAGATGAAGTGGCGTGAGCTTGAAATAATGCTACAAGTTTGGCTACCATTATAAAGAGAGAGAGTTGAATGCTAAAGTGAGAGAGTTGAATGCTGGGGTGGATCTTACATTGTCCAATCTGTCCCATGTTATGCCCAACTTTAGTTTACTCTTTCACATGCTATGCCAAGGAATATTAATTAAATATGAAAATAATATTGAGTTGTTGTTGTGGTTCAATCCATTCATGCTTGTCTAGAACTGGTACAAACAATGGACTCATGTTTTTTTTTTCTTAATACCCACATCATAATCTCATGCCAATGTGGCTTGGCCTGTTTGTAGCCCAGCCTATAAAGCAAGCTTCGAAATTATCTACCTAGGTCCACCAAAGATTGGCTCGAACTCATATTGGCAAGGTTTAGCCCAACTGAGTTCCATCCCAAATTACCATGAATTTTTTTTGGTTAAATAATTATACCATGAAATTTTGAAAGTTTGGTAAGTTTTAAATCTCAAACCATAGGATGTCCCTAGCTATAAACTAGAAAGACAAAAAAAAAAAAAGGCATACACAATGGACATATCAAAGTATGGGGCGGGAGCAATACAAAAGAGATCAATTCTTAGTCATTCTTAAATGACAACATAAATGAAAATAAAAATTAGAGCGCGTTGAAATGACCAAAATAAAACTTCTTCAAGAAAAACATTGAATAAAATAAAAATGTGTTAAAAAAACTTTGGAATCAAAATGGATTGTCCAAGTGGGTAGCTGGTAAGTTATTTCGATTTGTGCATGTCAAGGGAAAGAATCAGTAAAGGGTAGCTGGGACTAATTGGGGACCACCTTTCCAATCATTTCTCATTTTTCCCAAGTGTTAAAAGCCTTTTTTTTCTCTTTGGGGATCTTCTGTAAGGCATCAGAATCACCTTTTTTATCCCTACAAAGTCGTGGATGAGCCTCAGTATACCTTTCTCCTTCAATATACGTAGCTAGCTGTATGTATGTTCATCAGGTTCCTTCTTCAATGTTATCCTTAACCAAACGATCAAGTTCTTTTCATATCATTTGGGATAGTATTGTATTACGTTCCTACATCGGTTAAGTATGGACTAGACTTGAATGCTGCTCTTAATTACCTTTATCTTGTAAGTCAATTTGCAAGGATAAGTACTGCAAATGACTTTATTATATTAATATATAACTGAGTTCATGAAGAAAATTCCATCAGCATATATACCGGCAAAGAAAAAGAAGACAAAAGCAAGAACTCAGCACTTGACCAGTTAAAATGTCATGGGTCGACTCTCAACTGCGAATACACAGTGCTGAGAAACATATCTAGTTGCCTACACACTTTGACTTTACAATCCCATTGTGTTCCAAGAAATCCTAACGAGTGTAAACCAAAAGTAATTATAGAAAACGATTTGACACTCGGGCGTGACAATCACATTTAAGTCTTCAATCTAATTAAGAAAGACTATATGCTCGATCGCTATCGTTTAGAGAGCATTATCATTATGAAATATTGTTGCTTGTCCAAATGTTTCAGACCTCTCACCTAGCTAGAGTCGAAACAAGAATGTTAATATCAAGCATATCTGAAAGTTATATATGTATAGAGATTCTTTCCGGGTGGGCAACAACTTGGTTACGTGAAGACAGAAATGGAATGGAGATCGATCAATCACCTTTAGTTTTGCTGCCTTTTTACCCCCTAACTTTTTTCCTTGCAACATTCATTTCATTGGAGAATAGATCACGATAATGCTTATCACCACACTTGTCGTTCTCTAAATGGTCCTCATCTCTAATGGTCCCACACTATTGCAAACCTTAACCTTTCTTTTCAAGATCCTGCTGATAGGCCTTCCCAGACCCAGACCGACCATTGGCTTTGGTTATGCTCATCCAATATCCTCCCGGAATATTTCAATGCACCAACCAGAGTAATCTAGCTTTTAACCAATAGCATGAGATATATATATGTAAAATACGTTTTAACTGTTCACATCTCGGTACAATATGAGTGCGAAACATTACAAATATAATAGGGGTAATCATTTACAAAGAAGGTCAAGGTCTTCTCAAAATAAAACTATTAATTAGAAGTATAGGTATTTTTACTCCTCTCATGATGAATGTATCCTTTAAAAATATATACATATCTATATAATAAAGTAGCTTATAATTCAAATTTCAAAAGATAAACAAAATGACTTTTGCTTTTCGCGATTCAGATCGTTTTAAATTTTACTTTAAAGTTAATCTAACGGTTAATGTTAACACTCTAAATTTAATAGGAAAAATAGGCATCTAAGGGTGTGTTTGAAGTGACTTTTTAAAAGTACTTCTAGAAATTATTTCTCATAAGTACTTTAAAAAAAAAAATAGTATTTGAAATCGCCCTACCACTACCACTACCACCACCGCCACCGCCGCCGCCGCCGCCGCCGCCGCCACCATCATCGCAGCCACCACCACTGCTGCCACCGTCGCCACTCTCGCCGCCACCACCACCATCACCACAATCGCCGCCACCACCGCCGCCACCACCACCATCGTCGCCACCGCCCCGGTCATTGCCACCCACCACAACCATCACCGTCTCCTACCACCACCACTTATCACCCCCACTACAACCGATGCTTAAATTTATTTATCTCTCCTCCATGTTTGTGATTTTTGGATATGAATACAAATATGTTTATTGTTTATCATTTTTTATTACTTTGTACCTTCAGGTACAGACAATAACTAGTATATCTATATAATAAAGTAGTTTACAATTCAAATCTCAAAAGATAAACAAAATGACTTTTACTATTCGTGGTTGAGATCGCTTTAAATTTTACTTTAAAATTAATCTAACGGCTAATATTAACACCCTAAATTTAATAAGAAAAATAGGGTTCTAAAGATGTGTTTGGAGTGATTTTTTAAAAATACTTCTAAAAATTATTTCTCATAAATATTTTAAAAAAAATAATAGTGTTTGAAACCGCCCCACCACTACCTCTACCCCCACCGCCGCCACCACCGCCGCCACCACCACCACCACCACCATGACCGCCACCACCACCGCCGCCACCATGACCGCCACCACCATCACTGCCACCACCACCACCGCCACCCCCCAACCACCGCCACCATCGTTCCCCCCCCCCCCCACAGTCATTGCCACCCACCACAACCATCACCGTCTCTTATCACCACTACTACCGCCCACCACCTCTCACCCCCACTACAAATCGATGTTTAAATTCTTTTATTTCTTCTCTATGTTTGTGATTTGATTTTAGATATGAATAGAAATATGTTAATTGTTTACCATTTTTTATTACACTGTGTCTTCAGACACAGACAATAACTAGTATATATATATCTAAAGAACCATACCATTTAATTCCCCTCATACTTTACTTGAATAGTACGTTTCCAAGATGCCGTAGACAAATCGAAGATGCGCCTTAGAGATAGGATTGAAGCTTTATATATAATTCCATGCCAGCTTGTATTGATAAACAATTCGTATGACATTTTTTTATTGGGGTTTCATATCCAGGCAAGTGTTTTCAAGAGATGGGGCAAGTTATAATAATATTCCTTAAATATGTATTTGTGTTACTTTGATTTAATTATATCATTTTAGTCCCTCAAACTTTAATCATGTGTCACTTTGGTTCTATCGAAAATGACAATTTAAGTTGGCTAGTAGAGATGGTCACGTGCATCTCATATGACCACACTTAAGGGACATTATTTGAACTAGAATGAACGAAGTTACACAAATTATAAATTTGAAGGACCAAGTGACCCCTCACATCTGAACACGTTAGAAATTCGTGAATACCTCTCTGTTTGTCATTTTAAATTGTCATTTTTATTTAGATTAAAATAATAAAGGATTGAAATGACAAAATTAAAAGACTAAAAAGACCAAAGTGACATAGAAACTATTATTATATATTTTACCCCAAGAGTTAATTAAAAGGAAGTCTTGATTCCCCATAAAAGAACAAAGAAAAAAAAGAGACTTTCTCCATTAGAGTATCACAGCTCGGATTGTCTATTATCATAAGGCAAACATTCAGAATCAGGTTAGGTGAGATTTATCTCTCATTAATACCTTAATTCTGGCGTGCATGACTTGTCTTTGATTGAATTTAAAAAGATATTAATCGAAATATGCGTAAGCTGACTCGGATATCATGACTATTGAATCAATATATCCATATAATAAAGTAGTTTACAATTCAAATTTCAAAAGATAAATAAAATGACTTTTACTTTTCGCGGTTCAGATCGCTTTAAATTTTACTTTAAAGTTAATCCAACGACTAATATTAACATCATAAATTTAATAGGAAAAATAGGCTTCTAAAAGTGTGTTTGGAGTAACTTTTTAAAAGTACTTCTAAAAATTATTTCTTATAAATACTTTTAAAAAAAAATAGTGATTGAAACTGCCCCACCAATACCTCTACCACCACCACCGCCACCACCACCGCCACCACTGTCACCACCACCACCTCCACCACCGCTGTCTCCACCACCACCATTGCCGTCGTCGCCGTCGTCGCCCCCACCAACGC
Source organism: Ilex aquifolium (assembly GCA_951799425.1). Lineage (NCBI taxonomy): Eukaryota > Viridiplantae > Streptophyta > Magnoliopsida > Aquifoliales > Aquifoliaceae > Ilex > Ilex aquifolium. Next base: position 375,801 of record OX637393.1, on the reverse strand, counting down.
CACCGCCACTACGGTCATTGTCACCCACAACCATCACCGTCTCCTACCACCACTACTTCTCACACCCCATTACAACCGATGCTTAAATTTATTTATATCTCCTCTATGTTTGTGATTTGATTTTGGATATGAATACAAATATGTTTATTATTTACCAATTTTTATTACTATGTGCCTTCAGGTACAGACAATAACTAATATATATATAAATAAAAGATCCTTTTAAAACCCATGAAAAATGAAAAAAAAATAAAATGTGTGCTGTCCTATTCTTTTAATACTATGTGGTGCAAATTATTAGATGCTGACTCAGCCAAAGGACGTTTGTATAGTCTGCATTAAACGATTGCACGTCAGATTTGCAGTATTACCTTATATGTTCTTCTCCCCACCCCCACCCCCACCCCCACTCCACGAGAGAGAGAGAGAGAGAGAGAGAGGCCTTTATTTGTTGCATAGCATCTTGTACTTGCACATTGAATATCGGAGGTAGCATACCTGAGAGCTTTGGAAGACATGGGTGAAGTAAGTGCAATTTTCTCAGACATAAAAACTGTGTTTATTAATTCATGGAGTGTACGTACGTATTAGGGTCATCACTTCTTTGCTTAATCTGAAGTTTTCAATATTATTTTCTTCCTTTATTTCATTGTCAAATGTCTTCAAATTTGTTCTTTCCTTTGATATGCTTAATTATTTACCGAATTTTTCAACAGTTCATGTCTTGTTTGGGTTTCTGTTCGAAGTTTTGAATTGATGTTTTGTGGTGTTTTATAAAGGAGAAGAAAGAGGAAGGAAGCAAGGAGGAGGTGAAGAAAGAAGGAGGTAAAGAGGAAAAGAAGGAAGAAGAGAAGAAAGATGAAAAGAAGGAAGAAGAGGCTCAAGAGATTGTGCTCAAGGTTGATATGCATTGTGAGGCTTGTGCCAGAAAGGTTGCAAGAGCCTTGAGAGGATTCCAAGGTCATAACTCCACTCTTTACCTTCAACTAATTATACGTATTGAAATTCCACCCTATCTCAACTTTGGATCACTTGGTCTCCAAATGTGCTTGCTCAGAGTGTGTGCGTGTGTGTGTGTGAGAGAGAGAGAGAGAGAGACTAGAGTTAACTATGGTTGACAACCAAGGTTAGAAGAAATAGCTACCAAAAAATGCTATTTGGCACTTAGCTTAGTTTGAGGATGTAATCATTTATACCTTTTAGCTAAAAGTGTGTTCTGATCTAACATTAAAACTCACGACAAATTCAATGATTGCAGTGAATTAAATCCTCAATTAGGCATCCAATTGAATCTCCCAGTAAGTTTATATATATAATAACATTGCTAAATAGCTCTCCTTTGATACTTCATGTTTAGCACGTTTCTCAATTGAACAGTGCTTAATTCTTAATTATCTGTACCTTAAATGTGGCTATTTTAACATTTTCTCCATCTGCTCATTTTTTTAGAGTACAACCATCCAAGTCCTCACAATAGAATAAAAGATGAATAGTGCAAAAAATAAAAATAAAAAAGTTGAGATTATCCTAAGAAATGAAAAGGTGATGTAATTTTCTTACATGTCTTAACTTGTTATTAATTATTATTACTTTTTGGATAACTTTAAAGCAGGAGTGGAGGATGTAACGGCGGATTGCAAGGCCAGCAAAGTGGTGGTTAAAGGCAAGACAGCAGACCCAATAAAGGTGTGCGAGAGGATTCAAAAGAAAAGTGGTCGAAAAGTGGAGCTCATTTCACCTTTACCCAAGCCACCCGAGGAGCAGAATAAGGAAGAAATTAAAGAACCCAAAGAAGAGAAGAAAGAGGAGGTACACTACTCTACATTTATATATATATTTCCATCCATACTGATACCAGAAACTCTTAGTCATCATTTAGCATGATATGGTGGTAACAATTGTAAGAAAATAGAATGTACACTGATCATCATTAGGGTGGCTGTCAATGGTTGTGTCACGAGGAATTCGTATCTTGTTCAACCAATGTCATATTTAAATTTGGTTTACGCAAACTAAATTTATTTATAATCATGTATGGTCTGATTCATAGCATGCTTAATTAGCTTTGGGTTCATATTTATCATTCTAACCTACTAAGGTTAAATTAAAATCCACTGATTTTGTACCAAAGTTTTGAATCATGTAGCCTAGACCATGGGTGGTAACAGATATCTGTTTAACTTTTAATTCTAGGTGGGTGGGTGGGCCAAAATATATAGGTATAGTTGATATTAACTCTGGTTTGGCGTTTTGGGTAGACAACAGCTTCATCTTTCTGCCTGGACAGTGCAACTTGTGACTGCTATTTGATATCCATCCTGACATGAAAGCAAAAGAACAAGATAACATTTGCAAAGGGACACCTACCACACCAGTGGCACATTTTACAAGGAAAAGAGATGAGTCATGAGCCTTTAGAGGCCTCGACCCCACTGCTCCACTGGTTGAGGTACTGTTCTGAATCCATATGGGGTGGTCAAGGGCCTCACTGGACTCATCTCAACTTACCCACACAAACAAACGAAAACTAACGTACAAGAACATCAAGACATGGTAGTAAAAATTGATACTTTTTACATTTAGGATACTTGCTGCTTTTAAAGTTAGAGAATAAATTCTTTACATGCCCGTAAATCAAATGTTTACAGGCAGTCAATCAAAGTTTGAGAACTACAAAAACACACAAATTAATGTTGAGAATTCACAATAATTTACAAGCAAACCGTAAAAAATTCATTCTTTTAAAGTAAATGAAAGGTATATTAGACTGTTGCATTCTTCAGTGGTGTGGGATGACCAAATGGAGCCATGATAGACATGCAAACCTTTTGTGTTATTAAAGCTTAAACAACGTGAATTAGGTTTACATACATCTAATCCTCCATAGACCATTGAGAGGGTCTTGAGCGCTAGATTGTTCACAAAACCACTCGTGAAAGAAGGACATCTCGTATCATGAAATTAAGAAATCTAACAAATTCCAAGAAGACATCAATCAACAATGTGTATTACAATAAACCTGCAGCTAGTTATGGATATGTTAGTTAAAAAAAATAGTTATAGATTATGACCCTGACAGATATTTTGGTGGCTATTTTGTTTAGTATAATTTTGGCATGAAATTGTCTATGTAGTCAACAGGTGTATAGCTGATTGAATTATAATAAATAATGCAATCGTTCTCTTAATGTTTTTACTGGTTGCAGCCTCCTGCTGTTATAACAGTTGTGTTGAAAGTTCGAATGCATTGTGAAGCATGTGCTCAAGGTTTGCGGAAGCGAATCCGAAAAGTTCAAGGTATACCCTTGTTCTTATCTACATAGATCTTACTTCTATAAACACTGACAATTAGGGTAGGCTTTCTGTTTGCGAATCCCTCCAAATAGAGTACTGGAATCAGACACAATTCCAATGCACATTGCTTACTATTTTTCGTAAGTCCAACCAAACAGTGTTGTCCATTGCCTAAGTTCAAAAAATTTCTAGAGTCATGTTCCAAATATATAATTTCCAGTTCAAGTTAAGTAACAGATGCTTGGAATGCACTTTGAGGGTGTTAGAATGTATTATTGTAGGTGTAGAATCTGTGACAACAGACCTGGCAAACGACCAGGTAGTCGTGAAAGGTGTTATCGATCCTGAAAAGCTGGTAAGTGATGTGTACAAGAGAACCAGGAAGCAAGCTTCAATTGTGAAGGAGGAAGAAAAGAAGGAAGAAGAGAAGAAAGAAGATGAAAAAAAGGATGAGAAAGAAGGTGAAAAGAAAGAAGGCGAAGCAGCGAGCAAGGAAGAAGAAGAAGAAGATAAGAAGACAGACATCAAGAAAATCGAATATTGGCCTGCTGCTACATACTACACGGAGTATGCTTATACCCCTCAAATTTTCAGTGATGAGAACCCTCATGCTTGCTGTGTTATGTAACAAATCACTTTAATTTGGATTTTTAGTTAGCTTTATATATGCAATTTTCCATGCGCTTGTATAATATTATGTTAATAAGACATTATCGGTGTGTTGACAATTGAAGGTTTATTCCTTCCATGTCATTGCTAAATAATAATTCAATCCTCTCTGTTTCTGGAGACTTGAAGAGTGTAAATACACAAAAAGCTGGGTAATTGAAGTAATATTTCAATTACTAATCCGTATGTATGGTATGGGGACCAATCCAATACTAGGACCCATATTAATTGTTGTTACAATTCATATTCTTGAAAAGTTGTTATCTGCTAGGCCCGCCATCTGATAAGGCCGAGGTGGGTCAAAAGTAAGGCCCATGATCCTACCAGTTCGATTGTCAACGGATCTTCATGTGATGGGTTGGACTTGGTCCGGCTCATAGCCTGCTAGACCATTGGGCTAACACGGGTTAGGCCGCGGGCCATTGCCTCTATATGTTGTAGATTCATTACACTAACAAGGAGGAACCCCCCCCCCCAAAGAAACTGGTCCTTTAAAAATTACAAATACTGTAAACCAGATAGTTATCACATGTCATCTATATGATATCTATCTCATCCAAAAAACAGGTGTCTTCTTTTTTCTTCCAACCACAAGATGACATATAAAAAGCTATTATTAATTTATTATTTCAATGATCAATGGTTATAAATAACTCAAATCAAGATCAAAAGTGAAGAAGGATTATTCTTGTTTGGTCCCAGAGTGTCACGACGTCTCCGACATAAATGCAAGGAGGATGTATAGCTGATATAGGATCTTGTGGAACAGGATTTGATTCTACAAGCAGTTTAGTATGAATTAGAAATTTCGAACAAAATGGTCGAAACTCGCTGATAGGAAAAGAGAGAAAAACAAAGCAATGCCAAGAGCTCCATCAATCCGCTGTTTATCGATAGACAAAGCTCTCTCTCTCTATCATCTCGTGTCAGATGCAATAAAGGATGAGTTCTTTTTCCTTCTCTCGAACCATGGGAGTGCCTAGCGCCTAGAGGAACGAAACTCATTTTTCTTTAAGGGTAAAGCGGCGCATAAAAAAGGGCTGACTCATCAAAAGTCCGGTTCCTTCGCGAACGAAATTTAGAATCAACAAGAGTTCGTAAAACGAAATTAGTGTACAACTGGGGCGCAACCCCACTTTTTTGTTCGTAACGAGGGAGAGATAGAATGTAATTCTTCATGAAGTTCAAGACAAAGGAATAAAAAAGAGTTTCTCTATGACCTCCTCATTTTGAGACATTATTTTGATTTGCCTGTTTCTAATCGTCATGGAAAAGAAAGGCAAAAATAAATAAAAAGATTCTTCCCTGAGAGCTTGTCCAATACCACTAGTACCAGAAATGTATCTCCTTCGTCCACGTTAGGGGTGTCAAACGTGTCGGGTTGGGTTAAACGTGTCGGGTTAAACGGGTGACGGGTGAAAAACGTATAAACCCGTACACGACACGTTTAATAAACGGGTAAAAAATCGAAACACGAACACGAACCGTTTAATAAACGGGTAACACGACACGACTCGTTTAATACGCCTAATTTTAAACGGTTCGGGTTGGGTTAGGTCGGGTTAACACGGTAAACTACTCGTTTAACCCATTTACCTGTTTACCACCCGTTTTACCCATTTAACACGATAAACCACTCATTTGACTCATTTATCTGTTTATTTAAAAATGCTATATAACTTTATAAAAATAACAAACTAACACAAATAAATGTGATATTTAGAAATACCACACCATATTACAAAGTACAATCTACAATCCAAAATAACCAAATTCCACCAACAACCATATTACAAATCATAAATTCAATCCGAAATAACACAATTACATCAAATAACAATCCTATTACAAATCACAATCCCAAACAACCACAAATTCTATGAATCACAAAATCCCATGAAATAGATCAAATCTCCACCTCCACAACAACGAGCAGCTTCAACAACCAAATTCTTATGCCCTACACAAATTAAAATGAAATATTATAGAACATTAATAATTAAATAGACTCATAACAAGATAAGTAACAAAAACTTGGCATTACCTCTCTTTAGTCATGATCAATGATAGATATGGAATTAGAACATTGAGCGGATATAACTTTATTAGACTTCATATTTTGATTGAAAACATCATCATCTATTTCCCCTTCTGAATCATCACTAGAATCATCTACAACTAAGTACAGCAAAACATAAAAGAATCAATGATCATATGAATTAAACTAATATCACCCCCAACACACAACAAACAAATTGATACATAAGATATTGAAACATGATTCTCTAAAAAAAAATTCCTCTATTTTAGTTAATACAAGTGCATGCCTATGTATCATGCAATTCATACAATTAACTTATTTATATGATAAGAGATGAAGATATTCAATATGAAGGAATAGAAATTAGCAACATCAATATAAATCGAAGAGCTTGATTCTTGGAACACAAAAACAGCAACTAAACAAACCCAATTTAAGGAAAGAAATACAGAGAGGACAAAAGAGTGCCACAACAACGTCCTACATTATAATTACAATGTTAATTGTAACATCTGGGAAGCTGATATCAGAACTATACGCTGAATTTAACATTAAAAACCAGTATGTAGTCCTGGTGACTGCATAAATTTGGATTGCCAACTGAAGATAACTTTTCAACAAGACAAGAACAACAATCTGACCTTAATGGTTATTGTAAAAACTTTATTGAGGACCTCAATAGTCAATACTGAACCAGTGAACCATTTATCACCTATCACCAACTGGGTATAAGATGCTAACAAAATACCCAAATACTGAAGATTTACCGTCGAATAAATGGGAACGAATTCAAATACTAAATCCTATAAACAGATGAAATCCATAGGAACGAATTCAAATACTGAATGTTGGCATAAGAACGAAAAAAAAATAGCTAAACAACTTTATTAAGTGATTAACTGCTCAAACAAAAAATGAACACAGCCGAACACAGTCGAACACAGTCGAATAACATATCTAAATACAGATTAACCGACTCAATCGAATAACACAGTCCAAACACAGTCGAATAACATAGATCTAAATACAGATTAGTCGAATAAATTTCGAACACAGTCCAAACACAGATCTAAATACGATTAAGCGACTCAAGATTTACCGTGGTCAGCGACTCAAGCTCAGCCGTTCGGTTCAGTGTAGATGGAGAGAGGAGCAACACCAAAGCTTGGAGAGAGAGAGAGAGAGAAAGAGAGCAAGAGTTTATGGTTAGATCTGGGTTTGGAGTCTTTGGACTGCGTTTGGACTGGAGGCGCTGGTTGTGACTTGTGCAGCTGGAATTAGATTAGGGTTGGGGAAAAATGTTTTATATATTTTTTGTGTAGTTGTCATTTAAAAAAAAAAAAAATTGGTCAATTTATTTAAACGGGTTATAAACGGGTTGACATGTCAAACCCGAACACGACCCGTTTATTAAACGTGTTAAACGGGTTGACCCGTTTATCACCCAAACCCGTTAAGGTCTCACCCAAACCCGCTTAATCCGCGGTTAATCGTGTCGGTTAATCGTGTCGTATCGGATTTTGACAGGCCTAGTCCACGCGAGAGACTTCTATGCCAGCTGAGAATAATGGCTCTATTATATATAAAAAAAAAAAGTAGCAAACAGACTCATTTGGCCAGTATTTATTCTCTAATGAGTGGCTTTAGGAGATTAGGGTCCCCTTTTACATTCTCCACCCATTCACGGAGGGTTTTCGTATTCATCTCCACGGAGATCTTTAAATCGTAAGACATTATCGTCTTCGCGACAATGAAGTATATTTTTGTCATTTCCGAAAAGTGCACGGATAGCTATTCTTTGTCCTTTTGACAATGTTCGTAAAATTACTCATGAATTAAAGTGTGAATGTGCGTTCGAAACGACACACGTTCTTTTTGATCGGTAGTGCTAGTGAGTGGGGTTACCTTTTTAGATTTTCAACACTGGAGTCAACACTTGTTCTATACAGGCCGCACAATAGCTTTTCCACAATTTCTAATCATGATAATAATGAAGGGATATACATACCACTGCCACTACTGTTACAAATTCCAAAGCGCCAGTTCTTGGCACATTTGATATATTCGTTCATGACTTCTTCTTATCTTTACTGAATTTCGATTGAAAATGCCATGCCATGCAATGCAGAGAGGGCTTTGGTGCTGCTCTTATGCATAGTAACCATCTCTGGCAGTTACTTCTTCGCCCGCATGAGATAAGCCTTATAATTTCGCAATGTAATGGAAAATTATAACTATTAGATTGAAAGCGTGTTTCAAGTCTGTTTTAAAATATATTATCTTAAAAACTTAGATAAATTCATTAATATATAATTTGTCAAACATGGAGATGAAAGCAAGGACGAAATGAATGTGAAAATACGTTATAAATTTCTTGCGTCACATGGGTCGTCTTTTGTTTTAATTTTGTCCCCTACAATGATTACAATATATTAATTTTGGTCGCATTAAGTATTACCATAACCTTTCTTTATGAATTGATTGATTCATGGTTTAATCAAATTTCGTCATGGTCTGCTAATATTATTGTAATGTCCAAATGAGAAAACAGTTAATTATGCAAATTGCACCAAATTAGAATGTCCATATCTAGGTTGAGCCACAACTGGAGCAGCTTTTAACTGCACTAGATGCCGGAAAACTGGAAAAGAACAACTAATATGATTATTTGTTTATTCTAACTAATTTAGATATTATCCTATAATTCCAATGAGCCCACGAACCTTTCTTCCTCGTCATGAAGATTTAAAATTATATATCTTATCAGCATCTACTTTCAAAATTGTATGCATCCTAACAGAGTCTGATCAGAGCTCACTGCAAATTGTGTCAAACTGTTGCCCTCGGTCCCGGTGTAGAGGCATTTATTTATAATTAGGGGTTGTGTAGAAACGATACCCCTATGCATATATGCAAATATTATAAAATAGAAAATTCAATTAGGTAGTTAAATATGGTTGAGGAAAATATTAGAAATGGTTGTAAGTGGTCAATTGGAAAAAAAAAAAAAAAAATAGTAGTGGGTACTATAGTCATTCTATAGTTGGACAATACAACCCGCCTAACCCTTAATTAGTAGAATAAATAAATATTTATATAATAAGGTATAATACAATTTAAATTTCAAAAGATAAATAAAATGACTTTTATATTTCGCGGTTGAAATCTCTTTAAATTTTACTTTAAAGTTAATCTGACGACTAATATTAACACCTCAAATTTAATAACGAAAATAAATCCCTAAGAATGTATTTGAGATGATTTTTTAAAAGTATTTTTAGGACTTATGATTTCTCATAAGTACTTTAAAAATAAAATAATGTTTGGAACCGTCTCACCACCACCCCTATCGCCCAACCACCATCACCACTACCACCACCATCGTCGCCGCCACCACATTCCACTACCACCACCACACCTACAACCACTATTGTTGCGCACCACCAACCACCGTCACCCATTACCACAACCCACCATCACCCGTCATCGTCCACTATCGTCGCCAGTCACTGTCACTCAACCCCACCACACTATCACCACCAACCGTCATCGCCCACCACTGTTGCCCACCACTGTCGCCACCCATTGTCACCCACCCCCACCACACCTTCCACCACCACACACCACTGTCGCCACCCACTGTTACCCACCCCCACCACACCTACCACCACTGTCATTCGCCACTACCCATCACACTATCGTCCAAAAGCACCCGTCGTTGTCCATCACCACCATCATTATTGCCGACCACCACAACCAATCACCGCCGTCGCCCCACCACCATCACTGTCGCCTACTACCACCTACACCCACACCCACCACCACCACTGCCATCACCCATGGCTGTCACTACCACCATTTGTCACTCAAAATCTACCACCACCATTATCGTTGTCACCAACGGTTGCCACCATCACCATGGTCGTCGCCACACACCACAACCATCACCGTCTTCTATCACCACAACCACCGCTCACCCCCATTATAACCGATACTTAAATTCTTTTCTTTCTCCTCTACGTTTGTGATTTGATTTTGGGTATAAATACAAATATATTTTTGTTGACCATTTTTTTAGTACTTCATGCCTTCAAGCACAGAGAATAACTAGTAAATATATATCATAAAGAATCAAATAATAGAAATAAACTAAAGGTAGCCCGTTGTTATAAATATATGGTAAATATATATATAGTTATTTACTAATAGTGATATATTGATTAGTTGCATGAATTGTCATAAACATTAAATACATGTATACATAAGAGTATATATAACCCGATTTTAATATTCGGGTTAAACCCGCCAACACAATGCCTCAACCCAAGGCTTGCTCAAATTCAATTCGGGTTGAGATTTTTTTGTCTAGGGCCAACCCAAATATTAAAAATTCTAACCCAAGCCCTGTTTGGACTCGGGTTGAATTCGGGTTAGCTCGCCCAAGTTGCACCCCTACTTGGAGGTTCTTCATGGATTCATCTTCATTTATAAATAGAGGAATAATTTCATTCTCCACTCAAGGTCTCAAGAAATTCTTTTAAAGAGAAAGCATATATAATGAAAACTTCAAGTTATAATTTTGCATATGTATATAATATATATATATGTATATAATATATTTAAAAGAAGAAGAAATAAAAGGAGCGAGGCGACGTTCAAACCCTAAAACAATGCTTCAAACATGTTTTGCTTCCAGTACTTTTTTAGAATCTCAGTTTTTGACAGAAACTGAGATACTGGGATTTCAGTTCGTTCGAACGTAACCCACATTCGAACGTGACTTACTCCCAGTACTTTGGCGAAAATTTCATAATCGAGATACTGAGAGTTGAGTACGTTCGAACGTGACAGGTATTTTGTTTGAAATTAGTCTCTAACGGCTATATTATTGCAGCCCTTTCAAGAGGTGTCTTCTGCCATGGATCTGAAGGGTTACACTCCTTCATTAAGAGATGCATAGAACACTATAAATAGGGTTCAAGTGCAAGAACAAAGTATCAACAATTTAATCCTTCTTCTTCTTCTTGATTCAAAGCTTCTATATTTTCTGATTTTCTATTTGGGTTGAGTTTTGATTCCACGATTACTAAGAAGTGCAGTCTTTGATAATCTTAAAGTTAAGCATTGTATCCTGGGGGTAGAATTTTCAATAGTCCATCTGCATTATAAGTGGAAAAATTACCATCTCAAAGATAGCAAGTGTCACGTCTTGCCTAGCGATCTAGCTACTTCGGTTCTTGATTCTTTACTTTTCTACTACTTGAAATTATTTTACCACATTTTTTTAATACAACACCCGTACCTGAAGATATGGTGTAACGTAAGTGAGAAGTAATGGATTTTGGGAGGGGGGAGAGAATTCAATGTGAATTATTTTGAAAGAAATGTCGATAATCGTTGAATGAGTTTATTTGAAACTGTCGAATAAACTTATTAAAATCTATCCGATTTTATATTAATGTTTAGGTCTAATATAGGTTGTGAGCGTTCTGTACTAGTCCCGATGTCCCATCATAAACTGTCTTATCTTCTGTTATCAGGCACCACCAAAGTTAAATATCATATATGTATTCATCATAGAACGCTTTGTATTAGAATAACTTTACAAAAAACAAAAAACTATATGTAAAGAATATGAAATATCAATATCATGGAACTCATTTTTTGAAGGGGCAACATCATAACTAATTAACTTGGCGATTTCACAACTACTGAATTTCATTCGGGATTGAAGATTTAAAAATTATCATACTACAAATTTTATTTAGTCGTAACAAAATTTGTTGATATTGTAATTAAGATATTTGATATGAAGTTAATCATGCTCATAAGCCTATCATAGATTAAAATATAATTTACTATTTATAAGTGAACCTCTCAATCGTACAAGATTCATAATCTAATATCGAGTCATATTGGGTAGAAGTATGAGAGCGGTTTTATATAAAGACTTCATTTGAGAACGTAATATATTGTAAAGTATTGAATTAGTTTTGAATTAAGCGTAAATGTTTACTTATTTTAAATTCCGTAGCCCGTAGCTAATAATAGATAGCACAAAATATGGTTCCACGTGGAAAAAGTTGGACTCCCACCTACGTCCACGTGCAGTTCATGCCAAGTGGATCCTCGTTGTCTTTTATAGTTTTTTTTTTTTTTTTTTTTGTGTTTTTTTTGGTCTGGGTTGTCTTTTATAGTTCGAAGAACACAAACACATCATCAAATATGAACTTCGTCCCTTGTGGCCACAAACCAACGGCAACTTTAACTTTACGAGTGGCATCTCACCATAATTTTACTAACAATAATGCTAATAATGCTATGTTGATGAAATCATTTATTAAATTTTGTGTTTCAAATCAATTTTATTCGATGTTAAAATAGTATTATTCTAATTAAAACTTTTGAATTTATTCTTTAACACATTATTAGGTTGATAAATTAGTTTAAATTTTGATTTTAAAAATTTATAAAAAATTTAAAACTATCCAAAAAAAAAAAAAATTACAGTGGGGCAAATGACCCCATTACCCCCGATGTAAATTCGTCTCTGCATGAATATCTATTTCTAAGGTAGGGCTGTCAACGGATCAGATCATCTATTTCTAAGGCAGGGCTGTCAACGGATCAGATCTGAATTTATTCAAATTTGAATTCGGTAAAAAAATTGAGTTTCAAATCCGACCTATTTACCCGACGGATTTCAAAATCTTAATTCATATTCGCATTCGTTAATAATCGGATATCTAATCTGATTACTTGACCCGATTTAAAATTTTGAATCGTAACAAAATTATATAAAAATAATAATTTTATTAAATTTAAGTTAACTTTCAATCTAATTTAATCAACTAATCATTCTATTTAATATTTTTTATTTAATTTCATATATATATATATATATATATATATATATATATATATATGAAACTTATATTAATTCGAGTAAACAAATTAAAATATTAATTCATATTCAATTAAATAAATTCAAATTCGAATTAAAATTCATTTTATTGACAGACTTATTTTTAATGTAGCTAATGGGACCCACACATACAGGTCGACATGGTGATTGTTGAGAGAGAGAAGTGTGTTGGAGGCGTTCCGGCACGTGGATCTCGGACGCTAGAAAAGTGGCAGCCACCACCAGCGGACGATTTTCATTGATCAACTGCGTCCAATGAAGTTTGATTTTTAGGTAATGGGTGGGTTGTAGTAATCAAACTAATCAACATTTTAGTCTTCTATATTCTTAAGTGCGGTGTTCTGAAAATAGCAGCAGTAGCCTCCACAACCGCTTAATCTGGGTCATGACGTCTCATCTCTTTACTTTGGATAAAAAATTGGTCATTTGTGTTTTAAAAAACAGTATCTTAAAATTATTTTTGGTAAGAGTTTTAAAAAAATGTGTTTTGGTGTCTCCTGTCCTGTATCCCAAAACTTACTTAGTTATATGATTTTAAAAACAGTTCTACGGTATATAAAACTATAAAATTTATTTGAACAATAACACATAAAACAATGAAAACATAAATGTGACGGTGGTGAAAGTATTGTGGTGGTGGTGGACGTGGGGTGGTGATGGTGGAAGTTGGGTGGTGGTGTTTTTTAAATTTTGGAAAGGTTGTTTCCAAAAACACACAAAACAGTCTTAATTTGTTTTTCTAAATTTACCCACTTTTTGTTCTCAATTTTCAAAAAATAAAAATAAAAAACAACTGGCGACACAATTTTTCTTCCAAAAACTGTTTCGAAAATAGAAAAACAGTTTCTGATATGCAAATCAAACATGATCTATTTGTACTTATTTCGTTCCTTAATTTGAAGATTTAATTTCATATGATTATTAAATGAAGGTAAGTCATCTAGCATTGAGATTCACATCGAATCTAATAGATATAATGAATTAGATCTTCAAATTTAATCACTTAATTAGATTCCAATAACATTGTTAAGTGAAAAGATATAAAGACTAGGTATCTATATAATAAAGTACAATATAATTCAAATCTAAAAAAATAAACAAAATGACTTTTGCTTTTCACGGTTGAAATCTCTTTAAATTTTACTTTAAAGTTAATCCAACAGCTAATATTAACACCCCAAATATAATAGGGAACATAAGGCCCTAAGGATGTATTTGGAATAACTTTTTAAAAGTGTCTCTAAGACTTATAATTTCTCATAACTACATTAAAAAAAAAAAAAAGTAGGGTTTGGCCCCACCACCACCACCCCCCACCACTGTTGTTGTCACTACCACCACCATCACCCTCACCATCCCACCACCACTGTTGCCACCCCACCACCACCTCTTCCACAATAACCACCACCGTCGTCGTCGCCGCCGCCACTATCGCCACCCCACCACCATCCCTACTACCACCACTACTGCCGCCACTATCATTGTCTCACCATCACCCCCACCACCACCACCCCCACCGCTACCGCCCCACCACCACCATCACCATTGTCACCCACGGCTACCACCATCACAACTGTTCGTCATCACCCATCACAACTATCACCATCTCCCACTACCACCAATGCCGCCCACCACCACTACCGCTGCTCGCCCCACTACAATCGATGCTTATATTTTTTTCTCTCTCATTTATCTTTGTAATTTGATTTTGAGTGTGAATACAAATATGTTTATTATTAACTATTTTTTTTTATTACTCCGTGTCTTCAAGTACGAGAAATAACTAATATATATATATATGTGTGATAAAAAAATTTAATTTTTAATGGGCTTGACAAGTAAATATTATTTAATAAGTAGTTTTTGTAGTTCATATTACGACAAATGAATTTAAACCCTTGAACTATGCCCCTTGATTTATATTGAACCCTAAATTAGTCATTTTTTTCACATTTCACCATGAATTATGGGTTTAAGTTTCAAATTGCTTCAATTTTTGACTTGTGTATATATTTTCTTAGCAAATCAAATCAAAAATAGAATTTCAAAATATTAAAAGGTGCGTTCTTTTCCTTACCAGTTGGGTGAAAATTTTCTTTCGGACAGTTTATGCTGCAATTAGAGAAAGTAAACATGTGTGGGACAATATGAAATGTGGGGGTATAGTTTCAGAGGTCCACTTGTATTTGTAATAACTGATGAATATTCTTTCTCACCTTGAGCATTAAAAATAAATCATCTTGAGGATTAAAAATAATTTTATGCATGAGAATTTACTTATAAAATTGCATTTCACAAGAAGCTGGTCAGTGCAATTTGGACCTTAGCTACTGTCATCGACATGTTCATGCTTCTGATCCATCCACAAGAAGTGTTTTTTTTTTTTTTCAAACCTTGTTTGTATCCCACCATGGAGTTTGATTCCCTATGACCAACCCGGCATAGTTCCCAAGGTAATTATATTACAAATTAAGGCATTGCCAAAGCTTAGATCACTCGCAATGAGGTAAGACTAGATTATAGTTTTTGGTGTCGTATCGAAATATACAAATAAATAAAGACCAATTGCAACTTATTTAGATTAAATTATGATTCTATGTTATCAAGAAGCTATACTTAAAAATTGATCAATTCCAAACAATTATATTTTGTTGTTATCATTGATATCACTTATCAAAACATCTATACCTAACCTAGTGTTTGTGTTATATTTGTGTGTTTGACCAAAAAAACCTAGTATGGACCTGACCATTGGATTTGGGTTGGTGGTCCAATGGCATGTCGTACCACATTAGAGTCAATCTTGACTTTCATTGGACTAGCAAACAGAGTTCGATTCACGATAAATCTTGTGGCATGCTTCTTATTGTTTTGGTGGGGTACAGATCTAGTTGGGTCAAGTGGTCATTAAGGAGCATATGCAGTTTCCAACATCTAGGCTCCTCTAGAGCTCGTCCTTCGCGGGTTTAAGTTATTATGGTTATATTTAGGAAGAATTTTCATACTAGTCACCCCTCACAACCCTTTTTTTTTTGACCAAAAAGAAAAAAAACTTGTGAGGATCCAAATTTTGTTGTAAATGGAAATGAATTAATTGAAAGTTCCCCAAACATTAAAGAATAGTTGCCATCAATCGTTTTAGGGGGAGAGAGTGACAAATACATTTTTTTTAGTATCGATATATGCCGACTTTCTAATTTAATAACGTGAAACAAGTTAATAAGTGTGTAACAATATACGGATCCGGATTAAATTGTAGTCCAAAAACTTGATAAGAAGTACGTCTTGTTCTGAACAAAGACTATCCAAAAACAAATTAGTGGTTATTATATTTTTGGGGCACTAACTTCGTAAAAGTTAAGTCACTGTTAACAAGCACACTATTATATCATATGTGCCAATAACCAACCACATCCAACTAAGGACAGTATAGCAAATCTCATTCCCTCTTACTCTCTCCCTCCCTCTCTATATATATCTGTCCACACCATGTAAGCAGTCGTTATATCTAGTAATAGTACACTACTTCCAAGTTACTAACTAGTTTTGAAAAAACTGTGCAATGGCTTCCACCACCCACCACCAAGGTATGGATTCCAAGAAACTGAACGAAGAACCACCTCCGGAGGACAGGTGTCCGGTGGAAGAGGTGGCTCTGGTGGTCCCAGAAACCGACGATCCATCACTCCCAGTTATGACATTTCGAGCCTTGTTTCTTGGTCTAACCTCATGCATAATCTTGATATTCCTCAACACTTTCTTCATCTACCGCACACAACCCTTAACCATCTCTGCCATTCTCATGCAAATAGCTGTGTTGCCCATTGGGAAGTTCATGGCCTCTACGCTCCCCAAGACAAAGTACAGTGTGTATGGTGGCCGTTGGAGTTTCAGTTTGAATCCTGGCCCTTTCAACATGAAAGAGCATGTTATCATCACCGTTATGGCTAATTGTGGTGTCTCTGTTGGTGGTGGTGATGCTTACTCCATCGGAGCCATTACTGTCATGAAGGGTTATTATAACCAGAGCTTGAATTTCTTGTGTGGCCTCCTTATTGTCCTAACCACTCAGGTAAATCATTCAGGACTTCTTTCATACATATATATTGATTTGTATTGTGGGTTTTTCGTTTCTGTCAGTTTTTAGTTTATCAAATTAAAACTAAGAAAGGTGAAGAATGAAGAAGATAAAGAATGGCTTTTCAATTCTATTTATTTGTTCTAATTTTGCTTGTGTGCTTCTGTGTCTGAAATTTTTGGTTCTTGTTTTGCTGATTTATACAACCAATTATTTATTTTATTTTTTTATAATTAAGCTAATCAGTAGAAGATAATTATTTAATATCCCAGAAATGGAAATTGGGCAAAAGTAGAAAAGTGTATCAAGTGAATTCTATTGCAAATTTGATACCTATCTGTTCTTTGTATCGTTCACAAACAGACATTCACCATTAAAAGAGGCCTTTTTCTTTTTCTTCTTGACCTTACTGAAAGATACTTCTTTCCAATTTTTTATACATATTAGTTTCCTCTGTTGAGAACTTTAAATAAGTTTACACCAGCAGTAGCAGCGGACTGTGCGATGCACGGGATTTATATTTTCATCTCGTCCCACATCCCCCCCCCCCCCCCCCCCTTCCAGAAAAAAAAATCCATTTAATTAATTTGGCTGGCTAGTAGTAGTAGAGGTAAAAAAGTGAGGAAGATGAAAAGTTAAAAGAGAAGAGGGAGTGAGAAGTTGAAGAAGGAGCACAAAGTTGGGGAAGTGGAACTTGAAAGAATTTGATTGAAGAAAAATTTGTTTTTTAAATTTAATAAGTCAAAAATAAATGAGTTGGAAAAACTTCCCAAACCCTCTGCCAACAATATGCCTGTTGTGTACACAATATATATATATATATATATATTCTCAACAAGCTGCTTGCTATGCAATTTCTTAGTCTTGGAATAGCCTATTGTCATTTATCTATATATTTCTGTTATTTATATGTAAGATTGATTCATTCATCTTATTTAATTTACTTGATTTGTAGATATTGGGGTATGGATGGGCTGGGATGTTGAGGAGGTACCTGGTTGACCCTGTTGAAATGTGGTGGCCTTCAAACCTTGCTCAGGTTTCTCTATTTAGGTAAATTGTCTTTCTCCTTATCAGAATTTTTCCTTAGCGTTTTCTCATTGCCATGTTATGTCCTCTATTATATGGTATCCTGCCAGTGCTTCAAATTGTATCGATGAATATTAATCTTTGGAAATGATTTCAAACAATAATTTGTAAAGAAGTACATCAAAACACATGAACAAGAAAATGAGAATTGATAGTTTGTTTTGTGATCAAGTTATTGAAAGTTACAAATATCCTATTTATTAAAGTAAGAAGTAGACGTATCCAATGATTACCATTGATAGTGGTGTCTTCTGTTTCCTGTTCCTAAAATATGTTTTTTCGTTATTTATTTTTTCCTTGTTTCTGTAACTTTTGAAATCTGAAAGCAAAAGAATATGTGCTTTTTGCTTTGGGAAAACAAAAAAAAACTTGTATTAAAGCGCATCGATTATATCTGTAACGGGGAAAGCAGCTTATTCACTTGAAAGTTTTCATGCCCCATCTGCTGTCTGGCTCAGTGGGTGTGTGATTCTCTTTCTAGACAACAAAACATGACACATTAGGTTAGAAAAAGAAGGTAATGAGTGGAATTCTTTCTTAACTTGTAAATGGTTTTAATGGGGAATTTGAGAAGAACATTTATAAAGCGAAAGTAACCTATACCACTACTCTACTTCACTCAGTACTGCACAAAGGAACTTTGAATAAGCATAGCCAAATTTAGAATTTTATGTTAGCTTATTGTTTTATTTCATCAGCTGAGTTTTGAACAACATTTTGACTTTGGTGTACAGGGCATTGCATGAAAAGGAATCAAAATCAAAAGGCTTGACGCGGATGCAATTTTTTCTTGTTTTTCTGGCTGTGAGTTTTGCATATTACACATTTCCGGGCTATCTGTTCCCAATTCTTACA
This sequence comes from Ilex aquifolium, assembly GCA_951799425.1. Taxonomy (NCBI): domain Eukaryota; kingdom Viridiplantae; phylum Streptophyta; class Magnoliopsida; order Aquifoliales; family Aquifoliaceae; genus Ilex; species Ilex aquifolium. The sequence continues at coordinate 356,850 of OX637393.1, read as the reverse complement.
TTCTTCTCATGGGTCTGTTGGGCGTGGCCTCACAGTATCACAGCTCAGCAGATTGGTTCTGGTTATCATGGACTTGGGCTGGGTGCCTTCACCCTTGATTGGGCAGGGATATCAGCTTATCATGGCAGCCCATTAGTGACACCATGGTCTTCCATTCTCAATGTTGGGATAGGCTTTGTTATCTTCATCTACATAGTTGTACCTGTATGCTACTGGAAGTTTAATACTTTTGATTCCCGGAAGTTCCCCATATTTTCTAATCAACTGTTCACTTCTAGCGGGCACAAATATGATACGAAAAAGATCTTGACTCCACAATATGACCTTAACATTGCTGCTTACGAGAGTTATAGCAAGCTCTATCTTAGCCCTCTGTTTGCACTATCAATTGGATCCGGATTCGCAAGATTTACAGCAACACTCACACATGTAGCACTGTTTCATGGCAGGTAGGCTACATAGTTTTGAGGTGTGAATACCCAAACACACTTGTTTGTTCAATATAACTGTCAGTTTCTTCTAATTATCTTTCTCTGGATGATATCTTACTTGCTCATAAATTACATTAGATATGATCATTTATTGCTTATATAGTATGGCAGCAAAAAGGAAATCTATGAGATGTGAAAAGGTTAAGTTAATGATGTGTTTCTTCTGTTTGACTGAGTAAGAAAAGCAGAATTGGGATGGTTCAAATTTCAAAATGTTCTCACTTCTGTCACCTATGGGCATAGAAGTATGAGGAGTTCCTGATGCCAGTTGATAGGTCTCAAATTGAAATTACCATTAAGTGAATTACATGATTTATTTTTGCCAATTTGGAGGAAGTAGTCTTGTTGGAAACACAACCTGCATAAATGTCTGAATTTGTCTCATCTTTTTTTTGACGCGTTAAAAATATACTCCTTGATCAGAACTGTCTCTTGGTGTATTCCAAATTAAATTGATCAAATTAAGATGGGTTTTCACTGTCTAGGGATATTTGGAGACAGAGCAGATCTGCAGCGAAGAACGTTAAATTGGACATCCATGCAAAACTGATGAAAAGTTACAAAGAAGTACCTCAATGGTGGTACCTCATTTTGTTGATAGGAAGCATTGCCCTATCGCTCTTAGTGTCTTTTGTGTGGAAAGACGACGTGCAGCTGCCATGGTGGGGGATGCTCTTTGCATTTGGTTTGGCTTGGATTGTCACTCTCCCTATCGGGGTCCTTCAAGCAACTACTAACCAGGTAATGTACCCAATCTTCTGCTTTATGGATTCCGTTTCTACTTAAACTTTGTGGGTTGTGAAATAGCAAACTAAGCAAGTTGTGGATATTCTATCCTTATGTCATGATGTTCTTGTGATTGCTGTGCAGCAACCCGGATATGACATAATCGCACAGTTCATAATTGGGTATATCCTACCAGGGAAACCCATTGCAAACTTGCTTTTCAAGATCTACGGTCGAACCAGCACCATCCATGCTCTCTCTTTCTTATCTGACCTCAAACTTGGGCACTACATGAAAATTCCACCACGGTGCATGTACACAGCTCAGGTATTTGCTTTGCTGCTAAAAAAGTTTGGATTAAACAATTTCAAACTCCATCTCAGAATGATGACGTTTGCATCTGCTTCTCTTTTCTTTTCTTTCCTCCAGCTGGTGGGAACACTAGTTACTGGTACAGTCAACCTTGCAGTTGCGTGGTGGATGCTAGGGAACATCGAGAACATCTGTGATGTCGAAGCACTCCATCCAGAGAGCCCATGGACATGCCCTAAATTCCGAGTCACCTTTGATGCTTCTGTTATATGGGGGCTAATTGGACCAGAGAGGCTCTTTGGACCAGGAGGGTTGTACAGGAACTTGGTATGGTTATTCCTCATAGGAGCTGTCTTGCCAGTACCTGTTTGGATACTGAGCAAAATCTACCCGGAAAAGAAATGGATTCCCTTGATTAACATACCTGTTATAACTTATGGGTTTGCCGGAATGCCACCAGCAACTCCCACTAATATTGCTAGCTGGATCGTTACTGGAATCATCTTCAACTATTTCGTGTTTAAGTACCGGAAAGGATGGTGGCAGAAATATAACTACATTCTTTCTGCAGCATTGGATGCTGGTACAGCATTCATGGGTGTTCTATTGTTTTTCGCCTTACAGAACGAGGGCAAAACTGTGAAATGGTGGGGAACGGAGCCTGACCATTGTCCATTGGCATCATGCCCTACGGCACCAGGTATTCAGGTTGATGGATGTCCACTTTTCTAGTAGTCCCATGGCCATGTAAACTGGAGGAGAGGTTAAAAATGGGGTAGTTTTTCTATTAGGCAAGCGCAGAGATGTTAGAGCTGGCTATAGGAAAATGGCTGTAAGTTTGAAAAACTATTTGCTTTGCATCCAAGTAATCTTTAAATGATGGCTGAATTATTGTCAGTGCAAGAGACGGTTTGCTTTTTGTGACAGTAATTTGTTTCTCTGTTTCTAAAATTGATGCATTTACTTGCCATGAACTGTTCTTACCACATAAAACCTAAAATTGCTCCAGGCACAACAGCAATCAAATAAAGGTGAGAGTCACGTGAACAGTATTTATCTCCATGTGGGCATGTATTACCAGTCCCTTTTCAGTTTTACAATCCCTGTTAGTAATGTTCATTGCTTGTTCTGATGACAAAAAAAAAAAAAAAGGAACAAAAAATCAAAAGAAACAGAAAGTGGGGGTAAAAAGACCTTGCAGATGATGGTTAACTTCCTAATGAACGGCCAATATGACATGAACCTTAAAGAGATAACCCTTCTTTCATGATGGCAGAGACTAGCGGATAGCTGTGAGATCGGAAGGTATAGTTGAAGCAAAGTGGAACAAAGAATTGTCTGCAACTTAATGCAAATTGGCCAAATGTGATGTGAGGCAAGATTAGGTCAATGCAACGCACAAACATCATTAGGTCTAACCGACTTGTTCAAAGGTCAATAATATTCACTTCAGCAACATTGGCAAGAACATACAAGAAATTCTGGTAGAACTGATTGCAAGAGCATTCCGAGCAATCAAGTAATCTAAACTCTACCAATCTGAAACCATATCATGCTAAAACATATATATGGAATATATCATCCTAAGGATTGGACATGAAATGCCCGAAAAACCACATTCCAATGGAAGTCACAATTTTTTTTTTGGCCTGTGCACAAAGGCAGTCATAAGGATATGCAGCCAAACTGTATTTCAAAGAGTTAAGGAGACTGAGGCTTCCAAATCTACATCCATATAACTGAGTGGGATGGTCCAACCTCAGGTTCACAGGTTAAAAAGGGTGTGCAGATGTCTTTGAAACAGATTGTTAATTAAGTCTCATCACAATGTTTCTTGTTGTGTCTCCTTTCCAACTGCGATAGAACTATCATAAGCAAACCAGCATTGCATAAGTCAAAATGGTCGCTTCTCCTCAAGACACTACAGAGGAAGAATGATGAAAAGCACAGAAAGGAATCATACACATAATATCTAGATAAATGGTAATCCCCAGCATTAGCAGTATGTCAAATAAATTTCTAGTTTGCTAGAATGGCTCGTTCTGGAGTTCACTTAGGACATTGTCCTGATATTTACCTCTTAACAATTATTTCAATTACATGAACGGATTAAAGACTAGTGTCCCAATGGATGCTAATGTCTACCTCTGTATCGACTTGTAAAGTACCACAGTGACATATTTGGCTAGAAACCGATGAGTAGAACCAAGTGCCACCACTGATGGGCTGCTCCTTCCTTTTTGCATGTAAAGATGGTTAAGCACAACATGCTGAGGTCTCGAAAAAGGAGGTGGAATCTCCATGTGGGAAGATGGAACGTCAAGCAAATTCATCTGCAAATGTGGAGGAACTAATGGAGGTTCCTTTGCATAGTCTTCAGCAACAAGTTGCAAGTTGGTATAGCTTGAATCTGGAGACTGAGGAGGTTCAAAACCAGAAATACTTTCAACATCTTCTGGAACATAATCCTGCAGCACAAAGTAAATACCAATTAGTCAGTTGAAATCCATGCCATCAGAGTAGCTATTTTTGAGTTAGGCGCATCCTCAGAATGCGTGTAGGGCTATTAATCGAACTGAGCTACTCGAGCTCGGCTCGAGTTCGGCTCGTTTTGGACTCGTTCGAGCTCGTTCGAATATTGTAAACAAGTCAAATATGAACATAATTTTAGGCTTGTTTATAAACGAGCCGAGCTCGAGCTCGAATTCGAGCAGCTTGAATGGCTTGATTAAGCTTGATATTTTTTACATAGTTTTACTATTATTTTTAGTGGTCCAATTATAGTCGTCCATTCCAAACCTCTACTGAGATCTAACGGTGAGGACAACATGTTTATTAACTTGTCTAACCCTAAATCCCTAATACACCCAAACCCAATCTGGCAATCTGAACTCTGAAGGCGCCGTCTACTTGCAACTCTCAAGCCCGAAGCGGTGAAGCTGAAGCCCTCAACTCTACTATCTACATCTCTCGTCATTGTCTGCCACTCATCGGTAATTCTTCGTAATCTGAAGGCGGCATCTACTTACAACTCTCAAGCCCGAAGCGGTGAAGCCCTCAACTCCATCTCTCGTCTGCCACTCATCGGTGATTCTTCGTGGATTACTCTGAACAATTCCTTTGTGAGTTTCTGTATTCATGATAAAACAGGTCCTATCTGTTTTATATTATAGATCTGGGAACAATTACTTTGTGAGTTTCCTCTATTATTATTTTCTTACAACGTTTTATGGTTCGATTTTACCTTTTAATTGTGTATTCCTATGGTTTCTATGTCTAGTCGTATAGACTTTCCGATGCATCTATTTCAGTCTACATATATGTACCTATATATGATTTCGGTGTGTACTATATATTTCCATTTGGAGGATTTTATGATTTATTGTTGCGTTTATAAGAATTTATATGATTAGTGTTTCAAGGGTTGGTCCAAAACAGAGGTATGTATCTGTGATTTTGCATATATTCGAATAAAGGTGGTTTTTGATAGGATTTTTATGGATAGACGACACTAGTGTGCTTGTGACTATATCTCTATTTGTATTATTAGAAATAATGGTGTGGGATGTGAGTGTGCCGACTATGATGTGGGAAACATCACAGTTGTTGAGGGAATTTTCTTTGATGTCATCATTGTTTGTCTCTCAGTCTTTGACTCCCTGTATTGGATTGTTTGTGCTATTTTGTTTCATCATTTGATTCTGATAAAATGCCTATTGAACAAATTAATAATAATGATTTCCAGTATGTATGTTGAGACATGTCATTACATTCCCCCAAGTTCAGAAGTTCACCGAGAGTTGCCCATGATACCATGATATTACAGAGAGGTGCCCAAGTTAAGTGGTGTTGAATTTGTTAAAATTCAAGCCTGTTCGCAAGCCTGAGCTCGAGCTAGAGCTCGGATTCGAGCTTGCTAACAGAAAACGAATCTAATCAAGCCAAGCTTGAACTTTTCATTTTTCATTCAAGCCGAGCTCGAGCTAAAAAATGAGCTTGATGTTCGAGCTCAAGCCGAGCTTGAACAGGTTCCCAAAATGTCAAGTCGAGCTTGAGCATGGTGATGTTCGTCGAGCTTGGCTTGATTATCACCCCTAAATACGTGTGCGCAGACACACAAGAGCACCCAAAATCAACCCCCCCCAAAAAAAACCAAAAAAAATTACATAGTTAAACACATGCAAACAAATGGATTGTGTCTGTGCGTCCAATTTTTGTGTATTTTAATGTTGTCTAATATGGATTGGATATATGCACTGCGGATGCTCAATTACACCAGAAAGGAGGAGCAACAATGCCAGGAGAAAGGCAATCAAGAGCATATATAGAGAAAGATGCTTAATTTAGGTAGAGAAGATTGGCCCAAAAGATAGTCTAAACAACCATTGGCAAAAAGGCATTGGAGAATGCAATTAAATGTATAAAGTTGGTGCATAAACCTACATGTCTAAGATGACTTGCATCCAACTTTTACTAGTCAATTTTGCACCAACTAGTGATACAATAACATCGGACTTCAGACTGGATTCTTCATCCATCTTTTAGATTTTCATAATTCTAGAGAGAAGATGGAAATTACCTGCAAGTCTAAAATGTTATAAGCATTGCCTGCTTCATCCTGGGCCCATGGCATGTCTGGGGAATATCTCCACTGTCCATCAACAACAAACCTGTACTGATAAACACCTGAAGGAAGCACTTTCATAATGGTGAAGTCTTTCCCTGATCTCTGCAAGAGCTTCCTGATCAACAGGGTAGAAATGTTATATGCCATATTGCAACTCATAATACATAACTTAAGATTGAAATATGAAAGAACCAAGGGAGGGAGAGGGAGCATTGTTTTTTTTTTTTTTTTTTTAACCTTGTTTTCCAATTATCCCATGATCCCTCCACACCAACTTCCTTCCCATCGTAGCTCCAAGTAATCATTGTTGGAATTCCTTGCTCATTACTCATGTCTTCATACCCAGAGGTATTTGGCATCCACGAAGGGCTCGGGATGTGCATCTCACCAGGTCTTTGAAGAGGAACCATGGGGACCTGAAAAGACGTGACAAAGCAAGAAAAAAAAATCACATTTTTTCTCGTACTTCTCTCTGAGAAACCAAAATCACACTTTACGAAAATATAAATTGAATTTAATAAATCATATTACTATCTAGTACAACTTTATACAAATGGATTTAGCAAGTTCCACTTTAAACTCAGACAGAGTAAAAGTTCAGCACTTAATGCCACATATCATGATTTTCACACAATGGGTCATTCATTTCCATGGGGTGAGCATATTTTATTTCAGTCATCATTTCTAAGGTCGAAAGTACAATCCCATTAAAAAGAAGCAGAGAACTTTGCAATCAGTAAAATGGTCCATACGATAAAGCTTAAAGCAATAGCCTTTGCATTTTAATTATTCTTAGTCACGCAAAAGAACTTTAATACAAAGCCCGTAAAACAGCCATCAATTCTTTGGGGACTTGTATCAAACACCAGTGACTGTCCAACAGAAGATAAAGAAAATCCAATAAGGATCAATCTGCCCCATCGCTTAGTAAAATTCCCAAACAAAAAGGGTCTCACCAAATGAATCCAATTATCAAAGTTACAATCTTTTTTTTCTTCAGATCTAGCCATCAATTGCACGTTACAACAACAGAGTAATAAATTAACAAACTACCCATATCAAAAATTGCCTCAATCCCCTCAATAGCAACCTAAAGATTATATTTTCCCACACCCAAAAACAAAATATAAGCAGAGACAAAAATAGTAGAAGCAGAATGAGAAAAACAAAATGAAAACTGACCTGAGGAGTGAACACCAAAGGTGAGAGAGCAGGCCTAGGGCTAGGAGGAGGGGAGTGGCCCATGAACTCACCATCACCATTACCGTGCGAATGATCGCTATCTTGACATGCCATGCTATCCTGCTCAAGAGCTGCAGATGGGCGGGTATCATCACCGCCACCATCATCATCTTCTTTACCACTCACATTTCCCATTTTTATTACCAAAGCAAAAAGGAACCCACTCAGAATCTAATCTTATATATACAAAGATTCCAAATATTATGCCATATATTGCTACCCATTATCGTTGATGTTTACTGATATCCATTTGACTTAACTAAAATTATGGTAATTTAAAGATACTTGCAATCAAGTTTGCTTTCATAGTAATGTAAAAGTGTTTTTGTTAATTTGGCAGAAAGTGGAATGACAAAGTAAAATGAAAAAAAGGTTTTTTTTTTTTTTTAAGAAAAGGTAGTTTTATGGTGATAACTGGTCCTATGAGTTTGGAACATCGTGGTCATGGTCATGTATTCTGTTGGCCCAAATACCAAAGATGTGTGGTTTTTAGTGTACGGGGGATGAAGAGGTCACATTCTCCTTTAAGAAAGTCAACTTTTTTTTGGTCTTTTATAATCCTATTTACATAAATAATTAACAGACCTAATGTTCTGGTATCCTTAAATTAATAGTGAGCTTATTTAATAGTAATAACATATTAAGTGTCCAATTTAGGCCGGTGGAATCTTTTTTTTGTATCCACACTATATTTTGATATACGAAAGTTTTGTTTACAAAATTTTCAATGAGCAAATAATTTTTTTTTAACTTTTTTATTTCACCCACCACTAATTCATATAATATCTAAGATTTTTCTAATCTTTTTATAATTTGTGTCCGGTTGGGTGGGTTCTATGTTGCTTAAACAAGTTGTTGTTGCTTTACTTGTCCATTTCTACCCCCAAAATCTAAATGATTTTCAACTCTTTTAATCATTTTATTATAAATTCCTATTCCAGTAGTTGAGGTGTCACATTTGAATTCTAATATTGGAGTCATGTGCACTTAAGAATAATCAAAATTATCTCTAATGTAGAGTTAGACTCTTATTGAAGTAACAAAAGACATTATAATATTTTGTAGAGAGAGAGAATTAGAATATGATTGTTATTTATATCATATGGTGACACAAATATTTCATCCAACTTTTTGGGACATTTCGTGGGCCTCTCTATCCAGATGGATGGGTCATGATGATATCCATTCCCATATTTAACAGGCCCATCGGCACTAGAACAGAAACTAAGAGGTAAGTAAGAAACACCTACTAAACTAAGGTGCACTCCGAATCCGATGCAGGTTTTGTCTGTGCGACAATAAAGCAAACACGTAGCGGACAATCAAACAACTAGTACATAAGGAACTTGGTGAGTCAGCTCTTTCCTGGTTTCTTCCTTGTCTGTCCTTGTTATATACAGATTATCACCTACTACACATGCATCTTCTTCCTCTGCTCTACTCTACTCTACTCTATCCTTTACGCCATTCAAAATTGCACTGCGTTTCTCTTATCTTGGGTGACTTCATAATTGTATGTGTATGTCTTTGATATTCAATGAATCTCACTATTTATGTGCATATGGATTAGGGAAAATTTTGCACATTATGAAGGTGGTCTTCCCGAACACTCTGTTTTGCAAATGTGAAAGCGTCATTCTTCCGCTGATTATGCATTAGCAGTTTCATAGAGTTCCTTTTGCTTAAAATGGTTCTCATCTCATAATTAATGCTGATTATATTATGAACTTGGCTTTTAGACTACGGGATCTTTGTATGTTACCTCTATGTTTTTAGACTACGGTTTTGGGAATTTGCTGGGCTGTGATATGAAAAATGCATTTTGTTGCGTGTACATTAATAGCCAATGGCTTCATAAATTTTTCTATACCTAGTTGACTCATGCTCTTGGATTATTTCTAATTGAAAATAATTGTTGAATCAATTCGTTTTCCCTAACTTCCAATCCCCCACGCCATGCTGGTTTTGCTTTAAGGTATTTTTTTTTTTTCTCTCTAAATTAGATAGTTATCACATTGAGTTAGATTCACTTTTACCTTTCGGTAGCTGCTTTTAAAATGGAATTTCATGTGTCGATGATGGTGTGTCCTTGCTGTAGCAAGAATATTCATTCCATTTCACTTGAACCTAAAGATTATAGCATAAATTAACAGGGGATGGGACCAAGGGGAAACACCAGATGTCAAGTCAAACCCTTTTATGTTGAGCTTGCATTTTTACATCATATGCATATATGCCTAGTTTAAGCTTTCTTTTCACATATACTTAAAAGGGAAAAAGGAAATCTATTCCTATTCTTTAGTTTATACTGTCTTCTCCATTTCCACCATGCTAATGCATTAATGCACTTATAACCTAACCAAAAAAAATTTGTATCCAAGCTTTTTGCTATGCATCCTGACTTATTTTGGAATTTAACTGATTATCAGCCCACCTTAACATGCAAAGTCTACGAAACTCTATCTTGAGATACGTGAGTGTTAGGGTCTCAATGAAAGAATGGTTCCTTGCTAAAAATGGGAACCCACTCAACGGAGCCTACCAGCAACTGCCTATATGCAGCATGTCCAATGGTACTAATTATGATCAGATAATGGATAGAGTGATAGGGCTGGTCAAGAGATCCAACAACATTGATGCCACTAAGGTAAATAGCTAAGCACTTGTGTTGAATTAGCGCTCCAAAAAATATGGGGGATAGATTATCAGATAATGTCTATTCCTGTGCAGTTGAGAAATGTCATTTGACCATGACTGAGAATTATGATTCAGATTTCTTTTCAATCTTGAACAGGTTACTGAAACAGCTGATTTCCAGAAGGACTTGTCCCTCGACAGCTTGGACAGGGTAGAACTTGTCATGGCTTTTGAGCAAGAATTCTCCATTGAGATCCCCGATGAGAAAGCTGATAGACTTAAATGCTGTGCTGATGTTACTAAATATATCATTTCTGAAGCTGATCAGAAAATTGCAGAGAAGTCCTGATTGAAATGCTGAAACTTCTTGTGATTCTATTGTTTCTTGCTTTGGCAGAAGAATACATTCAAGGGTCCTTTCAAATGTTGTCTCTCAGAACTATGATAATGAATAGTTGTTGACTGCAAGATTTAAATTTCTTTTAACTCTGGTTTTGTTTGAATCTGTTTTGTTTTTGGAATTGCTGAGAATATATGCTACATTACATGGCACAATGAATTTCCATTGTCTCCATAACTGACGATTCGCTTTGCTCTCAAGTATATGTTTTATGGGCATTAGTTTTGATGCAGAACTAAATGGTTGCATGAAGGAAAGTTCTGATATTAGTAGCTGACTCAAATTATGGGACAAATTATTATTATCTCTCTCTCTCTCTCTCTCTCTCTCTCTCTCTCTCTCTCTCTCTCTCTCTCTCTCTCTCTCTCTCTCTCTCTCTCTCTCTCTCTCTCTCTCTCTCTCTCTCTCTCACACACACACACACAACACACAACACACGGAAGTTATTCACACGACTAAGAGGTAGCAGGATTGAACCCCTCAACTCAATGTTGTGACAAAAGCGCCATCCAAATGAGCTGCAGCCAATATACAATTTCCATTATTATTGGACTTATACCATCTCTGCTTTGCTGCCTCCTGTATTTGTGCCTACTTTTGAAGCTCTTGGTGTCAATTGTATCGTTTGGCTTGTGTAGGTACGGATGCCATCCCCAATCGATGATAGTTTTATGGGTTTGTGTTTACCAGTGAAAGCTTGATGGCAGGGAGAATTCTTTGGTACCTGAAGCACTTTAACCAGACATATCTTTTCCAAGTTTGGAATTGCATGGAGGTGGGAAGGAAGATCAATGAGGAAGTCTCCATATTCATCTGTGCTGCCTTGTACCCAATTTGATTTCCTCTTTTCCCCTCTAGTACCGCATGAAACAGCCACCAAAGCTCCTGCCAAAATAATGAACTTTCTGACAATCGTTGAACACAATCGTTGTTCATGTAAGCTAACAATCAAGTTATTAGTGGCTAGACAAAACCAAGAAATACCCCCCTAGCGTGTGAGAGAAAAGGAAGATCACCTTTAAGACCAAACAATTTTATCGAATTGAGTATAATTGTATGTCTGATAGCATCTACTACACCAGAAATTTGAAATTGAAATCTCACACTTACTTCATAAGAGATCTGCCTGAAAAGTTTTAGTTTTTTTTTTTTGTTTTTTTACGGAGATAGAATTCCTATTTGTTTGGTTTTCAAAAGCATGGATAAGGCTCGCTTCTTGTAAAAATTCACTACTTGACGTAAAACACTTGATAATGGTAATGTCAGAAAAATCTATGGTACTGAATTCAGTATTATATCAAAAAATTAGAAAGATTACAACGCAATCTGTTAAAGTTTTTAATCAACAGGCGCAAATTACGACATGTTTCAGTCATACAATGTTAGTCATAATTGTCCATACGATACCAAAAAGTAATTTGTGAAAGTATAATAAATACATCATCCATTTATGTATGGGAAATGCTAAGATTTTATGGCCAAGTTAACAGCCTAAGGAAGTTGCAGATATGCGACTGATGCGTCCTCTATTATCCACTAAGGTGTGTATCGCATTAATTCAAGTGACGAGAAAAGCTCACGTCTTTTGAGCTTCAATCCATGCCAAGATTTGTTTGGTATTGACAGTGATCTAATGTGATGATTAACTGTTGGATTCATTAGAAGAGCTGCGTCGCTTGAACCAGTTCTCGAGTATAGACCTCTTTGTTCTAGTGGTCAATATATTTACTCTACGTATATAAAACTATGGACGTGCTCTCTCTCTCTCTCTCTCTCTCTCTGTATGTATGTATGAATATATACAAATATGTGTGCTCGTCTATATAACCGTAATTGAGTTGTTTTTAAGAAGTGAACACTCATATAAATGATACAGGCTTGTAGTTTCCTCTCAGAGCTTGATAGTCCCTTGAAGCTATTAATGGAAAGAGAATAAACAAACCTGATACGGGATGTGGGTGAGCTTGAGCTTCTTGATCCAAACAAGCGTAACAAAGGACGGTACCGCTGACCATGACTGTGGAGAGCTTCTCTTCTCCATAACCAGCCATTTTTATCAAGTCCTCTCTACTGGACAGTTCGACCAACGGATTCTGACGTCCGGCCACCAGAGGGGTGGTTCCAATGAAGACGAAGAGGATGAACATCAAAGACATGATGATCTTCACAAGATTGTCGCTGCCGCAAAATTGACTCATCATCTTTGTGTTGGTTTGTTCATAGACTTGGTATTAAAGCAAGATGGAGGAATGAAGGGAGTGGGACAATGAAAAGCTACCGTCTTTGGTTTTATATAAGGTGTTGCATGGTTCATATGCCCTTTTCAAACACCTCAATGTACATTTATACCCTTCAGTTTCCTAAACATTTCTTTCTTTTAGTTTCATAAAGGCTACTAACCTTTTTAAAAATTTAAGTAAAAAAACTAGGAAAAATCACTTTGATCCCTCAAAACTTTCAGGAGTCTTACTTCACTCCACTTTTTACTAAACCATATTGCACCTTCAATTTTTTTAACTTTGTTTGTTTTGACAGAAAACAGTTAGATGAGTGACAGATGACATTTATTTAGGACATTTTTATAGAACTTTAATGTAATCCCTCTAGAAAGGGAAGAAGAAAATATTTATTACAACGGTGATATCCTGTCATCAGTGTCACATGGTATCACCAATCAATAAGACTACACTATGTAGGATAAATGGATTTCACTATTTTAGTAACTTTCAATAACCACTCTGTTGACTCACTAACACTTTCCTGAGAAGCTTGTGTAGCGATCAAACCTATGCTTGAGACCAATGTTGCCAAGCTAATAGAAATAATTAAATTGAAAAAAAAAAAAAAAGATAGATGACTATATGGGGGTATTTTGGTCATATGTGCAAAAGTAGTAGTTGAGCTCCAACTTGAGGGTAACTCTGGAAAAAAAAAATAGAGAGAGAGAGGTATATAGGTCACGGTGTACCAGAGGCACAGGGAAGAAGTTGGAAGTTAGAAGGGAAAAGGCTAACTGTTAGGTTGGTAGCCTACTCTTATCACCTTACTAATATTTTAATCCCAAAAACCGAAGTCTAGCAAGAGTTGAGAGAACAGAGGAGTCGAGTGCTCCTCCTCCTCCTCCTATTCCTTTAGCCTTGGATGAGAAGCATAGAATTTGCAATGTATTTGTCAAGCCTGCCCCAACTATATATCCCTCATCTCCAGTAACGTGTCCTTCTCAATCTGTATCAGATTGAACTTGGTTAACCAAGATGAACAATACATAACAACAGCTAATGGCACATATGCAGGTGGGTAGGTTTGGACCAACAAAGTTGGTAGCAATTTTTTGGGCTAATACATGATTTTGATTCATAGTTTTGGTTAGGTTAAAAATGAAAACGTTTTAGAAACACTTCGAATATCTTTTTAAAACACAATGAAAACAAAAAAAAATTATGAAATACATTTTTATTTTCAGACTACACCGAAACATTTTGAAACATGAAAAATTCGATTTTTTATCGCTAATTCATTTCAGTTTCTATCTAAACTATAATGTTCCGATCGATTTCAGTGGAAACAGAAGGAAATTATGTTCCTTTGATATGAATGTAATCAGGAATTGAGAGGACTGATTCATCCAGTCCTCATACAAGCTATGCAATTAGTCTTAGAGTTCACCTACTTATTCTGCAGATAGAAGTTTCACAATATCTAATTAATTTCTAAAACCAAAGCTTGCGTTGAAGAGTACCCAGGAAAATCGGAGTAGCTATGCACATCACTTTTAAGCCATGTATGAAATGATGATCAGGAATAGATTGTTTTTTTGCAATTCTGTGAACTTACTACACGATCTCTCTCGAATATAAACACTTAACCGGTAAAGCTCCTGGTTAGAGTATCATGCAAATCATGGGGAAGAAAGGAAATACGTAACAAGTCAAAAGAGCTTTTAGCCCATCCCATGGGGGCTTTTACCCCAACTCATGGGGTTGTACAAAAATACACTCAAAAGATGATTGTTTTCAAAGTATTTCTCAAACTCAGGCACTTTTAAAAATGTCATTTGGAATGACGTTTTTTTAGACCGAAGACTTTGGTTGAATATAAAAAGGGGTGGTTTAATTACAATCACATCCCTTTTACTTTTTGACATTTTCAGTGCAACCCCTCTTGTTTTTTGGAATTACAATAAACCTCTTAATCACAGATTTTCCATTGTGTCAGATTTAATCAAATTTAATGGCTTGAACCACCCATTTAACCCTCAAGTAAGAAAATCAGTATTGTAACGTATTCTTTTTCTCTTATAGACAAAGTTGTCTAGTTAGATCTAGAGTCAATCAATCAAAGTTTTGCTCTTATAGACAAAATTGGATTGTCGATCTATCAATTGCCAAAAAATAAAGTCTATTAGTCCCAAAGTTTACTTCTTTATTTGTTTCATAAAATATATTTACCAAAAAGAATCTTCTAAACATTTTTCCAAAAATCTATCAAAATATTTGTCTGCCAAATTAAGTAAAAAAATAAAAAAATCTACTTTTTGTATTGATGATAGCTCAATTTTGACTAAAACAACAAAAGCATAATAGTCAAATAATAGTTTTTTTTCACGTAAGGGTAAAATATCTTGATTGAAGGGGGACTCCCTTACAAGATATCACATCCTAAGATGTGCAAATATAATTTCATAAACAGGAAAGGGTGCAATGAAAATATCATAAACAATAAGGGTTGTCATTGTGATTTAAGCATAAATATCATAAATAGTAACACACGCAGTCAACTTCATATACACACACATATAGGCACACAGAGATATTCTCCATTTGGAAACGTCGTGGCGTCGAAGTTTTCAATCTTCCAATTCCTTAAGCAACACCAAACTACACCATCTTCTCAATACAGGGCCGGCCCTATACTATAAAAATAAAAGCGGGGCTTTAGGCCCCACATATGAAAAAGGCCCCAAAATTTCAAGATCAATAATATAATATAAATTAAAAAATAAAATTTACTACAATATTATCTAAAAAATTAATTGTTGAAAGAGTAAACCAACAAAAAAATTAAAAATTTGGGCCCAAAAGTTCAGACTTTCTTACCCAATTACATTTATTAAAGGACAAAAAAGATTAATAAAAAAAAATACTAACAAAATCTATCTCTTTTTTCAATCGAAAGAAGTACAATAAACATCTCTCTTTAATCAAAAAAAAAAAATCAAACCAAGCACATTCTTTACTTAAACTTTTTTTTTTTTTCTCATTTGAATGCAAAACACCAATTAAACCATTCATTCTCATTAAAAAAAATGTTTTGATAAAGTTCTTATTCGTAACAAATAAAATATAACAAAATTTTAGGTGAAAGTTGCATGGATAAATAAATAAAATTCAAAGATAGTAAAGTAATCCAAAAAAAAGGTAACAATGAATTTATTTATAATAAAATCAATCATTTAATTTCACAGTTTTGATAAAGAACATATAAAACAAATAAAAAGAACATAAAAATATTAATGAAGAAATTAATTTTATTCCTATAAATATTTATGATCAAAAGTCATATTATTAATTAAAAAAATATATTAGCAAAATTTAAATAAAAAAATATATTAGCAAAATTTAAATAAAAAAATTTGCAATTTCGAATCTCATCAAAAAGTAAAATAATAGATTTTAAATTAAAAAATTAAATTATTATTAAAAAAATATAAAAATATCATTGACCATCATTGTTTTAGGCCTCAAATGTTATTGAGCCACATCTGTCTCAATATTAAATTTGCAATTTGTCAAAACTCTTTTAGCATCTAAAGTGTCATTCCTCCAAAACAAGATACTATTACCGGTCAATCTGTGGGTCAGCTTCTTGTCCATGTATCAAACAATGGAGAATCTGTGATTAAAAGGTTTATTGTAATTCCAAAAAACAAGAGGGGATGCACTGAAAATATCAAAAAGTAAAAGGAATGTGATTGTAATTAGACCACCCCTTTTTATGTCCAACCACACCCCCTCATCTAAAAACGTCAGTCAAACTGACGTTTTTAGATGTGTTATATGGCTTGTATCTTGAAACAAAAAACGTCAGTTGGTTTGACGTTTTTGTCTAAAAGCGTTACTTCAACTAACGTCTTTTGGTCTAAAAAATATCATTCCAAATAACATTTTTAAAAGTGTCTGAGTTTGAAAAATACTTTGAAAACAACCCTCTTTTAGGTATATTTTTGTATAACCTCATGGGTTGGGGTAAAAGCTCCATCCCATGGGGTTTTAAAAAAAAATATCCAAAAAAAAAGTTGTTTTGAAAGTATTTCTCAAACCCAAGTAATTTTAAAAACGTTAGTTGAAATGACGTTTTTAAGCTAAAAACATCAGACTAACTCACATTTTTTGTTCAACTCACAGGACCTAAAAACGTCAATACAACTAACGTTTTATTGAAAACGCCAGTTCTACTAACATTTTTAGGCACATCGATTTTCTGATTTCTTTTTACCTCGTCTTTCCTTCTCTCTTATTTCGATTTTCTTCCTTCTCCCCCAAATCGATCGACCCCTAACCTCCTTCAGTCGACTAGGTAGCAGCACCACTAGGCGAAATTACAAAGGCCCAGCACCACCACCATCCCAAACCCACAGCCCCTGCACCACCACCATCGGCCTTAAAACTCATACTACAAAGTTCGATCAGCTCAGCAATTTCTGAAACAACACTTCGAATTTATTTTCATTCCACAAGCAAATCGAATATGTCATTGATTTCAAGCCTTTTTTATGGTCGATGAAGTGAAATCTTCGATCTGTTTGTCTGAGATCCATTGAAGGAATTCTTCCCATCGGAGGAAATAGATGGGGTTCTACTGTGTCATCCGCAATGTATTTAAGTAGGGTAAATTACATCTAGACCCCTTGAGATTTGTCACTTAAACAGATGGACCCCCTCACATTTGACAAATTACACTGAGACCCCCTGTCAGTAACAGTTAGCTAGCAGTCCCATCTTCATCCCAGTTTCTACGCAATCATCACCACCGAAGGCACCGATTGTTCCTCTATCGCACTCAACCCTGCTGCAACCCCCTTTCCCATAATAGTGAACAAGGACTCTTCCTCTCCCCTCTGTCTCTCTCGGCTTGGTGATGTAGTGGCTTCTATGATTTGGGTGGGATCCGATGGTGGCTAAGGTTCTTGGGGGTGGAGGTGGTCTCGACAGCGTCGATTTTGAGGGTGTGATTTCGGTGGAGGCAGTTTTAATTGTTGCATGGGCGTGGCACGGTGGTAGTTTTGGTGTTTTGTGGTAGAGAATTTGGGGGTGACAGTCTACTTCATGGTGGCAGATTTGGTGGGTGTGGAATCAGTGGTGGCAAAAGAGCTAGAACGTATGTAGTGAGTTTGGATTGTTGTGGCTTGGTTAATTATCTATGTGGGGTGTAGTGATGGCATGGGTGTTTTTAGTAACAGATTTTGGGGTTGGGGTGTTTTAGATGCTGGCAAATATGGGTGAATGGTGTTTCGGTGGTGGTGGATTGGGGTGGAGTAAGTCTACTGTACACGGGGTTAGGGTGGAAGGATTGGGCAGGGGAAGGGAAGAATGGGGGTTGATTTTGTGCAAGATGCATTTAGGGGCTGAAGGTGGACTGGGTGTGTTTTGAGGGCATGGTAATTATTGGGTTTTCTCTTGAATTTTAGAGAGTTTTATTTAAAATAATATGTTGATGTCATTCAATTTTGACGGAGCTAACGACAAGGGATGTTTGTGTTACATGTACCCATAGTTTGAGGGGTGATAATGTTATTTTTCATACTTGAGGGGGTCTGTGTAAGTTAGTGAAAAATCTCAAAAAGTCTAGATATAATTTTTCCCAGAGTAAGACTCACTAGCTAAAAACGTATGTACGTGCATTTTTAGGTATTAATTGACGTTTTTAGCCTAAAAACGTTACTCTAGCTAATATTGTTTTGTCTAAAAATGTCATTCCAAGTGATATTTTTAAAACTACTTGGGTTTGAAAAATATTTTTAAAACAATTCTTTTTTGGGTATTTTTTTTTTTAAACCCCATGGGTTGGGGTAAAAATTCCAAGTCAAAAGGTATTCACTTATCTTATAGAACAAGAGAGAGAGAGATTAATCTATTCAACTTTCCACAAGGAGAGCATCACTGTACGATAAATGAATCAAACAGTGTGTGCACATAAATTCAGATTGAAAGGGTTACAACAATATGCTTCTAGGGGCAGAGAACCAAATCTTAGAGGCTGTCTAGGCCCTGCCTATTTAAGTACAAATAGCTCTTCTTATCAGAAAAAGCAGCTAATGTAGGCACTGGAGAGAATCCACAATACGTCCCCTTTTTCTTTGCAAAGCATATGTCAGCAATGTACTTAAGAAGCTCATGTTTTTGGACAAAAGGTTGAGCTGCATATTCCTCCAACGGCATCCACTGCAGGTAGGAAAACCATGTAAGGTTTTATCACCAGTAACTGCAATTATGGTTGATTTAAAACTGTTTTTAGGCTGTAAATGAACGGAACAGCTTGAGACTGGACTTCTTAAATCTCGTTAGAATTGGTTTTATTTGGCCCAAACAAGTTTCGGCCCCATGTTAGACTTGCTTATTCAAGGAGCTGAGCTACAACCGCTTGCGTCTTGACTTGGTTAGGTTGGCAGGCAGGGAGTACGATGTCTCAAAATCAAATTTCCCCCACTTCCTTCAATCATTCATCCTTTGGAGGCACTCAATCCCTGGACTACTTAGCAAGGGTTATTGAGGCGGGCAAAGTTTTCTTTTAAATTCATTGTGGTAAAAGCAGGGTTGGCTCAAGCTCGAAGAAAGGCTCAAGCCCAGTAGGCAGTTTCTAAGGTCTCATTCGAAGAAAGGCCCATATTTTTACAACTATTAATGTAAGTGTTTGTTTTTATATTGGGAACACACTACCGGCAGATCAAGCTCGAGTTCAATTTGAGCATGCTTTACTAAGCTCGACTCAAGCTGAGCTCTCTTATATTTTAAAGTAATAACACATCACATCTTTATTAACCACTATTTGGCCACCAGAACATACCTGAGCTGCCTCTATCTCCAATTCCTGCTTCTGGATGTCAAAGGAGAGAGGGTGCATCATGCACACAAAGAATAAATCTGACTTGTCAAAAAAGGACTTGTGGCTTTGCCTGTAAATCAACGAAATAAAATTTGCTAAGTGCATCGAACTCTCAAAGTGACAATATGAAACAGAAAGTAGATAGCACACATGGATGTGAAATTCGCCCTATTTCTCAAATATGTCATACTATAGAAGTACCAGGAAATCATTATATGACATCCATATGTTGCAAGTATATCAAATCGTTTACACTCATAAGTCAGGAAAACTAGATTACTGCATCCATTGCACGATTCACGCATGCTTGCAGAGAAATGACCTCTCTCTAGGATCTGAACCAACGGGGGGCCATATGACTAGAACTTGGTAACTTGCCAATCTACGAGATACTGCCAATTAATGTAAAACCTAAAATTATGAATATAAAGCTACAGTTTAAACATGTAAGGAACCGCATGATTTTGAGCAAGTCTCATACCTAAAGGCTAGTAACTCCACAAATTTCGTGTCAACCTGAAGCAGGCAGAAACCCAATAATTTAGAAATCATCATTATTGATAAACATATACCGAAACCTGAAATTACTCATGTTTGAATGAACAACTAAATCACACCCTTGTCACTTACTCCTGTCTCTTCTTTTACTTCTCTCACTGCCGCATCACAAATATCTTCCCCCTGAAGAGAAAAAGGCCATGTAAACGCAAAAAATTATCACATTTTTTTTGTTATGTGTAGTGAAGAACTTACCAGATGGACATACCTCATCAACAACTCCTGTGGGTAACTTCCACACGCCAGTTCCACGGAATCTTCCACTCTTTTCTTGGACAACCAGCAGCTACCAAGGAAAAATATTGGCAAAATCCAATTCAGTCAACCCATGCTACTGGCATCTCTTACTCCATTCCTTCCTAACATCAAGAATGGCGGGATGGGAGACTTCCTAGAAGGGCATCCCTAACAGCACATGTAAATATATGTGCATGCCACGACACGCAAAACAGATTAGGGGGAAAATAGTAGAAAAAATGAAAGGGCACCTCCTGCCATTTCTATAGATCCTTTGCTACTACCACATAACATTGTAAGTTCAAGGCTGCATTCTGGCACATCTGGATCAGAAGTAAACACAAGGATTCTGGAGGGCAAAACACTATAAATGGAACACATTATCCTCAATGGCGGAGCCAAGTGGGGGCCATGGTGTGCCTTGGCCCATCCTCAATTTTTTTTTAAAATTATTTATATTTATATTTTTGATATATTTTTTGTGTCCACCCTATCATTTTCGTATAGACCCATATCTAATGATTATGAATACGTAACGAACACTTTCAATTAAATATTAGACACATTGTTTTGATAACTCTCACTTATTATATCCATGATTTTTTCCTTATTTGATTTGTTTTCTTGATTTATCAGTGCTTTATTGATAATAAGAATGTAATTATCCGTAACTAATGTTTAGTGTGTCATGATGTTAGGACTTTTTGCGATTGACATTGATTTGTATATTTTTAATTTTTGCCGGTTTGTATTCTGAAGTAAAGCATAAGATTGCTTGGAATTGGATTATTATTATTGGTTTTTTTACAATGTTTCTCTATATAAATAAATGTTTTTTTACAAATGTTGTTGATTCTATAATTCCTGGCTCTGCCCCTGATTATCCTTCCACCATAAGTTTGTGCACCCTTGGTTTGATATGCATATAAAAATCCTTGCAGCTAGAGCAAGTGCAGATTGCAGAGCATAGCGAGTGAAACAACTACCAGGGACCATAAAAAATTGTTAAGATCACTGAAATCAATAGCTTATCCTATCAACCTATGTTCGGGCCTCTCAGGAGTGCTACATAAACACAATAAAGACTGAAGGCTTCCTATTAACACGAAAGCTTCAATCAGATGCAGGCAGAAAAAATAGGTATCAGCTGACTACATAGCTATACCTCATTCTTTTCATTCATGACAAAAGCACCAATACCCACTCGATGTGTTGCATTCACTGGGAGAGTATTAACAGTATTAGGAATCCAATGCACAAGCATCAAGTATTTTGGTTCAGCGTGATGGTAATAAAATCCTTCCTGCAAAGCATTTGGACAAGATATGAAACACTTGGCTGAAAAGGGGAGAAACAAAATATGAAGAATTGGATAGAGAGGGCAGTCAACAAGATTCTCATATCTCAATTTTTTTCATTCAAGATGAGCTTTTCACTTCGAAAATAACTAGATTTTCTAAGAGCAGCATAGTGACCTTAACAGCAGGTTCAACAAGATTTACAAGCTCGATAGGCAGTTTGATCCAAACACCCTTCTTACCCTGCGAAAAAAGCAGCCTAATAATTCAGTACAAACAAACAACTTGAATAATCATATGATGAAAGTCAACACAATGCAAAGACAAGTAATCAGGCTAATATGCTCAAAAGGCAACAAGCACTGACTTGTCAGTAACAAATCAAGGGGTGGTCTACATTTTAGTACCACTAGCTATCTTATAAACCCAGTCCAAAACAAAAAGGGTTACATTAGAGCACTAATATCAAAAACTCAACCATTTTGGAATTGGTAACATGCTCTCCCCAAAAAAGGTTAAGAGCAACTTGATCAAGCTTCTTAAACATTCTAGCATGCAAATAATTTACAACATACTACCATGTATATCCATCCAATGTATTATCTGTGGTCTCATGCAATCAAAACCTCATATAAAGCACAACAATTTCATACATAAAAATGCATACTTACTACAGATTGTCATTTAAATGCCACTAACAACTGATATAAAATTCATGGTCAATATCACAAAAGTATACTTAATTCAATTTTATTGTTATATCCAAAAACAAATGAACTTAACGCAAACAGGCTTATATTCAGTTGGACGTAGACATCAACCCCTTCATCCTGCACTTATAAGTGCTCACATACTTGACAAAAACAATAGAAGAAACAATTAAACTTTACCTCACGTTTGCACCCAAGAATACATGTAATTAATTAAACAAATTGAAAGAAAGGGCAGGTTATCGATGCAATTGACTACTAAAGCAATATAAAACCGATGCTCGATTTTGAAAATGAAGGGAATTCTTATATTAAAAAAAAAAAAAAAGGGAGAGAAAGTTGAATACCTGTTGCCTCCAATGAGAAAGTGAAGCCCTGAGCAACGAAACGAATATACTCGAATCTAGGGGCTCAGGGGTCATCTCTACTAGGACACCACCATGGTCGTCGTCTTTCGCAGTAAGTAGGTTATCAACTTGCTGTACTTGTTTCTCAGATAAAACAGTTGATGACGATAAACTCATTGATAATCTGTCATTCAGACGACTCCCAAATCCAATCCTATATGTACCTGAAAAATAACTAACTCGAATTATAAGCTACAAAAATTGTTGTTTGTTGATACTTGGGTAGTTCATTAATTACCTTTGTGAGGTGGTTTTGTTCGCAGAGTGAAATAGACTCGGCTATTTTTCTGAAAACACAAACACAGATTTCTTGTGGTGGTTGTGAAATGGAGAAGGGAAGGCCGTGAAAGGTGTCTGATTATCATAATTAATCAGTAATTACTCCATTGTATTGTAGGACTCCCAAATCCCAAAAAAATAGTATTTTATTGGCAAGAAGAACGCTACGTGGGAGGAGAGGGGCCGAAGAAAAAGGGTATTTTGTTTTCTCACTCCTACGAGACATATACACAGATGGGGACTAATTCTTCAGAAACCAAATTAATGGCGGACAAGTCAGATGGAAGGGTAATATAGTAAATATATACAGATTGAGTTGAGGGGGGCGTTTTGCTAATTCTGATTCTTCTTCTTTTACCGCTGGTTAGTAGTTACTTACGTTAACTTTTACCTTGCGTCGTTTCCCTATCGGCCGCTTCAGTTTTGTTTTTTTAACCTTCTGGATGCTCATGGAAGTCTTTACCGGCGACCGGAAAATACCAAAAGACGACGTTATCGGATTCCCAGATGACCTAACCCCTTTCCCTCAAACCGCTGACGACGTACTCTGTCCTAATCCGACTACCAGAGTTTATCCTCCGACAGATGTTGGACGCTGTTCGATTACTCTCCCTCAGAAGCTCCGTCCGATTAGGTTCAACGGCCGAAACGTGACGGAGTACTTCGAGGATCTTAACGGAGGCCTTGATGGAGCCCTAATGAGCTGTGACGGTGTTGTTTCGTCGTATGAGTTAGGGTTTCTCACTCAGCTCTCAAGTCCGAAGCTTTGTGTAGGCAATGGAGTACCTGAGGCGTGTGGTGGTGTTCTGCCGGGAAATAGTAGCGTTAGTCTTGCTGGAAATACTCCGGCGGTGTTGGTGCAGCAAATGAAGTCGGAGATGGAAGCTGAGTGTATGAATATAGTCTCTAAGGCACGAATTTTTGAGGCTGAATTGAGGTATTATTGTTCAATCTCTTCTCTTGTGTTTATTCCGAAACTGTATTTTTTTTGTGTAAATTTCGGATTTTAATTCAAACTGTAATGTTGCTTCTTTTTTTTTTTTGATAAGAAACAATAGATTTATTAATAACGAAAATAAAAAGAGAAGTTACAGACACTGTCAAAGGTGGATAAGTCATCCAACCCAAAAGCAGGTGAAAAGCAAATCATAAAAATGACTGTATAGTAGTCATTGGCTTTGCTTCCCCCCTATCTCTCTTATTTTTCAATCATACCCCACCCCCCAAAAACTACCTAAAGCCTGAGCACTTGGAAGATCTGAGTTTAACACAATAATGTAAATGTGATATGAGATATGAGATTTCCTTTTTCGTCTTTATTCCTCAAAAAAATGTATTTAACCCCAGATTTTGCTTTAAGGTGTGTTGCGAATTCACATCAAATATATAGTGGAAATCAAGGCTAATAAAAATATTTAATTTCTGAGGAGAGAATGAGGCCTATCTGGAATGTAAATATTTGTAATGGACTTTATTCTTAGAAACAAAAGGCTGAATGCCGTAAGTAGTTCCAAATCAGCTTAAATGTGGCAAGAAAAATATTATTCTTGGAATTATTTTCTAGAGAGACTTAAAATCGAAGTCTTTTCAATAATGAGGATCATTTCAGCAAAACACTTCCTAAAAATGAGACAAAGAAAAAGGATTGAGCATTGTATGCTTAATATGTTACAATTTCCACAAGGGCAACTCTTATGTGATTGTAAGTTGTAACTGATCATGGCTAGTCCAGTTGAGATTATGGTATTAATTGGAAGAATTGAATTGCTTTCATTTCGATGACTCGTGTTGAGAATATCACAAATTGGGGGTGGACTGTTTTTCTGTTCAATGTTTTGCTTGTTTGTTCAGGTTTTTGGAAAGTTATCCAACTCGTGTGTTTTACCAATTTTATACATGAGGAATTGAGAGGAATCAGATGGGTTTGACCGTTTATCAGAAAATGACAACATTGGTTAACATCACAATCAGCTAATGCACCAGTACGGATTATGTTTCTTTTAATGTACAGTTTGTGTATGGTAGTAGTTAAACTATGATGCATCCCCTGTATTGCATGTTTTTCAAATTTGCTTAGCAATTGTATTAGCTTGATCAGGTTAGGTTCATTATCTAACACCCGGCCGGACGGCCGCCCCAACCCCACTCTTTTTTCCCTGTTTAGGTGTACTCTTCTTATTACCTTCTAATAGAACTCCTTCGGTTGTCCGATGCCCAAAAAAAAAAAAGTAGTAGTGGCACAGGTATGCTGGCAGTGGGATTGCAGCTGGATGTTGGTGGTGACCAGAGTTGGAACCGTGCTTTTAGGGCTAATGCTTTCATGAAATGTCATGGGGTGGTGGGAAGGCAATGGAAGAGTGTTTGAGTGGCCTCTGCCATCGTAGGATTAGAGCTGATGTAATTTTCTTTATAAACTTGGGAACTGTTCCATAAGATGTCAGAAATACACTTCCTGCGTTTGAGCATCAAAATTAATGCAGTTTCATTTTTCCAAAGCAGAAAAGTATATGCTAGCAAATAATGCCTTAACTAGTAGCGGCTAATCTTTTTTATTAATGCAGCAATTCTATACGATAGCTTGTTTATTAAGATAATTCATAAAAAAGCTTGTTAATCGAGATCATAAAGAGTGTCTTACAGAAGTACTCTTAATGGTGACCTCTGGGTTGCCTTAAATTCATAGAAGATTTATGGGGATGGAGTGGGCAATACCAGGTGGAATACACACTCTCCAGAAGAAGACTCCCATCTCGAAAGAGGTTTAGAATGCTAAAGCAGTTCTTTGACATCAGATCAATCTAGGGCCAAGGTTGAGCTAACTAAACTGATTTTTCTCTGGTTTCAGCTCATCTTCAGAGGATGGTGACAAATCATCCAAAGCCATCAAAGAACCTTTGAATCGGAAGAGGAGAAGGAAAACAAGGAAAAAACTCGAGTTATTTCTGGAGAATATGATGGGGAGAGTTATGCAAAAGCAGGAGCAAATGCAAAAACAGTTTATAGACATGATAGAGAAGAAGGAACAGGAGAGAATCATCAGAGAAGAGGCTTGGAAGCAGCAGGAGATGGAAAGGGCAAAGAAGGATGAGGTGATAAGAGCCCAAGAAACATCTCGTAGTCTAGCCCTCATATCCTTCATTCAGAATGTGTTAGGCCATGAAATTCAAATTCCTAAGCCATTGGAAATCTCATGCCCAGAAAGAGATGAAGGTGAAATTCACAATCAAGAAGATTCCAAGTGTGATCCAAGTAATAGGAGATGGCCAAAATCTGAAGTACAAGCGCTCATAACGGTGAGGACTGCTTTGGATCACAAGTTCCTAAAGGGCCCTAAATGCAGTGTGTGGGAAGAGGTCGCTGCTGGATTATCTAATATGGGCTATAGCCGGACTGCAAAAAAGTGTAAAGAGAAATGGGAAAACATAAACAAGTATTATAAACGAACAATGGAGAATGGAAAGAAGCGTCCTGATAGTGGTAAATTATGTTCCTATTTTCATGAATTGGATGTCCTATATAATAGTGGACTCATTAGTCCGGGTAATGCCTCCAACTTCATGGAGAATGAGATTGAGAACAATAGTGTAAGGGAGTAAATGTGCAGTAACTTCAACTCAGGCTTTTGCTTATAGGTTCAAATAGCCTACAATGTTAGTGACCTTGTAGAATCTGGTGGGGGATGAACTCGATGTCAGACATCTAATGTGGATTCTCTGTACCTGGAGGTCCTTTCCAGTATTCTTCTGTTACCTTTAAAGTTTTTGCTGGTAAACTTTGTTTTTGGTTTACTGGTGGTTTTTGTATTGGGAGGTTTATTTCTGTTGACTTAATATGCATTCTTTGGAGACACGGTTCTGGTTTCTACCAAGAATAAGATCCATAATTGCTTGAGGAATGTTAACAGTAACCATTCCTTTTCCCTATTTTTTTGGGTTTTTCATATTAAGGACTTTTTTTTGTCACATTATATTCAAGACCTCGATTGAAATTTGGACGTCCACTCAGATATAACGTGCCTTTTCTCTCTCTCTTTCTCTATGGTGTTTCTTTTTGCTTCTCATAATCAACCCTAGACCTGAATATGAGCAAGCAGAAGATGGATTTCATTACAGGATATGCAATATCTCTCACTCTCTCCTCCCTTTATAACAATCACAATATTTTGACATCTCACGTGTATTGGGAAAATGGAGGGAATTTATCTTCTCTCAAGTAAGAAAGAGATCTTTGGCATTTGATCTTGGTTTAATTGCAGAATATGTGGTAAACAATTGAGTCTTTATTACTTACTGTTTTGCCTTCAAAATGAACAAAACCACATTGATACTCTTAATCAGCACATCTTTCTGCATTAATGCTATAGATTTCATTCCAAATCAGCTGTTGAAGGCAAAGCACGCCATTCTATTCACCAAATGTAACTGTTGTGCTCCTTCCTTATAAGCTGGTGAATCTGTCAACCACTTCTACCCCATATTACCATTCTCCATGTAAACCAGTTTGTCTTTCAATCACCTTCTACCCAATTTCTCTCTCTCTCTCTCTCTCTCTCTCTCTCTCTCTCTCTCTCTCTCTCACACACACACACACACACACACACGGCCGTGTGTTAGGATGAACAGAGATAACAGAGGACAGCTGAGCAATGATAACAGAGGTTGTGCTTTGGTTTTTATGGCTCTACTCATATTATCTGCCATCCTAATGTCTCCTTACTATATGCAACCTGAACCTCCAGCAATATTAGCTTTGTTGTTCTCTCTTATCCCCATCTCCATTTTCCTCTACTCCCTGTTTCTAGTGATTTTTGTGTGGTAACGTTCAACACCTTACAATGCTACTTACTGCACCTAGAAATTCTTCACCTCCCACTGCTGTTTCCTTTTCTTTCTTTTTTTAATCACTTTAGGAAGAAATTGCTCCATTTTGGCTATGTAATGACTATTTTGATTTTATAATTTATCATGATAGCCAGCCATGTAAAGGCCAAATCAGGGTGATTATCTGTGATACAAGTTTAATGGTTATAATGAAGAACTTCTATTGCTTCTAATCTCGTCCTCCAAACACTAAAACGTGTTGCCACTTCCGAATGTTGTTGTGTCCAAACAATTTAAGGATATCATTTAATTAATAACCAGTGACTGAGACTCATTGAGCGTAATAGATTACAAGGCAGCATACAGATAAACTCTGCAATAACAGAATTCAAATCACCCATTTTCCAACAACAAAATTCGAATTCAAAAATGTGTGCGCTTTCTGTGAATGAATATTAATATATATATTACAGAAGAAAAAAAAAAACCAATTAATTAATGGGACTTGGAAGCATGGGAAAGGTAGATGAGAATGGCGGCCATGAGGACCGGAAAGATGAGGAATACGTATGAGGGAGGTGGTTGAAGAGGACCAGGTCCCATACCCAATGGCAGAAATATTAGACACATTACCACCACAAGCATCATCACCACCGATCCAACTCCCCAGCCGTACTCTACTTCCTTCATTTTCTCTTCTTAACCGTACTCTACTACTCCGACGAGGCAATCAATGATTACAGAGACAGAGACAGAGACACTCCCTCCGACCCCGGCCAAACTGAAGGGAACAAAATGGTGTAGTTGGGCAATTTGTATGGCATAACTATAGGATAGGACAGAATGTCCCTCCTCGTATATCATATTGCAATGATTAGAGTAGAGTCTCTCTATATATGCGTTTACATGGTGTCCCTTGGGAGGTGGACACACCGGTTCGATTTTCGGATGCAGGCGCCGCTTCTCCCGTCTCGCAGCGTTTCGTCTAAGGGTCGCCTTGTGTGCATGTAATTAGCCTCGCGGTTCACAAGATGGGCCTCTTTCAATTCAATAATGGCTACATTTTTAATCAACCCATTTAATTTTTTATTGACATCTTGACTTTAAATTTTAATAATTTTTTGAAATCAAGTCACGAAGAATATAAGGAATTTTTCTTTCTTTAATATTTTAACCTCAGCGTGGATGATCTGCTTTATTATGATTTGATAAAAATAATTGAGTAATATTCTGGTAAGTGCAATAGTATTGGCTTGGTTTTTTACATGATTGTACAAAATACAATCTCAAAATAACTCTTATATGCGTATATATAATTTTTTTTTTTTTCTGCCAAAATCATTATCTTTCTCTCTGTTTCCTACTTATGCATTAAGTAGGTTTTTAAAAAAAAAATTTAGGGAGAATTACATCCAGACTCCCTGAGGTTTGTCACTTAATCACTCAGACCTCCTGACATTTAAAATATTACATACAGACCCCCTGAGTTTTGTGCGCGCGTAACACTTAGACCTCTGCTGTAAATATATCCGTTAATAAATTATACTTAGACTCCCTTGAAGTTTGTAAGTATATAATACTTAGACCCCTTAAGTTTAAAATATTATACTTAGACCAAACATACTCTAATCAAAAATAAAATATAAAATATTTTAAATTTTACAACCAAAATTCATATTCTATTGTATCATTTATTGAAATAAAATTAAAAATAAAAATTTAATTTTTTCTGAAAAAATCGTAATTAGTATACAATTATATTATCTATTGGAATAAAACTAAAAAATCAAACAAGAGGTCTAAGTCATTCATAATAGAACATAAATTTTACATCTAAAATTCATATTCTATTATGTCATTTATTAAAATAAAATCAAAAATAAAAATCTAGTTTTTAAAAAAAAATAATAGTTAGTATATAATTATATTATCTATTAGAATAAAACTAAAAATTAAACAATGGGTCAAACTGTAATGGACACAATATCTTTTAGCTTTAATTGGAGTAATTTGGTATTTTAAGTTTCAATAGACAATATAATTGTATACTAATCACGATTTTTTAAGGAAAAATTGAATTTTTATTTTTGATTTTATTTCAATAAAAGATTCAATAGAACATGAATTTTAATTGTAAATTTTAAAATCTTTGATATTTTATCTTTGATTGAAATATTTTTGATCTAAGTATAACATTTTAAACTTAAAGGGTCTAAGTAATATATATTTATAAATTTTAGGGGGTCTGGATGTAATTTATTAACAGATATATTTACAACAGAGTCTAAGTGTTATGCGCTTAAAAACTTCAGGGGTCCTGTGTGTAATATTTCAAATGTCAGGGGGTCTGAGTGATTAAGTGACAAACTTCAGAGAATGTGAGTGTAATTCTCCCAAAAAATTAAACACACGGGAAGGGTATTATTGGCTCTTTATACGAGATTGTTAACCCCTTTAGGCTCTAATTAGATGCCCTTTTGACCCTAAACTTTAATGGATTAAATGTAGATTTTTAAAATATAGGGAGGCAAAGTGTGAGTGACTCAAACCTTTAGCAGCCATGGTCGCTAGTGGAATTTTGAATTGGAACCATAAATGTATGTCAAGGCATTAAGAGTAGAGCCACCTAGCTATTGCAACCCATCACCGCCGGTCAATGCTCCCACCGCTGCCCTATTGCGAAGCCTATTGCTACCGGCGAATACATTGTCCTCGTTCACCACGCCTGCTGCCACGTGTACTTGTGTGGCACTTCCTTGAATATATTTTTATATTAGATTAGATGCATGCCCATTTATGTATCTTCAAGTTTCATTTGCGGAGACCCAACCCAACAATAGAATATATCCCAGAGAGAGAGACAGGGACAGAGACAGAGACAGCGACAGCGACAGAGAGAGATGGAACATGGAGGGACTGGAGGTTTTCATGGCTACCGCAGGCTTCCACACACAAGCTTTGGTAATGAAAAGATATTTCTGATACAATAGTAATGGCCATATTCCTCAACTTGTCTGTTTCATTCTATTCAAATGTTTCTACTTTGTGGTTGTGTCTGTGGTGGTGGTGTTTTTTTTTTCTTTTATTTTCCAGCCTTTTCTTTTCTTCTATTCTAATTCGTTTCATTCTATAAAAAGAGTATGCTGGGCAAACAAAACTGTCCTGGGACTGGGAGGGGAGGGGGGTTTCTCTAACCTTTTATATATGTCTCCCAGCCCAGATCCATCTTAGGTTGACAAATTAATCACTCTCTCTAGTACTCTAGTATATTTATCATCCATATCGTTGCAGTATTTTTCAGGGCATGCAAATGTAAAATCTTCAGTTTCAGCTCTATATCTGCTACCATGACGATGACAAACCCCAGGCTTAATTAGTCACCTCATCATGATCAGTAAATGTGTTTCTTCTTAATTTTGTTTGAGATCATGTGACTTGTATAAATTAAGTGCGTGGATACTGTTTTCAGATGCATGCCGTGAGTTCTTTGCTCTTAATTTGTCTACCAACTACTTTTTTCAATTCTACGTTTAGTCCTCTCCTCTTCATACTTCTGCCCCTTCTTTCTACCCAACATCTCTTTTGAATCTCTATGATTATCACCCCTTTAAAGGTCAAAACACAAACATTGTTCATTGCTCTCTCTCTCTCTGATCAACTCTTTTCTTCTTCTCCTGGGGGAGGAGAGGAGAAGAAGAAATCCTATTTGCACTACTTAATTTAAATTAGGTTTCACTAAACGTTACAGTTCCACTTCCACACCCAACCATAAGTTATTTGTTTGATCTTGCACACGTTGGCAGGTTTTTCTTCATTCTCTTCTATTTTACATTTTGTTTGGACATGGATGGATCAATGCTATAGTGGAGATGGGTGATGATATGATATAGTAAAGGACAAGGAACGTTAACCCAAGTGTCATGCATGCAATTTATAGATGACCCCACAAGGCACACGATCTCATTTTGCACGCTACTTTTAACACATGGAGTACTTGCTTGCTGCCTCACATCACATGCAGGCTTCTTTCTTATGCAATGTATAAATTATTATTGTATGAAGACTGCAGTGACGACGACATTCTTAATGTTGAAAGGCATGATATGTATTTGACATAAGAAGGCAGGCTACAATATTATTAATTAATTTAAAAAAAACTTGTTCTCCGTGATGGATTTCAGAGGTAACATTAATAATTTGATGCGAGTAGAAGACAAAGTTTGGTGACGAAAACTACAAAATTGAACCGCTCTCTCTGTTTCATCTGTTTGCTTTTTTATGATGTTATTTAGCATTTACCCATTTCTGTCGTCGTCTTCTTAAAAACCTTGGACTTTCTATATATGTGGAGAAAGAATCAAAGCGCCTTTCTGGGATTTGTCTCGTATGGTTTGTCTTCGTCCTAATTCACTTCTATGGTCCTCATGCAAGTGCGCTTTTTTTTTTTTCTTTTTAATTTTTCTAGCGAATGAAGAATGCATGCAAGTGCTGTGTGATTATGCCAGATTGCACTGCACTGTTGCCACAAAATTACTCATTCAAACTCAAGAAACCTCAGAAACATTATATATGTTAATTACAGCCAGCGGTGACAACTCAAGTGAAAACAGATTGATTCTTGATTTGGGCGTTGTTCCGTCTTAGACTAGTGTTCAGATGAACCAAGACAATAACTCTCTCTCTCTCTCTCTCTCTCTGTTGACTTCTCTATATATAGGGACGAACCTTCCCGAGATGACTATGAAGCTTCCCGAGAGTAATCACACCACCAACCACCACCACTCAACCACAAATCATGACAGTGAATGCACCGTGCGAGAGCAAGATCGCTTCATGCCAATAGCCAACGTGATCAGAATCATGCGGAAGATCCTTCCTCCACATGCCAAAATCTCTGACGATGCCAAGGAAACAATCCAGGAGTGCGTGTCTGAGTACATCAGCTTCATCACAAGTGAGGCCAACGAACGCTGCCAACACGAGCAGCGCAAGACCATTACTGCTGAGGACGTGCTTTGGGCCATGAGCAAGCTGGGTTTCGATGACTACATTGAGCCACTCACCGTGTACCTCCACCGTTACCGTGATTTCGATGGTGGTGATCGTGGTGGCTCAATCAGGGGTGACTCATTGGTGAAGAGAGCATTTGAATCTGGACAATTGGGCGTTGCTGGCTATGCACCAGTTTTCCACATGGGTCCTCACCACCATGGGTTCTTCGGAGCTGCAGACACGGGTGGTTACTTGAAGGATGCATCGAATGCAAGTTCATCGACCCAGGCTGCAGTGGCTGGCTTTGAGCCCTATGCCCAGTGTAAGGAGTAAGTGATATAACTTGATAACACAATGGACTGTGGAGAAAGAGGGAGATGACTGTTCTCATTTGAAATCTTTATGTAATGAAAAAACAGAGTTTTGGAAAGGGGGTTTTCCCAGCATTGGACTTCTTTTAAGTAATGCTTTCCTTGGATATTCTGTTAGGAACTTAACTAAATCTTTTTTTATTTTTAAAAAATAAAAAACAAGGGCCATGCGAACTATCAATAAAATGTTATTAAAAATAAGCAATGTTATGCATACCAAAACAATTGTGAAAAAGTATTTTTACCAAGTTATGCACACACCCACCCTTTTGATTTCTGGATCACCTCTCTCTTCATTTTCTGCCCCTTCCATTTCTCCTTGATCTTGTCCTGAATCAGCTTCATATATTTTCCTTTGAGGGATCAACTGAAATGAAGGCTTCCAATTAGGGTTGTTAATCAAACTGAGCTACTCGAGCTTGGCTTGAGTTCGGCTCGGGTCGTTTTCTAAACAAGTTCAAACTTGAACAAATTTTTAGGCTCTTTTAGAAAACAAGCCCTACAAGCTCGGCTCAAACTCGACCGGCTTGACTCGTTTATGTGCAAATACTAGGACTCGGCTCGAGCTCGACTTGTTTTTCGCTTGTTCAGGCTCGGCTCGTTTCTTAAACAAGCCAAACTTGAACATTTTTTTAAGCTCGATTAAGAAACAAGCTTTTCAAGCTCGGCTCGAACTCGTTCGACTAACAGCCCTACTTCCAATCTCTCCTCTTCAAAAACTTGAGGAGTGTCTCTATCACTTGATTCACAGTAAGGACCTGCACTCGCACATACAAATGCCTAGAGTTCGATCAGGGTTTGGAATCAAACTTTTTAAAACACAAACCTTTTATGCAAGTAAAGTCGGTGATTCACTGTAACCAAACTGATTACACTAAAACTTCTGAACGATGGGGAGCAATCCTCTCAAACGGGCATAGATCCAAGTCAAAAGGTGTACACTGAAGCCATATAGATGGCAGTAACTATTGAGTCATCACAACGACCCATTTCTAGAGTTTGGCCATAGACACTAAAATCCCAATTCATACTAGTTCTCATCCAAGAACCAAGAAAACACAATAATAATTCATTTGTAATCTACGTCACCATGACACTTACATGTTCACAGTAACACCCGACTAAAGCACCTCCACATTTTACGACATGAAAGTAGGGGTCATTTCACTGTGCCTCTGAAGGCTTACCATCCATACAAACTTCACAGAAAACAGGATCCTGCAAAGCATCTGAAGCTTTACTTAGAAGCAGCTCCAAGGGATCCTACAATATCTGTCTAAATGTGGTGCATCTTCCCTTCTGTTCACCGTTGCCATCAGCCATGGCATACCTGCTAAAAGGCATGTCGAAGCGCGGAAGCGGCAACATGGTTCCATTTTGGGAGTTTCTTCCATGGGAAAATGCAACTTAAACCTGCTTGTTCCTCTTATACTTGTACAAACACTAGCGAGAACACTAGTATAAAGACAAGAAAGAAAATGAAACACACCTCATTAACCACATTCCATAAGCAAATAAAGCCTATATGAGACTAACCAAATCCAGGAAGATATAGACATATGCTTCGGGGGAGGACTAGTGCTTAAACATGGAACACCAAGTATCATGCAGAAAAATGTGACTTATCTTAACTTTCTCTCTTTTTTGTTCAAGAACATAGTACTTTCTTACCAAGTAATGACCGCCTGAGTTGATAATAATCAGCCTCAGAGAAGAATAATCAAATAACAGATGGAATTTTGAAAACTAACATCTAGCTACAGAGATCCAATTTGAAAGAGGTAATTACATGATACTGAAAATCATCAGCACTCAACTTATAAGATTGACAAGCAAACATCCATCCACATTAAGTGAATTAACACCTAAATTGCAATATTGATTCAAAGTAGATCATTCACTGGAAACTTGGGAAAACAGAACGAACAAACAATTGAAAACAAAAAAAATCATTGCAATATTACCCCTCGAAAACTGTATTCTTTCAGCTGAAAATTCAGCTCAAGGTACACTCAAATAATGATGCTCAACATAATTAATCCTTGGGAGACATTACAAAAATGTAGATATCAGGACTCATTGAAATTGACACTAAAACACGAAAATATCAAAACCTTTCTGCCAGTCTAGCAGTAACTGCTCTAAGTTTGGAGTAAACCTTGCCAGCAGGGGACCCCAAGATAAGGCTACAGAGAGAATCCCTAGCAATTTTGATGTTGGCGAAAGATCCCAGTATATGAATTTTGGTGTCTGCAATCACAATCCGCGTCTTGGTAGAGTTCTCAATGGCAAACTTAGTTTTACCCCCTTTACCAGACAGTCTCCCAATGGCACGAGACAAGTGCTCGCCTCGAAGGGTTTTAACATCTTTGATCTCAAAAGACTCCACATAGAGTTCATCCATACGGAGAAGTGCGACGGCATCGATCACGTCGAATCCAAGCATGAAAGCGTGCACAAAATCAGCACACTTTTGTAGGTTACTGATATCGGGTGTATCTGATCTGGTCTTCAATTCAACCTTGCGAGCCTTGAGATTCATACGAATGTCGATTTTCATATGGTCGTATATAGGAGTATATATTTCCATCCATACTTTCTTGAGAGGCGTATACCGATGGGGTGGAACGGAGACCTTCCTGAACTGAACTTGACCATCGGATATCTCGTGAGACTTCAATGGTGCGAAGTTTGGCTTGGAAGGAAAAGATACACGCTTTGATTCAGATGGAACCTTTTCAAGTTCCATGGAGGTGGCACCTTCATCGGATTGCATCTTGTGATTCTGTGGATTTCCACCTAGAAAAATCGAGAGAGACAGAGAGCAAAAAAGATCAGGGGAGAGCCGAGGAAGAAGAGAATGAGGGCGGAGGTATAGCCGCAGAGAACCCTTGCTGCTTCTTCTTCTTCGCCTCACAAAACCCTAAACAATATACCTTTTGGGGCTTATATATTGGATACAATTACAGTAACACATATAATTGTTTGCACCGATTTTCAAGAGTTACCCAGTTGTTTTAGAAATTATAATGCGTCACCTCTAGTTTTTTTTTTTTTTTTTTTTTGCTTTTGATCCAACCATCTCCACTACTTTGTTTTTTTTTTTTTTTTGACCAGAAATCATCTCCTCCACTTGAATGTTGAAAATTTTATAGGAACTGGTAGAAAAAATGACCCTTCGGTGATCAAGAGAGCAGTTGAATCAGGACCGTTGGGCGTTGCTGGCTTTGCACCAGTTTTTCAGATGGTCATCACCACCGTGGTTCGCCAGAGCTGCAGCAATTAGTGGGTTCTTGATGGATGCATCAAAAGAAAAGTTCATAGTTTTATTAGGGTGGTTGTTCTATAAAACGAAGCTAGCTGGGGTTGACTCCGCATTAGAGTACTGTTTAAGTAAAGAAGGGTTTTGGTGCTACTTATGCTTTCTTTGGACATTCAGTTAAGAACATAATTAAATCGGTCCCAATAATACTATATGATCTTGATTTATTGATTCAATTTACGAACTTAATCAATCACAGTTATTAGATGGATTGCAAATTTCACCCAACATTGGGACTAAATATAGTAATCTAACAACAACAGTTAATCAGGTCAATAAATTAAATCCAACTAGCAATGCTCCGTCAATTCTCCTAAGTCTGGGTATCAACATGACGTTCTATAATCCTCTGCCTTGGTTGTTATGCACTTTCATAGACATCTCAATTTGTAAAAGGTAATTTGCCCAAGAAACACAATTTGTCAGAGTTGGTTGTTGTGGAAGAGTGCTCATAACTTGAGCACAAGGACAGAACTTGAATATCTCAGACATGCTGCACTTCATCAAGGTCGAGTTCAGCAACAGTTACAGACATAATCTTGTAATGCTGTTTTCCATCATGTAAGATTAGACATTGCCATCATGTTCGAATGCAAAAGGGTGCACGCAGCGAATTTTTTTTCTTTTTTTTTTTTTCAAGAAGGGGGAGAGTGGTGGGCAAGGCATAAGTTCCTTCTACATGGAACTCGGAAAGGGCCTGTGAACGTTCCAGCATCGCACTCCATATTTTTACCCCGGCAAGCCTCCAGCTGTTTGTCCGTTGAATCCTATAATTCAAATGCCCTTGCCATAGAGTAGACTGATGCGAATTGACAAAAGAAAATACAACACTTCTTGCATGGTGCAAGTTTCATTTTGACTACCAATTTGCAGTTGTCTGAACAAATTGTCAACAAAAACTAAGGTAAAAACTGTTGTATGACCACAACATGGTGTATACTTTTTAAGTGCCTACACACTGCCTTTTGATTTCTGGATCATCTGTCCCTTCGTTTTCTTCCCCTTCCATTTCTCCTTGATTTTCTTTTGAATCCACATCATATCTTTTCCTTTGAGGAATTACCTGAAATGAAGCCTCCCAATCTCTCGTTTCCAAAAACTTGAGGAGTATCTCTATCACTTGATTCACAGTAAGGACCTGCACTCACAGAGACAAATAGCTGAAGTTTGATCAGAACTTGGGATCAAATTTCTAATAACACAAACCCTTTATGCTAAACAAAAGTAAAGTCTGTGAGTCTAATTGGTCTTCTTCCATACTAATCAAACTGAGTACGCTAAAACTCCAGAATGATGGCAAGCAATTCTCTCAAACGGCCATAGATCCATGATTTAACAATTATGTTGCCATAACGACTACTACTTTATAACATTTGGTGATAGACACAAAGTCTGAATTCATACTAGTTCCTATCCAACTAAGGAAAAAAAAAAACACGTAATAATAAAAATTCATTTGCAATATGCATCACCACTTAGCTTATTTGCTCATAAACAGAAAAACAAAGTACAACCATAAGAAACATTAAGTAAACCTGGCACTAAATGATTATTTCAAATACCTATGATGTAATTCTCCTGATATTTTGATATACATATGTTCATACGCGCAATAACTTGTTTTCCTGACACACTGTCATAGTGGAGGATTATTAACATATCACCAGGATATCAATCATTATAACTATTTTTATCGTAACACTTGAGAAAAGCACTGCCAGATTTTACAATATGAAAACACGTGTGAGTTTTCTAAGAATTCATAAAAAATGTAAAAGTCAATAACCCAATGTGTCCTTGAACATATACTGGGTTTGGAATAAAGCTACAACAAAATCCTGTAAAATGGATATATGCTCCCAGGAAAACCAATGCATAGACAAGTGACAAGAACCCTACTTGCTCTGAGGTGCATAGACACTGCAAAGCTTGGCATACAATGATTAGATCCTAGAATCCGATTTAGTTTTGGTTCAATAGCTAAAGTGTCCACCAATGCAATGCAATGTATGCAAAAGTCTAGTTTCCTACATTTGATGCATCAAATAGTGTCTGCCTTGACAAACTAAACCAGAAACGTAAGTTGTCAATGACTCAAAAGAGTGTTGTTCATGCTTCCAGTCTTGCAGCTAGCACTAGACATTTGTGCCTTTGCATATGCTCTTTCAATTCCATGTAAGTGGTGTAAGCAAGACAGAGAGAAGAACCATGTACACAAGTGGTGGGCCCCAAAGGCAAGAAAACAAGATCCAGCACGGATGATCGCCCACACAGAAACCATGTCCTCGAAATTATAATAAGACTTTTAACTTTTATGGGCCAAGAAGTCGAGAAAAGAGATTCCAAGAAAATAAGAAGAATGGGGAAAAGGTCAAGTATTGAGACAAACCATACCTGGGAGCTACACATCTTCAGGTAGTTTCCTATTGGGAGTTTTGCTGTTTGAATCCCCTGTTCTTGCGCTTTCTTCATTGTTATCCCTTTCCACCGGTTCCGATCCACTAACCCACCCACAATGTACATTTTCTTTGGATCAA
Source organism: Ilex aquifolium (assembly GCA_951799425.1). Taxonomy (NCBI): domain Eukaryota; kingdom Viridiplantae; phylum Streptophyta; class Magnoliopsida; order Aquifoliales; family Aquifoliaceae; genus Ilex; species Ilex aquifolium. Next base: position 317,782 of record OX637393.1, on the reverse strand, counting down.
GTTCGTCCAGCATAGTTTCTGAATCTGCTGTGAGGTATACAAGATGTTCTTTCTGATCTTGAAATGCCTCAATATATGGTTGATTTTCCTTCTCGATTATCCACTTATCAAATCCTGGGAGCCTTAGCAGTTGGCTTTCCATTTCTCCCTGGCACCCAGTCAACCAGAGATGGGCAGGGGAAGCACATCTTCCATTTACCGCGTAACAATACATAATCTGAATGTTTTTGACGACAATTGTCAGTTCCTTTATAAATCCGTAAACAAGGTAACAATAACTTGAAGACATCCACAAACTTGGTCAACGTACAGCAAAATCATTTATTAAAATAACCCTGAAGAGTATTAAACAAGAGTCCCCCATGAACAACAATGGAAATTAGAAAATTGGCAGGTCATGTGGAACAATGGAAAGAGGATCAATTAGGCCTCAACAAATAGCGCAACCAGTCCAATAAACATCGCCAAATTTCAGAAAATTACTTTCTACCACAACATACTTGAGCCCATAAAGCCATGACTTACTTGAAGCTCAAATGTGTCTGATATATATGGACAAAAAATTCCCACAAGAACAGGCATTGCATTTGGAATAACTCAAACTAAAATTCATAGGCAGTCAAAGAGTTTTCAATTAGATACTGTAAAAGATGAAAGCCCCATAGGGCAACCAGTCGAATTCTCCAAATCTTAAAGGATTCCTTGCAGATTCAAGAAAGTATTTTGATTGATACCAAACAGATGGTCGTCTACTAATACTCTTTCTGTGTATTTGTCCATTTTTTCACGTCTACCCAATTAAGCCGCAAATACCTTGTTATAAACCAAACAGTGCCAAATTGCCAACTTGAGTTGACACCTTCATTGCTTCAGTGTCCCTAATCCCACTCACCTCTCCCTTAGATACTATGCAGTGAAGTTAGTCATTTTTTTCATTAACAAACACCAAAATTCTTCTTCAAATAGCATAGTAAGTTCAAACAAACCAAATTTCAATCAAGTCGAACCATCCAGTGCTCAATTTTACTCTAAGCAAGTGATCTTACATAAGCCATAATCATAAACTTCGAGTCAAATTAGCCATAATGCTGTTTACCAGTAACAACTTTACATCAACCGGATCTCAAAGTAGCCAGCTGAACCATTATTCGCTAACCAATTCATGAGCCCAAACAAATCATCATTTCAAGCATCATAAGTCATAATCAATCAATCACTATGTAGTTCATTCAAAAGGCTTCATTTTTAATTCTTACCCAACTAAATAACAACGTTTTTCAAAAGCAAAACAGAAAAAATTAGATGGCGAAGAAATTAACCTGTTGAACGAGGCTACTGAGCTCGGTAGAGCTCATGAGATGAGCGAATTCAAGATCGATCACAATGTTCTGTCCATCTTGTTTCGCCCTGGCAAGCCTCTCTATCTTATTTTCTCTCTCCTCTGATCTCTTCTCCATTCTCTGCTTTCTCAACTCCTTTCTCTCCTCCTTCAGCTTTGACCTCTCGTCTTCCGACAAACTCGAAAGCTTTTCCTCCCATTCTTTCCTCTTCCTCTCGGCTTCTCTCTTCTTCTGTTCTTTGAAAAGGGCCTTCTTCTCTGCTTTTTTTGCTTCGAATCTCTGTTGCTTTAGTAGTTTCTTCTGCGCATTCTTCGACAGTGGTTGCAGGGACGGCTGTGGTGGAGGACATGACGCGGGATTGGCTTGGTTGTCGATGGTGTTTTGGTCATTTCCCTTCGCCTCCATTCTTAGTGGGATGAGTTCGAGCTTCGTCTGTATTTTTAGCCTTTTAGGGCTTTTCAGTCTCGAAGTTGAAGAACAGTTCTTATTTTTCAAATAACAATGCTACATAATTTAAATAAAATTATAACATAAATATGTATTATTTTTTAGATAAATGAGTTTGATTAATTTTTACAATAGAATTCACTCATCCATAGATGATATGCACTTAACTTTTAACTAATAAATTTTATTTAAATTGTGTAACATTTTTTTTTCTCGAATAAAATGTTCCAATTTTATTTTTAAAATTCATGGGATTTAAAGAATAATTAATTTAAAGTGTATTTTCACTTTAAAAATGTTAGTATAAATAATTTTTTTTAAAACATCATTCACAATAATGTCTTATATTATTTATGAGATTTATTCCACCCCAATTTGATTATTAATCGTATTCTATTTAAGTTTGTATGAAGGGGGTCAAATGTGGCGTAACCAGATTTTTGTCTTCGATGGGGAATCACTTGCCAAATTTTTACTAATACTAAAAATTTTATTTATATAAAATCTATCAAAATTATTTTTTTACTTGATACATCAAAATATTATCTATTTTAAATAAATAAATGTTTTTAAAAAAATATTGAATGAATTAGTTGTAGAACACTTTTAGATTAATTCCGAATAATAATTTCAATCTATTTTTCACATAATAATTTGAAAACTACAATTTATCATAATTTGAAGATGTGTATCATTATAATTTTAGTTGAGTCCTATAAAAAAAAAAAAAAATAATGAGGTGCCTAACATTATTTCATCAATAGTATAAACATAATTTTTAAAACTTCGCGAGGGCATGCCCCTTGTCCGTAACATGGTTCCGCCCGTATATCTCATAACACTTGATGGGTCTGGGCCAGCTGAGAGGCTCATAAACATAGATTAAACTCAATTCAAATATATAGATTAAGCTCAGCATTGGATTAAGGAAGTGCAGTCGGGTCAATCTTGTTATCTTGAGAGACTCAATCCATAATTGACACACGAGGAGATCTCCATATGACGCAATTATCCGGTGCATGACGCCACCTCCACGAAACTGCCTCGCCTATTATGAGAATGACGTCACTTCCACCGAATTGTCTCACATGTTACAAGAATGGCGTCTCAATCTGTTATGAGACGTCTTTAAATTATAAGTCTCACCTACACAAGGGGGACATCAGTCATATCTGAGCACTCTATATTTTTTGAGCAATAAAACATTCAGGCCACTGTAGCTCTTCGTAGTGGAATAGGTTACCATGACTGAACCACTTAATCTGTGTTTGATTGTGTTAAGTTTTCTTTTTAATTATTGCATTAAATATTTGACAGGTGATACATAAACATATTATGTGCATCATCAGTTTAGCGCCGTCTGTGGAAGACAATAAATCAACAAGGGGAAGACAATTATCCACCACGACTCGACAAGGTCCTGCCACCGCCGACAAACCCCATCGCTGAGGCAAACCCCGTTGCCGGACCACAACTACTAGAGACGATAAAGCTGTTAGTGAACCAAACCAGCAGATCTTCTAGTTTTTTGCTCGTCGGGCACCCTTAAAGAGTCGTGCCCCAGCACCTAGGAGGGGAAGCACTCTAGGCACCTTGCCCAAGACGCCCCCTTGCAGCACCAAGGTTCCCCTCAGTGCCAAGGCACCCCTCCTCAGCGCCAAGGAGCCCCCACTCCCCTTCCTCGCGTGCCGACTTTGTCCTTCCACGCTGGTGACCCTCATTTCCAAGAAGACGAGGGAGAAAACCAGTATCTGGATCACAAGAGCCACTACAACCACCCTTTAAAGGGTGTCCCTAACCAATAAGACGAAAAAATCAAGGAGGTGCAAAACTAACTAGGCGACGTCTGCAACGCTATCAAGGCGTGAATGCCGAAAACAGTTGAGTACCTTATAAGGCGTACTGACACGCCATTCGTGGCTGATGTGGCCAACTACTCTCTCCCCTCAAAGTTAAAAATGTCAACTGTATAATTCTTTGACGGCTCAAAAGATCCACTAAACCACCTTGACACCCATAAATCTCTCATGTAGCTGCATAACATATCAGACAAAATTATGTGCAGAGCTTTTCCTACCCCTCTTAAGGGATCTTGTAACACCCCGCATTTTCTGTTATATATGTATATAGATATATAGTAAATAATTATTGTAAAAATGTGGATATGTGTAATGGTGTAAAAATGAACTATATAGATTGTAATAGTAGGAGAAATGCTAGAGATGCATATTGATTGGAAAGTTTGAGTTTCAAAGACGTCTAAACTTGGAAAGTGTGATTAGATGAATTTCTAAATATTTTTAGGTCAAAATAAGGTGTCCATTGAATCCGGAAGGTCGAACAACCTTGGAAGAGGTAATATGGGGTGTATTGGAAGCTAGGAAGTATTCCGGAGTGAAAACACACTTAGAGAGAATTTGGGTAAAAAGGAGTTGGGACACCTTCTAGTATTTTGGTCATAACTTTTTATCATTATGTCCAATTGATCTGAAATTTGGACAGTAGATAGTAGACATATAGGGCTACAAAAGTGTATCTCATGAAAATTTTCCAATTCGACCTCTAAATGGGTCAAAACTGTCCTGGAAGTCGAAGCAGCCAAAGTGTACCGGTACGCCCAAACCAGTGGCTTAACCGTACCGGTACCGCGTACCGGTACGCTTTCTCTGACACGCGCCGAACAGTTAAAAAGTCGGGATTTTTGGGTTTAAAACACCACCTCAAGCCCTCATTTGCTCCATTCTTCACTCCACTCTCATCTTAAATACTTTAGAACCCTAGGAGGAGATAAAGGAGGAGAAAGAAACACAAGATCACGAGGGAGTTACACTTCCAAAAAGATCAAAGCCCTAGATTTTTAAGAATACCAAGGTAGGGGTTTTCTTCCATTCTTGTTCATTGATGTTAGGGTTATTATATATATATATGTTTTGACTCCTAATCATATGTATTTGTTATGGGTTCATTGTTTCTTGGTTCTCTTGCAATTGTTAACATATTTTACATAAAGTTAGAGTTGTATACCCATGAAACCTCTTTTGTTTGAAAAACCCTAGTTTTCAAGAGTGATGAGTTTTCCTTTGTAACTCTTCCTTTATTCTTGATTTCAAAATCATAGTGTTTTGTGTTGAGTAATAAAATGATATTTTTGTGATCTCTTGCATTTTTCTTGGTTGATTATTGAAAATGGCACATGCTTAATTTGGGAAATTTTGGGATATGCTTGTACAATGAGAAATTGTGGATTTTCTAATTATTGGGAATTGTTGGTGAATTGAGAATATTTTGGTTTCCTCATTGGTATGGTTGTTGTGATGGACTTGGATTGCCTTCGAGAGATGCCGTAGAGTGTTAGAGGTTAGTCTATCCCAGTGGGGGTGAGATGGTTTCCTAACACTTGTAGTGGGTTGTCATTTGGTAATGCGACCACTATCGTTCACTGGAGTTCGAACAAGGGATGATATACTTTTCCTGGGAAGGGACTCGTCACTGCCATTGGGATAGTAGACGCCATTTCCTAAAGTGTTTGTGATTGTGATTATGATGGGTGGACTAGGTATAATCGTCGGGTAGATTCATGAGAAGCAATCAACATACATGGTACGGGGATGAACCAATATAAAGGGGATGATGGGTTGGACCACCTTGGCCGGTGCATTGGTATGAGACAATGCATCGGAAGGCGCCCTTCCTAAATGGCTAAAAGTTGGAAATGATATATTGTTATGAAATTTATCTTAACCTTTCACTTGATTATTGTTACAGCTTAAACTTGAGATCTATTTAAAATGTCCTCGTTTTACTTCAAAAGTTATATATGATATTTGTGAAATAAGACCGACTTGCTTTACATGTTTTTTAAACCTTGTTCGGGTTTGGAAGAATTTTCCTACAGAGCTTCGTGCTCACCCCCTACCTAACAACCTTTTCAGATTACTCTCTCGAGGAAGAGCTGGGAGTCGAGGAGCCCGCACACTGGGAGACTCCGATAGACGGGAGCGTGGATCCCGAGGTGGACGCCTAGAACGACACTTTCTTTTGTTCTAGACTAGGATATTCATTTTGAACCTTGTAAAGTCTAGTTTGCTTTTGTTATTTCCGCTGCGCTACATTAGTTGATTTTGGAATGTAAATGCCAAAATGGGTCTATTCTTTTGGGATAATGTTGTAAATTTTATGGATGACTTTATGAAGTCTTATTTATTGATGAATTATTTTAGTGCTCTCATGATGTGAATGTTTTAGAATGTAATGCCGTCCAGGGTGGTATTTGGGGCGTTACAGATCTGCACGCCAATGGTTCTCCAAACTTAGACCAGCTTCTATTAATTTTTTTGTTCAACTAAGTAAATATTTCGTCTCCCACTTCATAGGGGGACACCAACATCAAACGCCTGTTACTCAATTGCTCAAAATCAAGCAAGATTGGGACGAAAAGCCTGAGGAGTTACCTCACCCGTTTTAATCGGGGAGGCCTTCTAGATTGAAGAGTCAGATGACAAAGTCACCATGTCTGTCTTTATTGCAAGTCTGCACTCATCCAGTTTTATGTACTCAATTTTGAAGAATCCGCCAAAGAACATGCTACAATGACTATCAAAAAGCCCAAACAAACTTGAACGTTGAGGATGTCGCCAAAACCAAGCGAGCTGAGTCCTCACGTGGAGGGGAATACGAAAAGTATAGACACCCACTTGCTTAACTTTTTAATATAATCCTCCACATTATTCAACAAATTTTCTAAGTAGTCGTCTATTATTCCCCACATTTTTCTCTACTTTGTCAAAAACTATTCCAATAAGATGATTACATTTTATTGTCACAAAGTCTTGAAAATGATGGGTCCCTCCATTATTGTCGAATTCTCCACCCAAACCAAGACCATTCTTGCTCGCCCTCATGCTTCCACGCCCTGTACTCCCGATGCTCGCACCCCTCTTGTCGGCGCCCTTTGTCCTAATGATGCTCGCACGCGGCGCTTGTCTCGTGCCATTGCTTTCACCTAGTGCCTGCCACGTGGGATTCCCCCGGATAAACCATGCCTCATCCCAGACGCCCGCCTCCTCACCTTAAGTGCCCTCACCTTTGGCGCCCTCGCCTTGCGCACTTGCCTCATCGCCTCTGGTACCCGCCTCGCCTCAAGTGCCCTCACCTCTGGTGCCCTCGCCTTGACGCCTACTTACTCATCCGCCTTGTCACCAGCTTGTCAAGCAATGCCCACGTTCTGCTGGCTCTGTCCCGCCGGCCTATGCCTCCCGCGTCGTGCCTCACTGCCCACACTGGTGCACGTCTCCTGCCACCCGCGCCTTTTGGCTATCCTCACTTCCATCTTCCTCCTCTCCATCTCGTGGGATTGAGCCTCCCAAAAACTCGACCTACTGTTTGGCTACCACAAACATTGGGGGTAGGCCAATGGTAGAGTTTTTAGTATTCCGCAAAAATTGGGTAAAAATGCAGAATACTTATAAAAATTATGTATTCCTACCCAACCCTACCCGCATATATATGTGTGTGTTGATATGGTTTAGACCTAAAACAGTTGTTATTGTATTTGTGCAATAATTATGATGTATTGATGTTTATGACTTTTTTGTTGTGTTTTATTGTAATTGTTTATATATTATCGAATTTATTATATTTTTTTTAGTGTTATTAATTTATTGTGTTGGTTAATTGTTGCAGGTTACTTAATTAAGTTGTTAAAATGATCCGAAAATTAAAAACTAAAAAATAAGTGTTCACTCGATTTTTTACCCAATTTCCTACCCAATTGTTTTGGACAAAACTCAAGCAGAAATACTACACTTAATCGGGTAGAGTCGACCAAGAAAAAATTATTCTGCAAAATATTGGATATGAATATGGAATACCATAATTCCTATCCTTAAGGTAGGGTGGACACCCATACTTTTAACACTCGCCCCAATCTACAATTGTTTCGACCACAGAGATACCAGTGCCCCACTAACTATGAGTCACATATCCCAACATTAACTAGACAGATTTGACGTTTCTCCAAATGTAGGCTAGATATTGTTCCTGGGAAGGGGTGTGACAGGCGAGGCAAAAGGGGGCTCCCAATGTTAATGATTGTAATTGGTCACCGCGGGACCATGACCTTAAGGGGGCCATGTACACGATATTTCTAGCACGTTCCTACCCGAAGTCCTCTCTTCCTTTTCTTAACCCTTCCTCGAGCCCTTTGTCAAGGTGTCTTGATAGAGAAAACTCATATAGTTTCGAACCTTCAACCACAATCCATATGTTACATTATCTCATATGTTGACTTGGACCAATGACCCCAGTTACCTTAGGAGTCACTCTAGATCCCGGTGCACATCCCAGTGCGCCATACATTGGGAGTCTTACTCGAGCATATCTTTAAGACCTTTGCCTCAGGGCGAGGTTAACAATCATGTTTGTTCGCCCCCCATTGCTCAATTATCTCTTGAGGAGGGTTATACTATCCTATCCCTAGGTGGAGACCCCTCCTCTTAGTCCACTAGGCCAGCCAAGTAACGGTGTCCATTAGGTTGAGGATATTAATTCCGTCAACTGTGAAGTTTCAGCTTTGTGTCTTATTTCCGCAATAAGGGAGGTGAGTCACACCAAGGTTGCTCTCATACCTTTGCGGTGTCGTTTTGCCACTTACAATGTGATGAGAATATGTTCTAGTGCCCTATCGCAACATTTGATGATGCACAAATTGAGTTTGTACACCACCTGTCAAATGAACGGTAATAAATGCAGTAGTAAAGTAGAGAGAGACAATAAGTTAAATGAGACAAAGATTTATAGTGGTTCGGTCAACGTGACTTACGTCCACTTTGAACGGCTAGGGTCGTCGGGACATTTTATTACTTCAAGGAGTGTAGGGAGAGCAGAGTTACAAACTGAAAGAGATGAGAGAGATGTGCTCGACTGAATGTGATGCCCCCCAAGTGTTGGCGGGACTTACAATTTATAGTCGCCTCATAACAGATTTGGGTGAGTTATTAGTAATTAAGTGACTAATCTGGTGGAGCTGGTGACATCTTCTCAACAGGCGAGGGTCAAAGGATGAAATTGGGTTGACTCTTTTTAGGGCGGCGTGGATGAGGCTCTCGGAGACCCTGCTTACTCCCTTGGCGAGCTTTACCGGGTGTGGACCCCTTTGGGCTGGATACTGGATCTTTATTAGTTTGAGCTCTTAATTAAGACTGGACTTTCAACATGAGTTGGGCCTGGTCCATCAACATTGATATCCATACCAATACATTGTCGGGCTCCACCATGTCAACTTGTCCTTCTATGTTACTGACACGTGTCATTAATTTATTGGGTGCTACAATGAGATAAATATGTTTAATTTCTTGAAATTAAATTATTTATATCTGATTAATGAGTCGTTTTTTTTGATTATTAATGTTCTTTTAAGAAAGGTATCACCTGAAAAATAATACATGGGTTAAATTCGTAGTATCTAATGAGGGAGTGGTATGTCAGTTTCCTTACATGGCCTCCCTCCTGATATTCTCTCTCAAATATCGTACTGTGCCATGTCTGTGTACCATGACTTTTTGCGTTAAGTCCCAAGTTTCTCAGCTTTTAGTATCCACAGTACAATTAACTCAAAGTTACGTGCCTTTATTTTGTGCGTGACATTTTTTTGGCTAAACGTGTGCCTAATATTCAAATGAATTATTTTTTAAAATTAGCGATTGATCTAATGATCACCGTTTTTATCGTTAAACTTTAGAGTTGCGAGATCAGATCTCGTTGTCCCCTTATCTTGTAATACTTTATGGTTCAAAAAATGAGCTTCATAGGTTCATCTATATTAAAAAAAAAAGTTGTATATATAAATTATTTAAAATTGAAATTAACTAAAGGATTGATGCAAAGGCTACTAAAAACTTTATAAGTTGCTACTTTTTGTTTGTTTTGTTCGAAAAGATTTTTAAATTTAACTATATGTTTCTATATTATATTGGAAGGAAAAGGACATGAATTATATAAGTGTATGCTATGCGGTTAATCAAAATTTTAGAGAGGTGGAAAGTCCCTCTTCAAATAATATTTGGTTTTTGCCTTTACTTTGACAAAACTAAGAGAGTTATTGGCATTTTCCAAAACACAAACATGCTCTAATTTTTATTTTTATTTTTATTTTTTATGAATCATGCTTCAACGATGATTTTAATTTTGAATATAAAAATTAATTATTGTAGTATCGAAATACAAGGATAATTATTCGTATATAAAAAACCAATAAAGAATACATATTTGATTGAACCTCTCTTCCTTAAAAAAAAAAATAAAAAAAAAGGAAACGTCAAATTGAAGAGCATAAGCACTTGTGGGGGTATAATGTGAAAATATGCTAAACTACAGGACTATGAAAGAAAAGTAAATCTATGGGATAAATAGGTGCTGAAGTCAAGAGTAAGATTTGGCTTATTTCTGACCCTCTGCTTTACGTATTGGGAGTTAGTTCCGCTTCTTTGTTCGAAACCCTCTTTTTCAGCTCAAACACTTCGTTGCTAAATAAATGGTCCTCAAAGAGCTGGTCTAGCTCGGAGACCAACCCAAAGAACCATGGCTCAGAAGCTTCAACAGCAGCTCAAAGATGTCGGATCGAAGCTCGAGAACCTTCCTACCACCAAAGACACTCTCATAAAGCTCTTAAAGGTTCTCATTTTGTTCAATTTTTAACTCCTTGTTAATTCTATATTGACTTGTCTCTCGATGCTTTTTTTCGTGTTGTTTCTTGTATATTGTTAGTTCAATTTGTTGTTGGTGCTTGAGAACCCCCCTTTTTTTTTTTTTGGGTGAAAGACATGGTTTTGATGGAAGGTCTGAGGGAATTTAACTGAATTAGGGTTGTTTTTGCTTACTGTTTTGCCTTATTTCTTGGGGAAGAATGTGATAGAAAAGAAGAGGAATTTTAGTCTTTCCTTTTTTTAATCAAATTGTGGAGTTTATTCCGGTGAACTATGAAAGGAAAAAAAAAACCTCTTTGCGCTTTCTTTCTTTTTATTGGGAAAGAAATTCCGTTGAAGCTGATAGTTATCAATTCAATGAAGAAGAAATCCAGTTTCGGGAATTCTACAGACATACTGTTTTACCGTTTGCTTAGGGGCCATAGTCTATGCTAAACCGCAAGTCATTGGGTGATTACGTCAATACATTTTCTCCTTCCATTCTTATTTTTTTATTTTCCTATTGTTTTGTTGTTAATGAATGCGTTCTATTGAACCCTTAGTGCCGGAAAATGAGAATCTGTGCAGACTAATAATCACGGATACTGATATTGATATGAAAGAAGGGTTCATGGTGATATGATTGAAAAAATTGGATACAGATACGAGTAAGAATTAAGGTGCATCCACAATAAAATATAGCTATGGTTTTACTCTTTTCTAACAGTTAGGTAGTTATAATTTTCTATTTATTTTTCATAGCAATTCGAATATTAAGCAATTTTTACATTCAAAGATGCATAGATTGTTTTGTCATGGTAAACTCACAAGTTAACAAGGGTAAGGAATTGAATCTAAATCAACATTTAACTGAGCAATGCTATTGAGACTTAAAAGTCTGATCTAATGATGTGACAGTAACATGTTCCAATAGTGTTGTCACGACTATATAACTCTTAAACTTCCTTATTGGAACTCCATCACTTGACACATCATTATGTTCGCAAATTAGGTCAATTTTTTAGGTCCTAATAGCATTACTTTATTTAACTAACTGGTTAAGTTAGAAGTACTTGTTTCAAGAGATAGAATATACTTGACATAGTTTGTCTTTTTGACTCTAGTAGTAGATAATGCTTAAGAACCACCCACACATCTTCACTGCCATGTGAATTTTTCTCTATGTAACATTGTATGGGAATTCAATAAGAAAAGACAAAGATTTAATTTAAAAAATTTACATATTGTTATGCGTATCCATTTCCATATCTTAATGATATTTTTCTTGGACCCATATCCGATACGTATTGAGAAATTAAAATATAGTTTGTTAATTGTTGGACAAGTATGTCATACATGATATGGATTCCGAGTATTTGATGAGTGTGACGTAGGTTTTTGAGTTAATCCACATAAATTTGTGTTTTATTTTTCTACTTCGTTCCGCTCATTATTTGTTTATGGCCTTTGTTCATGTTGGAGTTATTTCCTAGTTTGGAGTTATTTCCTAATTTGTTAGGGTTTTCCTTATTTTACCTAGTTTGGAGTTATTTCCTAGTTTGTTAGGATTTTCCTTATTTTACCCTTATTGTACTTTTATTTTTGACTATATATACGGGGGCTTTACAATTGGTTTGTATCCCTTTCTTTCTTCTAAATATTTCAAGTTGGTATCAGAGCTGATTTTTTGAGGTTCTAAGGGCTGTGAACAGTGCCCCAACACTGTTCACGCGCTGTGAACAGTACTTCGGACTGTTCACGCATTGTGAACAGTACCGAAAATACTGTTCACGTGCTGTGAACAGTGCCGAAGTTACTGTTCACACACTGTGAACAGTGCCGAATTTGACTGTTATGAGTGTTTGATTTGCAAAGTTGTTGAGTTGATTTGTGACGAACTTTGGATTGTTTGGCGTTGGTTGTCTCCTCTCTTCTGCTAGTGTTTCTCGTTGTTTGGTCTTCCTCGCTGAACTAGTCGTTGCAAGGTAAGAAATCCTAATTACTAGGGTTTGTTGATTTTGGCTACTGCTGAGAAGAGAGACGAGAGCGAACACCCTTGAAAGAAAGAAATATTTAGAAGAAAGAAAGGGATACAAACCAATTGTAAAGCCCCCGTATATATAGTCAAAAATAAAGGTACAATAAGGGTAAAATAAGGAAAATCCTAACAAATTAGGAAATAACTCCAAACTAGGAAATAACTCCAACAGTTCATAACAAAATGGTACCAGAGCTACGATTTCAAAATAACTGTCTACAACAAAATTCAAAGTACAATATTTGGTGATCAAAACAATTTTAGTCTACGGTAGATCTAAATATGTGGCGTTGTTGTGGTGGAATCGTTTGACAAAAGTTCTTGATGTGACACTGTGATTAATTTGTTATTGTGGAGAAAACAACTGAACAAGTGCACTTTTATTAATTGACTTGGAATTTGTTCTCCTTAGGGAATTAGAAGGTGGGTGTTTTGAAATTCCACTTTAAGTAAAAGACCAATTAGAAACCCTATTGTATTTGTTGTGGTGTCTTATTTTCCACTCCTAGTAGAAAACTGGTTTGAAATTTGTTCTCCTTAGAGAATTGCAAATGTGGATGATTTGGAATTTCACTTTACGTAAAAGACCAATTAGAAATTCTATTGTATTAGGAGACAAAGCACTTTGGGTCTGTAAATAGATTAGAGACCATTCAGTTTCTTTTGGGGATTTTGGCCCCTTAGTTTTGGGCATCCATGTTTGGTTTTGTTCATTTGGTTTAGAGTATTTTGTGTAATCTTCCTAAGTTGATAGTGAAACTTTGTTATAGTACTTTGCCGGTCGATGTAGGTTTTCGAGCCAATCCACATAAAATTGTTCTATATTTTTCTATTTCATTCCGTTTATTATTTGTTTGTCGCCTTTGTTCATAAAAAAACTAGTGTTAGAGCTACGGTTTCGGGTTGGCTATAATGAAATTCAAAGTAGAATAATTTTAACTTACGGCGGATCCTGATACGTGACTTTGTTGTCATGAAATTTTTTAACTAAAGTTTTTGATGAGACACTGTGATAGATTTTCTATTGTGGAGAAGACGGCTGAGCAAGTTCACTTTTGTTTTAATAACTTGGTGCGCACACAAGTCATGATGGGGATTTGTTATGGATGTTTGCAATATTTGTTCTATTCCCTTACGGGAATTGTGGAGACGACAACAAGTTCGTTCGCTTTTGTTTTGAGGCATGATGGAATATAAGCCAAGGTGGAGATGTGGTGTCTTGTATTCCATTCCTAGTATGAAACTTGTTTGAAATTTATTCTCCCTAGGAAATTAGAGATGTGGATGGCTTCAAATTTCACTTCAAGTAAAAGACCAATTAGAAACCCTATTGTATCAAGAGGCAAAGTATTTTGGGTCTATAAATAGATTATAGACCACTTAATTTCTTTTGGGAATTTTGGCCCCTAGTTTTGTGTATCCATGTTTGGTTCTATTCCCTTTATTAGAAAATTGTGTGTAATGTCCATTTGTTGATAGTAAACTTTGTGCTTCCCCCGTGGACGTAGGTTTTCGAGCCAATCCACGTAAATTTGTGTTTTTTTTCTATTTCGTTCCATTTATTATTTGTTTGTGACCTTTGTTCATAACAGTATCAGATACAATAAGGGTACTTAGACACGGGGGATCCATGATTAATAGAATACACCTGTCTTTCATTTACCCAATACTACCTTGCTTTTATTAATAGAATACAGAATGTATTGATTTTTTGAATCTCGCCACAGTTACCGATGCCTTACATTCATGCAAGTTTCTGTTATTTTGGGTTGACTCAGCTGATATAATGGTTGACTAATTGGTCAATTATGACTTCCAAATGCTTCTTTGACCTGCAGCAAGCAGCAACATGTCTTCCCGATTTGGATCAATCACCCCCAAAATCAGTATTGGAGTCCATGCAGCCTTTTCTAAATGCAATAGTTAAGCCCGAACTGCTAAAGCATCAAGATAGGGAGATTAAACTTCTTGTAGCAACCTGTATATGTGAGATAACCCGGATCACTGCTCCTGAGGCTCCATACAGTGATGATGTTTTAAAGGTACATTTCTCTTTCAAAAACAAAGTAAATAATTCACTCAGTGGCATTTGTGTGCGCTTTTGCTAGTATAGGCCCTACTAATTGCTATTGAATCTGTTTTCAGGATATTTTTCATTTGATTGTAAGCACCTTTAGTGGGTTAAGTGATACCAGCGGTCCAGCTTTTGGAAGGAGAGTTGTCATTTTGGAGACTCTGGCAAGATATAGGTCGTGTGTTGTGATGTTAGATCTTGAATGTGATGATCTAGTGCTTGAAATGTTCAGTTCATTTTTGGCTGTTGCCAGGTATGTTTTGTTTGATAAATTATGTGTTTATTAGTTGCAAGGATAATACCATCTCATGTACTCAGTTCTCTATCAACAACTCACTAATGTTATCAAGATATTGTGATAGTTTGTTCAACCTTTTGGAGTCTTTTTTATTATTTGCTGCATTTGTGAATTGCAAGTAGGCTGGGTGAGCTTGTTGTCTTCTGCCAGTGGGGTATTCCTTTCAGTGGGGTACTTTGTCGGTTATCCTTTTCTTATTGTCTCCTAAGACATGAAGTAGGAAGGGACAAAAAAGCTGAGGCGGATAAGCCATTGTTTGATGCATACATTAGTCGAATCTCACTTCTTAGCTGACATCATAGCTGTTTAAGTTTTAGATCACTGCATGGCAACAGTTAGTATTTCCTTGGATTGCTTTCTTAGGCTGCCACTGGATACAAGAGTCTCTCACAAATTTTATTTCTTGAATTCCTAATGAATTTAAACATGAATATAGTTCTTCCGAATATGGCATTTGGATATTCATTTTTTAAATTGGATTCACATTTTAAACTTACCCACACTGAATTGGACCCATCTAATAGCCCTCTTGTGAATGGACTCGCACACTCATAAGTCATAACTATTGCACTCTAGAAGGCAGCATTATTTACTTTCATGGGTATGCAGCTACCACACCATACAGAGAAGAAGTATTTAGCTCATTAAATCAAAGGGGAGAACGGATTCTATAAGAGTATATTCATAGCTTTTGTTTATGGTTAAAATTCTCAGTTATCAATATCCATACCGATTCCTTTTGGGTTGTTAATTTATAGTGATTTGTGGAGTAAATAATAAATTCTTCATTTAACTTTATCTGATATCACGAATTGCTGGACCTACTTTTGCTTACTAATTCGCGTATTTTAACTCCACATATGCAGTGATGAGCATCCGGAAAGTGTTCTGACATCAATGCAAACGATTATGGTTGTTCTCTTAGAAGAGAGTGAGGATATTCGGGAGGATCTTTTACTTGTTTTACTGTCTGTTTTAGGTCGGAATAAAAAAGTAAGCACTTCTTCATGTGTAAATGCACTTACTTTCTATCACTTTTTCATTAGGATGCTGTTAAATTACATTTACTTTGTTGGTGTAATGTTTGAAAATCATTTAGAGACAATTTGCATTAACGGTTGAAATTTTTGGGAATTTGCAATGCTAGGATATTTCAATGGCTGGACGGAGGCTTGCTATGAATGTTATAGAGCATTGTGCTGGAAAACTTGAACCTGGGATCAAGCAGTTTCTCATGTCATCAATGTCTGGAGATAGCAGGTCTTTGAAGCGTGAAATTGACTACCGTGAAGTCATCTATGATATCTATCGTTGTGCTCCTCAGATCTTATTAGGAGTTGTCCCATACCTAACAGGAGAACTACTGGTATTTACAGAATCAGTTTCTTACTTCCCTTGCCTCTTCCTGTATACGACTACCAACTACCCCAAAAACTTAAGTTGTTAGAAATAGGCCTAACAATATGTATTGACCTCTCAACTCCACTGGATCCCTACTGAAATATGGAGGAGACATCGATATGCACAAATTGAACTATCCATTACTCCAAAGGTTAATATGTTCTACAATGGGCCTAACAGTGTGTATCAAGCTCCCACCACTCTCTGTTGATTCCTATTGACACATGGAGGTGTGGAGGAGACAGACAACCAATCAATGTACAAACGGAACCTGAATGGGGTGCATAACTGTGCACAAACAGTGAACCAAATGCAGGCGAAGAGAATTTAGCTAAAGACCTCATAGAACCAAAGCTTTTATGCCTTTCCTGATGACCAATTACTTCAAAAACTTAATTTGTAGGGGAATATGCCCGAAAATAAATTGTGGATAGGCCTGTTAATGTATATGAGCTCCCAATGGTTCATGCCATTTTATTTGGTCAAATATCCTTTAAGTTCGTTGGTTTCTTTAATACGACGTGAAAATTATGTAATGGGTGAACTTTTTATGTTCTTTGGAAGATCTGATTATTTCTGTTGCAATATTTCGCATTACAAGGGCATAGAAAGTTTGGGTTCAAATTATGTAGTATGAGTTTTATCTTCTTTTCCTTTTCCTCATTGTTTAGGGGTTGGGCGTTGGTGTATGACTTAAAAGTATTTACACGTCTCCTTAAAATCTTTATGTACTTCATTGTTATGTCATCGTAGGAAGTCAAAATTAGTCCAGGCATATCCTCTGATTTGTGATGCTGTTATGTTATGACATTGACATACAGCTTCTTATTTTTTAAGTTGTGACATCGACAGACTGATGAGCTGGACGTTCGTTTAAAAGCAGTGGGATTAGTTGGGGACCTTTTTGCTCTCCCGGGATCTACAGTCCCAGAAACATTTCAGCCAATCTTTATGGAGTTTTTGAAAAGGTTGACTGACAGGGTAGTTGAGGTTCGAATGTCTGTCCTCGAACATGTCAAGATATGTCTACTGTCAAATCCTTTTAGGGCTGAAGCTTCTCATATCATCTGTAAGGATCTTTTGTGTTAGTTCGCTTTAGTCAATTACATGCATTTTACATCTTTGGTTTTGACCTGGGTGAATCATTTTCTAGCTGCACTTTGTGACCGGCTGCTAGACTACGACGAAAATGTACGTAAACAAGTTGTTGCTGTATTGTCTGACGTAGCATGTCACGCTCTAACTTCCATTCCGGTTGAAAATGTAAAGCTGGTTGCAGAGCGCCTTCGAGACAAATCTGTACATTTACACATTCCTTTGGCTGTGTCCCTTTTTGTTAAAAACTTTCCAGTGCTTGTTTACCTACTATTCTAAGAATCATCTTTCTGTAACTCCAGCTTCTTGTCAAATCATATACAATGGAGAGGCTAGCTGAGATATACCGAATTTATTGCTTGAACTGCTCTGATGGCTCTATTAAAGGAGCTGAGTATGATTGGATTCCTGGGAAGATTTTGAGATGTTTTTATGACAAAGATTTCAGGTAACTTATTATTTGGTGGCTGTGGAGGATCGAATTCTTGCTTGTTTCGAGGAGAAAATATTTAGATATCTATTATCTGTAGCAAAATGATTCTCCTTTCTTTTTTTTTTTTTTTTTTTTCCTTTTGACTTTTTTGATGTAGAAGAGGATAAATCCTTGCTGTAAAAAAAGGCACACAACGGGCGCCAAGTAAAATGCGATCCTATCATGGGTAGTTTGCTAAGTCAACACCCTAATACAGTCTTAAGAGGATCATCTAATTCTAAGTCTTTATTTCGAGACAATCTATAAGGAGGCGGGGCTTCTGCCTTAGAACTATCTTCTTGAATCATGTGACTGAACACGTGGGTTCTTTTCTGCAGATCAGACACGATTGAACCTATCCTATGTGCATCCTTATTCCCAAATGAATTCTCTGTCAAAGATAAGGTTGAAAATTGGATTAGAGTGTTCTCAGGATTTGACAAAGTGGAGGTTAAGGCTCTTGAGAAGATAATGGAGCAGAAGCAAAGGTTTGTTATGAATGCTTGGTTTTGACATTATGCATCTCAACATGGTGTTTATGGATTTCCTGTATTTTTATTTTATTTATTTAGTACCCTTTTGTGCTAGTTTTAAGGGAAATTCCTACTGGATTGCAGGTTACAGCAAGAGATGCAGAGATATCTTTTGCTTAGGCAGATGTATCAGGTTTGCAATCCTTGAATAATAGAATACAATTCAATGGCAGGTAAAAAAATAAGAAAAGGAGCTGTTTACAAAAAAAAAAATTCATTTCTATCCAAATGCAGGATGGTGATGCTTCTGAGATTCAGAAAAAAGTGATTTTCTGCATTCGAATTATGTCCCGTTGTTTTACTGATCCTGTGAAGGCAGAGGAGAATTTTCAGTTTCTTGATCAATTAAAAGATGCTAACATTTGGAAGATCTTAACTATCCTCCTGGATCCCAACACTAGCTCTATTCAAGCTTATAGTTCTCGGGTAAGGGAGTAGACCACTGTCTAACTCAATCTTTCTTTAATGAAAGTTGGAAAAATTACATAGATATAATTGTTAAGCAACCATCTACTCCAAAAACTTAAGCTGTTGGAGAGGGCAACTTAAGTATTTATACTTCAACACGCCCCCTCACGTGCAGGATAGATTTTGGGCCTAGCACGTGGAAACCTTTTAATAATTAGGGTGGTGGCGAGATTCGAACACAAGACTTCTTGATGTGATACCATTTTAAATAACAATCTACTCCAAAAGTTTAAGCTGTTGGAGAGAGTGTAATTTCAGTATTTATACTTCAACAATAGTGTTATGTGTGATTATCTTTTATGCAAGACTATCCTTTTTTAGGATGATTTGCTTGGAATCCTTGGCGAGAAGCATCGACTCTATGAGTTTTTGAGCATACTCTCTATCAAATGCTCATATTTTCTTTTCAACAAGGAGCACGTCAAAGAAATCCTTTTGAAGGCTGACATACAGAAATCTGCTGGAAGTACACAGCTCACTCTGTCTCGCATGAATATACTTGTGGTAAACATCATATTTAAATATTTGAACGCGTACTGGTGTATTGGCAGCCTTATGTCAAGTGGTTGAGCTGTTGAGTTGTTGACTTGTCTCAGCCATGATGTCAAGGGGTCAAGAATGGGTGTCCTATGCAAAACCAATGGTGTATGGGCATTGTTTAATGTTTACCACTAGGCTTTTGATCTGTTGTGGTGCAATGTGTTAGCTACATTATATTCAAAAATTTTGTTTATCAGATAGATACCTGCACAATTTCATGGGTACATATGTTTTGAATGGGTTACATGCAAACTTTCTATATGGTGCATCACTGATGTACTTGTATTGAGGTGTCACAGTGGATTTTACTAGCACACAGAGTTGGTGGAATCTGTTGTTATTTATTGGCCAATCACACTAGTTTTTTAAATCACAATTTGATTAGTGAGGATCCATGACCGATCTTGTCCTCTTGTTAATGAAAATCATAATTGTGCATTTGTTTTCAGTATAATTGCAAGTTGGTTTGTAATCATCCTCCACTTTTTGTCTCCCAAATATTTCCAGTCTGTTAATTTATATTTTTGTATGTTGAATTTTTAGATTCTTGCCCGCTTCAGTCCTTTGCTGCTTACTGGGATTGAAAAAGATTTGGTACATCTACTTGAAGATGACAATGAAGTAATTAAAGAAGGTGTTTTGCACGTTCTGGCAAAGGCTGGTGGGACCATTCGAGAGCAACTGGGAGTTTCCTCTAGGTTACTACTCAACTCAAATTATATCCCAATTACTTGGGGGCGGCTACATGAATCTTGTTCCTCTATTGTGCTTTATAAAGGGTCATATTTTCTATTATATGTTAAAAATTGTGTTTTGCTCAGTCAAGATCCTTCCATGTACATGTTCTGAGCACCACACTTTTTTTCTTGCAGTTCATTAGACCTTATGCTGGAGAGGATATGTTTGGAGGGTAATCGAAGGCAGGCCAAGTTTGCCATACATGCGCTAGCAGCAATAACAAAGGATGATGGGCTCATGGCACTCTCTGTTTTGTACAAGGTCTCCCATAGCTTTATTGTGAATCACCTATCAGTCTATTCTAATTATGTCATGCTTTACTCTGATTTTTTTTCCCTTGAAATGGTGTTTCTTTCACAATGAACAGAGGCTTGTGGATATGCTAGAGGAAAAAGCACATTTGCCTGCTGTGCTACAGTCTCTGGGGTGTATAGCGCAGACTGCTATGCCAGTCTTTGAAACAAGAGAAAGTGAGATCGAAGGGTTCATAAAAAGAAATATTTTAGAGTGCAGTGATGTATGCCCTCAAAAATGCATTGGATTCTTGCAATTTGTTATTGATTTGTTGTTTTAAACAATTATTTCATCTAAAGTATGCTTCACTCTTTCAGAAAGCCGAAGACAAATCAAAAGAATGTTGGGATGACCGAAGTGAACTTTGTTCTTTGAAGGTCATTTTGCGGGGAGTAGTTATATTTAAAATATTTTTGAGAAAAATTACTCTATTTCCCTAAGTTTGCCCTCAAAATGTGCAACCTTATCAAACACTTTCTGCATTAGGATGAACATCGAACTGTGTTCTGCAGATCTATGGCATTAAGACATTGGTGAAGAGTTATTTGCCTGTCAAAGATGCTCATCTTCGTCTTGGGATTGATGACCTGATAGGGATGCTTAGAAACATACTTTCCTGTGGAGAAATCTCAAAAGATATTGAGTCAGGGTAATGCTAGCCACAAAGGAATTTGAATTTTGTGGTATAGGGGTTTATGTTGGAAGTTGAGTTCACTTAATATGAACTGTCTTCTGTTTTAAGAGGTTCTGACGGTCACTCATGGGTTTCTTTTTTCATTTTACAGCTCCATTGATAAGGCCCATTTGAGGCTTGCTGCAGCAAAGGCTGTTCTTCGTCTTTCAAAGCACTGGGATCATAAGATTCCCATTGATGTCTTTTACTTAACCTTGAGAACTTCAGAGGTGCAGTCCTCACGTATTAAAGCTTCTCGTGGAAAATCTTGCTTTTATTATTGCACGACTGAAAAAATTCACTCAAAAACTGTGTATTGATTAAGGTTTTCTTTTGGTCCATTTTGGCATGTAGGTCAGTTTCCCTCAAGTTAGGAAACTATTTCTCGACAAAGTTCATCAATATGTGAGGGATCGACTTTTAGACCCAAAATATGCTTGTGCTTTCTTATTTGATGTTGGATCGCAGCAGCCAGATCTTGAACAGGTATTTGATGCTACACCGAATTTGTTCGTTGTATATCTCCTAGTTCTATTGAAACACATATCACATCCTTCAGTAAATGAATGGATTTTTGATTTTTTTGTTTAATCTAACTACTTCTATCTCTTAAATCACTTGACAGGACAAGCATAAGTTAGGTGACATCATTCAGATGTGTCAGCAAGGGAAAGCACGACAACTTTCGATGCAAAGTGATGGGAACTCCCCTGTGGTTTGTCCGGAGTACATTCTCCCATACTTGGTCCATGGTCTTGCTCATCATTCTTCATGTCCTAATGTTGACGAATGCAAAGATGTCAAGGCATTTGAGCCAATATATAGGTATATCTGCTTTTGTAATTTTTCTGCACGATATTTTACTCTATGGTAAGCCTTGTCTTCCACCAATGCATGCTTAATAGTGTTGGATTCAGGCACAAACGATGGTTGTCAAATACACAGCAAAACTCCAAATTCTGGATACAAAAACTTGCCTATATGAAAGTGTTGAATGTTTTGGGTGAGATGTATAGATTGACTTTGTCAACATTTGTATGTAAGCACAGTACTAGTAAGTTTTTTTCCTAATTTTTAATCCGTTCTTTCTTCTTCCTCCTATGTTCTTGTAGTGATAAAAATTTCAGAAAGTAGATTTCTTGCAAACATGTATCTGAAAATTAAAAAATATAGCCAAATTGTGCTTGGAAGGCTCTCTGAGGATGTCTGGACCCTTTGATGTTGTGCAGTGAATTATGGAAGAGCATTAAGAATGACTAGCGAAAAATATTAGTATTGCATGATCCAATAGTTCCTTTAACACGGGTTTTTTTCCAATGCATTCATATGTGGGTTTTAAATGAAGAAGAAAGAGACCTGACTTACATCAAGCTTCATGGTTGGTTATTGGGAAATTAATGGTAGTGAAGAAGCTTAGTCCCAACCAAGGGCTGTGTGTGTGAACGTGTGAGAGAGAGAGAGAAGGGGGGGGGGGGGGGGTGATGGCAGATCGGGGTGGTGGCAATGCATTTGTGGGATGGTTTGAATGATGAGGAAGAGAAGAAGCGGGTTTGAGGCAATGCATTCGTGGGATGGTTTAACGGCATATTGGTCTTTTTGCCATTTTGTTACTTCCATCTTCAAGCCTTTACTGATGAGGGCTGCCAATGTTATGTTCCATACTTGAGAGGGTCTGTGTGTTTTGGGGACAAACCTTAAAGCGATTTTGTGTAGTTAACCTTAATGTTTTGAAGTAATATGGTAGTCATTTTATTGAGATTAGAACATAACATCCCAAACACCTCGGAACATGGGAGTTTCGATATCTAGCCACTAATTCGTTTCGGTTTGAATTTAAACCGAAATATCTCGGTCAAAATGAAACGAAGTTTTTATCCTTGATCTGGTCTCAAAATCATTTTTTTTGTTGTAAGAGGATTATTTATTGGATTAGAACTAACAGGCAGACAGATGTGTACCATCGAAACTGAAGCGAGTAGAAGCAGTCAGTGGCCAGTGATACTTGATGGCAATCGGCTGCTGTGATCTTATACTTCCGTTTGATTGTTGGCTGGGATGGTGTGTTTCCTACTTCATTTAACCACGTTGAAGAAACTTGATCAAAAAAAGGACAATGGAGAAGAAATGTGGATGATTGATTTATTTCAGAGGTCCAACATATATTAGCAGTTGTCATGACTGATTGGTTTTTCGATTATGGATATTGTTAGTCACGTGTATCTTCATAGACCTAGCCTCAAAACCAACTTGTCTTAATAGTATGTATTTTGTAACGTGGCAGAGAGATGCAATTCTGGGTAAAATAGTCCCAGAAAAGACAATTTATTCCATAGCTGGAAACAGTACTTGGTTGTGGATAAATTTATTAAGTTTTGGTTCAATGACACTAAGAATCCTTATTTCCCGTTCTATATTTTTGCAGACAGTTGTATTTATTTCTTTCTATGCTGCTCCATGGAGATGAAGACTGCAAGTCAGAAGATGATATTAACAAGGAGAAGGAGAGTATTTCGCTAATTATTGCAATCTTTCAAAGTATCAAGCACTCAGAAGATTTTGTAGACACAACAAAGTCAAAGGTTCGGATCTCCTACTTTCTTTGAATATTCTGTTGATTTTTTGGAGTGTAATTAGGAAGAAATAGAGAATAACAAGAAGAATGATAGGAAAAGCTAATACTCTTTAATTGTTGAATATCTACAGAACTCATACGCAATCTGCGACCTTGGCCTGTTGATCACCAAGCGCTTAGCTAAAAAACAAGATGATCTTCAGGGATTAATTGCATCTGTATCCCTACCTCCAGTGCTGTTCAAAACACATGAGAAGAAAGAAGGAGATAACCCTCTGGTAAGCTCCTTGAGGCTCATTCAACTTCTTTGATACGTATATGCGTGCCCTGAAAAAGAGAATGAGTGACTTACTCCCCACGGAGAGCCTTCTTTTCTTTCATTTTTTTTTCCTTTTGTGGGTATCACATATCCGGAATTGGACCCAACACCTTATATAGTAGAAGTTCAACCATTCATTCTGAACCATGATTCTCTGACATATAGTTCTCAATTGATAATCTAAGCCAAGTACTCTCAAGTATGTTAACCCCAGATTGGTGCTAATGCTTAAGCTGATTTCATCTCATGGTCGCTAACATCGACATATGAAGGGTTGATTTATCTGTCTTCCTTTATTATCTTGCTGTTTATCCCAGGGGTGGCTCAAGATAATATGGGGCCTAAAGCGATACTTTTAAATGAGGCCTTCTATGTTTAGTGTTAATATTTTTTATTTAAAATTAATTTTTCTTGCTTTTTGAGTTGCAAAAGTATTAATTAAGGTTTTATATTCAAGTTTTGCTACCATATCTTTTTCAATTGATAGTATCGCTAATCCAGTTAATCTTTCTTGTGACATAGTCGATCTTAAGTAAGATTTTATCAATTTTAATTTTGAAAAGCTTCTTTCCGCAGAAGCAACTGTTACAGGAATTGTTAATAATATTCTATAAGCAATGCATGCATTTGGAAAAGAATCTAACTTTTTTATATAATTTAGTATCTCAATTGGCGTATTTTCTTTCGTTTGTAAAATTTCTTTTAAAACATTTAGTTCTAAAAATAAATCTAAGCCATCAATATCGGAAAAATTTTCGTGTTTTAAGAAACATTCGAGATCCAAACAATATTGTTTTAAACTATCATTGGTCAATGATTTTAATTTTTCTTAGTTAAATAAAAAACCAAAAATATTTTCGTACTTTTGTAATTGTTCAAATCTATTTTTTAGTGAAGAAATAGCTTGATCAATTATATATGTAAAATAATCAATTCTAAAAGATTCTTCAATAGATTGTGTTACCTCATCATCAACATTTTCATCAAATTATTTTTTTCTACGAACTCAACGTTTTTCACGAAATATAGATTCTATACCCATTTCACATGCAATCTCTTTAGATGAAATCATAGCATTTGTAAATCCACTTTCCCTATATTTTTCAAAAAAAGAAATGAGACCTTTTAATTGATCTATAGCAATATCAATATGCATGTCTTTTGATTGTAAATATTTACTAACTAAGTTGACGGAAAATAAAATATCATACCAAATAGTCATGCCCAATAAGAATTCAAAATTCTCAAGCTCATATGTTGCTAAACAATTAGCTTCACTCCTTGTTTTAGGATCTTCACTAGTTTCCGCTAATTGCAATAATGCATCTCTTATTTTTGGAGTTTGAAATCTTATTGCTTTAACACTTTCAACACGACTTTCCCAACGTGTTTGTGATAATGGCTTAAGAGTTAAACCTTGAATATTATCTTGTAAAATTTTTCATCGTTTTGTGGAAGAGGAAAATAATGAATATATACGTTGTACTATTCCAAAAAATGATATAGCCTTGGGACAAGAGTTAGCCATATCACAAAGTACTAGATTTAAATTATGACAACCACATGGTGTGTAAAATGCTCTAGGATTTATATTGAGTAGCCTTTTTTGTACACCCTGATGTTTTTCTTTCATATTAGACCCATTATCATATCCTTGTCCCCGTACATCATTAATATCTAGTTCAAGATTACTTATTACATCTATAAGTTTATCAAATAAACCTTTTCCACTCGTATCATCTATTTTAATAAACTCTAAAAAATATTCTTCTATTTTTATTGGACTTATTGTAATATCTACGCATCGTAATATGAGAGACATTTGTTCTTGATGACTTGCATCGGGAGTACAATCAAGTATGATTGAATAATATTTTACTTCTTTAACTTTTTTAATAATATTGCTTCTTACTTCATTTCCTAACAAACTTATCAATTCTTTTTGTATGTTATGTCCAAGATAATGGTTATGAATTCTATCTTGTTGAATACGACGAACGTGTTCTTGCATTATCGGATCAAATTCCGCAATCATTTCAATTAAACTTAAAAAATTGCCATTATTTTCTTGATATATCTTTTCATTTTTTCCCCGAAAAGCTAAATTATTTTTACCAAGATTCTTTACAACGGCAATAATTCTTACTAATACATTTTGCCAATATTCTTTCTCTCTATTAATTTGTTCTTGGATATTTTTATCAATTGTTTTATTTAGTTGCAATCTTGTTTCTAATTCAATCCAAGTATTCATATTAGTTATATGCTCATTAGTTATTTCATGATTTTTAAGCTTAACACCAATATTTCTCCAATCTTTTGTTCCTTCATTAGCTAGTTTACTTGTAGAATAATTTATATTGAATAACTTGCAACAAAAACAAAATACTTTATCCAAATCTTTTGAATATACTAGCCATCTTCTATCAAGTGTTTCCCCATTTGTTAATTTGCGAATATAATGTGTAGTGGAAAAATGTCTAGAGTGTTCATCCCTAGGAAAATCTAAATTATTATATCTAATTGAACCATTTTCTACTAATAAATCTCTTAATTTCGTATCAATATTTTTCCATTGACTTGGATCATAAATATTTATATGACCATAATCACTTGTTTCATTAAGATTTTGATTGTCTTCTATTTCATTATCTTTTATTTCACTATTTTTTTTTTCAATATTTTCTATTTCATTATCCTCTATTTTATTATCTTTTATTTCAATATTTTCTACTTCACTATTTTTTATTTCATTATCTTCTATTTCATTATCTTTTATTTCAATATTTTCTATTTCAATATTTTTTATTTTATTCTCTTCTATTTCATTATCTACTTGTTTATTTTCAAAATTTTCATCTAAATTTTTTGTTACATTATTTTTCTTACTAGTAATAAATTTATCAAGAGATCCTTTTTGAGATTCTATTAGTTGATCTATTTTTCTTTTTTTTTTTAATTTTTCGTATCCACTTGGTTGTCTTCTAGGTGTCATATTATTAATATATTATAACTATATAACAACAAAACAAACACAAACAAACACAATATATAGTATAGATAAAAATATATAACAAAAAAATTTAAAATTATGAAACAATAGAACCTGGCTTGAATGATCTCAAATGTTGGCTTTTTGGTTCTAAACCATGTCCCTTATATTGCAATGAAAACTCGAGTTGAAGATGGAGAATGGAGTGGATGCCGAGTCAGTCCGCTGTAGCAGTGTAGCACTTGGCAAAAAAAAAAAAAATTGATTTGTGATTCTGTGAGTGAGTGAGCTGTGAGTTGAGTTCTCTTGAGAGCACTGTGAGAGAGAGAGGGGAAGAAGAAGAGTTCTGTTTCAGTTTAATGAGAGAGAGAAAGAAAAAAAAATGTATGTGTTATTGGTTTACCGAGAGAGAGAGAGAGAGAGATAAATTTGGTTTACCGAGAGAGAAGGATTGAGTGTTAAAGAAGGTGATTTGACTTTTGATTTTTTTGGTGGCTGATATGACCTTTCAGTTTTTTTTTTTTTTTTTATATTGTTTTTTTTTTTAGATATTTAATATTGGAATTGGATTATGGGCCTAAAATAGTTGATTGGGCTTATATTTTTATAAGGCTTTTTTTTACATGGGTTATTTACAATGTTCAAAAATTTGGGGCCTTCCTTGAAATGGGGCCTAAAGCCCAGGCTTTTTTATACCTGCTGTTGGGCCGGCCCTGGTTTATCCACTTGTCCATCGTAACATCCGGTTATTTTTTATTCCCATATTTTCTGCAAAAATCTCAAATAACTTCACATTTCTACTAGAGATTTTGGCTGCATTTACATATAAGTACTTGTCATCAGATGTAATGTAAAACATATATTGCAAGTACACCACCTGTCCTATTCCTGTTGTGCAACATCTCTTGCTTCTTCTAAATGGTGAAATCAAGCTAATTAAACTGGCTTCTTTAAAATGTTTCTTGAGAGTGTTGTTTAGTCATTGCTTGATTTATACTTGAGATTTTGCTAAGGTCACTTGACGTGGTTTGCAGATTTGTTTCTTGTTGTCTTACAACCTTGACATTCTTGGCCAAATATCTGAACTTGTCCATCTACCTTCAATCTTATCAACTGAACCAAGAAGGAAAAGGAAAAACCAAATTAAACAGAAACTTCCTACCTATAACATCTAATTATTTCATCAGCAATGTCTTATAAGATAGGAACTCGGTATTGAACTTTGTAGAAAGCCCAAGGGCAATGGATGTTTACTTTTTATCTTCTCCGGTTTGCTTTATTGTCCCTGTCATTTAATTCCATCATACATTCCCTTTCTTCTTCTTAATATCAGAGTTTCCTGGTATGCGTTATTTACTATACCACTAAATGGTATATGAAGGGGAAGAAAGGCTGGTGAATAGATGTACATGTAAAAAAAAAATGGATGTACATGTGTGTGTGGGGGTGTGCACACACATGCAGTGCATTGGAGCACACCATACTATATCTGAACAGACCAATGCTTAACCATTTATGTAGAAAATATTCTGTATGATGCCACACTGATGTTTAACTCATGTTTACATATCTTTCATATCTTACATTGTGTGCTCACTTTTCTCAAAAGTATGGTATCATATTTCTGTTAGTTTATTGTTTAGATTGATTTGCCCATCATTCGGTCTTTCACCTTTGTAAATAGGTGCTAGATTAACTTTTGCCCAATCCTTGCATCTTTTATTTGTTTTAACAATTTCTATTGAATTTACTCAAATAAAACGTGATTATATTTCATGTATTTCCTAGCTATATAATACTCATACAAAGAAAAAGCACTTTCTTCCCTCTACTGGAGTGCTAATTGGTGAAGTAACTAATTGGTTTTGGATAGAGATATAGTACAAGCAGATGGTTTGTGTCCTGAATCCCTACAAGGTCATGAAATTGCGCAAACCAACTCCAAAATTACAATTCAATAGACTTAAAATACACAATAATAATCTACGTATGAAAACTGGAAAAATACTTAAATTACATTTCTGAACTGGAGATGATGGAATTAGAATCAATTGGTAATAGAATGAGAGAACATCAGATACTGCCAGCTTATAGTGTATGTGGTTACTTCCTTTATATGAATTGCCACCATATTTAAAGGTCGTGGTATTGTTCTTCGACTAACGCATCGGTCGTGGCGTAGCGAAACAGTTCAGACAATTTATACAAAATGCTAGATAGAAAGAGAAAAAGAAGTTGAACATGGTGAGATCTACACCACATTAAGATGTCGTGGAACAACATGGGTTGATTTGCTGGCGATGATTCAGCCGCATGTGAACTCATAATTTATATGGAACTTGAAACAGGAGCAGAACGGAAGTTTCCGGGTCGGATAACTTGGCCAAGTCGAACGACTTATACTTTGAACCATGATTGCCATATGAATCTTACTATGCTATTTCGTCCTTCCCTCTAGATACCCTGGAGGATGGTGATATATTCTGACTTTCAGTCTTTATTCCAAGTGTGCATAATGTATTTTTTGGTTCGTCTAACAAATTGTTCAATATTTTGTATTTTCTTATTGGAGATGAATGGGTAAATTGTTTTAGATGTTTTGTAATTAATGCTGTTGAAATTTTTAATAGGTCAATGAAGGGCAGACATGGTTGGCTGATGAGAGTGCCTTGGCTCACTTTGAGTCTCTTAAAATGGAAGCTAATGGAACTGTATATTCTCCTGCTCAATATTGCTTTCAGCTACATGAGAAATCATGGTGACATTTTTTGCATTTTCCACCTCAGCTAACATCTTTTTCTGCTACTTTATTACATCAGGTTCATTTAGAAATTGCTGAGGATGAGGTTCTGAAAGACAGTGAAACAGATGGAAATGAGGTTCCTTTGGGAAAAATGATAAAACGTCTAAAAGCCAAGGCAAGAAAAGATATTAAAAACAAGTCTGTACCAGCTGGAGCAAAAAATGAAAATGATGTTGATATCTTGAATATGGTGAGGGAAATAAATCTGAGTAATTTGGACACGCCAACTAAGTTTGAATCAAGCAATGGCCATGACGATGCTGCAAGAAAAACTAAAACTGATCAAAAGCATGAAAAGAGGAAAACAATGGCTAGTGTATCAACAAATGTTCCTGTACCAAAACGCCGGAGGTCATCAACTGCTCATAGTCCTTACAGATTCTCTCTCCAAAAGAGCACTTTGCGGGGTTCTATGCGGGCTTCAGTTGATAATTTGTCTCAGGATGAAGTGTCCTTATTTGATTCCATTGAAATGGACGATGACCTTCATATTGGTTCAGAAGGTAACATCTCTTCACATGAAAATATGACTGAACCAGCAGAGTCAGATTTGTTGGCGTCTTGCTTTCGGAAGAATTCCAGCTTGGCATCAAGACATAAAGGGAAAGATTCTGATAAGAATCATAATGAGGTACATGAAGTTGGAGAAACTGATGACCATGATTTAAAAGTAAGCATTCACACTGATGAAGTGATTTGAGAGCTACGTGTCTAATATTTTTCTCATTAGTGATTTTAAGTTTTTGTGTTTCTTTCCTTTCTCTCCTGCAGAAGTTTAAAAAGCTTACAGAGACTGAGAGTACACATGCAATTAGTAATTTGAAGTCAGGATCTGCCAAGAAGAGGAAAAGAAGAAGTATTGCAGGGTTGGCGAAGGTCAGTCTGTTATTCCATGCTTATTTAGTAAAGATATTGTGCTTTTTGTTGGAGTCAGCCATGTATCGGGCTGCTTTTATTTTGGATCGACAGTTGCTGAATGTATAGTAATACTTACCTGGAGGATATGATTTGTGATTTGCAAATGGAATTTAATCAAAACCCTCATTTCCATATGCTGCCATCGATTGGATTATGGTTATTTGCGCATCCTTGGTATACAAGGATTAATTTGTACAAACTTCGGCCAAACTGGATAGCCAAAGGTAGTGCTGGTAACATCTTTTTGTAAATGAGGTTTGAATTTATCGACTTAAGCTTTTATATCCTTTTAAATTTTAAGCAAATCTACAAACGTTTTTACTCATTCTCTCTATTATAATAAATGATCTCTGTCCTTTATTATTGAGAATGTGACCTCCATTATATGAAAGCAGTTAAAATGTTAAATATAGCCAAGGATGTTTGACTGATTACATCATTGTGAGTCTGGATGGAAGGTAACAAAAGTTATAAATCCAAATTAGAAATGATAGAAGCGGAACACCAAAAAGAAGGATTCGTAAAGTATTTCAGTGAAAATAATGTATTCTTTTGGTATACATTTTCTCTTATATATCTATGATGTGCCACAATCTCCATCAACCACCCTTAATTTTATGCTGATCAGAGAAGTACTTTATGCCGTCTATAAACTTAAGCTTTTAGAGCTTCCGGTTGCTGAGCTAGTATATTAGTGCGAGTTGTAGGAAGTGATGTTTTGTGGAGGGGAGTTTGGTCAAATGTGATGTAGCATGTTGATGTAAGTACCTATTTACACATTTTCTGTCAATCTTAGCTTCTAGTTGGGTTGTTGGTTACCATTTACTTTCCCTAATAGACATTTCTGACTCCAAGGCAATAAAGCAAGAGTTGGGCCTTTGTTCCATTGTTTATACTAACTTTTTTAAGGTTTCTGTGCTTATTCAGAATTTAAAAGCTCTGATGGCTTCATGTATAACAAATGCCATTTGTTGACATGCCATTTTGTTTTTGCCACAGTGCACATCGAAGGAAGGTGGAACCACGGACTTGATTGGGTGCAGAATAAAAATCTGGTGGCCAATGGATAAAGAGTGAGTGCTGTGCTAATTTAGATGAGTAAAAAGTAGACTTGATGCCACTACAACAAATGAAAAAGTGGAAAGAATATACTTAAAATCAAAGTGTGGGAATACTGCCTGCTCCTATGGATCATATTTTCTGTCTAAAATTGGATTTTGTAGGCTTTTTTTCATGTATTCTCAAGGTATCCCATATCTTAGGTTCTCTCTAAGCTGAGTGTGGGCATGATTTTTATTCATACCGTTCAGCATACTGAGCGTTATCAAACACTTTTCTAAATCTGTGCATTGCTTTTTTCTTTTCCCTCTTCTTTTTTGGGTCGGGGGCCATATCAATTTTATTTACCACAAGTCCAATAAGCATTCCATTTATATACCAATTCCTTTAGATTCTTTGATCTGCACTATGTTTCATAACCGTCTCAAACCACTTTCGTTCTTTTTAACTGACTCTAGCGACTCATATTTTTGTTGGTGATCCTATTTTGTAAACCTTTCCCAGCCCTCCTCTTCTCTCTTTTTTCTGGTTCATTGTGTTGGATCATTACCTACCAGGTATAATATCATCCTGCTTTATTGGATTACATTATTCAGACAGAGTTCCACCTACTACTGATCCAAAAAGGGGCAATCCTTGATTAGTTTGTTGTAATGTGCTTTCTTTTGTTGTGGTTCTTACTTTATAGCGAGTATGCTGCTGTGAGAGTACTGGCTTCATGTATATTGTTGATAATGTCTACAGGTTTTATGAAGGTGTGGTGAAGTCTTATGACTCTCAAAAAAAGAAACATGTGGTAGGCTGCATTTTCCAATCCTCATGTTGACTTGATTTCTCAGTATCCATGTCATGATGAAACTTGCTACCAATCATATTATACCTAGAATATCATATGTTTCTTTGACATAAGTTTATATAACTAATTTTTTGTTAAAGGTTTTATACAATGATGGAGACGTGGAAGTCCTCCGTCTAGACAAGGAGCGCTGGGAGCTAGTTGACAATGGACGAAAGCCTACAAAGGTCTAAAATTATCTTATGTCTGTTCAACTCCTGGTTTCCTGCTAATCAACTAGTTTTAGCTTAGTCTCTGACCATGATTTGTTTTACCATTTACAGCGGTTAAATTCTTCAAAGAGCCCACTTCCTAAAGGAGCGTAAGTACTGCCATAATGCATTTAACTAATTACTAGGGTATTTTTTTGAAAATGAGGTTTAGATTTGCACAATGGTGCGACGATTTGAATCGTATTTCTATTATTTTTTTAGATAAAAGAAGAATTTTATTATAGAATGGAAGGAGAAAAATTACAGTATTGAGGACAAGATATCTGCAAAAAGAAAAAACGCAAAAGACATCCAGTAAACAATCACAATGAAAGTCAAACTTCCAAAGCTCTCTGAAGCTTTGGACCAAAGTGAAGCCATGTAAACAATTCTCTCCCATACTAATTTTGAAGGAAGATGGCAATTATTGAAGATTCTTTTATTTCTTTCCATCCAAATACACCAAAGAGTTACCATGAACGCAAAATTCGATGATACCTTCATTTCCTTCTTATTCCCAAAACCCCAAAACTTGATTTGTAACATCTTTTTCATTGTAGTAGATAAAGCCAAGCCTCACCAGTCACCTGGAACAAAGTATTCCACAAACCCCATGCAAATGAACACACAATGAAAAGATGAGCATTAGACTCTACTGCTGAAATAAGTAAGACAAATATCAGGGCTCAAAACTTTGTAGGGTCTCCGCACCTGCAACAAATCATTAGTGTTTACCCGATTAAGGATTAAGGACATCAGAGCAAACATAAGTCTGTATTTTCGAGGGACTTTAGGTTTCCAAATGAATTTGGCCAAGGAGAATGAAACTTCGTTCTGAGAGCCAACAAGATGTGAATAAAACGATCTACAAGAAACAACACTAGAATTCTCAACAATCCAGATTCTTTGATCATAAGAGAGACTAGTATCGTATTTCTATTATTTACGATATCTTTGTCCTCTTTTGTTGTGTAACAAATTCTTTATAAGGCAAGAGGAAGGAATATAAAGCATAACTAAATTGCACACTCAGACGGAGCACACAGCCACTTTGTGAGACAAATACCTGAAAAGTGTAAATGGCAGAGTGAGGCCATACAATAAAACAGTGAAGGATCATCCCTAAGCATATGTCGTATAGCTTGACAGCCTTACAAACACACAAACAAGAACACATACGAATACAGATACAAACCTATTAGAAGGCCAGACAGAATACCCACAAACTAAACCTGCTATAGCACTTCGGCCCGAGCGTGTGTCTCCCACGGACAGCTAGTGTTCTTTATCAAAGACCCGGGACGTACTTCTTTACCCAAAGCTTTGGTGCTTGGAAAGCCCTGATCCATCATATATCTCTGAATTCTCCAAGTCTTTAACCCTTTGTAACCATGCAAACCTACCTCGAATGTCATGATCACTAGAATGAATCAGCGAACAATTGTAACAGAACTAATTATAGATTGCATCTGTTATGTCCCATCCATATATTGTACACCAGAGTTGCATTTTCCCATTTTTAATATCAGTCCCACAATACGAATATTTTATGGCTCAATGACCAAAAAAGTTGCTACCATTATGTTCTTTTCTTTTTTTTTTTTTTTTTTTTTTGGGGGGGGGGGGGGGGGGGTGGGGGGAGGGGAACTTTATATGCTATGCAATACACAACTGGGAAGGAAGCCCTTATCGCTATGCTGATCTTGCTGACATTACTGCTACTTTAACAGTAAGTCACATAGTAAGAAAATTGTCAGTAATATAATCTCTGACCATTATAATGGTCCCAAGTAACAGTAGAACTTGAAAGGGTAGGAAACAAAAGGAAAAAGGTGGCTGGAGGGAGTGGAATTTGGTACTTGCATGTACAACCAACATAACATTTCCCTTCAGAAGCCAAGATCCAAATATGATCAGCCCTATCACCGAGATGCTGCAGATTTTGGGCTTCCGTTGCCCTTGTTTCAAGGAGCTCAATAGAACCTAGAAACCTGGATATCAGATTCCTTGGCATAGCACCCCAAACCAGCATCATGTATAACTCTTATCACCTTGATGCACTACAAAAGCAACTGACTGCTATATTGACCAATAGGTGACTTGCTTTAAATCTGTCACCTGCAATGGAATTATCCCTTATCTCCTGCCTTTAATCCAGATTTTGTAGAACGAGATCACCCATGCAAAAGGCTTTTTATGTTACAATGGACCTTTTGTACCTTAACCTGAAAGCCTCATTCCAGAATCATTTTGTATAAACCCAAACTTCCCTTCTTAACTGGATGAAATAAATTGTGTTCCATTATGTCAGGCTTTGTCTTCTATGTCTGGATCAGTTCATTTAATCAAGAATATTTAAGAACACAATCAACTCAGCAGCTACTTTTGAATGCAATACAGAGACTTTAAAGGGCTTGCATGCTGAATAACAACAATTTAATAAGCTAAAGATGACTGGCTAAAAATAAAAATTTCCTCATCCTAGACTTGTGCAGCAAGTACGGAAGTCAACAAGGCCTATGCAATAATCAATCAATTTCTTGAAAAATATTATTGTAAATAATATTTTGCAAACAGCATAGTTCAGTTATGCTTTAAAGGTAACATAATTGAAATCTCTATATATACACTTTTTTTTTGTGTGGGGGTTGGGGGGGAGGGGAGTTGGAAGGAGGTTGCGGAGCCTCCTTTAATTCCTAATTCACTTGATTGCTGCTGCAGATCACCTGAGCAGAAAAGGAAGTCTTCGGGTGGTTCAAGGCAAAATAAGAAATCAAGTGAGATGTGAGTAGGACACTGTACCCCAATTATGACATTGAATTTTTACTTTTTTGTTTGCTTATGCACTACTACCAATTGAATGACAGATCTCCAGCAGCTAAACTAAGAGGAACACGAACACCTAGGAAAAAAATTAAGAATGGAACAAAGGGGGTATCAAAGGGCAAAATTACAAAAGAATTTAGACAAGCTGATATCAGAGGGAGCCCAGACGTATTACACCCTGAGCCGGTTTCTAAGCCCAAAGGTGATCATTCGGACTCAGGTAAAGATTCTCACCCTTTATAAGGTTTTGCATTATTTGTGTGATGTGAAGCATCAGATATCATGGTATTTAACTAGCTTCAAGCCTCAGCCTACCTTTTCATAGAGAGTTGTTCTGTTAAATGTATCTCACTCTATTCATAAACATCCAAAACCGTTTTGGACAGATTTGTCTTTCTTTTGATTATTTTTGATTTATATTTCCCTCCATGATAACTAAGAAGAGGAGCTTGAAAGAATGGATAAGAGTTCAAATGGTGGAGAGGATTCTGACAAGGATGAGAAATCAGTTCCTGAAGGGAAACAGGTGGAAGATGCTGATAATAGCTCAAGTGATGCAGAAGAGTCCAACGAAGAAGGACCTGACTCTGGAGGGAAACGGATTACAGATTCGGCAAGTTCCTCTCATGATGCTCAGGCTTCTGAGGAAGACGAGCTTTCTCCTTTAGAGAAGAAACAGCATCCAGATGTAACAATGGAAGAATGTGGTGAGGAAGCCAATGATAATTCAGAGTCTCTGGGTCATCAAGGAGATGAGTCCGACAGTCATCCAGTAGATCCACATAAATCTGACCAGAGAACTTTTGCTTCCGATGATTCTGAGGGCACAGAAAGTTGTGATGATGAACCACTTGTATTGATCTTCAGCCTTCCAATCAGCATCTCTGTTTTGTTACACTCTGTAGATGTTCTAGATACTAATTTATCTCTTGTCAAATGCAGAATGTGTGGAAGCATCGAGTGGGGAAATCAGTCCAAGGCAAATAGATTTGCATAAAAAATACAGAGCTGCGACAAAAATGTTACATCCCAGTTCATCTTGTCAAGTTGGTATAGTCCAGGAAAGCTGACTGTGAAGAAGATATTGCCTTTTGACAGTTAACACTAATAAACCATGAGGTGCAGTTGCCCTGGGAAAAGTGTAGTATGTAGGATAACAACATGCTTTCTCACTGTGCTAGAATGTATGTGCAGTCTGTTGTATTGGTGTATGGTTAAGTTTAAAGGTCCATGGGTTGTTCAGCCGTTTGATTCATTGTACAGCTATAATTAACGTACAATGTAGTGTGGCTCGGAGGTATTCAGCTTAGCTTCTTCATTTGTATATTATTAGCCCATCAATGTGTTTCGATATTCTAGTCCATTGAGTTGCACGTCAGTATGCATTGCATCTTTACAGTGCTCAAGAAAATCAGGGGTTTTATTGTGGAAATCATGGACATGTAACGTTAGCGTTCAACATGCGACATTAGTGTTGGGGGTGTTATATGCTGTGTTCTGAACTTTCTAGCTTTAAAGTTCCTTCTTCTTGGCTAAATTGGCTTAGTAGCTAGAGTAGTATTCCACCAGTCAGCCTTGGCCTAACAGGTATCGATAAAGTCACTAAACAAGCATGTATTTTTCTTAAGCAAATCAATTATTCAACTGTGGAATATCTGTAATCCGTGTGGGTCACTCTAAGTAATACTTTGTTTTTTCCCAGTACTCAAAAAAAAATTGAGGTTGAATGGGTCACCTTATTACATAATTGAGGTTGAATGGGCCACCTTGTGGGTTTGCTAATGTTTGATATGGTTTTGGAACTTTATTCAAGGTCTACTTCCACACCTACTAGTGAGGCCGTGGCATTAAGTCGAGGGTAATTCCAATATTGCAGAGACTTACTTGCTTCACCAGAGAACTTGAGAGAAGACTTCTTGGAAACAAGTCTTTCACGGGAGAAATAAAACTAACTTGCAAGAAAAATTAATTGACTGAGCATTCTACTGCATTGAAGTCGCACAAATACCTATCACCCACTTGGAAGTAGTGTGCACGGTATAGATTCAAATCCCTTAACTTTAAAGTATATCGGACAAAATTCAACAGTCAAAATCTCGCATCTAATTGAGGCCAAACAGACTGATAGCCTTTCTTTTGGGTTGCATACACCGGAAAGTGTGTTATTATTGGCACTTTATTGTCTTGTATTGCTCACTAGCTTGCTAATATTGCTAAAGCTTTTGGAAGAGGATTGGTGGTTGGATAAAAATTAATCCATAAAACTTAAAAATGATAAAATTGTTAAACTTTCTGAGTTAATTATACATTGCACCCTAAACTATGAACTTTATCTCACTTTGCCTTTTAAGCAATTGAGTTTTTCATGTTGCTCTATCAACTACTACTTGAATTGGTTTCACACTACTCAAATCACAAAATGTTCACTATCTCTTGAACAAAAAATGTCAACGTGT
The DNA here is from genome assembly GCA_951799425.1 of Ilex aquifolium. NCBI lineage: Eukaryota > Viridiplantae > Streptophyta > Magnoliopsida > Aquifoliales > Aquifoliaceae > Ilex > Ilex aquifolium. The sequence goes on along the minus strand of OX637393.1, from coordinate 279,698 downwards.
TGCACAAGACTAAAACAAAATCACATAGTTTGAGGACAAAATAAAACAATATTCTGTCAATGGGGTAATGTGAAACAAATAACTATAACTAAAGGTACATTACGAGAAATATGATAGTTAAAGAGGGCAAAATAATACAAATCTTGTAGTTTGAGAGGGGGAAGTGTAATTAACCTACTTTTCTATCCAGTCACTGCAGGACAAACGCGTTACTTTTATGAATGGGGTTTGTTTGTTTGTATATGTGGTGGACCAAGTCGGTTGGTGTTGTCAAACCACGCCAAAGCTTAGCGACGCGTGGGACAGTCGATTTCATCCCTGACCTAAGGTACGTCAGCCATAGCGACCTGGAACGCTGGCACTACTGTTAAATCGGTTACCCAACACTGCTTTTTCTTTCTAGTTTACGCTGATGATGATATAGGAAACAAAAAAAGATATAGGAAACAAACAAACAAACAGAGCTCAACGGTTGGATTCGAAGGCGAAACAAAAGAGGGCTACTACTATTTGTAAGCGTATGACCAATTTCGCTCTGTTTTTCTTTTCAAAGTTTCGTTTTTTTGGTTCTTTCTAACTGGGTATCTGTTGTGCTTGTTTTTGTTTTAGTTATAAATGTTTTGGGTAAGTTTTTTTTTTTCCGTTGAAAGTTAAATGGACACAAAACAGTGGATTATGCTAGCTGCTGCTGTTGTTGGTGGTGGTGGTGGGGTGCGTGTGTGTATATATGCCTGAATCTGCCGTTTTCCTCGTTCATTTCTCCAGTCCTGCTGTACAGCTGTTCCAGTATATGTGTATATAATGCCGTGTTCTCAATGGGGTTTAGATTAATTATAACTTTGAATTTGGTGCATAGTGTTCTTGGTATGTGCTTCAATTAGAAAACTATTGTTTAGAAAAATGTTCAATTGCATTCATGATCTAGTTCTGATTACTTGGCAATCTTCGAGAACTCTTGTTGATGATTCTTAATTTTTAAGTCTAACAGTTACAGATTATCTTCACTATGTAGTTCTCAAAAGATGCCCCTCTCAATCTCTATTCTCTTAATCAGAATGTTCGTTTAAACTCTGGCTTTGATTTTCGAGAAACGTGGTTTATTCATTGAACTTTTTTTTTTTTTGCTGGTATTATTAATTTCATTGTGCATTTGTCTTTTTTTTTCCAGATTCCGAGTCAGTTATGTTTGGCTAGATAATATGAGTGAGATTAATGGTATATGGTTGTTAACTGGTTTCTATGATGTCTTCTCTTAGTTGACAAGTTTTAGATTGTTCTGCAGGGGCCTTTTTATTTTGTATCTCCTTCTGAATTGTATGGGTTTATGGTGTGCAGCTTTGGGCTTCTTTCTACGGTTGATGCCTTTGTAGTTGTGGATTATGGCAGAAACAATGGGACTGTTAAAAGTAACTGTTGTGCAAGGGAAAAGGTTGGTTGTTCGGGACTTCAAGACGAGTGATCCTTATGTCATTCTCAAGATGGGAAATCAGGTTATATCTTGTTTACAATTCTTTTTCACCTTTCTCGTAGAGTCTGTGGAATATTATCACATTTTTTCCTTAGATTTGTTTTTCTTTTCCTGGTTTTATTTTCAATTTTGGGTTCTCTGTTGGCTGATCCTGTACAGTTGCTTAATAATGTGAAATAGAGTGACTGAAATAATACTTCTGCAATAACCTCTTGGAAGGAGCTTTTCAATCTTTGAGGGGGGTGCATGTGTGTGCCTTTTACGAAAAAGATCAAAAGATAAAGGAAGGATCTTTCCTGGGGGAAAATATTTAGCAGTGCGACATGCTTGCTAATAGTGCCATCTTAAGTCATAAATGATATTATGTTTGTCGTCCGGTTTTATTTTCCAGATATCATGTTACATTGTCGATTCTCTGTCTGTTATGGTAACTATATGATAAAGTTCCAATGTTACCTTGTCTCTCAATCTTACAAGTGACTAACTCATATTGTGCTAGGGTACCTAGGCCTTTAATCCCCCTTTTGGGTTTCTTTACCAATTTTTTCATTGGTTTGTGGGATTTGGGAATTTCTACTCCAAACATTAAAGTAACTTCACTGACATCTCTTGTAGCAGACATCAAAGACCAAGGTTATAAACCGTTGCCTTAATCCCTTTTGGAATGAAGAATTGAGTTTCTCCCTCACAGAACCTATTGAAGTTCTCAAGTTGGTAAGTTTTTGAATTCAAAGTTCTCAGATATTCAGTTCATTATATCCTTTGCGTCTTTTATGCTTTTGCAGTCTCTTTTTGATCCTTATGTTTTCTCTTTCTAGTAAAACATTTGTTTTTGTAATAGTTTTTGTAGTTTTTAGTTAAAATTTCTTGGATCTTTTATGTCAAGAATTAAAATTTCATTTCAAAGCGGTTGAAACAGCTGAAACGTTTCCGTTTCTCAAGAGACCTAAATGAATCAGTGATTAAATTGAAATTCTAATATTTCGAGATGCTTTGAAATGTTTCAATTCGGTATGTTTTACCAATGTTTCAGAATGTTTTGATATGTTTTAAGATGTTATAGTAAATTTCGACCAATCATTCGGAATGCGTTGGAAATAAATTCCCAATTTTTTTATTTATTTCCAAAACATTCCTGTTTTTTAGATAACTAAAACAATGTACCGAAACGAAATTTTGATTCTTGTTTCTTGAATATTGAAATTTGAGATGAAAGCTCAGGCAATTTAATTTATGCTTATGATTTGGTCAATTGTGTCTATAAGTCGAGGTTTTTCCCAATCATGAATTGGTTGAATGCCCTGTAGGCAGAAGCATGATCTTTACTATTTAATTTGTTTGGTGCCGCCATATTCCTGCCATTACATTGAATTGATAAAGTAGCATGCTAATGAAGAGAAATGGATGGGCATCTTCATGTCCTGTTATTGGGATTCTATTGTATGCGCAATGATCAGAAGGGGTAGCAAACGGCATTTCAGCATTCTATTTACTGATTTAAATATTCTCAATAGTCAGAAGAACTTAAGACTGATATTACTGCACAGTGATCATTTTGTGCAATGATAACAGTTGGGGTTTGTCTCTCCATGCTGGTCCAATGGAGGTTCTTCTTGTTTTTTCCATATTTTCCAGGGAATATTCATCTCATTTCCACCATTGCTCTTAATGAAATTGGTTTTACAAAACATTGGCCATCCATCTGGGGCCTTTGTTCATGTTTTGCTCTGGAGTTCTTGATCTTGAATGAATCAATATAACTCAGGTTAGATTTTGGAATGTCTCCATCATGATATTTAGAAGTCCAGTCTAAGCCAAGTCATCTCATACATAAAAGGCATATTCCTTGCCTAATTTGGTCAGCTACTAGGAAAAACTTTCTTTATTGTGATTGGTGGTGGAGTTCAATTTTTTACTTTTTATAATGTTCAAAAGACCCTCCATTGTCAGTTGATTAGACCCTAGTTTGTCATATTGGCTAAGTATAGTCAATAAGATGTTCAGAACCTTGTACACATTTGCTGATAGTGGATTTGATAAAGCAAGGAGGTGACCTGAGTAAAATCTTATTTGGTCCTTGAAATTCCAATTGCAACAATGAAATCCTTAGAATTTTAATTGTGTTTCAATGTAGTCTTTACATCAAATTCACCAATTTATAATAACGAAATGACCTTGTGTGACTAACACATGACTTGGATAAAATCTTTTATGTGTAGGCTATAAAATCTTATTTTATTTCATCTGATTTGGAAAATAAGAGAAATATTAATGTATGTGAGAGAGATATTTTTTGCTGGACAAATATACCCTTATGAGCAAGTTTTATGACGTCTTTATGTCGGAACAAATTAATAAATCTAGATAGAAGGACTAGATTGAAACTCGGTTAAAACTTTAAAGGTGTAATTGTTTAAATTGGAATTTCAAGGACCAAAAGAAATTATGTACATAGTTTAAAGTATAAATTTTAAAGAGATAATGAGATGTGAGTACCTTTTTCAAAAGTTATTTGGCTTTAAGTACCACCTCCAAACTTATCCTCCTTTAAGTCCTCTCTTTCATCAAATAGTTGTCAATAAGTATACATTTTAAAATATTTTCAAATTCTTTCTAAATTGTATTCCATAATTACCCCTACCATAAATAGTGCATATTTAATTGAATGTGAGACTTTCAAGATTCCTTTTGATATTTGTGTATCATTTGAATTTTGAAATTTCATATATATATATATATATATCGTGTCTCTCTTTGGTGACACTGTTTGCATGACAATTTTTCGACTCCCTCTTTAGGTGCAACTCTTTGAGTGGGCAAAATATATATTGTCATCATTTAGGTACAATCTACTGTTGTCACTCTTTACTGACATTGTTTGGGCACTATGAAGGGGGCATTACATGATGCCACTGATTGGGCCCCCATTGTCATTATATCGTGTTTCTCTTTGGTGACACTGTTTGCATGACAATTTATATTGTGTCTCTCTTTTTCGACTCCCTCTATATATATATATATATATATATGAATTTTCAAAATTCAAATGATACACAAATATCAAAAGGAATCTTGAAAGTCTCACATTCTAATCTTGAAAGTCTCACATTCAATTAGGTATGCACTATTTATGGTAGGGGTAAAAGGGCTTTTATGACTTTTTTTTAGCACATGTACTTCTATCCCAATTATTTTAAAAATGTACTTTTATCTTATTAAGTTTTTTGAGAGGTACCGGCCTCCCTAAGTCCCAATTTTAAATTACCCAAGGTTAAAATATAAGTTGTAAGATCAGCCATTGGATCCAAACCATCTGGGCGGTTGTTTGAGTTTGTGGGCATATGTTTTGAGGAGCTGCTTCTTTTATTATATAGGTAATTAGTTTGTCTATGGCACATAAGGTAGTGCTTGAGATTTAGAACTTCAAATTACACTGCAGATGAAGTCATATCGATGATGTTAATGATTGGAATGTTTACATTCTTATCAATCAATGTCATCTGACGAAATTTCTTGTTCAACAGGAAGTGTTTGATAAAGACCGTTTCAAGGCAGATGACAAGATGGGGCATGCGCACCTCAGCCTTCAACCATTAGTCACTGCAACTAGATTGAGGCAGATCCTTGGGGTTGCTACTGAAGGAACGACGTTAAGGAAGGTTATCCCAGAGAGTGACAACTGTCTTGCAATGGATAGCTCCATTACTTGGGTAAATGGTGAGGTGGTGCAGGATGTTTGGTTGAGGCTTAACGGAGTGGAGTCTGGGGAGATACAATTAATGATCAAATTAACCAATCCTTCTGTTGCTTCATCGAAGTAGTGTAGAATTAAGGTTTGATGAGCATAGGCTTCTCAAATGTTGGATAAAAGTTTGTATCCGAAGCATAGTATCCCACTCTCCCCACGCACCTTATTATCATGTATGTCGGAGTTGAAAAGATCACAAAGGTTGCTTAGCATTGTGGTTGTGTTTCTAAGTGGTTGAAGTAGGAAGTTGAGTGTTGTAATTGTATTTAACTGGGGTGGAATTTGATCCCATGTTTGCAGGGTGTAATATGAATGTTGTGTAGTGGTAGACATTAACGTTTAATCATATCTGGACCGATGACAGTTATTTGGCACTGCATTTATTTGTGTGTTACATCTTATGGCTTTTCCTTGGTCATTGTGCTATCACTGTTTTACCTATACTTAGAGTTTAGCCTCCTGTTCAGGACATCTTTCCTCCCCCTCTTTTGAAGAATTGATTATAAGTGATCTTGTTTGTTCTTGTGGGAGTGGGATCACCAAAGCTTTAAAAGACAAAAGCCATGTTGCTGTAAGAGAGAGGTAAGAGGTGTACATGTGGGTTTTTTGGAAAAGTAAAGTTGGTGCTGACCACCATTGTGGCATAATGTTGGCAGAAAATTTTGATCTCTTGATAATTAAAGGAGTGCAGTAGCAGTAGCAGTAGCAGTAGCTGTACTAATCAGTTATATTACCTCATTCCCAATCACAAAAACAGATAAACCCATGAGATAAGGTAATAAGAAATGGGTACCAAGTGCCAACTACTCAACTTGGCTGGAGCTGGTGGAAGAATAGTATTCCATATTTTAGAGTATTTTTAATAAAAAATTTATATAGACACTAATTTTTTTTTAACAACTCCAATGAGATTTTCTATCCTAGTACAAGAATATTTGAAAACATTAAAAAAATATACGTCATTATATTATTTTGTAGTGAGGTTTATTGCTTAGGAAAATATTTTGTGTATTTAATTTAATAATCTTATTTGATAATATGATAGATCATAATTATTATTGAATTAATAGTGAGGTGCTGGAGTTACGGGCATAACATAACATTGATTGATAAAAAACATGACATTTGCAACTGATCCTCCGCCTCCGCCTCCGCCTCCATCCTCCTATTCCTATCCATCCAAGTCCGGGAAAAAGTTGCGACTTTTTTCAATAATTTGGACTCGCCACTCCATATCTCTATCTTTGTGCAACGTCAGTGACAACAACTCCTCGCGTCGCGTTCCTTCGCTCGCTTTCCGGTTGGGCACTTACCGCTCTTCTATTTATAGTGTACTTGAACAGAGCGTTTGGAGTTAAAAGCTTTTTCTCTCTCTCACCGACACACACGCAACCCCGGAGAAACAGCAGGAGTAAGAATAACAGGATCCGATCAGTGGTGTACTTGAGTGGGGTGCCGTCTGTCCAAAATCTCCACAAAATCTCAAGGTATTCTCTAGGTTTCTTGCTGTGTTATCGTTGGTTGAGTTGACCAGTAACTTTCTGGCCTTATTATCACTAAACAGCCCAGTTCTCAAAATTGTTTTAGGTTTGATCTTATCCAATTTTCTTTGTTTTTATCAACGTCACTGTCCTCAGTAAATACGTCTGTCTGTCTGTCTGACTAGTTTTCTTTCAGATTATTTGGAGAGTTCCATGGCCCCAGCAACAGGAGCATCTTCAGATTTGATTAAACCTCGAGGTTTCGATTTCTATCTCATTTTTTCCATCTGGGCTTGAACGGTTTATTTCATTTTCTTCATATCTCTTACATTCAATCATTCCTAGTAGTTATATGTGTTATACCAAACATTGCTATTTATTTACTTGGAATTAATGGGAGTGTTGAAGTTTTCATCTTCAAACATAGTTGGTTGGTTTGCTCATCCATATTACCAAATTTGGCACAGATGTTTGCATCGTCGGTGTTGCACGGACCCCAATGGGGGGCTTCCTTGGTTCCCTGTCTTCTTTGTCAGCTACCAAGCTTGGTTCTATAGCTATTGCATGTAAGATCGTTTGATAACAACCTTTTACCTCTATCCTTTCTTCAGCCATGAGATGATTCGTCTGAGACTGAGATGTTATCCATTACGTTTTACAATCAAGTTTTTGGTACTATGTAGGTGCTCTTAAAAGGGCAAATGTTGCTCCATCACTTGTTCAAGAGCTCTTCTTTGGGAATGTTCTCAGTGCAAATTTAGGCCAAGCTCCTGCCAGACAGGCTGCGTTAGGTGCGGGTATACCCGATACAGTGATTTGCACCACCATTAACAAAGTATGTTCATCAGGGATGAAAGGTGGTGGCTCTCTATCTATACAGATCAGCCTTCCTAATTGTTAAAAAGATATCCAAATGACATGTTCTTCTTTATCTTCTTCCTCCCAGCAACAATGCTTGCAGCACAAACTATCCGATTGGGTACTCATGATGTTGTTGTGGCTGGTGGAATGGAAAGCATGTCTAATACTCCTAAGTATCTTGCTGAAACAAGGTTAGCTTTCTTGCCAACCATCAAATACCTTCTTTGGCTTTCTATTTCCTTCTTTCAAGAAAGATGAACTTAAATAATATAAGAGGGAGATTAAATTCAGCCACAATTGAAGTGATTATACGCATTTGGACATAACATCGTTTTGAGTTGAATCCAGAACTGTTGGAAAACTCAATTCTTTAATACTTATGAGCATGTTACTCCTCATAAGGCCAAAAGCCCAAAGATTGGATGCATAAGGCCATCGTTTTTCCCCTTACAAATAGGATTGCAAATGTTCATTTCCATTATTTTGCACAATGTTGGGGCCCTTGGGGGTGGTCCACAACCAGGTAATTTGACAGTATTGTTCTGTTTTGATGGGGCTTCTAGCTGAAAAACAAAAACCTTGCTCAGGCATGTTAAATTTCCATAAAAAGTTAATTGCGACATTTAATTTTATAGGCTTAATTTTCCTCAAAACTCCATTGTTCCGATGAGCAACCACAAAATTGCTAGCTCCTATTACAAGTATAGTTCACTTTCTGAAAACTTTAGTTCTTGCAATTTTTAGAATTATCTTATTTACGTCAGGTGTGGTCATCCCTCATTTTCACCATTTTTGTAGATGGTTTGCACCTTAAAAAACTGTATAAAATAGTTTGATACATAAAAAATTAGTTGAACACCTAAATGTACCCGAAAAGTTTTATGCCAGCAAATCATGAACAACAATTGGCCCTCTCTGTATTCTGTATTCATGAAATCAATGCTGATTCTGTGCATATTAGCAGAATGGGATCTCGGCTGGGACATGATAAAATTATTGATGGCATGATCAAAGATGGCCTGTGGGATGTTTACCATGATTTTGGAATGGGAGTGTGCGCAGAGTTGTGTGCCGAACAACATAAAATTACAAGAGAGGAGCAGGTAGTCTAGTGCAGCTGTATGTCTGATTTAGTTTTTCCGTTTTTGTTCACTTAGCATGCAGAACTTGAATTAGTGCAGCCAGTATGATTTCACTATTACGTGTTAAATCTTTTTGGGTCCAAATTGGTTCATGAGTTGCTTATATTGTGATCTTAAACCAATCATGAAACCTAGCATCAAGGGTTTGGATAAACAACAAAAAAATTGAATAAAACAAGAGATGAACTTCTTGTGATGTTTATATTGTGATTACTTATCACCCGCCTTTAGTATCTTACTGTTTTCTTCAATGATCTTGACATATTGGATCTGAATTCACATGGGTGTAATCTCTTTTGATTTATCTATGGTTCTTTTTAGGATGCTTATGCTGTCCAAAGCTTTGAACGTGGAATTGCTGCTCATCGCAGTGGTGCATTTGCATGGGAAATAGTTCCAGTGAGACACCTGATTTCATTCTCAAGGGCGAGAGTTTGTTGTTTCTAGTGTCTTCTACTTTGAAAGCTGGATTTATACATGCAGGTTGAAGTTTCTCGGGGGAGAGGGAAATCATCCACCATGGTTGATAAGGATGAAGGTTTAGAAAAGGTAAAGAGAATTGATGGGTATGACGGGTTATCTAGGAAGCACGGATACTACCTGATGGGTGCCATTGCAGTGTCCATCACATGTCCGACATAGTTAGAAGTGTTCTGAATAGTGAACTTAGTTGGACATGGCCAGGATACCTAGGATTTTTTTTATAAAAAAAGCGATTAAACTTGATCTTTTTTCAAAAAATTAATATTTACTAGGTCTTATTATTAATATTGTTATAAAAATACTTTGTTTTTAATATATTATAATTTTATTATTATATTTAAAAATATATAATATTATTTTAATTAGTCGTATCCGTAATTATATTTTTAAACTGTCTTGTATCCCCGTATCCGTATTTGTACTTCCTTGCGGGTTATATATTCTTAGTGGTAGAGTTTGTGGAAATTGTAGATTTAGAATTTTATTGTGCTCACACCCAATACCAGATCCAAAGTAAACGGTTAAAAGATAATTATTTTCCCTGAATGCATATATTGACCTTCTCCTACTGCCTTTTCTTAAATGTTTGCTAGAGAATAAGCTACATGCCTACATAAAGGTTCTTCTTGGCCGAATCTAATTCCATTTTCTTATCAGCAGACCAACTCTATTCAAGAGCAAATTGGCCTTCTTCATTTTCGGCGTTTATATATTCTGAAATAGTTCACCAATTCAGTACTTGATTTTTCAAGTCAATCTTCTTGGAGAAGACTTGGGACCAGTTGAAAACCACTCATATTTTCCTTCTATGCCTTTATGCCAATAAGCTATATGCATTCTGGATTTTATGATATTTATCCACTTCTACGTCCAATTAATCTGCCTAGTATAGGGCCTATAAAGCTAAAATCAATCAAATGTTTTATCATGTCTTCCCTATTTTCATGCACCAAACACAGAAATTTGATTCCTCTACAGTGCATTGTGTTACCTTTGTGTCCCTATTCTTAACCAAACTCTCAAAGTTGGGAGACGAGTTCGGGGTTCTAAATGTCGTTTCTTCGATTTACCGTGGCTTCTTATTTGTTCCATTATTGGTGTTTTGAATTCTTTATTTCTTATGTTGTATCTTACTAGTTTGATGCTGCAAAACTAAGGAAGCTTAGACCAAGTTTCAAGGATGGAGGTTCTGTTACTGCTGGCAATGCTTCTATCATAAGGTTATCTGAGTGTGTGTGTGTCTGTCAATCTTCGTATGTGTGTGTGTCTGTGTGCGTGCGCGCGTGCGTGCTGTGTAAAGGCTCAAACATCTGCTTATGTGCATGCTTTTGAGGTGTCCTTCTGTTGTTTAACAATGGTCTCTCTTCCAGTTATCTAGTGTTGCCTGTGTGATCAGCAATTAAATTTATCAAGCATGTGAACTAAATGACAACATGCTTATTGAATTTTTCTCTGACAAAGATTCAATCCTTTGTTGACATTTTTTGGGATTTGAGTTTTTGGATATAAATGCATGTTGCTTGCGTGAGCATGTTGGCTATCCTATCACTTAATGGCCATTAACGGTCATTTAACTACATGCGGTGTTCTTATTCCGGACAGTGACGGTGCTGCTGCATTAGTGCTAGTGAGTGGAGAGATGGCACTTAAACTTGGGCTGCAAGTTATTGCTAAGATCAGAGGGTATGCTGACGCTGCTCAGGTACTGCATAGAATAGATTAGTCTTGATATAGTTGGCCTTGATATAACTCAGTGCTGTAAAAGATTCATTGTGCAGGCTCCTGAGTTATTTACAACTGCTCCAGCCCTTGCTATACCGAGAGCTATTTCAAATGCTGGTTTGCAGGCTTCTCAAATTGATTATTACGAAATAAATGAAGCCTTTTCTGTAAGTTTCTATGCATTAACTTTAGATACTGGCAGTATTGTTGCTTATCAAGCCAGAGTCTTCTCACCTCATCTCTGCAGGTTGTTGCTCTGGCCAATGCAAGGCTGCTCAATCTTAGTCCTGTGAGTCTTTCATTCATCACTGCACTTCTCATCTTTTCCTGATTTCCTAAAATTGGTTGGTTCTATTTTGTACTTAACTTCTGCATTTCTACTTTGCTCCATTCTTTTTGCTGAGTAGTATTTTCATTTCCTCCATATGTGTGTACCTTTTCTTATGGTTTCAGGAAAGACTGAATGCACATGGTGGTGCAGTGTCTCTGGGACATCCACTAGGTTGTAGCGGAGCTCGTATCTTGGTCACATTGTTAGGGGTATGTCATCACTACTTATACTATGTATAGTGTATGTTTACCTGATTTCTTATGACTATCGTTTTGGTTCTTGGTTTACCTCCTGACGTACCCAAGTGTTGTTAGATAAATCACTACATCCACTAGGTTGTAGCGGCGCTCATATTGGTACTTCATCACTACTTATAGTATGTATAGTGTATGTTTACCTGATTTCTTATGACTATGGTTTTGGTTCGTGGTTTACCTCAGCACCTATCCAAATGTTGTTAGATAAATCTGATCTCTCTCTCTCTCTCTCACTATGATCATTGGGGTTTGAGATCTGTCCTATGTAAATGTGGGTTATAGGAACTGCTTAACCAATTGTTCCACACATTTTGTTAGTACCATTTGTCAGAAAATTGCTTGTGCTTTTTGCCGTGTCTAAGTTGAGGTGTAATGATGTTGCAGGTACTGAGACATAAAAATGGAAAGTTTGGGGTTGGTGGAATCTGCAATGGTGGAGGAGGAGCATCTGCGCTTGTTATAGAACTCATGTAAGCTTCTTTTTACTTTTTTTAATTGGTATGGTTCAAAAGTTCATTCAACTGTTGTATGTAGTAAAGATATGGGTTTTCTAGGCTGAATAGATTTTTGAAAGTTTCTGAGCTTAATTGCAGAAGAACTTAACGAGAGTGAATTGCCTGCTAATCTAAGCTGAGCCATGTTGTTATCATTTTCCATGAGAATTTTGTTTTGATATTGTTTTTCATCCCCAGCGCTGTGATAATGCCTTTAGTAGGTGATTGATTTCATCTAGGATTTCCTTTTAAGTATTGTAAGTTTTCATATTGCAGGCCAGTTGCGAGGGTGGGACGTTCCATGCTATGAAACTGAAATTGGTCTGTTGTGCGTGTTGTCTCAGCTGCTGCCTGTTGTGCAATTATGTGGCTGTTCATTATTTCTTTTTTCTCCAACAAGAAGAACGTATCAAAAGTTCCTCATCAGAAATACGTGTCTGCCCTGCCCAATGTGTTACCTTAATGTTTCTATATTTGTTCCTCCGTTGAGAAACTATATATGTTCTGCAAATCACACCTTCATGTCAACCTAACTACCTCGTATGTCACCAAGTCTGAAGTGTGCCTCCACACCCGACCATATCCAGCCGGCCGCTAGATAGATGTGAATACATGATTGTGAGGCGGATCAGCAAACTATTTCGATCCCTTGTATTGTAATGGTTTAATGCAAAGACAATCATTCGAATTGTATCTAATCACTGCCCTGGCCCCTGGTATACTATAGCGGCAGCCCGGAGTTTATTTAGAAGTGATGGTGAAGATGCCATGCATGAAGCGGTTATGGTGCGCATCCAAATCACCTCCCAAAATATAACTAGCATATGAAATAGGAGACCAAAGTGTAATTAATGTTGTTAACTTCATCTATTAAAGAATCAAACCATGCTTAGTCTGCGTAGGCTGGATTAGGTTTCGGACAAGACAATGAAACTTTGAGGAAAAGATAATGAGGAAGAAAGGGTTAAATCGTGAAGGATTAACTTATGGAAATCAAAACAAACGTGTTAGGGTTTCATTAAACTGAGGATTAAAGTATGTGTTTTTTTTCAAATTCATTCATTGATGGTTAGAGGTATATAATTATATCTTTTTCATATTTATTATAGTATAAATAATAGATTTACAATATTTTTACATTCGTTTGAACACATGATTCGTTTATTGAATAAACACATGATAAAATGGGTAGTACAATATAAAAAATTTAATTTTTGATGATACAAAATAAATTTTTTTAAATCTTTAAAGATAAAAAGTGTAATTTTGCCGAATTTTAAATATGAATTTATTTCATGAGTGGTTCAGTTGAGATACAAGGAATAAAACGCGCAAAGCTTTGGAAAATAACATTCCATTTTGAGTCGAGGGACCCTCTGGCCTTTGGAATACTCACTCACGCAATCATACCTGGATGGTTGGGTGCGGCCAATGTTTCCCGCAATTGTCTCTCGACTCTTGACAAAGAAAGAAAATTTTGGATTTCTTATTTTCAGTGCTGCATCTCCTCATCAAATGATGAGCCAAAATTACCCACATTAAATTACCCATGGAAATCGGAACACATTTACATGTTTTTCTTGTTGACTGTTAAATGTTTGTTTGTTGTTTGGTCTTTTTAAAGAAAAAGAAACAAGTACCTACCTACCAAACCATCTTGTGTTTTCATCCCCATCCCCATTCTCTTCTCTTTTTTGGGTTTCTATGACATATTCCATGTACAGTATCTACTAGCATTGTAGACAATATTGCCCAATTGTGAAAGTGGTGAATATTTTTTGAGGTATATATTGTTGATATACTTGTTGGACCTTTTATATCTGGACTGTATGTATTTCTTGTTTGTTACAATCCTGACAGATTCCACGGTTTCTCTCTCTCTCTCTCTCAAGCAAGCTGTAATTATTCTTTCATGACAATAATTTTGCATCTCAACAACAAAGAAAAATAATTTTTAAATAATTAAAAAAATTTAAACTATGATAATTAAATCTATATATATTTATACACAAAAATTTAGTAGGGCCCGTGTGAGACCGCCCAATTCGTTGCTCTTTTGTCACCGAGAAAGGGATAGTTTTTGACGAAATGAGCAACATAAGCGAACTGTCTTTTAATCCATTAAGGATAGTACAATATAAAAAATTTAATTTTTGATGATACAAAATAAAAAATTTTAAATCTTTAAAGAAAAAAAGTGTAATTTGGCCAAATTTTAAATATGGATCTATTTCATGAGTGGTTCAGTTGAGATACAAGGAGCAAAACGCGCAAAGCTTTGGAGGATAACATTCCATTTTGAGTCGAGGGACCCTCTGGCCACTAGAATACTCACTCACTCACTCACTCATACTTGGATGGTTGGGTGCGGCCAATGTTTCCCGCAATTGTCTCTCGACTCTTGACAAGCAATAAAATTTTGGATTTTTTATTTTCAGTGCTGCATATCCTCATCAAATGATGAGCCAAAATTACCCACATTAAATTACCCATGAAAATCGGAACACTTTTACATATTTTTCTTGCTGATTGCTAAATATTTGTTTGTTGTTTGGCCTTTTTAAAGAAAAAGAAACAAGTACCTACCTACCAAACCACCTTGTGCTTTCATCCCCTTTCTCTTCTCTTTTTTGGTTTCCTATGCCATATTTCATATACGGTACCTACTAGCATTGTAGACAACGTTGCCCATTTACGAAAGTGGTGAATATCTTTTGAGGTATATATTGTTTCGATACTTGTTGGATCTTGTATATATGGACTATATGTATTTCTTGTTTGTTGCAATCCTGACAGATTCCATGGTTTCTCTCTATCTCAAGCAAGCTGTAATTATTCTTTCATGACAATAATTTTGCATCTCAAAAACAAAGAAAAATAATCTTTAAATATTTAAATAAATTTAAATTATGATAATTAAATATATATATATTTATACACAAAAATTTAGTAGGACCCGTGTGAGGCCGCCCAATTCGTTGCTCTTTTGTTGGGATAGTTTTTAACGAAATGAGCAATAGAAGCGAACGGGCTTTTAATCTATTAAGGGTAGTACAATCTAAAAAAATTAATTTTTGATGATTGAAAATAAAAATTTTTAAATCTTTAAAGACAAAAAATGTAATTTGGCCGAATTTTAAATATGGATCTATTTCATGAGTGGTTCAGTTGATAGACAAGGAACAAAACGCGCAAAGCTTTGGAAAATAATATTCCATTTTGAGTTGAGGGACCCTCTAGCCTCTGGAATACTCATTCACTCACTCATACCTGGATGGTTGGGTACGACCAATGTTTCCCGCAATTGTTTCTCGACTCTTGACAAACAAGAAAATTTTGGATTTCTTATTTTCAGTGCTGCATCTCCTCATCAAATGATGAGCCAAAATTACCCACATTAAATCGGAACACCTTTACATATTTTTCTTGCTGACTGCTAAATATTTTTTTGTTGTTTGGTCTTTTTAAAGAAAAAGAAACAAGTACCTACCTACCAAACCATCTTGTGTTTTCATCCCCTTTCTCTTCTCTTTTTTAGTTTCCTATGCCATATTCCATGTACGGTACCTACTAGCATTGTAGACAACTGACGAGTCCAAATTTGACTGGATCAAGCCCAACCTGAACAGACCGAGAAAGCCCAAATGAGATACTATTCGGAGCTGGGCCGTAAACCAATACGGAGGGCATAAAGGGAATTAGGCGATCGTAAAACAATACGGAGGGCATAAAGGTAATTATGGCCCCAAGCCAATACAAGGGACAAAGGACCTAAGGCCGAGCCCAAGGGGGCGCCTGCCCCTTGATCTCCTCCTGCCTTGATCTCCTCCTCCCTTGTCTCCTTACTCCATGAAGGCCTCCTCCGACTCAAGCCTAGCCCATTCCAAGCCTAGTCCAGCTCAGAGCCTCCTCCGACGGAATAGGGACACGAGGGAGAAAATATCGGGATACACACCGGAGATCAAATCCTACCATACTTGTACTTACCAAAGTGGTGGAATCCTACCATAACTACACTTACCAAAATAGTGGTGACCGCCTTAGCTCACCACCTTAGTGAACCTATATAATGTAAGCTCTCTCCACTTGGAGAGGCATCTTGTGATTTACACATACCACACCTCATTGAGACCTCTACACCAAGCCTCTCTCCTTTTCTCCACTGAGAGCTTTGCCTCTCTACACCAAGTCTCTCTCCCACAATACATTGTAACTCTCCGGAGTACCATTATTCATCAATAAAGAACACCAAGCCACCGCTGCCGTTCCCGAAAGTGGACGTAGGTCATCCGAGACCGAACCACTATAAATCCTTGTGTTAATTCTCTGTTTATGGTTTTGATTCATTGATTGCCGTTGATTGCTCATTAATTACTCGTTAATTGCATCATTATTCATACTTGACTGTTGATCTTGCCAAAGACGATTTTGTGCATCATCAACAACGTTGCCCATTTGTGAAAGTGGTGAATATCTTTTGAGGTATATATTGTTTATATACTTGTTGGACCTTTTATATATGGACTGTATGTATTTCTTGTTTGTTGCAATCCTGACAGATTCGATGGTTTCTCTATCTCTCTCAAGCAAGTTGTAATTATTTTTTCATGACAATAATTTTGCATCACAAAAATTAAGAAAAATATTTTTTAAATAATTAAAAAAATATAAATTACGATAAGTAAAATATATATATATATTTATAGACAAAAATTTAGTAGGGCCCGTGTGAGGCTATCCAATTCATTGCTCTTTTGTCACCGTCAATGGGATAGTTTTTGACAAAATGAGCAACAGAAGCGAACTGACTTTTAATCTATTAAGGGTAGTACAATATAAAAAAAATTAATTTTTGATGATAGAAAATAAATTTTTTTAAATCTTTAAAGATAAAAAGTGTAATTTGGCTGAATTTTAAATATGGATCTATTTCATGAGTGGTTCAGTTGAGATACACGGAGCAAAATGCGCAAAGCTTTGGAAAATAACATTCCATTTTGAGTCGAGGGACCCTCTGGCCTCTGGAATACTCACTCACTCACTCATACCTGTATGGTTGGGTGCGACCAATGTTTCCTGGAATTGTCTCTTGACTCTTGACAAGCAAGAAAATTTTGGATTTCTTATTTTCAGTGCTGCATCTCCTGATCAAATGGTGAGCCAAAATTATCCACATTAAATTACCCATGGAAATCAGAACACCTTTACATATTTTTCTTGCTGACTCCTAAATGTTTGTTTGTTGTTTGGTCTTTTTAAAGAAAAAGAAACAAGTACCTACCTACCAAACCATCTTGTGTTTTCATCCTCATTCTTTTCTCTTTTTTGGTTTCCTATGTCATATTCCATGTACGGTACCTACTAGCCTTGTAGACAACGTTGCCCATTTGTGAAGGTGGTGAATATCTCTTGAGGTATATATTGTTTCTATACTTGTTGGACCTTTTATATCTGGACTGTATGTATTTCTTGTTTGTTGCAATCTTGAAAGATTCCATGGTTTCTCTCTCTCTCTCTCTCTCTCTCAAGCAAGCTGTAATTATTGTTTCATGACAATAATTTTGCATCTCAAAAACTAAGAAAAATATTTTTCTTATTATTAAAAAAATTTAAATTATGATAATTAATAATATATATTTATATACAAAAAATTAGTAGGGCTCGTGTGAGGCCTCCCAATTCGTTGCTCTTTTGTCACCGTTAATGGGATAGATTTTGACGAAATGAGGAACAGAAGCGAACGGACTTTTAATCCATTAAGGGTAGTACAATATAAAAAAATTAATTTTTGATTATACAAAATAATTTTTTTTATATCTTTAAAGATAAAAGTGTAATTTGACCGAATTTTAAATATGGATCTATTTCATGAGTGGTTCAGTTGAGATACAAGGAGCAAAACGCGCAAAGCTTTGGAAAATAACATTCCATTTTGAGTCGAGTGGCCCTCTGGCCTTTGAAATACTCACTCACTCACTCATACCTAGATGGTTGGGTGCGGCCAATGTTTCCCGCAATTGTCTCTCGACTCTTGACAAACAAGAAAATTTTGGATTTCTTATTTTCAGTGCTCCATCTCCTCATCAAATGATGAGCCAAAATTATCCACATTAAATTATCCATGAAAATCGGAACACCTTTACATATTTTTTTTTGCTGACTGCTAAATGTTTGTTTGTTGTTGGTCTTTTTATAGAAAAAGAAACAAGTACCTACCTACCAAACCATCTTGTGTTTTTATCCCTTTTCTCTTCTCTTTTTTGGTTTCTATGACATATTCCATGTACGGTACCTACTAGCATTGTAGACAACGTTGCCCATTTGTGGAAGTGGTGAATATCTTTTGAGGTCTATATTGTTTCTATACTTGTTGAACCTTTTATATATGGACTGTATGTATTTCTTGTTTGTTGCAATGCTGACAGATTCCATGGTTTCTCTCTCTCTCTCAAGCAAGCTGTAATTATTCTTTCATGACAATAATTTTGCATCTCGAAAACTACGAAATATAATTTTTAAATAATTAAAAAAAATTAAATTATGATAATGAAATATATATATTTATACACAAAAATTTAGTAGGGCCCGTATGAGGCCGCCCAATTCGTTGCTCATTTGTCACCGTCAATGGGATAGTTTTTGACGAAATGAGCAACAAAAGCGAACTAACTTTTAATCCATTAAGAGTAGTACAATATAAAAAATTTAATTTTTGATGATAGAAAATAATTTTTTTTAAATCTTTAAAGATAAAAAGTGTAATTGGGCCGAGTTTTAAATATCTATCTATTTCATGAGTGGTTCAGTTGAGATACAAGGAGCAAAACATGCAAAGTTTTGGAAAATAACATTCTATTTTGAGTCGAGGGACCCTCTGGCCTCTGGAATACTCACTCACTCACTCATACATGGATTGTTGGGTGCGGCCAATGTTTATCGCAATTGTCTCTCGACTCTTGATAAGCAAGTAAATTTTGGATTTCTTATTTTTAGTGCCTTATCTCCTCATCAAATGATGAGCCAAAATTACCCACATTAAATTACCCATGGAGATCGAAACACCTTTACATATTTTTCTTGCTGACTGCTAAATGTTTGTTTGTTGTTTGGTTTTTTTAAAGAAAAAGAAACAAGTACCTACCTACCAAACCATCTTGTTTTTTCATCCCCTTTCTCCTCTTTTTTGGTTTCCTATGTCATATTCCATGTACGGTACCTACTAGCATTATAGACAACGTTGCCCATTTGTGAAAGTGGTGAATATCTTTTGAGGTATATATATTGTTTCTATACTTGTTGTACATTTTATATATGGACTGTATGTATTTCTTGTTTGTTGCAATCCTGACAGATTTCATGGTTTCTCTCTCTCTCCCAAGCAAGTTGTAATTATTCTTTCCTGACAATAATTTTGCATCTCAAAAACTACGAAAAATAATTTTTAATAATTAAAAAAATTTAAACTATGACAATTAAATATATATATATTTATACACAAAAATTTAGTAGGGTCCGTGTGAGGCCGCCCAATTCGTTGCTCTTTTGTCACCATGAAAGGGATAGTTTTTGACGAAATGAGCAACATAAGCAAAATGACTTTTAATCCATTAAGGGTAGCACAATATAAAAAAATTAATTTTTGATGATACAAAATAAATTTTTTTAAATCTTTAAAGATAAAAAGTGTAATTTGACCGAATTTTAAATATGAATCTATTTAATGAGTGGTTCAGTTGAGATACAAGGAGCAAAACACGCAAAACTTTGAAAATAACATTCTATTTTGAGTCGAGGCCTCTGGAAAACTCAGTCACTCACTCATACCTGGATGGTTTGGTGAGGCCAATGTTTCCCGCAATTGTCTCTCAACTCTTGACAAGCAAGAAAATTTTGGATTTCTTATTTTCAGGGCCTTATCTCCTCATCAAATGATGAGCCAAAAGTACCCACATTAAATTACCCATGGAAATCGGAACACCTTTACATATTTTTCTTGTTGACTGCTAAATGTTTGTTTGTTGTTTGGTTTTTTTAAAGAAAAAGAAACAAGTATCTGCCTACCAAATCATCTTGTGTTTTCATCCCCATGCCATTCTCTTTTGTTTTTTGGTTTTCTATGCCATATTCCATGTACGGTACCTACTAGCATTGTAGACAATGTTGCCCATTTGTAAAAATGGTGAATATCTTTTAAGGTATATATTGTTTCTATACTTGTTGGATCTTTTATATCTGAACTGTATGTATTTCTCATTTTTTGCAATTCTGAAAAATTCCTTCGTTTCTCTCTCTCAAGCAAGCTGTAATTATTCTTTCATGGCAATAAATGGTAGAAAAATTAATAATGGAACTTCAATAATGCATATATCACTTAATAGACATGGTTCAATTTGGATATGCAGCAGTGGGCATACATTTCCAATTTTATATAGGTCGTAGATTGTGAAATGAAAGACTTAAATTGGTATACATGGGCAGGGTTGGGTTTGGGGGTGGGAGGAGGAGAGAGATATCTTACTTGAGCTCTTCCTTCTCACCATAAACGCCAACTTTGCTAATGCTAGAGTATTCGATGATTAAAGAATAAGTTGGACTGATGAAAAATCACTTCTTTCCCCTAAATGTTACTTCATTCCATATTGATCCTGCAGGTCACAAGAGAAGATACATAATGTTCGGTTTAAGCACAAGAACTCGCCAAAATGTCACCGATTCCCCAAGGGCCTCCGGTTCTCCAGGTGCAATTGGTTCTCCAAAACCCTTAGGAACTCCAAGGACCACAGGTTCTCCTAAGACAGAGGTGGGAGAGATAGACACCAGAGCTCCATTTCAATCTGTGAAGGCTGCTGTTAGTCTATTTGGTGAAACTGGAGCATCACCTAAGGCTAGGCCTGTTGTTAAGAAGTCAAAAGCTGCTGAAGAGGTGTGTTCCATGTTAATATTTATTTGCAATGAGAAATTAGAGCAGGTCCAGATTTATGATGCCAATAATAGATTTCATGAAAAATTCTTGTTGATCTATTGCAGAGAGTACTGGAGAAAGAGACACAGCTTCATTTGGCCCTAAAAGAACTCAACAAATTTGAACAAGAAATAAGAAGTGCGGAAACTATAAAAGCTCAAGCACTACGTGAACTGGAAAAGGCCAATAGGACATTGCAAGAAGTAACAAGCAAGCTTGAGACAGTTGGTGAATCCAAGCTAACAGCAATTGAGGCAATGGATTCTGCAAAGAATCGAGCCAAACAACTTGAACAAGAGAAAACCAGCAGACCCCAGTTAAGCCCTGGTGCTTGGAAACAAGATGTCGACAATGAAAGAGAACAGTACAAGTCCTCTTCTGAGGAACTTATTTCTGCAAAACAGGAGCTCACAAATCTTCGTCAGGATTTTGATGCAGCATTAGAGGCAAAGTTAGCTGCATTCCAAGAGGCTGCAGATGCCCAACACATGACCAAAGTTAACCGGGAGAGGTCAAGTGAGCTCTCAAAGGAAATCAGAACCATGTGTGAAACGCTTGGCCAGGTAAAGCTAGCCTCTCTTCACGCTCAAGAAGAGAGAGAAAAACTTATGACGGAAAAACAAGATTGCCTGAAATCTCATAGAATAGCTAAGGAAGAAGTGGAAAAGAAAATCAGGTTTTTGAAGGAAGAACTTGATCCTGAAATCGCTGGAAATCTTGACGAGAAGCTTGAAGAAACAGCTGAGACAATTGGAGCTCTACAAGAACAATTGGCAAATGTCCGTTCCTCAGATCTTGATGCTTTAAAAACTGCTACTTCAGAGCTTGATGATGCTAAAAAGGCACTGCAGGAAGTTTTAGACGAAGAAAGCTCCCTTCATAGTTTGGTGGATTCCCTTAGGAGGGAATTGGAGAATGTGAAGAGGGACAACTCTGAATTGAAGGAGAAAGAATCAAAAATGGAATCACTTGCTGAGAGCCTGCGAGTTGAATTAGGCAAAAGCAAATCAGAACTTGAAGAGGCTCTTACAGGAGAATCCAACACAGTAGACGCTTCTAATGATATGAGGCCAAGACTCCAACACCTGTCAACAGAAGCTAAACATGCAAGAGAGGAAGCAGAAGAGATGAAGAGGAACGCTGAAACGTTGAAGCAAGAAACCAGAACTGCCCTTGTAGTGGCAAAGGAAACAGAGGAAAAGCTACAAATTGCAGTGAAAGAGGCTGAAGTAGCCAAAGCAGCAGAGAAACTTGCAGAAGATCAGATTCATAACTCATCGGCTAGGAGTGATGCTGCCCTTGCTACAAATTCAGATTCTGATGACAAGATCAAATTATCGGCTGGGGAATTTGAGTGCTTGAAATTGAAAGTCGAGGTATTGAGAAACCAGGCTGATATGAAAGTGGCAACTGCCATGGCGCAAGTAGAATCCATAAATGCAAGTGAACAAGAAACACTCACGAGGTTGGAGGAAAGCTTGAAAGAGACTGAGGATATAAAAGCTGCAACTGAGGATGCTTTAAAGAAAGCAGAGATGGCTGAGGCAGCAAAACAGGCCATAGAGGGTGAACTCCGGAAGTGGCGTGAAAAAGAACAAAAGAATATAGTGGGAGAACCTTCTTCTATCCAGGAAGAGAGAGAATTGTGATCAAACTTGCAATACTAGGAATTAAAAGGAATATTTTCCATAGAAGTCAGATTGGTTCCCCAGTTGGGAAAAGGAGAGCATCAGTTTGGAAAATATACTGCATTTTCAGGTAATTATAGATTGAGAAATGTGTTAAAAATAGGTGGATTTTCAATCTTCTTGGTGAAGAAATTAGAAAAAAAAATGATAATTTTTTTGGCTCAAAAAGAAAAGAGAAGCTTTTATCTTTGGTTTTGTATATGTGAGGATTGGATTCATAATAAGAAACGACTCTATTCTCGTGTTGTGTGGTTTCAGGGGAGGAATATAAATGGCAGAACTAAGTTAAACATCTCAGTAGATCTCTGCTCTTTATTGCTCTCCAGGGCCACTACAAGTTTTCAAACGGATGTGATGCTTTTATACCAGAGAGACTTACTATGTAAACATGTCTCTTACTGTTATGTTACCTTCCTGGGGATCACCCAAGAGTCAAGAAGTTGCCCACCAACTCAAACTTCAAAACCGAGCAATACCAATATGCCTGGCACAGACTAGTAGTATCCACCAACTTATACTCTAAACCAACTCCACCATACATTCAGGCTAACAGAAAAAGGAAGACCACAAAACAACCATAAAGCCCATAGTAGTACTGAGCTAGACCACCTTCAGCAACAACCTTATTTTAAGCAAAACTGCTGCTGTATCTAGCATTCTTGGCTATACTTACCCAAAAAAACCATTCCTGGCTATCACATCAACACCAGTCCCCCCCCTCCCCCCCCCCCCCCCCCCCCCGCCTCAAAAAAAAAGAAAAAAGGGGATGTGAATGTCATGCTGTCTCATACTTAGCTCTCTATAGATCAGAGTTTCAGTAATAGCTGTGCAACTAAGATTTCTTCCTACATCATATTGCTGGGGACAGCTTTAAACTGAGGATCCAGCTAGCAGGTCAAGTTACATGAATCGTATCGCATTAAAATAATATTAGCTACTATTACATATACTAATATTGGACATCCATGGTTATAATTATAAGAGCAATAGAACCCCATTGCCCAATCTAACAGTTATCAAAGACATCGAGTCTCAACTGTTGTAATCATCACCGCAACAGAGGAATTGACTCTCTAGGTTCGATCATTATCGGATTTCAGGTTATCCAATGCTTCGGCAAGCCCATCCTGATTCCCAGACTTCTGGAACTCAGATTCTAAGATCTTGGCAAATTCTGTTTCTTCCACACCAGCCTCTGGCAAATCCACATGAATAGATCCCTGTTTGATTGGTGCAACAGGTTCACGGATCAACGCTTGCTGCTTAATGTAGCTGTAAAGTTGTTGATGAAAAGGATGGTCCAAGGAAAAGCAATTGGCGGAGGAATATCCTGAATGTCGGGAAGATCCGGAACCTTCTTTTCGGCAGAAATGCGGGAGGGATGAGTAGTCCATTATCTACACCAAAATGCAATTCGCCAAATCACAGTACTAAACATTTGAAGGAATAAAGTAGGGAATGGATGAAAAGTTAGTGCCTGTTTACAGTTGGTTTTTTCATAACATGGTTGATAGGGTTACAAGATGAGTACTAGAGTGTTTATCCAAGCTAGACTTGCTCCTTTCTGCAAGCTGCAAACACTAAGGTGTGCATTTTAGCGAAGACCATAGCTAGTTCCATTATTTGACAAATGAACAGGGTCTTTTTCATCTAAATTAGCACCACTTGCTGGTGGCATGGGAATTTGCAATTTTAAAATAAAATTGAGTCTTTTTTCAGCAGTAATTTTGGATTCACAGTTGAGATATTCCCTAAAATAAGCGTTGCAACAACCCTTCTTGACTAGCTCAAATATTATCGAATTTATTGATATGCCCTCACTGTCATCAGGTTTACAAGGTAAAACTATGCAGGCCAATGTGAAAAAAAAAACCCTACAAGCTCCCAAATCTCCATATTAACCAAATTGACAGAAATAAATTAAAAACAAAGATGCACGAGTAGATAAACTCAATTATTCAACAAAACCAACATTCCAAGTAAATTGCCTTACCTTCAACAGCTCATCTCGCCCACAACCTGGCAACACCTGAACTTTTAGCCTTGTTCTCTCCTGCAAAAGAGGCTTGACAACCTGCTTGGAGTTTGAGTGTTACATTAATAGCACACTCTAAAAAAGTTCATACCATTTTTACAAGGGAAAGAAAGACATTATATTCCTAAATGAGATATCTTCAGGTGCTAATCTTGTATCGATGATTGCAGACAAATTTTAATAAAAAGAGAAAATAAAACACAAGGGACAAGAATGGGGAGACTAACCTTCCAACAAGCTGAAAATACATACGGAGCATTCACTATATAATATGTATGTGTCTTCTCTGGGTAGTTGAGGTCATCAATGGTAGAAATAATAGTCAGTAGCTGCACGAAAGCATCACCAGTGTCAATTGTTTTACAGGGAGTCCCAAGGAGTTACAAAATCAACTCAACAAGGACACTCCTTGGCACGTGAAAACAGAAAAATATCTTCAATTGACTTCTTCCAGGGAATAAAATATACTTCAACTTTCATGAATTCTGGCAGACAAAACATCAGTTAGTCTAAGCTAAACTCGGATTGCCATAGGTTCACAAATTTTAGAACCTAAAGTCAGCAATACCTTTTTACATCATTCCAGATTACAAGAAGAGAGTTTTCGCACTGCTATGCAGTTCAAATCTATCTCTCTCACACACACAACTGATTGAAGGAAAAGTCACTTCTAACTTTGGAATGGATATATCAAAGTTATGCAAAATTCATACTATTTGTAGATTTTGGCTCTTTTTTGTGTGTCCTCCCCTCAATCATTGAGATCCACATTATTCCACACTTGGTCTTTTTCTTTTGTTATCTTTTTTGATCAAGAACATGTTTAGGAGGAACCCTTGATAATATATTTTATTTCACGCGCCTATAAAAGAAATAGAAAAAGAAGTAGAGGATGGTGATCTGAATGGGGATTTGTAGAAGAATTTCCATTCTTACTTGAGTACCTAGGGAAATGGAGCAAAATCAACAAAGAAAAGATGAACCACATTTACATATTTGTGGCATTTGAAGGCCTTCCAACCTCAGTAAACTGAAATAAAATACCTAATGATTTTATTCTTGATGCTAAGAGACGTTGAAGATAATTTCGATATCTTCAAAAATCATAATAGGAAGCAAGAAAGATATTTCCCCATTATTTATGAGAGATATTATATGCCAAAACATAAACCTTTCCACTGATATACCTTTATGTAGCTCAATGCTGAAAGCTTCAGGCCCGTCATATCTAACACTTTCACACATTTGCTTATATGTTTCCCATACTTTTTTGTAGCAGCAGGCTACAGCAAAATCAATAAGTTGAGATACTGCATGAAGGTAAAGAGGAATATAAAAAAAAAGAAGATAATTTGAGCATCCCATGCTCCACTCACCAAAACGACACGATCCCGATATTCATTGATTTGAATGTGTGATTGCACATAGTAGTGGAGCTGAAAGTAAGTAACATGTGTATAGTTTAGACAACGTATTTCATGATATTAAGTATTGAAATACTTATACAGGCATTCTCCACACACCCTACAACAGAAAGAAATGCAACAAGAAAAGAGAGAAAAAAAGGAACTGAATCCATCTGGAATCAAAACGATGTAACAGCAGATGCTACTCCAGCTGCAAGGATTTAGATCACTGGAACATCATAAGGTTGATTTCACGTGAAAGGCCCATCCCTATGTCAGAAAGCTGTCTATTGCACATACAAAACATTGTGTAGTGTTGATACAACACTTGAGGGTAATACATGATCATTCAACATCAAATAGTATGCTAACCAAATGATAGAATTTGCATGGTGCAAAGATCAAAGCTACAAGGGCCTAAACATCAAATTCCTTTCAAATTGTGCAAATGCCAATTTATATTAAGTAATCTACTGTCCTTAGTATTACCTTTGCCTTTGTAATAACATAAAAGCATTATTAAGCAGGTAATGCCAAAACAATCTGTCATTCTATAAGTCTCCTTTTATTCCCATATGTTCATGTTTTACTTGATGCCTAAAAATCATGGACACTTCAAAGAAGCAGCTGTTGGCTGTTACAAACTTTTGGACAACAGAATTATTATAAACTTCTGGATGTCTGTCCAACACCTTGTAGACAAGCCCTTAATAAGGAAACAAAACATTTATAACTTCAGACTTGAAGCCCTCACTTCTGGGACAAGCACAACATTTGATCACTAATCCCTACACTTTAGGCATATGATTCCCTATACAGAAATGTTATAATTGCAAAAAACAATCAAATTAATGGTTGTAAAAAATTATTTAACAACAATGACATTCATCATGTAAATAACACAAAAAGATTTTAGTATGAACGTATCGTAGACCCGTGTTGGATGGGGGGAGGAGGTGGAATGAGTTATCATGTTAATGATGCATACAAGTGCATATATGCCTGCACGGACACGTGCACAGATTGTCCTTACTGTGTTCCTATCTTTGCTACATAACTGATTAGTGATTACCTCTATTTACAAGTTACAAATTTAATGCTACCCCTATACAAAAAATCACGAGCTAATATCTGTCAAACATAAAACACTGTTATACATGAAAAATACATTATTCATTCCTGTTTCCATGTGCAACTTTTGCCTATTCAAAACATGTCTTTATATGTTGTGTCCATGTCCATAATTCTTATGTGCTGTTCTTCAAATGCAAGTGAGCTACTAAACTTACAAGTAAAGGAATTTCAAGAACCCTTACAGATGCTTTGTCAAAAGTGCTGAGACCTACGCCGATAGCAAAGACTGGAAGGCCCTGTAAGTGATAACATCAATACTTGTGACTAAGAGTACATGAAGTACCACATTTTTTTAAATATTCAAATTCCATCTGAAAGTGAACCCCATGCAGCAAGATATAGTGGAACTATAAGCACCTCTTTTGAGTATCCTGGTAATCCTATAAGTTGTGAAGCACGTATAGCTCTGTACAGATCAGCAGGAACGATGGGCTTCTGCACTCAGGATACAGAAAATAGAACACTAAGACGCATTGATCACTCATTTCCCAGTGAGTACAGCACTACTTGGCAATAAAATAAGCAATACCATTATACAGTTTGAAATAAGTGAAAAACGACATTACTGTGCAGATAGCAGTGGAGATACCTTGCCAGTTGCCACAGTGGTTGTGTCTAGTTTGTAGAGAGAGAGAGAGAGAGTTGGAGCATTGTAAAAGTGGAAATTCTTCCGTATATATAAGGCTACAAAGGATATATCTATGGGAAGCATTAACAAGTGGAGAACACCTAATACTGTAAACTAGCGGATTGAACATGAGGCACTGTTCAATATGATTATCATTCAGTCTCGCATAATGCATCTCATACAACAAAAAATTTATCAAGTTTCAATTACTTATTATCATATGTAAGGTAGAGGTAAGCTATTAACCACTTTTATTTCCAAAATGGGATAAAATGTACAAGAAAATTCACGAGTATGCAAAAACCTTAACACATGCATACATTAAAGTGATCACTTGTTCAGCTCTTTGATGACACCAAAGTTGAGTGAATTACACACTTACCGCTAATATATCATCAATCTCATTCTGCACCCTCCACTTCAAACAATCTACCAACTGAAATATTATACAAACATTGTCTCATTAATTCAGAGAAGATGACAATAATAATGATTCCATCTCATAAAATGTTTTGAATAATATTTAACCAAAAAGAAGTGGAGCCTGACCATCTTGTGGGCATTGGCAACATTTCCCTCTCTTGCTTTTAGGAAACGAACCAGAGCTTCTCTTGGATGTTCCTGGTGAACATTCTGCAGATGGACAAAGGAAAATCCGGAAAAGATTACATAAATTCATTCAAGACACTTAAAGATCTATTTTCTTTTGTATAGAAACAAATGTATCCAACAACAACAACATTGAATGCACTAATGACAAACCTTGTTACTTTATTTCAGAAAAGCTGAATAGACAGTTCTCATCAAACATGATGCAACATATTACAGAAAGAGTAATATTTATTTCATATAACCAAAGAAGTTGGCATTATGACCACTACTGTTCTTTACAAAGGAGCCCAAGTAATATGGTGACCATTGTAAATAAAGTTGGAGGAGCCAGCCAATCAATAACCTCAAAATCAGTCATGACACAGATGGAAGAATTTGACCTGAAAATTACAAAATCTAGTATTGCACTCCCCACAAACTTCATAAGCAAAACCCCAAAAAGTAACTATAAAATAAATCCTTTCATTTGGTATGTGGGAAATTGAGAAAAAGAAAAGAAAAAAAAAAACCATAGTGAGTAGCAGTTTATATTTTATTCGCCCACAGCGAAAAGTCTAAAATTCCAAAAATAATAATTTCTTTTAATTTCCACATTTTTTCAGAATTATCAAAATAGAGCAAAGAACAAAAAAAAGCAGTAATTTTGCAGATGAAAAGTAGTTGATCGGCGGTATACTCTCCAAGCAATCTCACTTACAATTCAGCAATGGAACATTTCAAATATTGCTTATTTATATAAATAAATTCAGATGCAGAATCATAAAAAAAAAAGGAGCTGAAAATAATTAATGAAAAGGAGAATATGCGAACCTGGAATGTTCTCTTTAGCGGTTCCTCAACTGCCCGAAATCAGCAACAACAAATGGTAATTAAAAAAGAAGAAGGTAAAAATGAGTAAATGTAAGTTGAAGCAAAGTACGAAACGGAGATCTGAGACTAAAAGAGAGTTTACCTATGTTCATCAGTGCATGGAACCGATTGATCGCCTCTTCCGAAACCACACCCATTACTTCTCTCCAAAATTGCACACCCACCAAAACTTCAATAATAAAGATCACAGCTGGTAAAGCCCTTTTCTTTTCTCACTGTCACTGTTGTTGGTGAAAAGAAAGAAGAACAAGAGCAACAGCAAGAGAGAGAGGGGGAAAGAAATGCAGCAAAGATTCCACTTTTATGATTAAACTGATAGACCGAAGGAAAGAGAAAGAAAAAGAGGGGCCTTTGTTTTGCTTTATTTTTTTTTCCTGAATAGATCTTTTCGGAATTGAAGCTCTAAAACAAGCCTCTGACGGACACATTTACATGTGCAGACAAAACAAAAATTTGTTTGGCTTCGAACTTTGGAGAAAGCAGAAGGTGTGTGTGGTGTATGTTGATTCGTACCTTGAGAAATTTGTCTATCTCTACCGTTGATTCGTCCTTGTAGTCCCACCTCTGTTGACCCATTTATATAACGTTGTGATTTACACACAGCTCCTTCGTTACTTCCTGGAAACTACTGTTCTTCTTTCATAACAAGGACACCCACCAGTTGTTAGATATTTTATACATTTCCTTTTCATTTTTTTGGCCGAGGTTCCTTCAACTTCTGGCATTGTTACAGTAAGAAAAATCTCATGGACTTAGTTGTCAACCGAAATGATTTTGGTTGGAATCTAGTTAGCCGAAAACGATAGGAATATTGTCGGTGTAAGAATGGATTAGATTTGACACATGAATGAATGCACTTAAAAATAGGGTGTGATTTCTATAAAACAGTTTGATTTAACTGATGAGAATTTAATTGTTGTGAGAGTAAAATACGTATTTGACAATTCAAGTCGTCCGGCAACTTTCTGCCGAATATCAAAGTCTTCTTGTACTGAATCACTCACATATGGGATGGAAGACTTGTTTTAGAGTAGAACCTATAATAATATTGAATCAATTTTATATTAAAAAGGTGTTACCATGATGGTATTTAGCTAGGCTAGGCTACCTTCCTTCCTTCCACAAGTGTGTGCTGACTGCTAAGGCACTCTTTTTGATTTAAGGCATGCCTGATTTCCTTGAATTAAGAACATACTGGACCAATTCAACTGGTGAACGGTCTAAGATTTTGAATATGACCTTTCAACCCATTGACTCATGCTAACAACCAATAATTAACTACGTAAAACACACATGTCTAAGGTGAGTTGTGGTGACTAAATGCGGTAATTGAACATAGAAATTGAATGAATGATCGATCTATTCTACAAAAAAGTTAAAGAGATTAATTCTTATATCGATGCATTATTTGAAAAGTGTAATTGTTGATTGGCCTCTTCTATCTGTTTTTTACTATCTCTACACTTTCTGTGAACCTATTAGGGGCCCAAAATTGACATCAGACATTGTATTTCAAATGCAATGAATGTGATGTGGATAGAAGGAAATTGTGGACGAAAATTTGAGTGGTCAAATAAAGCCAAATTGTAGAATTATCTTTAGGCTTACAATCCTTTAGAGTTCTCAATAACCTTCAACTATCACTTGTAAATTCAAACACTTGTATATTGATTATGAATACAATATCAAGGCCCCCTTACGGTTAAGACATTCACCATGTCAAACTCTTTTTCTTTCATGGTATTAGAGCTTAAAACGTAGACCCACTAGCCTTATTTCTTTCTTTTTTTTAAATGGACCACCATGACTTAAATTGAAAACGCTTCTTTAACACATACCACTATCCACCATTTTTCCAATTACAAGTATCACCAATTTTGTTTTCGTCAAGCTTGACGGCAACAACTACCTTCTTTGGCGAGATCAACTTGAGTCACTATTTTTTTGTTTTTTTTTTCTGGGTTGAACCTCAACGGTACGAGGGCATAATTTTATTAATTTCCAAAAAAGAATTACACCTAGATAAAGGGACATATGTACCTTATCCCTCAAATGTATCTAATTACAGCATGATCACACAACTAATAAAGGAAAATGCATGTTGTTACAATTAAAAGAATTAAACACTCTAAAACAGTCCATAAATGAGGTTGTTACTTGAGAACTTTAATACTTATCTAGAAACTAAAAATTTTCTCCTAAGGACTCTAATTTGTCGTAAATCCTGGAGCAATAGGAGTCTAGTAGGAAGAGGAAGAGCATCACAAGAAGAATAAGTGACTCTATTATTATAGAAAATATGTATATAATTAGATTATATTAAACTGTATAAAGTCTAACTTATACACTAATCTAAACAGAATGTATAAAAATCAAAAACAGTGCACTTACATTGGCGTAGAACAGCACGAATAGTAAAATTTAGAAAATCAAAAATCCAGAAATCCAATAATACAAACAATAATCCGAATCCTGTGTAATCACAGTTTCCTTAAGACATATTTGCTCCCTCTCAGTGCTTAAGGTTAATAAGCAACTGTCTCCCAAAATAGAATGAATTTCGTTCTTGAAGATGCAGCACTTTAATTTCCAAGACTCCAACGAACACAATTCTGTATTTATACTTGAACCGAACTTGAAATAATAATGGATAATTGAGAGAACTAAAATGAGAGAGCAATTCTTGAATTGTTCAATGGTATATTTTGGGAGTGCAAATAATCACATATTTATAGACTCCCTAATGGCTTTTCATAAATGGTGTAACCATATGTAATGGTACCTGACGAGTCCGAATTCCACTGGGCCAAAGCCCAGCTCAAGTGAACCGAGGAAGCCCAAAGAGACTCCCAAATCAGAGATGGGTCAACCCATTGCAAGCCCAATGCACCAAAACACTAGGAGGCAAGTTCCAGGACACCAAGGACCAAAGTGGGCGCCGCCCACCTTAGCTCCGAATGGGCGCCGCCCACCTTGCCTCAAGTGGGCGCCGCCCACCTAGCCCCTCTTGGGCGCCGCCCAGTGCAAAGCCCCTTGGTTCGTCTTGCTTCGTCCTCTTTCGCTTCAGTACGAGCCCAAATGAACTCCGGGTCCAATCTCAAGATCAGGGTAGGCCCCAGTCCAGCTCAGGACCTCCTCCGACTGAATAGGAGCACGAGGAAGAGAATATCGGGATGAAGATTGAGAAGATCGAGTCCTACCTAAATAGAACCTTCCAAAATGGTAGAGTCCTACCATAACTGTACTTACTAAATTGTAGTGACCGCCTCACCGCCTCTCTCAACCTATATAAATGTAAGTCCTCTCCATATGAATGACACATCTAAGAGCCTCGGCATACCTTGAAACCCATACACTTACCCTCACACACACTGCTCCCTTTCTAGAAGCACTGTAACTCTCCGGAGTACCATTATTCATCAATAAAGAACACCGGTCATCGCTGCCATTCCAGAGAGTGGACGTAGGTCATCCGAGACCGAACCACTATAAATCCCTCGCGTTGATCTGTTGTTTATGGTTTTGATTCATTGATTGCCATTGATTGATTGTTTGTTATTCATTAATTACACCATTACTCATACTTGACTGTTGATCTTGCCAAAGACTAATTTGTGCATCATCGTACCTGTTAATCCAAAGGGTATCAATGGTGATTTTATCAAAAGTTATGACTATTTGTAATTGTATCTTTTACGTAAAAAGTGTTAATAGTGACTTTATGAAAATATGTAACTATTTGGATTGATGTCTTTAACAAAAAATCACCAATTTTAAATGGGTCATTTGGAAGCCGGTACACCAAATTAGACATAATTATAAAAAAGTACACAGAAAAAAATATTTTGGAAAAAAGTACACTATTGAGATATAAAGACGTAAATGCCCATTTTGTAAAATTTTATTTCCTAAAATCTGTAACAAGACATTTATCTTAGACGCTGAAATTTAGGGTCATTTAATTCGAAATCTCTTCATCTCTTCTTCCTAAAATTTATTTTCCTAAAACGGTTTTAGTAATATATCTTAATTAATTAATTAGATACGCTGAAATTTATTTGCGAAACGCTTCATCTTCAGAAAACGTTTGGGATTTTTCTTCTTCTCCAAAAATCACTGTATCTTCCTCTGCGATAAGCTCTAAAATTGTTCCCTGAACATCTATAAGGTTTCGTCTTTGAAGGAAAAATCCTATTGTTCAGCCCATTTGATGTAAAGATCGTCAACATCATATATTTTTTGAAGATTTGTTTGCCATTTGAAGATACATACGAACTTCGTCATTTGAAGACCAAAATCAGTTGTTGATCGTTGACATGTGTGAAATACGATGTTTCTGCTATATGTTTCTACCATATTAATTCATTGTGTGTGAATAAACTGTGTGTATCTCCTAACTACTGACTGTGTTTCCCTTATAGTATAACAAAAACAGTGTAACAATACGCTGTAACAAAGATAATGTAACAATACACTGTAACAAAGACAGTGTTCAGTGATTTTGTGCATATGATAACAAATTCAAAATAGAGATGGACTGTTTGAATGAAATTATATGAAAATATATGTTTGACAAAAATGTAATAGTACAATATTTTGTGTAAATGTCTTGTTACACTGTTATTGTTACACTGTTATGATGTTCGCATATTAACAAAATTTGAAATTCAAACAAAGTGATATATCTTAAAATAAACGGAATATTAAAGTTCTCCCATAAAACTAGGAGATATTTAATGCATAAATATAATTTGAAAACAAAACCACTTTCCAAAACGCATGAATCAAGGGATAACATAAAATGTACGGAATATTAAAGTTCTTCCAGAAAACTAGGAGATGTTTAATGCATAAATATAATTTTGAAAACAAAACTACTTTCCAAAAAAAATACGCATGGATCAAGGGAGGACAAAAATGTCACAAGAAAATCTGGAAATTTCAAATAATGTACTTGGACACAAATAAGTATCAAAATTAAGGACTTCTTTATTATACATTTTTTTCTATGTATTTTTTTACAATTAACTCTAATTTGGTGTACCCCCTTCCAATTTTCCCATTTTAAATTAGTAGTCTTTCATGTTTTATTCACTTCACACATTTTCAATTGTTCCCCAAAGTCACAAAGACTTTAACAACCTTTTCAATTGCTCCCAAAAGTCACAAAGACTTTAATAATTTCTCATTCACTCCTTAATGGTTTTTAAATAAATATACCATTATTTCCAACATATATCAGCTACCCCTTTATTAGCTAATGAATCTGCAACAGTATTTCCTTCCCTATAGGTGTCCTGAATTTGAAAATTAAATCTTCTAATCCGAGAAAAGATCTCAGTTGAAAGAGTTGAGAATTTCCATGAAGGCATAAGAGTTTGTTTGATCATATCCAATAGGATTTGAAAGTCAATTTTAATGATAAGAGGATAATCTTCCAAGCCAAAGTCTAGTAACACACGTAGTCCATCCAACAGAGCTCTTATCTCAGCCTCCATATTAGAGCAAAAGCCATAAAAGCAGGACCCTACTAGGATCAGTTGGCCCCAGCAGTTCTTAGGACTAATCCTCCTCCAGACAGTTCTGGGTTGTCTTTAGATGCCCCATCAATATTCAACTTAAGTAAACCTTCTGAAGGCAATCTCCAATTGATCCATTTGACATGCATACTGATTGTACAAGGTAGAAACATATGGAGGGATTGCAGTAAAGCTTGTTCTTGAGCTGAATCCATAGTCTATTCAAAAAAAAAAAAGAAGTTGAATCCATAGCCTTAGGTCTAATGTTGTATACTTGCAATCGCCAGAAATACATAATAGACATGAAAACAGAAGAAGAGTGTTGCTTTTGATCTTCAAAGAGCGTTCAACACATTTCTTTCCATATTTGCTAGTAAACTAGCAATGATATGCCCCGCATTAGGGTATGACTGAGAGAAGAGGCTTGAAAATTCTAACCAATCTCATAAGCCTAGTGATAGGCTCTTCAGTAGCAATTAGTTGAAAGCCCAATAGAGTCGAAATTTTGCCCCAAATAGTTCTTGCATATTGGCAGTTAATGAAGATATGGGCAGCTGTTTCAGCTTTACTACAACATAAGACACATCTACTGACCAGAGAAATCTCTCGTAATGTGGAGTCCATAGGCACTGCATTATTCATAATCTTCCATCCAACTAACTGTGCACTTGGAGGAGAAGCTTGTTGACAGATGGATTTGGCTTGAATGTTGGGCTGACCTTGAAGTCGAATGAGATTCCAAGTAGTTTTGATAGAGAAATTTTCTAGAGAAGTAGTCTGCCAAATAGAGTATGTCTTCTTTATCAGTTAGAGGTATATGAACAGAATAAACCTCCTGAATGAGATGATCATCCAATTATTGTGAAACTTTTGTCACTTCTTATTAGCATCGATCTCCTTGGCTTTGTTGATGACACTATTCTTTCTCCGTTGGCCAACATCAACTCCTCCACTGGCCAATCTACACATAATCCAGCGTATATTACTTGTCATAAGTTTGATCAGTTTGTGAAGACATGTATCAATGTAACCTTGACCGAATCCTTGTCCTCACAACTACTTGGTATCAAAACCACCAAACAAGCTTGGGACGCCCTTGAAGAGCTTTATCAACAACAATCTTCTGCCAAGAAATCTTACCTTTTCAAAGACCTTCAAAACATCAACAAAGACAATGACATATTACCTTCAACGAATCAAATCACTTTCTGACTCTCTTGCAGCAATTAATGAGCGCGTCAAAGATTTGGATCTTGTTCATTACGCTTTGAATGGTTTAGGGGTTGAATATAGTCTATTTATCACTACCATCGAACGACGCAATTGCTCTAGCTTGCTCATTCATGAACAACAACTCAGTCTCAAATCTGGCCATAATTTAGCCACCACTACTTATTCTTTCACTTCCCTTCACACCGCTGTAACTTCCCCCTAGTATGGTTCCCTAAAATTTCAGCCGTAACAGGGCAAACATAATCGATACCCTGTTGCTTCTACACGTATCCGGTGGAATGATGTCTCTCATCTTTTTTATCCCACCCAAGCTCAATCTCACCCACATACATTGAATCTTTCCAACTCATTGTTTCCCTCCTTTATTCATTCACAACCCAGCTTCCTTAATCACCCATTCTGACACCCATAACCGCTCTCATCCTAAGTGTCAAATATGCTCTAAAATGGGTCATGCTACGAATAAATGTCGTTCCCGCTATGTGCCCAATCGCAATAGCAATTTTCAGTATCTTCAGCAAGCCTTTGCCAACCTTTAAGTCCCATCTTCTAACCTAAACAGTCGGACAACAGAACCTGCTCACTGGATACCTAATTCAGGTGCTTCTTCTCACATGATCTTTGATCCCACTCTACTGCAATAATCCGCTACTTACTCGGGACTAGATCAAGTGTATATGGGCGACATTAAGGCTCTATCCATTTCCCATATTGAAAGATTTACATTTTTCTCATACATTAGTTGTTTCGCGCATCACATAAAACCTGTTATCTATCTCTAAGTTGACCTGTGATAATTATTGTTCTGTTGAATTTTTTCCTTGAGGTTTATGTGTGAAGGATCTTCGAAACGGGATGATACTCTTGAAGGGTCCCTTACGCGGTGATTATATTCTCTTCCGACGTCTCCATCCCTCTCCTTCAACAATAACCTTGACTTGATTGGTGATACTCGGCTTCCAGGATACTTATGGCATCGTCGCTTGGGACATCCATTTGCTCGTACTCTCGCCGCACTTCGTGCCTTTACAATTTTCTGATTTTATGAGCGTTAATAATTTTTGCGAATCTTGTCAATTAGCCAAGAGTCACAAACTACCTATCATGCATTTGGATAGCTATCTTCTTCTACTTCGCATATTGTTCATTATAACTTATGGGGACCATCTTCAATTAATTCAATTGTTGAGTATCGTTATTATATCCTATTTGTTGATGATTATAGTTGTTTTTCTTGGATGTACCCTCTACGTGCTAAATTAGAAGCTTTGCCTTGCTTTCACCTATTTAAGAATATGATAAAAAAAAATTATTTTCTATTACTTGGGCGTGAATTCGCCAAGAAGGATTTGGGGGATATACACTATTTTTTGGGGAATTCAGGCAACTAGAAGCTCTTTTGGTCTCCAATTGATATAAAATAAATATACACTCGATCTTTTGAAGCAAGTGGGCATGACTAGGTGCAAACCTTATTTCGCACTAATTTCTTCTAGATCAAAAATATCAGCCACCAATGGCACACCCCTAACCGACCCATCCAAATATCGCCACCTTGTTGGAGCACTTCAATACCTCACCCTTACTAGTCCTAATCTTACTCTGTCAATCAAGTTGCCAATTTTTTTCACTCACCCACTAATGCGTACTTACAGGCAATCAATCGCATTTTGCACTACATAAAAGGTTCCATTGGCTTAGACCTCATTATTCGTCCTAGATCTCTCTTTGTCCTTACTGTTTTTGCTGATGCCGATTAGGCTAGCTACCCTACGACTCGGTGATCTATCACTGGGTTTTGCATCTTCTTAGGCCTAAATTTAAAGTCATGGCCATTCAAAAAGCAATCCATCGTTTCCCGATCAAGTACTGAGGCAGAGTATAAAGCCTTGGCAATCACCACTTCTGAAATGAAATGGTTTTCCTACTTACTCCTTGATCTCCAAATTTCTCTTCGCCACCCAATGATTCTTCATTGTGACAATCGTTGTGCAACACACATGACAACTAATCCTATTCTCCATGCACGGACCAAACATATTGAGATTGACTATCATTTTGTCTGTGATCTTGTAGTGGATGGCATTCTTTGGATTCAGTTTGTTTGCTCTGACTCTCAACTTGCTGATATCTTCACCAAAGGATTATCTACTCCAACATTTCTTCACCATATTGCCAACCTATTTGTGGTTCCCACCAATAGTTTGTGGGAGTGTAATGGAGTAATACCAAATCATGTTATAACTAACCAAATCTCTTATCTTTAGGCTTACAATATTGTGACAAAATTGTAAAATCGTCGCAGATAGTATGTTTTTGCGACGAAATAAAAAACGTCGCAAAAAAACTTGTTGCAAAAAATGTTTTTTGTTGTAGTGAATCCTTTAGAGTCTTATCTAATCTACAATAGCTTTTAGCAATCACTGGTAAATTCAAACAATTGTATATTGATTATAAATACAATATCAAGATCCACTTACAAGTAAGACATTCACCATATCAAACTCTCTTCTTTCAATTTGAGCCACAACCCATTAAAAATGGATTGAAATGGTCCATATTCTTGTATATTCTGTTAGTTAAGCCAGAGAGTTGCAAGTCACGGTCTGTTGGTCTGCTTGTCGATAATTACACAAAACACCTTCCACAATTTTGAGAAATGTTGTATTTACTAAAACTTTTACTAAATTTTAAATGATATGATACATTGATAATTACTAGATGATGAGTGCAATTTTGTGAGACCTACTTATCTAATGATTCATATTGATTTAGTATAAAAAAAATTAACAAATTTTTTATTATATATTGATTTCACAAAAATAAAAATAAAAAAAACCTGCCGACAAATTATATGGATATGGAATCCCCTAATAGTATCGTAATGACCTAAACATCCCAAAACTTTTGTGCATTGTAGTAGGAATAAAATTGACAGAAAATTGAAGTTGTTAGAGGACATTGCATGTGCATATATAGCATGAGTCAAGACTTCTTATTTTCCAATAATTGGAGACAAATGCATTAAAAACAAATAGGAATACACCAACTATTTAAAACCAAACATTATTGCCCAAGAAAATTTGACCAACAAAGTTTGTCACTTAATTCGGGGAGAAACACGTAAAACTGAAACTAGCCTAGCCTAGCCCCCCGATGAAGGCGTTGAAAGTTCTTTTGACTGTGCTCCTCATTCCTCAAAGAAAGAGAAACAAAATGAGAGATTAGTTTGTGACACTACTTTCCTTTGTTTTAGAGTGTTGATTCATCAGTCATCGATTTTGGTCCCCTAGCTAGTTCCTGATTACCACACCTGCACTTCACGGCAGCAGCGGCGTAATAATGTGGCGTGTTTGAACTGCCAGAGAGGGTACGTAGGTACATCCATACCACTAAGTGTACATACACAGACGACATTGACTGACTAGTTCCTTATGAGCCGTGATTCTCGGACGTATTCGGATATTCCTTTTTTCTAATTAAATACCAAATACATGCACTGACCTCATATATTTTTAGGCTTTTCTTTCGGTGTAAGGAGCTAATTATTTCTATAAAAATATAGTAAGATCCAAATAAATATATCTATATAATAAAAGACACCTGATTAAGTTTATATATAGGTACACTCTAACTATATATATATATATATATATATATATATATTCACAGCAAGCACATACGTAGCAGACATCGTAATTGACATTAGAGCTTAGAAAATGAGGGCTGACTATGAAGTTTAATAAGAGACAAGAACTAATTAGTCATCGTTAAAAAGAACGTCTGTCATGTGTGATGGTTGGTTTTGGAGCCAGCCGGCCACACAAAGTCAAAGTACAAGAAAATCAGGAGCCACTTTTAATGTGTACGTTACTAATAAAAAAAGATCTACCATACCATACCATACCATACCATCTTAAGAAAAGGGCATTGCGGTCCAAAAAGTAAAAGTTGTTGAATACCATAACATAAGCTTCACTGTTTGACATCGTTTACCCTTATGTTTTCTAGTCCTAGTAGTTGTAGCCTTCTCATCTTTACTTCTTCTCTCACTTCTCCTCAAACCATATAATATATAACTCCAAGCATCGGCAGACAAACTGAAGGATTTCAGATTATATTTTTTTGATCAAAATTGAATCATTGTCATCATTTTTACCGGAAAAATTAAATGATGACTTCGTTTGCCAAGACAGAAACTGTAGAATCGTCGCACTCTGATGAGGGTGTGACTGTGATGATCAGCACCAGATCAGATGGATTTCAGAACCAGTCGAGCACCACTTTTAGCGGTGTGTGCGAAATAGAAGAAGAGAATTCAAGCGACCTGTTTGAGATTACAGATGCTGCACCCATGGATACCATCCAAGAAGAAATTGAGAGTGGTGGTTTGTTTTCTTTCGATTTTAAGAACGGTGACGATGTTGTTTATGTTGCAGTCGGCAAGAGTGAACACTCAAGCATGGACGCTCTTCTCTGGACGTTGAACCACCTTGTCAATCCATCGTCTACCATTGTTTATCTCATCCATGTCTTTCCTGAGACAAGGCACATCCCTACTCCATGTAAACTCTCGATTCCTCTCTCTCTCTCTCTCACACACACACACACACACAAACACGCATGGTGGGAGAGTGTGTTGGTCAAACCAATGCCCTGACAATCTGGACATGGTGAAACTGGTCTTACCTACCATTGTCTTTACTGGGTAAGTTGGCAACTGGAGTAAAAAAACAAGGGCCACAGCCACACATAAGGAACGACAGATATACGTATTTTTAAGTCTTTTACAGGTGCTATAATTAATTGTTTAGATTAGGAGTAAATATTTAGTTTAACGGTCTATAACATCCGTGGTATTGTCATTCAATGACAAATGTACAAGTCGACAAAGTGAACCTTATTTATGTATACAAGGTGATAAATTTTTTACAAAGACATGATAATTACTAAATTAAATAGAATCTATTTGTTCATGCTACATATGACAATAATTACCTAATGTGACCGAAATATTTAATATTTTTCTCCTAGAGTAGAGTAGATAGATGCCAAACGTTCTTAATTGTTGATTTCTTCTATGGTAACACCCGTCCGAAGGTTGGGTGGCAGTTGGGTAGCATTACTCGGGTGCTAATTACCACCCCCCCCCCCCCCCCCCCCCCTTTTCACAGGTCAAACCTAGTTTAGTCTTCAGATTAGTAAGTTACATTAGGTAGAGTTGTATATAGCTGGCAAGGCAACAACTCCCCTGTACAACTGTGCAGGGTACAGCCATGCGCTAATATTCCTCCAAAGCGACATCGTTCTTAGTGTTGTTTACGTCTTGCTTACAAGTTTGGAGTCTGGCTGCACATTGGTTCTCGATTGCTTATGACTTGTGTCCATCAATTATTCTTAGCGTGGCTTGCAATGTTAATATTCAGAATTGCTTCCTTAATTAATCCAAAAAAATATTGAAAAAAAAAAGAGAAAAGAAAATATAGTGCATTCGCGTTATTGAATTAACAATAGAGTAGGTGCATGTAACTAGTTTGCTTGGCACTGTGGCAGTAAGAAAAGTTTAGAGAACTGGCCAAGCAAACAGTGCTTCTTCTATAATGACTCTTTTGTTGTTTTTTTGAGCACCCTGTTTGGTGCTGGTATTTTTGTAAAAGTCTATGGCTTGTAAATTTGCATAGCATATCAATACAATGTTTACTTACCCAAAAAAAAAAAAAAAAAAAGAAGAAGTGTTTTTTCATATAACTAGTGTATATATATACTAGTTATATGACATTTTGATAACAGTCGATATTAGCTTAATCGATCTCCCTGAAGGAATAAGCCAATTTGCCTTCTGTAATGACACGACAGTAGGAAAGATTCCCATAAGTCAAGTGAATCCAGAGCAGAGAGAGAGCTATAGGATCCAAGAAAGAAGCAAGAGGAGAGAATTCCTTCAAAGGTTCCTTGATACTTGTTCTGCTTCCAAGGTACACAACTAGCTAGCTAAGCTCATATGTATCTTCTATCTTCTCTTATATATATATGGTATATATAACTAACTCCTTTTAGCTCTTGGCAAAATGTAAATTAAGGTGGAAGTAGACACCGTTCTTATTGAGAGTGATATGGAGGCAAAGGCAATACTGGACCTCATTCCTATCCTCAATATTAAAAAGCTGGTGCTAGGCACCACCAAATCTAATCTAAGGTAAAACTTTTTGGCTCTTCACTAACTTTACTCCATATATAGGAAATTCCATATTCCCAAAACACCCTTTAATACCTTTTTTTTTCCCCATGTTTTTTTTATTTTCGTTAGGAAAATAAGGTCTAGGAGAGGAAGTGGAATAGCCGATCAGATACTACAAAATGCACCAGCGTATTGTGAGGTTAACATCATATGCGAAGGAAAAGAGGCAGTCGATCAGCTAATAGAGTCTCCCTCACCACGTGGTGGCAACGACACTGACAGTCCCAAGCCTACCCAAGAGCCGGATCAAATCACTGATTCATTTTCTTGTAACTGTTTTAAACCCAAGGCCATTGCATAGTATTTGATATGGTTGGAAAACCCTTCCATGGATCAGAAGGCTTACCGGCTCAGTTGGGAGAGCATCCGATCCGACTATGTGAAACTGGAATCATGCACACACAAGCTATCAACATTATTTGAAGCACAGTTTTTTTTTTCCTCTTTCCATCTCCATCCTCTCAACTTCTTGCTAATTGCTCTAGTAACTGTCCGAGGGTCATCGGGCTTGAGCCTGCTTAATCGTTCAGGCAACTTAGTTGCATGCCTAACATACGCGGGCGGGTGGGCTGATCGTCCTTTTTGGCCAGTTATAAAGAAAACATCACTAATGCACGCAGTACCAGTGTTGATTATCGCCAATGAGCTAGCTGTAAGCTGTTACTTGGAGGGCATTATAAGTAGTCTAAAAGGACGACCTTTAGCTTAGCATGCATGCAGAGAGTATACCAAGTAACTCGAGGGATTCAAAAAAATAAAAATAAAAATAAAAATCCTGTTGAAGTAGGAAAAAAGAGCAATGCTTTGTTGATCTCATATGTACACAAACAAGAACAAGAACAAGAACAAAATTATAACAAAGATAACAAAATACAGGAAGTTACGCAACTATAGTTTGGGTGTCAGAACATAAACACCCAAGTAGTACAAGTATACAAACTCAAGGGTTTCACGTAACTTTGCTGCTACATCATCCTAAATTGATAATCATTTTCTAGAAAGCAATGTTGATTCAATATACAATGCAGAATATGCAACCTGAGTTGAAGACTAGAAGTTGATCTTGTGGTCATCCATGGCTTTGTTTCCTTTACGCTATGTATGCCATTGCCACACACATTGAAGTGCTTGAAACACATTTTCTGTCATTCCTCCTTGGTAACGCATCCACTCATTCACTGGACAGGTGCTCTTTGTAATGCACAAGGCAGCTAAGAGAGAGTCCTCTTTACGCCTGAAATTGAGCAAGTTCAAGCGTTGATCATGCGCTACAGACTGGATCTGTTACAGGCGGCAACAACAAACATACCATTCTTATCATATAAAGATATGAAATCTCACCTTCCTCACCCCACTCACAATCCCCAGAACATCCAGAACATTGGTTCCCCATAAATAGAAACATATTCCAATCAACAATAATAAATACTAGAAGAAATCAAACTCCAGGTAACTGTTTAAGCCTTTTTGATCAGGAGGGGCTACAACAACAGCTGTCTTTTCACTCGTTGACGTTACTGGAGCAGGTATTCGCTCAAACTCAACTGGCTTTGGGATCTCAGGTGGTGTAGCACAGCGTATCAATGCCCAATTTACACCTTCAAAGAAAGGATGTTGCTTAATCTCAGTGGCTCCCCTTTTATATGCCAATCTGTTCTGCGGTTCTTTTACAAGCAACCCCCTAATCAGATCCCTCGCAGAAAAACTGACCACCGGTGATTCTGGAAATCGAAGCGGCTGTCCCACAACATTGAACAATGTGGCTCGATTCCCAGATCCTTTGAATGGAGTTTTACCAAACAGCAATTCATACAGAAAGATACCAAAAGTCCACCAATCTACGGCACTTCCATGACCTTCACCTTTGATAATTTCTGGTGCCAGGTACTCATGAGTCCCAACAAATGACATAGACCGAGCACTAGTTGGTTCAGCTATGAGCTCTGGCAAAGGGCTAACTTGGTTTCCGATTTCTGTTTTGGGTTTTCGATCCTTCTTGGACTTGCCAGAAAAAAGGCGGGGAGAGAAGCATGTTGTGGGAACCACGCACGATGGCTGAATGCAGGAAGGCTCAATGCAAGCAGGCTGGACACAATAAACAGGGTTCTTTCGAAGGGGCTCTGACTCCAAGGATGAGTTCCTGACAAGAGTTGGGCTAACAGCACAACGAAGGGAGAGGTCAAAGTCTGAGAGCATTATGTGTCCATCTTCTCTCACAAGCACATTTTCAGGCTTAAGATCACGATAGACAATTCCAAGCATGTGGAGATACTCCAGAGCTAGGAGGACCTCTGCTACATAAAATCTGCAAAACAAATGAAAACAACCATAAAATTATTTGCTGTATGCAACAATTAGACCTTTCCA
Source organism: Ilex aquifolium (assembly GCA_951799425.1). Taxonomy (NCBI): domain Eukaryota; kingdom Viridiplantae; phylum Streptophyta; class Magnoliopsida; order Aquifoliales; family Aquifoliaceae; genus Ilex; species Ilex aquifolium. The sequence goes on along the minus strand of OX637393.1, from coordinate 235,019 downwards.
CCACAATGAAAGTTATATTGTAGCCAGAAAAGTCACCTATAAAGAGATGTTTTCACTTGTAAAAGTACTGCTGTCCGGGTTATCACAAACTTTCTGGATTTGCTACAAGTGATTATATTATAGAAGGATTAATTTTGACAAAGATAATCTCATTCTTCTTCATAAACCACCATGCCTCTGGTTTTTAATTCATTTAGTCAGTAATACAACCTGCTCAATTTCTACAAATCAATTACACCATTGGTCAAGACCACTGGCTGAGATCGAAGTAAACCATCTATTATTTTATGTAACTGCGTAACATTTACGCTGCATTGTACAATGGACTTGGCAAACATAGAGATTACAGTGTTGGAATAGGAATGTCTGACTTGTAAGTGCAAAGAAGATTTTTACTTCCCAAAAGGAATTTGAAAACATAATCCTCAAAGTGCACAAGTCACCCATTTACATCTAGAAACCAGAATGATAAGAGTTCGCAGTATAAATCATGTAACCAGAATTGGACAAAGAAAGGATGCAAGTACATTACAGTGAAAGAATAACATTGCGAGAAGCTTTGGTAAGAAGTCGGCATTGTCAAGTTTCAAGGAGTTTGTGGAGCAATGGTTTACATCCCCAAGGTAAAGCTAAGCTGATATATTGGCTGGACAATCTTGAGCCATTTCTAGAATTTAGCACACATTACTACTCCTAGCAGTGTTTGGAATCCATGCCTCACATCATTCAGTTAAGCTAATTGTGTAACCAATTCTGGGTTTTTAGTTTATGTGCAAAAATCTTTTATGAATAACACTATTTTGGTTGCAAGAAAGCATGAGCATCAAAACCCAAGGCTTTTACTCAACCCAAGTATAAGAAAGAAGAGTAATGCTACACAACCCAAATGAAACCCAAAAAGTTGTAATTGCATTTGGGTAGTGTAGCATCCAAGGGATGATATGCATTTGGATTGCACTTTTTGAGTTTCATTTGGGTTGTGTAGCATTTTCCAAGAAAGAAACTAGTTACTTTGCAAAATTCCAGGAAAGACTAAGTAGAGAGGTCCAAAGTCGATTACAGTTCGTTCACATATGAAGGATATAATTCTCAAGTCAATCACATCACAAGCAAAAACTAATAGCCAAAGAACCGAAGGGTTGCACCAAATTTTTGTTACCTACATATGTACACACATTATGTATGTAGATGTCTGAATGTGTGTGTATATATATAAGGGTACCTTACATACTAGAGGATATGGATAACTGAATCTACAATTAAGAAAAACACTTAAAAATTATCCAACTTTCTACAGATCTTTTTGCACCACTATGAAAATCACCACAACCTCAAATTGGATGATCAACCTTTTTGGGCCTTGTTATGTCAACTGAAAATTCAGATGCAATGCAAGTTGCCAGGTGGGAAAAAATTACAGTTCTAAAAGCACAGTCCAAAATCTGATTTTAGATTCCATTAATCACCCCCTGGAGGTCCTGGACTCGAAAGAAGGGTGCTACTGCATAGAACTTCCAAAAGGAAAACCATTTTACACTTCTTCAGAAAATAACAAACCCAAGGATTGGCGTTTTTTAATAGCCCTTCACAGCAGCGAGATGTTCTGGAACATTCTCATCTTTTTTTAGTACAGTTATACAATTGCGACTTTGATAGATATTTACAAAACAATAATACAAAGAAATAAAACCGAAGTTGAATAAAACATGCATAACAACGTCAATGAAGATAGCCAGATTCAGTTTCAGATTTTAACCGAATAATAATAGGGGTAGAGGAAAGGAAATCATACTTTACAGCTTGCTCAGAAAAATGTTTCCCTGCCTGTCTCTGCCTAAGGGTGTGCAGGTCTCCTCCAGGGCAGAACTCCATCACCAAACACGAAAACTTATCTGTCTCGAAGTGCGTGTATAGAGATGGAAGAAAGGGATGGTCCAAAGTTTGTAGTATCTCTCTTTCTGTCTGAGCCCGCAGAAGCTTCTTCCGACTTGCCAGAGATGCTTTGTCCATGACTTTCATTGCAAAATAAGACTTAGTTCCACTTAACTCTGCCAAGTAAACACTACCAATATCCCCACAACCCAACCTCTTCAGCAATCTGAAATGGCTCAAACCCAGGAGCCCGTCTCTTGCTCGGACAGCTTGGATGGCTTCCCATCTCAAGTCATTTGCTTTGTGGGGCTTGCTGATTCTGCTACTAAAACTGCTACAAGTGCTCTCGTCACTCACATCACTGCTTGTGCTTCCTCTACACATACTGCTCTTTCCACTCTCAACAAAATCAGCACGATCACTAATCTTGGCACTTCCGCTGGTTTTGCCAAGACTGCTGGTCCCATCACTAACTTTAGCGGAAACTGAACTGGTCTTCACACTTCCATGCTCTGATATTTTTTTCTCTTGATCAACAAATACTTCCAGAGAGCTACTAGTCACAGGTACTTTGGAACCTACTATTGCTGATACTTGTTCAACATTTGGTGAAGAAATATTATTTGAATCAGATTTATTAGTAGATGAATCTGAAGACCCCCTTTGATCATAATTCGGTGATTTTTTACTGTCAGAAGATTCCACAATAACCTGTTTTGCTGTAATCTGTTTAGAATCCTGTACTAGTCCAGGAGAAACCAGCTTGGGTTTGCTTGTCTTCGGGCAGAGCATGGCCAAAGACCTACCATCATTTTGTTCTACTGTTTGATAAGCGCCAACAGCTTTTTGCTGCTGTTCAGGGGAAGGTCTAACACCAGTTTTCGAGGCCATCAGAAGAAACAATAAGACTTTACATAGATCAGTTCCAGCAAATTTATTTTTCAGCACCCAATCTCTCAAGCGTAATTCCTTCCATTAACAAACCAGTACCTATCCCCCTAAGCTCTGCCAAACCAATAAGTCAAAAACACCTTTTCAATATAAGCCACCTTGCTGAAGTGAGATTAAAAAAAATCCAAAAAAAAGGAAATGGTATTTGCAAATTAAGAACAAAGCTAAGGACAACGTGGTGCTCCATAGCACGATTAACTACATTTGTGCAGTCCCAAGCACTGGATCATACACCAAGATCAAGGAATCATCAAATCGGAAAACACGGGCAAAGATCAAGAGTCACAAGTGGTACTGAAATTGCGGCTAAGATGAATGAAAATTAAAGCTTCCTCGAAAAACACAATAACGGGACCCAAATCTCAGTTAGCAGAACAAATTAATACCACCCGAAACTAAGAAAGCTCAAGACAAAGCTGCATGCAAACCCTGATTGAATTTTATTCAAAAAGAAAATATTAATCAAGGAGGTGAATAAAGGTCAATTATACAATTCCATATGCAAACTTTACTTCTAAAAGGCATAAAATCGATTCCAGAGAATAAAAAAGAAGACTTCAGATGAAAAACAAAGGATCTAAGGACCACAAAAAGTAAAGCTACAGTCAATCAGGTCAGCTCCTGGACAAATGCAGTTCCATTATAGCAACCAATTATTTCACAAATATCTGATATCATCAAGAAAAAGATACATGAGCATGATAGAGGACCCGTTCCATAAAACACAGATCTTGGTCACAGAACCACAATTATCTGTCAAAACCTAACACAGATCCGAAATCAGAGATGACCCATGTACACAATTCTACTCTAGAAGGTAAAGCGACACAACCCCATCAACCAAAACTAGAACAAAGCAGAGAGAGAGGGAGAGGGAGAGAGAGAGAGAGCACCTTGATTTCGAAAATGATCAGAACCCAAAGTTCAGGGCTTATTAGCTTTGGCAGAGAAAAGGAGCAGCACTGTAGAAAGAGAGCTCCCCATGGCCTGCTGATGATACCGGTGACCAAGTGTGAGAGAGAGGGAAAGATGGGAAAGAAAGAGATGCGTGAGAGTAATAAAAATTGCCTGGCTCTTGGCTTCTGGACTACTCAGGGGTGTTTGTGTGTGTGTGAGAGAGAGAGAGAGGATGGGGGGTCAAAACCAAAGCTAAAGCATGACTTTTTGTATTCAATAATCTCATTGTTTTTTGTCCCGAAACTGAAGGGGTCCGAACTCCGAATCAACATGCTAAGTCTCGCCTGTCTGCCATGGGCCACGGCCTCACCCTCACGCCTGAACAACCTGGCAACCAAATGACTGAAATGCCCTTCTCTCTCTCTCTCTCTCCTTTCTCCTCCTTCTTGTCGAGGGACCATAAATAGGTTATTAATATCAATAATACTATTTAAATCTAATTTATAAATTGAGTAATATTACGTAAATTTGATAATTATAATTATTAATTTTATTGTGGATCTTAATATTTATTGGAATCCACTACCTATTCAGTGGTTGTGATTATCAAGTTTAATTTTAAAATCTAATTTTTAAGTTCATGTAACATTACTCTTATAAATCTAAATTGATAACCAAATGAATTATTGTCATCCTCGGAATTGACTGTGAATTCTAATATTAATTTGAGATCCGCTTCTAATTAAAGGGAATGTGATGGATTGGACCAATAGATAAGATTAATAAATTCAAATATAAATATCGAACCATTACAAAGCACAAAAAGAAGCCAGGGAAATCAAATATATATTTAGCATTAAAAAAAAATTGCTAAGGAAAAGTTTGGTACTTTGAGTTATAAACCGTTAAGAGTAAGATGAAAATAAATCTTAGCATCTCACGGTGGTATTCAAACAAGTTTTGTGTTGCATTGATTACACTTGCCCCTAGGCCTAGGCATAGGGCACCGGTTTGCAAAAAGCCTGGTGGTTAAACTCCTTAATTTCTAGTTAGTCTCATAGAAAATCATGTTAACATAGTCATAGTGTCTAATTTTGACCCAAGTCACAAACAGTCCTCATCCAATGCCGACATTGCAATAACTTGGTGTCTCCTTGCCATTATCTATCCATGAATCTCAAGGAGATGGACCAATTTTTATAATATGATTGCTTCATATACTAAATTTATTTACGAGGAGTTGATATAAATTTGTCTAATTACTCTACATGTAATTTCTCTAATCCAATGAATAGAATTAAGTGAATGCGTTAAAAGTTTGGTGAGAATTATGAGCAGGTAGGTTCCTCGTTGTAAATTGGAGTTTGATTGCAAGGTGGGAGTGTTGTCCATTTAAGGTTGTCCGTCCGTCTTGTTTACTCTCCAAAAAATACATTATGGCTGTTGAAATTGCCTTCTTCATCAAGTATTATTGTCTGTGCAGGATAAGCCAAGGGGGCCCCAAACATCCAAAATGCTAATGTACTGATGAGACAAGTCATCACACTTAATTACTTAAATATGATGGGGAGAGAAAGGAGTCACATGAACAGCCCGTTAAGTTCGGGTATCCTAGGTTCTAATTTTTACCGATAACTCTTAATTTTAAACGATTAACAAATGTTTGTAAATAATTCTATTTATTTTATAGTAGTGAGTCCGATGTGCTTCGTCTTGGAGAGGTTTCTCGTCACAAAATGAGAGAAAGAGAGTCTTGCATAAATAAATGATCTCATACATGTAGATATGATTCTTGTTCCAAGTCTCCAAGTTTGGGTAAACCACCTACATTAATGGAGAAGACAAGAAGAGGGAGCTGAGCTCTCCCATCCCATCTCATCAACAATGTGGGGACTCCTTGTTCTCTCAACTCATTATTCTGTGGCTGTGGCCAAGCAGAGAAGCAATGTGGCTAAGCACAAATGGAACCGCATGCATGCATATATATATATATATGGGGGGCCCTAACAACTCTATAGAGGTCTTGCCCCCAATGGCGGGCGACCATGAGTTCTCATTAATTGCTACAAAAAAAAGATTGGTTGGAATTTTAGATCATACAATAAGATAGTGCATGTGCCATTTAGAAGTACATCTCCATTATTCCACAACTAGTGACCTTATACAGTCACTGCCACTTCCAAAATGCAACACCACCCTTCTTGCTTGTAACATCACAAATATGTTAATGTTACAAACACATGCATGCGTCCACATCTCTCTGCATGAACATTATGCAAATAAGGTTTTTTTTTTTTGGTCTGGCTTTCTGTCCTCAAAGTAATCACATATGATTTATGCGTCAAGGTATAAATTGAACAAATTTTGACACCACCCAACTTAGGCACGACACTAACTCAACACAACCCAACCCACTATTTGTGGCCAAGTATACATATAATTTTTGAGAAATTTGCCAGTTTTCTTTATTTATGTCGAGTAATTAAAATTGACTCCAACATATTGAGGTTTTTTTTTTTTTTTTTGAACTAAATATATTGAGTTCACCCCCTAAAACAAAAGCAGCAATTCACACACACACACACACACACACATATATATATATATATATATAATTTTTGAGAAATCTGCAAGTGGAAGATTTGTTTACCTAATACTGATCGAATCAAGAGACAGATAATGACAACAAATCAACTTTGGCTACTTTCTTTTCACCATTGTTTTGTTGGCTTTCTCTTGTCTAAAACATCTCTGCCGATTCAAGTCGTCTAACTCCTAATTAAACATGTGGTTCTACTCGGTTGCTGTTTGGTTGTTGAATCAATCGTAGTGAATAACCAAGGCCTAAAGGAACCTCTTTTAATTCTTCCAAGTAACTTAGCCTTTTGGTCCATCCATTCCATGCACATTGGTGATCTTATTTTTTGGCCGGCCGGCCAGCTCGTACCATGGGTATTAAAGATCCCATGGTAGCCAAGCCATCGAAGATGAATCATCTTATCTTCTAGTGCATAGCTCGGATTCTTTAAACAACTCCTTTTCTTTACAATTCCAACATGTGGGGGTTCAATTTCAATGCCCCTATATTGTCAAGGTGGCCTACCCAAACGGAGCCGTGGACATAGAAAACCCCAAAGATGGTAAAACATTCAAGGTCAATGGTCAAAGACTTAAATCATTCTTCGAGGATTTTAGAATTCAAAATGTGCAAGAGGAGTTGGTGGATCCGATCTATCCAAATCTTGTTGAGACATAATTGTTCAAGTAAATATTAGTGTACAGTTATTTTCCTTTATTCTTTACTTTGTAAGTTCAATTATTTTCTTACTTTTATTTGTGCATAGTGTTCGTTCTTCACATTTGCAGATAGTGATATTTTTGTCAAAGTTTATTGCGAGGTGTTCTCTTATCCTTCTTGTCTTTTTAAGTCCATCATTGCATTCCATATCTTTTTGTTGCATTTAGGACAATGCTTAGTTCAAGTTTGGGGGGGGGGGGGGGGGGGGGGGTGAGGTGCACCATTTGTATGATACACCAAATATTTGTTGATAATACCATTTTGTGGTGAAATGCGCCATTCACATATTCTACCAATTTTTTGTATAGAATAGTTGAAAAATATGTGAAAAATTTTAAATTTTTGTGTGGAAAATACTTGAATGTTGAATCGTATTCCCCTATTCAAAGTGTTATGGGTTTAGTGATAGTTTGATCTTCATTTTGAACTTTGAACATATGAGTACATCATAGAAATTTATCCTATGAGTATTACATATGTGTTTTCTTTCGAACTCAACCATAGTACACTTTGAATGTGTAATTTCGGCAATTTACAGATTGGATCCACATTTTAGAGGTTGACATGCATAATGGAGATAAAATAAGAACATGTGCGAGCTTTAGTGTTCATCCTTGTTATAGGGAACTTACGTTTACTCAAAAAAATAATTTTTCAAATTCAAAATTTATTCAATAATCTCATTATGCTTGCTTTGGTTAGAGTGTATTGTGTAGTTGATTGATTTTGTCTTAAAATGTCAATATGCTTCCCCATGCTAATCTAAAAATGATTTTACGCCATCTTTGAATTGCATTTGAGCCTTAGCATTTTCTTGTGATAAATTTATCCCTTATGCTGTGATTGAGCCTTTATTAAAAATTTATTTCTATGCCACATGTTTTACCAAGCCAGTGCAAAATGCTTACAAGTACCACACTCTGGATTTTTCCGAGACTGACCGTGAGTAACCATGAAGAAAAGGAAATGTGGTGATGAAACCCAAAAAGGGATGAATGGCGTTGAATTCGAATTTTGAATGAAAAAAAAAAGAGAAAAATTCAAGAAAAAAGGATTTGGAAAAGAAAATAGAAGAAAAATGTTGAGGAAAGAAGAAGAAAAAGAGACATAAAAGTGAAATGAATGTGGAAAGTTGAAAATTCCACAAAAAAATGAGATTTTTTATAATAAAGGTCATGCCCTTGGAATAACCATTTTTGTCTCCCTCTACCCTTCATTTCACTCTATCCAAGTATCACCCCAATGCCTCATTACAACCCTTGAAAACCCTAAATGATCTAGATAAAGTATGATAAGAGCACACTTAAAATGAAAAGAAAAGTTAATCTTACTATCTAGTGCTCTAACATTTCATTCATGAGATTATGCCAATGTCATTCCAATTGTCTTGCATGCACATCATTTTGGATTATATGTGAGCATTTTGATTTGTGCACAAGATTCTATCTCACATATACACATGGAGAGCATGCCCGGATAATCATAGAGTTATTCATTTTTTTAGAGAAACTCTTAGTGAGTTTTGCATCAAAACTGAATTTGGATAGTTAAGTGAATGTGAATTCTGTTGTGTAAATACTTAAATTACATGTTCATTTTACACACACACACAAGTTTGAAAAGAAATGTATAGATGTATAGTCTATACTAACATTTAAAGCTATGATGAAACTCATGTGTGCTTAGTTCGGATGTTTGAAAAATTGTGTCAGGCAACCCTCAGCTTGTAGGATAAGGAAATATTGCTCAAATTCTGAATATGAGAAAAGAAGAGGAATGCCTTTTGTACTTTAGTTTGTGCTTTACATGTTGGTATTACCTCATTAGGACAAGGTCTTGGCCATCAAATTATGTCTTGTAAGCTCTTAGCTAGCTGATGATGTCTCCTTTTAGCGCAAATCCAGAAACTCGATCGTCTTATCCAATCAAATAAAGCCACTATTTTACCAACAGTTTCATTGATTTCCAGCACTGTGCACATGGATCAGGCCACGTGGGTACGTGGATCTATATCTTTTCTAATGTTTTTGTAATTTGATTGACCAGTGGAATATATTCCCTCGTCATGCTTTGATGCTCATGGGGTGAAGTGTTTCACTCTGCTCCAAGCACTTGGTAAATAGCAAAGACGCTTCCCTGCCAACGGGTTTAGAATAACCCCAGAACGTCCTCGCTTTGTTCAACATCTACTTGAATCATTTGCTGGGTCATTGTTAGCGTACTGCAAGACGTTTAGATTCGAACTGCTAGACTAGGTTGTTTGGGGAGCATGTAATGTAAAATTGCGCTCTAGGTATGAGTTTAAAAGACGTGGTATTTAAGACAGTTCTAGATAATTCTGTATCATCCAAAAAAAGGTTTAGATTGTCACAGATAAGGAAATTGATAAGGTATGGAGTCTATGAGTGACTATGTAAGACTGCCGATGTGATGATGTAAATACGAGCGTTCTTCCAGGCACAAATAATGGCGTCTAAATGAATGGCATGCTAGAGTTAGATTCCTTTTAGACGTTTTTGAATATTAAAACCTTGAAACCTGCAATAAGTTGGAGCCATCTGGGACATACCAGTATAAATAAACCACATTGCATTGACCGCATTGCCTGCCGTAGCTTGATCACAAAACCATTCCTCTAATTGGATGCCAAAAAGTCAGGTGGTAGATTCTGCATGGGACCAAAGCATCCACAGAATCAACAAATAGAAAGATCAACAGGTCAAATTCAATCAAATTAGGTAGCTACAGCAATTGTCCTTTCAGAATAATAATGTAAATGGATATTTACCTCACACAATGGAAACAATGTTCCCTTATTGAAGACAGCTGCTTTGTATAGACTTTTTCAAAGCTTGATACAATGCAAAATGCAGTCTCTAATTCATTTGGATATCTTCTCTCATCCGTGGGAGTAAGACAAGCTTGTAAAAACATTCTGCCTTCTTCACACCCCAATTGAAAATTAAAAGTAAGATTCTCATGGCTCGGCACATTGCATATGGTGACCATTTCTCAGGGTCAATCATGTACAAAACTTTCTCCCAAAACCTTAGTGTATTGACTGCATGGAGGTCCCCATTTAGGAATTGCAATTCTGGTTCTGGCACACCCATATTGAAAATATCTGGATTTTAAAGAATTTTGATACTTTCATGCATGCTATACTAAGTTCGATCGGTGTCATTGCAACCTGTAACATTTCATCATCTCCAAAAGCTTAAGTTTTGTGTCCGAAAAATGATCAAGCCAGATATAGATCAATCTTGGTCATCACTCTATTCTCACATCTCTAAAAATTGCTGATAGCAAACTGAACTACCGCACATTGTATTGCTATTTGCTACTGCTACTAACCATCAATTGGAACAACCAACTAAGATGCCAATCTACAGATTTGCATTTGATACGAGACAATAGGATGCACTATTGTATCCTTTGTTTCCATGGTTGGCAATTTTTCTGTTCAGAAAATCTATAATATGGATAACAATTGATTCCTGAGTGAGGTCGGGTTGTCAGGCTTATGATCATCACTCTAATAATTTAAGAATGTCGGACACCTTGTTTGTATGATAATCTGGTTGGATGTTGTTTGATGGGTCTTGAAGAGTTGACAGATTAGTCACACCTGCAAACATTGCACCACATCAATATCAGAGAACTGAACCTCAAATACCAACCATTGTATAACAGAAAAGGGAAAAATGGTATTTTCCAAAAAAAACCCAAAAAAAAAATTGACTGATTGGCAAATAAAGAGAAGTCTTCGACCTGAAAGAACAAGGAGAGTTCTGCAGCCAGCATTCTGTCCAAATAAAATATCAGTGTCTAATCTGTCACCCACCATACACATCTTGGAGGTATCAATTTGAAATCTGCAAAAAAGAAAAAAAAAAAAATCAGGAATGGGGGGAACAGGGGGCAGGGTGGGATTATAATTTCTTTTAGAATTTCTCCTAGCATGGCTTAAGATGCAAATATTAAAGCTGTGTCATGTTTATAATAGAAGACATACTCAACTCAACAAAGCTTTTATGCCAATAATAGAGGGCATCACGATACACATTCAAGTTCAACAAGTAGTGGTTCCTATTCCACGTCCACCAAATTCTCGAAATCTACCATCTCACTATTACTTTTTTTATTTTACCATTTCTCTTTTTGTAGGTAAAAGGTAAGGATTTAAAAGACTTCAAAACTAATAACAAGACATAGGCACCCAAAAACAACAAAGAATAAAAGGCGAGGCACAATGGTCATTCAACAAGTATTAGACCACTACGGAATCTACTCCTGGTAATGAAGCCTTTTGGTGAAATTTAATAACCATGAAAACTTTTATCTCCCTTCTTTGGACAGGGTATAAAGACATCTAATATCCTAAATGCTCCAGATAACTGTAAAAGACAACCTCTGCCAGTTAGAATTAGAGAATTAGTTAGTTTCACTGGTAACATCCAAAATAAGCCCAAGAAACGTCCCATCCAGGATAATACTTCGGGTATACCTGAAGCAAAAATGCCCCTATAGCAGCCCCAGGCTGACAAAAAATAATTATATAGCATATAAAAATCATGCTTACTTCTGAAGTAAAAAGTCCATCATGAAAGTTGAAGGCTTTCCAACCACAATGGGCTCTTTTTGAGTTGACCCACATATTGCGGCAACCATACATCCCGCACCTGAAAGAAAGATGTGAGTGAGTGCATACGCATATAAAGTTGCACTGTCTTGTGTATTTTTGTATTTGAGCAGCTTTAAAAAGGAATAGGTAAATGTGAATGGTTACCAGGCCATTCTTGTAAATCAGTCATATGTCCCACAGCATCCTGATTGGTAGCAATGAAAAGGCATCCTGGATTTTCACGAATGCAAAGAGTTCCATACCTGCATGTTATCGCCATGCTGCTATTTAAATTGAACATTTCAGTTAACTAAGGAGATGACCAAAATTCATGTGTTCGTCACATAGAAAATCAGTGTTGTCCAGAAATGCATCTACTTGAACACAGATATCTCAGTTTTAAGTTATATGACAAACAAAAAGATAATTACCATGGATATCCTTTATTTTCTGTATCAAAGCAAAGGCGTCATGTGAGTATATCACATTTGTGAACACATTTTAAGGACCTTCGACACAGAAATTAAAATATCAAAACTAAAAACCTTGATGATATCTATCCAAACCAATTCTATTATCTCTTTCCTGTACGCTCACACCTCAACCCCACCAGTTTGTGGGCGCAGGGATTGTGGATGGTTGAGGAATGGGGTATGGTTGGGTTGGTTATTGTTACCAATTCTCCACATCAGCGATCCCGATTACTTGGGCATGGTTGTGGCCTAATAATATCTTTTCTTTTTCGCTGCTATTTAGATAATTGCTAAAAGCTGTTACTTGGAAGTCACGCTCCTAAAGAAGCAAAGGAAAGATGGATGTTGTCCTTGAAAGACATCAAAATGCATCCCAATTCCCAAATAATAAGTTCATCAGAAATAACCCAATTTCTTCATGAACTAGGGCTGCAAGTGAATCAAGCTGTCCCAGCTTCGTGCATTTGAGGCTTGTTCTAGGTAGTTTGTTTTAATAAGCAAACCAAGATCAGGCTGCAAATTAGGCTCGTGTATAACACAGTTGTGTCCAAGCCAACCCTAGCTAAGCTCAAGCATGCTCAAAAACATGTGAGAATGGCTCACATATAATTTTCTTCTCCTTCTGATTGCACTTTCTTAAACTAAAGCAGTTTTAAACCCTTTTCATTCCTCAGTACAATTCAATGTTGACACCTTTTGACTTATAACCCAACTTTTACACTTCACATGCATAGACAAGCCAAGTTGAGCCAGTTTCCTCCCAAACCCATAGAGTTGCCTGCAAGACAAGTTATGTTATAGTCCGAATACACATAAGTCCAATACCATTGATGTCCAATAGCTTTGATAGTAATGGCTAGATCTACTACTACCTTGTCCATTGAGAATAATAGAGCAAATGATGGTATAGCAATGAACATAGTGATGATACTAGGAAATATGGTCCAAAAAATCTCGATAGTAATTCCATGAACAATCCTTTGCGGGATTGGTTTTTTTTTATAGTGGAAATGCCATAAAGCACGAACCAAGATCCGTGATACAAAAACCAAAATCAGAATGAGGAAGAAAAAGATATCGTGATGTAAGTCTATTATTCCTTGCATCATAGGTGTTGCTGCGTCTTGAGATCCTAATTGCCATGGTTCCGCTGCATCACAAGGAGCAATTGTAAGGAATAGCCATTATAGAACAATCGATTCCTCCATTTAAGTGGTTCTCGCTTCTCCTTGTTCCTGTTCCTAACTCCTCCCCGAGTAGTTCCCATTGTTTGGCACTTTCCATACGTCATGGGTGCAACATCAACAAATTCGCTCATGATTAAGTTACAACCTAAGATCTAGGACCATATTATGTTGTTAATTGTTCATATTTCCTTCATTCCCTCGGTATGCTTCCAGGTACCTGTAATTGTGATCCGTTTGCCAGAACCCCAACCGCTCACTAGCTAGCCGGACTAGTGGGGGGTCCTATCTGGAGACATACTGAAAACCATGTTGTTTGAACCGAACACAACGCCCGTCTTCCAAATCAAAAGAGAAATTGGCTCATTGGGAAGAAAGATGGAGTGCGGCCTATAGAGCACATGTAAGGCACAGTCGGGTTTTGCTCAAATCACAGTAATAGTAGTATAAAGGCCCTAAGTCGGGGGACGGCCATAACAGAAGTCTATTACTTTCACACCTCTCTCTCTCTAGATATATATCTAGAGAGAGAGATCCACTGCTACTTCCGCTAGTAACCAGCTTCGGATTCTCCTTAAGACACCGGGTTGAGTAAGGATTTGAATAGAAACTCTATTTTGGGGCTCAATGTTACTGGACTCTACTCCTCTCCCCGGGCTCGCTCCGCTCTATGCCCAAAGCTTCAACTCAATCACTTGGACAGAGAGATTTGGCCTACCAACTCCAGGCTCGGGTGGGAGAACGGTATCCATTGCCTGTGAGCGTCAGCCTTATTGACTCGAGCACAGGTACAAGTGCCCTTCCTTTAAAGTGGCTTTCTCGAGTCCATTTACTTGAGCGAGCGTATTCTCTTTTCGGAGCCGAGAATCTTTTGCTCACGTGGATGAACTGAGGAATTGACAAGTGTAAGTTTACCTGAGAAGAGTGAAGAAAACCTTTGGCAGCTGTGATCACGGTTAGGGGAAAAATTCAAGAATCTTGCTTGAGTCAAATGTTTTAGAAAGTGACTCTCTATCAAAGCACTTACGCTCTTTCCTCAAGAACACTAAGCAGAAGACCTAAAAAACTAGCAGCGGATGGCAATAGATAAGTAAGAATTGGCTTAGAACCAGGGCGACAAAGCAGCGAGGGTTGTCCGGAGCTGTGTCAGGTAAATATCTCATGCGTTCCCCGACTGGGGAGGTCATTTTTGGAGGAGAAACTATGCGCTTTTCAAAAAAGGTTGGAAGAAATGCACCGGGTTTCAAATATATATATTTATATATTACCGGCTAGCTGCTTTTTATGCATAAAAGACAAAACTGGATTGGATTTCCACTTATAAGGAAGAAAGGTTAGATATCTTTGACAGGGTTGTATTTTTGGTGAAAATAGGATGGCGTTCAAACTCCCGAAATGAAGTCTAGACAGCGGGCCCTCCCCTTTTTGATAGGACTGACTCGGGGAAGGGTCAATCTCCTCCGAAGCATGCTTCACAGCCATTCATTTATCCTAATCAAATCGTAGAATCTATCTCTTAGCGATTCTTTTCTCCGCTAATCACCCCTTCCCAGCCAACCTGCCCGATCGATCTTGTAAGATCGACTAATTCAAAGAGCTTAATGTGGTTCGAAGTTGTCGGAACGAATCGTTTGCTTTATCGAAAAAAGCTTTCTTAGAGCATCTCCAACAATAGTAGCTATTTTAGCTACCCAAAAAATAACTTTTTCTATTTTAGCTACTCACTTTTTCAATACACACTCCAACAGATTCTCTATATTTTTAACTACTCCTTTTAAATATTATTTATCATCCCTTTTGTATTATATTTTTTGGGAATAGTGAAAGGGAGAAAGAGAGAGAATGAAAGAAATGAGAGGAAGAGAGAGAAAATAATATATATTTATGTTTACATATTGCTACAGTGATTCTCTATATTTAGAGAATCACTGTAGCAAAAATGCATTATAGCTATTATGAAGAGCATCTGTTGGAGCATGAAAAGTGGCTTTGATTAGCTAAATTATACCTATTTTGATGATTTACAGCATCTGTTGGAGATGCTCTTAGGGGGTCTTGGTTGGCCCCCAATTTTCAACCATTACAGCTGGCGTCGACTAGCTTTGTGCGATACGGACGAATAACAGGCTGTCATTCATGCACGCAGCGGGTTATAATAGTTGGAGTTGTTGAGAACCCGTAGTGAATAGTCCAACTGCTAGCCACAGCTTTTTTCAAACTTGAGGCCTAGGGAAGAGAAGGATGGGTCTTCTCATTGAGTCTCCCAACAATAGACTCACTATCTCAATCAAGCTTTTTTAGTGCATTCGAAGTATGCCTAGTCCTCTTATCTGTTAACAGGCTGGCGTTATTTTCATCGATCAGTCAGCGCCGACATCTCAATGGCTAGGAACTACTACCTTACTCGTAATTGTCACTATGGCCTGCTTTCCTACTGCCAGCGTTATCCTGTCTTTTTTAGTTTCATTTATTTTTTGGATGTGCTCGTCCGCCTTCTCAAGTCTCTAGACTTGCTTCCTAAAGCTCTGTGACTCATGGTTCAAGGTATCGATCGAGTCTGATACGACTTGGCCGAGTTGTATTCGATTCAGCCCCTTTCGATACGATAACGATATATGTTACACAAAAATCACGAGTTTCACTTGAATCGGTCGTGACTCGGTTACAACTAGGTGGAATCCACTTGACTCGAAGTAATATCGACGTAACTTGAACGAATCATACCAGACTCGGACAGATATGATAAAATTCTTCGAAAATTGAAAGACAAAATGCAAAAAAAGACCAAAGTAGATAAGAAAGAGGGATAAGAAATTAAGCAAAAAATGAGACTCAAATTTGCAGAAGGCACACCTTAAAATTGAAGGCATAACTGCCTTTCTTCTTCTTTTCCATTCGCACAACAATCAGCAGCCTTTGTTCTTCCCTTTCTTCTTCTTCTTCACAGCAAAGACCCACCATCATCGATCACAGTCACGAATCGCAGATCAATTGTAGAAATCCTAGGTTGCTCAACTATGACTACTCGAAGTCTCGAACAGTCCCCAACTCCCTCTGTTCCTCTCTCTTCATCTCTACTGGTCTCTCGCCTCTCGTCTCTCTCTCTCTTGTCTGAGAGTCTCTCTCAGACCCGCGATGGCAAACCTAGTCTACTAAAGACTGTTTAACTGTGGTTAATTTATTAACTTAAATATGGTTAATTTACTTTACTTAATGTGAGTAATTTATTAAAGTGTAGTTAATTTATTTTACTTAGAGTGGTTAATTTATTAACATAGTGTGGTTAAGTTATTTTATTTGTGGATAATTGGTTTTTTTGTTCAGTTTTTGCCCAAGTTTACTTAGATTAAATTTACTCTTTAATAAATCATTAAAATATTTAATATAATAGTTAGATATTCAAATTATTTATTTTTTTAAATAAATATTTGAAATATTGTATTTTAAATCAAATACTAAATTATTATCCTTATGCTGGAAATTATCCCAATTTGTATTATCCTAGAGACAATAATAATGATGATATGTTCTTAAGTGTTTACCTTAAACATTGATAATGATAATTATTTTCGGTAGTGTCCTTATGTTTCATTTTAATTATTTTTAATGTATTTTTGGACATATTGTAGACATATGATGCATGAATGATGATGTTCATATTTTTAGAATTTTTCATAATTTTTTTTAAATTTTTTTGGAGCTTTTATCTAGCATTTTGAGCGTATCGGCCGATACCGCGCCGCAACCAATGTGTATCAGTGCTCTCCGAGTCGATGACCAATACAGCAACTTTGACCATGGTGTGACTGCCTGCCTATGATCAACTTCTTGACTTTTGTTTGAGCCTTTTCTTTGCAGTTAGTTATAACATGTTGTCTTAGTCAGCTAGCTTTAACTTTATCTTATCATATTCTGGTGATGTAGCGTTTTTTTTTTCTCTAGACCACCACCGACAACTTTAGCTTGTGTGACTTCCGCTCTAGAAATGAGAGTCAAGCTGTGAACAACGAAGAAAAAAAAAATTTGGGACATTGGGGTCTAACTTCTCCCTTGTCGTCCAATTCCTTCCTTTGGCTGGAAGCCTTTATTGGGGTCGACCTACCTACATAAAACCAGATTACCGATAGAACTTTGTAGATCTTGCTTACCGGTCAATCATACAAATTTTGCTAATATAGAGAAGTTGTTACCTTTGAATTTGACAAGGGTTCGGCCACATATGTCTAGCCGTGTTGCATAAGAAGGAAATACTGAACAACTTACTTACGGAGGGACAACTCAAAGTTTTCGGGCGGTATACCCGTCTCCTACTATTCAAGGGCTCCTTCACCGGCAAGGGTCCCTCAATCAATCGAGAAGGTGTACATATATATGTTCATACAGAAATTCATGAGAGAAATCGGGCAGAATCAACATGGAGTTGCTCACTTTGACAGCTATATGAAATGCCTTTATGTCGTTTTGAATGCTTTACTAATAGGTTTGATAAAGGAGCTTTTAAGCCCCTTTTTTTGAGGTTGGATCCGAGGTGAAGCCACTTTTCTTTTTAAACAAGTAAAGTCGAGACATGGATTTGTTGACTAACTACTTAATCTCGTGAAAAAAAGGGAGATAGGTAGGCAGAGGACGGAAGGGCAACTACTAGTAGGAGGAACGCAGAGAACCTGCACGAGGTGAATCGAACACGAGCCGAGTTGCAAGGGAGGGTATGCTACAGTGATTCAGGCGGTTGGTGGCCCCTTCGAGAGTTACGGGTCCTCGCTGCTGCATGAGTGGTAGCTCACGCTCAAAACTCCTCCGACACGAGTCCTAGTCGTTGCCCTGCGGTCCCTTTCCCGGCTTCGCTTGCGCGATTTTCACTTCTGATTGGTTTCATCCATCCCCAACCCTAATGAATGAACTTAGAGGGCGTCCGCCCCTTGAGCTCTACTTGAGCTAGAGTCAAGTTCGGGCTATATGATTCCCCATCAGCTTTAGCTAGCTGATATCTTTATATATAAATCAAACAAATTAGAAGGTAGAAGGCTTGGGAAGCCTTCCGTCCCCATTTCCTAAATTCTTAGAGTTTTTATTTTTTTTCAATTACTAAACTAAGGCTTTCTCCGATCACATTCTGCTGTGTCCTTTCTAATCACCCCTCAACTCCCCCTCTACCTAACCACTATTTTTTCAAATTTATTAAAACACAATTTTTTTTTTTTTGGTAAGTTAAACATAATTATTTTTACTACCTAATAACATTTTAATACTTTTTTTTATCTTTCTTTTAAAGTAATAAGATGAAAGCGGAAAAGAATGGATAAAAAAATAGAAAAGAAATGACAATACAAATTCCATGCATCGCATGAAACGGAGCGCTAGTTATACTTGACTCAATTCACGTGCAGCTTTATCATAGAGTTTATGCAAGTCCCAATGATTTTTATGCACATTCATAAAAATTCAACAAGTTGAAAGAAGATACATGGTGGATTATCTTACTGTAGCTTGTAGTAGTTTATATACTGGTCCAATCCAACCACAACTGCTCCAACCTGATATTAGAAACTGCAACTTTTATAATCACAAGACACCACAACATGCTGATATAAGTAACGTGCAAGATGTTACATTACACTCATATCGTGCTCAAAGAGACTATTTGGTTTCAGCTGCACCGTCTTTTTCCCGTCCTCCTGTGCTTAATATCATTGTCATCCAGTCAAAGATCAGAAACACGAAGAAATGAAACAAATGGACTACTTATTTGAAAAACAATATTATCACATGTCCTCAGAAGTATCAAAAAATAAACAAGGGTGGGTATCCATATGGAGTATCTAAATTCTCCAGGCTTTGAAAAAAGTGAAAAAGCATTAGAAAGGATATTAATTAACCACACTAAACCATTGGTGTGTGGTTAATTACCTCTTTAAACCATAATTTCCACCTCAGAAAACAGAAATATGACTATAGGAGATGGGAAATGAGATGGTAATATGCAATCCATTGAACATATGAAAAAAAGAAAGAAAAAAAATGAATAGAGTTATATCCAAAATTTGAAGAAAGGTTTAGGAAAGCACCATAAGGCTAAAAAATTAGAAGTGCAGTTGACAAATTGATTCGTCCTGTGTTAATGTATAAGAATAGGGTTAAAAGGCATATGATTTGGAAACAATTACTTTAGAGGTAATTTTATTTTACTAAGAGTCCTCTATAAGCTAGGAAGCAAGAGAAAAAGTGAGATTCCTCATAGGGAAGGGTCAATACTTTGCAGAGAAGCTCACGTAAATCTGAAACTTGGACACAAGGTAATGGGATTTGCTACAGTAAAAAGATTTTCAGGTAACTATGCCTCAATACCTCTTCACTTAGAAAAAGGACCACCAACAGCAGGTTTATACCTGAAGCCAACATAGCGTCTAAGGAAAAAATGATAAAAAAAAAAAGAAGGGTAAAATACATTTCGCACAAAATTTCCCAATACTAATCCAAGACTCAAAGTTTTAACAAAAGAAAGCTTACAGGGCCACCAAGGCCGGTATAACCAGCACGTTCCAGTTCTTCTAATATGCCCTCCTCACCTATTACATAAACCTGCAGAAACTTTTACGGGCAATGTTAGCATCGTCCAACAACAGGCAGCGGCATAATTGCAAATATATTAGGTGACCAAAAGAAAGGAAAATTAATTTTTCAGCCAAAAAAGAGAAGGTAAAGACAGAAAACTTGGAATAATGGGGCAAATATTTGGTCTACAAATTGGACAAATAACTTGGTCAGAGTATATTGAATAGTTAAAACTTGAATAATTGCATGTTAGGGTTAAGGAAAAGAAAGAGAAGAAAAAGGAAGTATGAAACAATATTGAGGCGGTTAAGGCCACCATCCGGACGCCGCCACCACCGTCCGGACGGTGCTGACTTGTATCTAAGGTGCGTGTTGCCAACACCCTATCACATATTTATATTAGATTAGATTGATATTGAATATAATTACAATATCAGGAAACTAGAAAAATAGAAAAGTGACATAATAGGAAAGTAACATAATATGAAAATAGAACAATAGAAAAGTAACACTAATACTTCCCCTAAAATTCAAGCATAGAGATCAAAAAATGAACAGTTTGGAATAAAGGCTACTAAAGGTAAACTACAATAATAGTTTGGTGAGAGAATCATTGAGTAGATTGCAATATCTCCACATATACAATAAGGATGATAAAACCAAGTTCCTGCTTCAAACCATTCAACGACTTCTTTAATCGACACACAATTCTACGATACTCTCCCAACAAATCCAAGTGTTTGCTCCATGTGAAGTCTAAGACATTCTTTTGGTTTTCTAAAGAAGCAAATAATG
Organism: Ilex aquifolium; assembly: GCA_951799425.1. NCBI lineage: Eukaryota > Viridiplantae > Streptophyta > Magnoliopsida > Aquifoliales > Aquifoliaceae > Ilex > Ilex aquifolium. Next base: position 214,373 of record OX637393.1, on the reverse strand, counting down.
ACCACACCAAAACAAGAAATATCAAATTACAATCACGACAACAGACGGTGATAGCAAAGGACAAACACAACAACAGTAGCACCACCACCGACAATACTGGCACAAACGAACACAACCAACAACACTACAACAAACCATAGGTAACAACAAATTAAACCACAACAATCAAAAATAGGAGAAATAAAACAGAACCGGAGTTGAATCAACCAAAAAGAGGTTAAACCGCTGCTAAAAATCACAAAATCAATTACTGAATCGAGATGAAAACCTCGAAATTGGCACCGCTAAAAATACTAAACGAAAGTGGTGCGTGATAAAAAACACAAAACCAACACCAAACTGGGGTGAAAACCACTGAACTAAAACTAAACCAGACTGAAAACACTGAACTAGAATTGAATCGGAATGAAAACCACTAAACCAATACGATAGTACCTAACTGAGTCGAAAACCACTAAATCGACACTAAACGGGGTTCTAAACACCGTATCAGAATTGACCTGTGATGAAATACTCAACTAGCACCAACATTAAATTGGGTTGAAACCAATGAACCGAAATTGAACCGGGATGAAAATAACTAAACCTACACCAAACTGAGCTGCAAACCACCGAACCGATATTAGACGGGTTGAAAACATTGAAGCGGAACTAATTCGAGATGAAACCCATTAAACAATATCAAAATGTGCCAAAAATCACTGAACTAGCACTAAGTTAGGATGAAAATACTAAACCGGAATTAAATCGTGATGAAAACCACTAAATTAGCACCAATTGTCCTAAAAACTATTGAATCCGCACTAAACCAGGTTAAAAACACTGAACCGGAATTAAACCGGGATGAAAACCACTAACCAACACAGCACTACCAAAAACTACTGAATTGGCACTAAATCAAACTGAAAGTCCGCGTCGATGATCTGATCATCGACACGAATTTAGGCATCCTAGAATAACTGATAATGATCACAACAAAATAATTGATAATGATCACAACAATCAATAAACAAATGCAAACGATTACAACTTGATGTGTGTTGGGCTACAACTAGACGAGTGCAGCACTCACCTACAACCGCACCCCACTCACCCAAGTACGAGTTGAAACTTGAGCAATCCTATGTTAGGGTCAAGGAAAAAAAATAGAAAAAAAATAGAGTAAAAACGAGAAGAATAAGAGAGTATGAAACAATATTGTGTACAGGGTGTGTAGTGCTAACACCCTATCACCTCTTTAAATTAGGTTGCTATTGAAGACAATTACAATATTAAACAAGTAGAATATAATAGGAAAACTGCGTAATATGAAAGTAGAACAATAGAAAAGTGACATAATAGGAAAGTAACATAATATGAAAGTAAAATAATAGGAAGGTAACACTCTAACATAAATAAAGAGTTTCCGAGAGCAGTGAATTTGGTATGTGGACAATGATGATAATTTTTCAAATTGATAAGCCACAAGCACCAAAAAATTAAGATTTCGAATATTTGGACAGCCACATTGGTAGTCAGGAACAATCTTGTTGCAAAGTAAGTCCCCCAAGGAGCATGTAGGCCTGATCACTCTTGCAGTGCACCGCTAATAAAAGATAATGGAAGAAACATATATTTTATTTTCATTATCCAATAATTAGACAAAATCATGACCAAATGTTTTCTGAATCGGAACTTTGATAACATAATACATCATAGTCATTCACTTGACTAGCACACAGTGGCAACTATAACCAGTTCTTGAGTCAAGTTTTTCACTTCAATATCTCTTACTTCTATAGCATTGCATCTCTCTAGTTTAAATTGCTGAGCATCGACTCAATAAATTTAGGCAAAATAAAAACTAGCCTTCTTATCTCGAGGAAAGTCAATGAGTTTTAAGTACATAGCAGCGGCAAAAGATGAGGAGAATATCTCATCCTGCAAAAACAAAGATCAATTCAAAATTCATATCCAATGAATCACTTTTTCCAATAAGCAATGATATGTATATGTATGTGTGTGTATATATATATATATTCACAACAAACCTCACAAACGGGAATGCCAAGGGAATGAAACTTCTCAGCATATTGCCTTCTCGACTTGGTCGAATTGTTGGTCACAAACACAAGTTTCTTCCCCTGCAGTCATAGATTCTAAACAGATATATAAATATGTCCATACAAGCACTAGTTTAAATAGGATAGATTGATGAATGGGAGGTGATAATAAGACCTTGGATCGAAGCATTTCCAATGTCTCGGGAACACCATCAATGAGCGTATTGCCCTTCCAAATTACACCTAATAACAAACACACACACACAACCATTCATACTAAAAAAATTGATCGATGTGATATACTTAAGATGGTTCGAGGGAATAATTACAGAAGAAACATAAAAATGTATATATAGACCATCGCAATCGAAGAGAAAAGCATCGACAGAAGCGAATAGATCTCGGACGTTTTGAGGAGAGAGAGGCTGAGAAGGTCTCGTTGCTTTACAGTTCTCGACGTTCATCGCTGCAGTCTACGGTTAGGGGTGGCCGACGGGAGGAACGGAGTGTAAAGCTGAGGGGAATTCAAAACTTTTGGGTTGGCTACTTGGACTTGGCTTTAAGCAGTAGCGTTGAGCCGTTAAACTTAAAGCGCATTCCTTACCACTTCGGATGTCAATTACCCACGAAAATAAAAAGGGTAAATTGCACCGTTAGTCCCTTAAGTTTGATACTTATTATACTTTCATCTCCGATGTTCTAATTTTGACAATTTCGTCCTCCATTTTGTAACATCGGCTGACTTTCGTCCTTACCCCTAACGGCCGTCTAAAATTGTGACGGAAAATGGCACGTGAGCGGCATGTGATGGAAAAAGAAGGACAATATAGTCATTTAATGCTCTTTCCCGTCCATTAAACCTCTTCAGTTGTTTGAATGTGTTCCTGTTGTCGATCATACCTAGGGTTCACAATCGGATTTGGAGAATTCGTCTTCTTCTTCTGGTGCTATTAAAATCAAGAGTACTTTCTCACCTAAGTAGGGTTTCAGATACTCCTATAATGGTCGGCTGGTTCAATTGTCAACGATGTGAAGATGATGACTTCAATCTAGAATACGGTAAATGGAGGACCATTAAAGCTTGAATAAATTTGTTATTCACTCTTTAACACATCGATTTTGCTGAAAAAAATTCATGAATTGGACGTATACTAAGTAGTTTTGCATGCAATCTGTGATTATTTTATACAAATTTTTTGTTTTATATGCATGTGGTCCCCAGATTTTGTTTTGTTTTATATGCATGTGGTCATACTTTTGATAATGGAGTGGTACTCATTATGTTTTGCAGAGCCAGATTCCAAGTATTTTACACTGAAAATGCATCATGATGGGGAGTTTCGAGACAACCCATATAAGAAATATGTTGGAGGTAGGGTCGACGTCTTCCACCACAGACATTCAGACTTAATGTCTTTACTGGAACTTGATGAGATGGCGAGGGGGTTAGGATATGATGAAAAGAATCTCAGGTACCATTATCTGATACTAGGGAAGAATTTAGATAATGGTTTAATTTTATTGTATACTGATAATCAAGTCTTCACAACGTTTAATTCATTATATCCCAACACAGTTGCTGATGTATACATTGAACATAGATCACTGTTTGATGTATTTGGTGAGGAGGGGGTAAGAAATGATATAGATACTGGGATTAGACATTTTGTTATTATTGAGGAGATCGATGATGAAGATTTAAATGGTTTAGAGGAAAGTCAAGTAACTACTGTATGTAGTACAGGAAATAATAAGCAACCATATTTGCTGGAGTATGTTGAGAAGGAAAGAATAGGGATTGAAAGAGACAGTGCAACAGTTGGGAATGACATAGAGAATGAGAGAGCTGGGGTTGAGAGAGACAATGAAACTTCTGATGGATCTGATTTTCATGACAGTGAATATGATGTAGAAGAAGATGAGAAAATATTTGAGACTTATGTTGACATGGATGCTGAATGGACAAGTGTGACTAACATTGGAAAGGGTGTGGAAAAAGAGAAATCAGCAGACCATGGTGATGCTGAGAATGATAGGATTGAGTCTAATTATGGACCATCAGATGAACTATTGAGCATAGATGGTTCCTCATCAGATGAAGATAATAATAAAAGGAGAAAGTCAAAGTACCCTGAGTTTAGGGCTGAGACTAATATGAAGAATCTAACATTCAAGCTGGGGATGATTTTTGGATCACCTGCTGAATTCAAAGAAGCATTAAAGGAATATTCAATTAGGGAGGGAAAACAAATAACCTTTAAGAAAAATGATCATGTGAGGATTAGAGCAGTGTGCAAGAGAAAAGTGCAAAGGGATGATTTTTGCATCTGTTATGGATGACAACAAAACATTCCAAGTCAAAACATTCAATGGTAGACAAAACATTCTAGGAATCAATGTTACGGGGCAAGAATAAAAGTTATGCGAATTGTTGAAGGTAGCCATGCAGAACAGTATGCTAAACTGTTGGATTACTGTGATGAATTGAAGAGGACTAACCCTGGTAGTACTATAGTAATGAAAATGGATGATGTGTCTAAGATGGAATGTGAACCTAGGTTTGAGAGATTGTACAAATGTTTAGATGCATTGAAGAGGGGATTTAAGAAAGGATGCAGACATGTGGTGTGCTTGGATGGATGTCATCTGAAAGGTATACATAATGGACAACTACTCTCAGCAATTGGTCTAGATGCTAATAACAGCATGTACCCAGTTGCCTATGTTGTGGTTGAGATGGAGGGCACAACCATATGGACATGGTTTCTAACCATTCTGATTGAAGATCTTGGAATAACCAATACACATGGTTGGACTATAATGTCTGACAAACATAAGGTATGTTAGTTAAATATTATTTTGTCAAACATGTTTGTTTTACAATTGTTATAGCATAAATAATTGAGTTTTGTGTTTCTATAGGGATTGAAGCATGTCATTCAGGAGTTGCTTCCTAATGTTGAACATAGGCACTGCGTTAGGCATCTGCACAACAATTTCAAGATTAAACACAAGGGAAAAGCACTAAAGGACATTGTTTGGGTTGCTGCAAGATCAACTTATGTCAACCAGTTTCATGAGAATATGATGAAATTAAAAAATGAAGATTCACATGCATTTGCCTGGTTCGAAGATAAGCATCCAAGGAACTGGTCTAGGTCACACTTCAGCACATTATGTAAGTGTAACATACTTCTGAATAACATGTCTGAATGTTTCAATTCCTATATACTTGGGGCAAGAGGCAAACCCATTCTATCAATGTTGGAGAGGATAAGACACTTACTGATGAAGAGGTTGTTTGCAAAGAGAGATATAATGAAATAATGGGAGGGTAAGATATGCCCTAAAATCCAAGAAATTTTAAAGAAGAATAAGAAAGAAGCTTTTTTTTTTGCATTTCTTATTGGTCTGGAGGATCACAGTTTGAGGTTAAGTACTGTTATGGAGATCAGTTTGTTGTGGATGTGAATGAACATACTTGTGCTTGTAGAAGATGGGATTTGACTGACATCCCTTGCTCACAAGCAATCCAGGCAATTGTCTACAAAGGATATGAGCCTGAGGATTTTGTGGATGACTGGTATACGAAGGACACTTACCTAAAGGCTTATGAGAATATTATTCATCCAATAAATGGGTCCAAGCTATAGGTTAAGTCAAATGAAATTCCTCCTCTACCTCTATTTCACCATAAGCAGCCAAACAGGCCAAAGAAACTGAGAATAAGAGAACCAGATGAGGCAGCAAAACACAATCAAAATCCCACAAAACTGAGAAAAGTCTAGATTTCATTGAAGTGTGGCAAATGTGGTGAAAAGGGACATAACAAAAGAAGTTGTATAGCAAGTTCTGAGTCTGCTCAAACTTTTGAGTCTACTACTGCTCAAACTTGTGGGACTGCTACTACTCAAACTTGCTACTACTCAAACTTGTGGGGGAGTTGGAAAAGGTGTTCAGTCACATAGGAGAGAGAATTTACAGGTCAAAAGAAATGTTATCCCACCAACATCATCACAACAGTTCAAACCACCTCGTTCTACTCTAAATTCAGCACCATTCTTGTGGAAATGTCAGACATGTACAACCCTTGCATCACTTCAATCATTATCAAACAAGGGGAAGAATGAAGGGAATCCAGATAATGGTGGTGTGAAGGCTAAGGGGAAAGGGGTATAATACAGATAATGGTGTAGTTGTTCCAATAGTTGTTTTTGCAGACAATGTAATAGAATTGGGAAGCTTGAACATTGTCTATGAATCACTCTTTTGTTTATGTACACCTATTATGCCTCTTGTATTATTCTATTTTACATAGTACATTCCATCAAACAAATAAGTAGGTTTTTGGAAAAGAAGATAAGAGAACTTCATTCATAATTAAATGGCACAAATGCCTTTTCTTACTTACATAATCAACACATCCTTCTTCACATCTAAACAAACCCTTCTGGACTAAACAAAACACCACATTACATTAAACAATACACCCTTCTGGACTAACCAAACAGCACATGCCATTCTTAATTTCCTAATTCATAACCAGGTGCAGGATTACTCTCTTTGTTCATGTTCACCCTTGAGTTCTTCCAATTCATCAACACAACCAACCATGTCAGAATCAGCAATGTCACACCCCCACCCCGGATCACATAGGGTGGGCGGCGGACCGGCCACCAAGGCCTTAACCAACCAACCATGTGCATAATAAATGCAAAATACAGCGGAAGACAAATAATAAAGTGATCTGATCCATCGACCTAATGAATACCAGAAGAATAAACTAAACACCACCAACATCATTACTAACTCATGTAAAACAATAATTAAACCATAAAGTTCACTACTCTAAACATAAACAATATTGTTCTCAAAACAATTAAATATTTGTCTCACAACTATAAAAGACATTTATTCCTGAAGACCTACAACAAAATAAATCTTCAAGTCCTCTATTCCCTTGTATATCAGCAGACTTACTCCTCACTCTGATCCTCTCCTGAAAAATGTTATATGTTTGGGTGAGCACAATGACCCGTGAATAGCAACCACATCTAATGAGGTGTGAAAATAAATCCCAGAATTTATATACAAAAATAAAACTTTGATACACACATAAGTACAACAAATTGTACCCAAACCCCTCCCACATAATCATTAAAACAAAATTATTTCATGATCACAAATAACTTTATAAATGAAAAGACATTTATAACCCAAAACACTCACACACATATTCAGTCTCAAATACATTTGTCAAATCATGTTTGTTACCACTAGCCTGGTAACTGGCCCAGTCTCTTGTTACCATTAGCCTGGTAACTGGTTCAGTCTCTTGTCATCACTAGCCTGATGACTGACCCCCTCTCTTGTTACCACTAGCCTGGTAACTGGCTCAGTCGCTTGTTACCATTTAGACCTGGTAACCCCAGTCCCAGTCACTTGTTACCACTTAGACCTGGTAACCCCAGTCCCCGTCTCATAAACATAATTGCCACACACACCAAAACTGTAGTTTTAATCCCAATGCACACAAAATTTCCCTTTTATCACCAAAGTAATGATATAAAATTTTCCCACAAGTTTTCCAAAATTCACATGTATAACAGTTCACAATTTCAAAACATTCAATAGCAATCACAAACATCAACACATATATCATCTATATGAAAAATCCACACGCATGCACCCACACATTTAATATAGAAAATCCTCCCAAAAGAAGTAGTAAACTATTCACCTTGATTTCTAAACTCCAATTCAAAGCACTCTCTCTCAACCTCAATGCAATCACCACCTAATCCAAAATAACATATAACAATCAATCACTATTCCTAATTTCGTCGTTTCGCGCTTCTATATTTAATTTACGTAGCTCCTATCTATTGATATATATTTAATATATCATTTACATATAAATATCCTTTATAATACAAGGTAATAAGGTATAGAAGTATTCTGGACTGTTTAGAAAAAGTTTCTAAGGTTTTGGGGTCAAATCATAATTTTTGAAACTTTTGGGGTCAAAGTGTAATTTCTTTAAAAAACGAATTTTCTGTTTTCGGGTCTGCCATTAATTTTCCAGAATAGTATTCAAAGTTCTAGAGACCCATTTTTCGAGAATACAATGTCAATTTGATTTATTAGAGTGACCATTGATTTTTAAGCACTCAATCGAAACTTTTAAGGGTCGTTTCAAAATTTCAGAAATTTTCCAAAACTCGGGGGGTGTTTTGAAATGACCACATTTGTTTCAAACATATTGGGTCAGTTCTATAAATTACCAAGTTCCATGGTAGTCAAAAATTGAGTTTATAAAAATATAGGGATCAAAATAAAACTACTTAAAACTAAGGGGGAGGTTTCCATAATTTCAAAATTTTCATCTTCTTCAATCTTACATTTAGAAGCTTGTCTGTAACTTTTCTTTTTTCTCCCTTTTTCTTTCCCAACATCTTCTTAACACAAATACCACCCTATTATATTTGAATTCACATATTTGAACCCTATAAACCTACTCATATGGATTACTTGCAAGATTATATCAGACTACAAACTTGTATATATGTACATATAATGATTAAATACAAAATTAAATTCTAATATGAAGACTAACCTTGATGATCAAATCTTCTAGTTTCCTTCCTTCTTCTCTAAATCCCTTCCTTCTTTCTCTTCCTTTTTCTTTGCTTGAAACCCTAGCCTCTCCCTTATTTTTCTTATTCAACGTATGTATAGGTGTTGGGAAGAGAATATATGTATATATATCTATACATATATATGAAGAGTTTGACCTATCCCACAATACTACCATATTTAAAACCACATGTATAAGAGTCCTAATAGGTCTCTCTAGGACAAGACTTTTATTAGAGACATATTAGTCTTCTTTAATTATTTCTATCATAGTATATAAAATTACTCTTAGATGGCCAATGCACCAAAATAAAATAATAATAATTTTTTTTTGGGGGGTAATTACAAGCAAGATCCCCAACACCTTCTCTCTATATCGAATTCTTGTCAACTGTGCTTCCATTCTTTTGATTCTCACCAGCAAGCCAGGAATGATATTCTTCGATCGATTACAAATGGGAGAGTCATACCATTCAAAATACCCACATCCTCCACTTTGCTGCATACAATAGACAACAAAAATATTGCCCAACCTTCGAAAAAATTAAGTAGTTCAAAACAACCAACTGAAAGTTACCGTATCATTCTCGCAGTGAAGGAATCTCCTACCAGGATTTTGATTTGTCCATGAAGTAAAAATCCTTGTCCTTCTTCCACAATAGCAAGACATACATTCCATTTTCTTCTTCCTTCGGCTAGCTGATCCCTTGCTCTTCGTCTTCGTCTTCGTTGTCCTCAGCCTAGCTTGTGGTTGAATGATTCAACTGTTAGCTAGGGCAACATAGCTGAAGAGCTTAAATGGGCGGGAAGGAGCATTAAATGACTATATTGCCCTTCTTGTTCCATCACATGCCGCTCACGTGCCATTTTCCATCACAATTTTAGATGGCCGTTAGGGGTAAGGACGAAGTCAGCCGATGTTACAACATGGAGGACGAAATTGCCGAAATTAGAACATCGGGGACGAAAGTGCAATAAGTGTCAAACTCAAGGGACTAATAGTGCAATTTACCCAAATAAATTTATTTAATATGTTATAAATGTTAACTCAGTATTTGTTAATCGTAATCAAATTGACACCTTTGCTTCCGAACACCATGTGTTAATCCAAGAATCAGATACCAAAAAACCCCCCAACCAAATTTTTCTTACCACTTATAATACTAGTTAGTGCACACGCACGTGAACCATTATGTATTATCATTGTATTTAACATTTTTTGATATGAATTTATAGATTATTTGTTTAAGGTTGGATATCTTGCTAATTTTATCACTTTTTAAATAACTCTGAAGAATATTCGAAAAAGATTAAAGAGGAAAATTATGGAGACATATGCTATGCCTAGCCAGTTGTCCTCTATAGATTCTAAGCACCTTGAAGGATTTGTAAGCACACTTGAATGATCTCATGTAAAAACTGTTACAACTTTAAGAGTATGCTTAAGTTTTCCCAATAACTTAATTAATCATGTTGGATGCTTCCTGCTTAGTATTTTCTCAAGGAATTAACACTCCAACAGGATCTTCAATTCCAAATTTGTTTCCCATCCATACAGAGCTACCTTTTACGTGGGGACTTCCTGGAGTAGGGAAATGTTCTATTAATTTTACAGTATATGACTTTGTGATTCCAATTGTAAAAATCCTATTTTATTTGATAATAGTTTTAAAGATAACTAAAATCAAACACTATATAAAGTGTTTTGAATACGTAGAACGATATGTCAAATCATCTCTTTGTCTTTCCATTCCTTCATTCAGTATCACTCCAAGTCCAAGAGTCCAAAAAACATAATAATTAATAGCAGGCAAAGTGATAATTAAAATTTAAAAGGAAAACACTTAATTATAACTTGTAATCGAAGAGTGACAAGATTTTTGGGCTTGGCCATGAACTTTTCTCTTCCCTTGGAGAACTACTCGAAGGAAAATATCCTTTTTTTTTTTGGGTAACTTTTTGATATGAGGATTAGGTTTTACAAATATGGTCAAAAATCAAAATTAAAACCACAATTAACTAATCATAGGAATAAAATGCAATTTACAAAAAGAAATGTACATATAACATATATACAATTTAAGCAAAGAGAGAAGTAACGCCTCTTCAAGCAGAGTTTTGAATTGAAAATTGTTTGAGGGATATATCGATATATGATACCTCCAGTCATATTTTCGTTTGACTACTCACTGTCAAAAACTCTTTAGACAAATTTTGTCATAATCAGAAAATCAAAAATTTTCAGACCTACACAATGCAAACATCATTGGTAAGAAGCTGCAAAACATTGTAACGTCTCATGATGAAGAAGAAGATGAGAAGAACCCAATCATTATGGAAGAAGAAGAAACAGCAAGCCGAGTTCAAGCTTGTTAAAGAATATAAAACATAGAATTGCTTTGAACTCTTCCAAGTAAGAAATATATAACATGGAAACCTGGAGAGTCTAGTTCTCTATTATAGAACATGGAACATGAAGTGGTTGATTTCAGATGACAAACTGAGATATAACGCCCGCACAAAAAATGTACCATCTAAAAGTAAGGAATATAAATGAGTTACATTATGGAGCATTAGATTGACTTTTAAAACATCAACTTAATATTTGTTGTTAGAATTTGTAAGGTCTAATATTATGTGTATTAATTGTATCTCTGATTGTCCATTTCTTTACAAGGCTGATGGATATAGATATATATTTTGACATTAAATTTGGAGGATAAACATGACATAATTGTAGTGTTGGAGGGTAAAAGAGGAAAACAAATATTTTTCATGTATGCTCATATGTTAAAGTAGTATAGATATATTTTTTTTCTTTTTTTTTTTTAAAAGGGGTGTAACACGAGGACTTCCCAGGGGTCACCCATTATAGTACTACTCTCACCCAAGCACGCTTAACTGAGGAGTTCTGATGGGATCCGGTGCATTAGTACTGGTATGATCGCACCCGAAAGTAGTATAGATATATATACACACATTTTTATAGTTTATAAATATATTTAAGAAGAAAGTAGAAACTCAAAAAAAAATTATATTTAAGCCAACTTAAGGAATAATTGTCTTTAAGACAATATCATTTAAGGACAAAATAAAAATAAAAAATAAAAATTAATGGTTAAAATTAATTATTAAAGTTAAAATAAATATAATTAAATGTTAAATTTATGCACATAATTAATTTAAGAAGATGAAAGGATATAAGAAGATTTTATAATTAATTGAATAAAATGAAAAGAAATGAGAGGATATGATTGACTTTATAATAATAATTAAGGACAAAATAGCCAAACAAAAATTTTTCACTTTTGTTGACATTTTAAAGTAACTAGTTAGTGCACACGTGCGTTGCACGTGAATCACTTCGAGCTATCATTTTTAGTTTTTGTTATTTTGATTTTGATTTTGATTTTGATTTTTATCTTTATTTTGTTTTAATAGGTTGGAACACTTTAGTTTGAAAAAATTTAAGCCATCTTAAACCCATTAAAGCAATATCATAGTATTAATTTATCATTGTACATCTAAAAAGCAAATTGATCACATAAACATTTTTAGTGTGACAATATTTCATTCTTCTTCTTCTTTTTTGTCTCAAGTCCTAAACAAAGTTCTCAAAATCGCTCTATCAATTACAAGAAGAAACACAAGAGAACCAAAATTCATATGAACTGCCCATCATGTGTGCAACTATTACAATCCATTCACCTGAATAACTGAAAAATATATTCCTCGACTTACTTTGAAACTCAATGGTTTCCCGAACAATAGTTGTGTAACTTCTTCCGAAAATCTACAGTTTCTCACAAAGGGTAATGTACTTGAATGTATGACTAATAAGTTGTCTCTTTCAAAATTGTCTCCCACTACCTAGTAGTTCAAAATTGCCTCCTCATTTTGCTCAAAAGACCTTGAACTGGAACAAACTTAGATTAGAGCACTCCAAATATCTTCATCCCCTTCACCAAACTTTTCATGGACAAAGTGATCTTTGCCACTGATTTGGAAATGCTACTGCAAATCCAGGCCACCGATACAATGCATACATTATCTACTATGTGCCTTCAATTCACAATCTACCAAGTTGCAATGACATAGGCACATAGATATTTGAAGTAAACCATTGGGGAAAATAAGACTATATAAGTCAATTGGTGTGTCAAAGTCCATATCAAGAACTCAAAAGTTCAACCAACGATATAAAACAACTCAAGATTCTTAGATGACAACAAACAAACTAACTAAATTATTCCAGTCAGTCAGGACGAAAGAACAATGGAAAATAGTAGTAGCAGGAAATGGAAAGAGAAAGAAATTGAAAGGAAATATCAAACTTCTAACATACTTGATAAGAATGCTCAGGTTCAAGAAAATTTCAAGAGTTTGAAAGTTGATTGTTTTGTTTTATTTACCTAAAGTAGTGGATTTGCCACTGTTCGAGCCTCTTTATCCAAATATACATGCTTACTTAACATGAAAAACATGTAAAAATTCAAAAAATTTAAATTAATCACGGATATAAAAAAAACATACACATGCTTGAAATTTGAAAAATAGAGAAGAATCTGTGCAAAGAGAACAAGTGATAACATAGGAAAATTCTTTTCTGATACTTTTTAGGAGGAAAATGATAAATTATTTCTCTAGAAGCACTCAAATACTGGAATGAATTATTCCTCTAGTTTCTCAATTGTTTTCAGCCAAACTCCTAAAAGAATGAAATACTTTCTTTTCTCTGCCCTTTCTAGGACCTTTTACCCAACCAAGCATATATAGAGCTTTATAAGATTAAGCAAAATTCAAACTATTGGTGGAAGTTTGGGTATTATACCCATGTTGGTTTCTATCTAACACCAATATAGTGGTGACTTATTGAAAATTGGACATGAGTCAATCACATTCCAAGTAGCCAAGAACCCATTTTTGGGAAACCAAACCATTAATTTAAATCACTGTCTAAATTAATATGTGTCAAAAGAATAGTACCTATTGCAGTGCCAACACATTGCATTGATAAAAAAATTGTCGCAATTGATGTAACAAAAAATCAACAAATTCTTAATCCCTTAACAAACTTGATTATAATTAATAAAAATAAATAAATTCTCCCGAGAAAAGAGTACCAAGCAACGATTTGAAATTTTTATTATTCCCCACAAAATTATCCCTTGACTAAGCTAAAATATGAATGATCCACATAGCCGAAAAAATAATATCAGTCCAAATTAAACCTAGTAAATTAAATCCAGAAGCCATAGAATTCACTCAACTCAGGCAAATCAAAAATTGATAACTCTTTCAAGCCTCAACCTAAAAGCCCAAAAAACAAAAAATTCATACCAGAATCAACCAATCATTCCATTCTCCAAAGCCACATAAAGAATCAAATTTCACATAAAACCCACATGAAATCCAAAGTTTCTAACAAAAACTCATATCACGTGTGCAAGATTACCAAGAACAAAACAAAATGTGTAAGAAGTATAGAATAAAACAATGCGAATTTTCTCGACACACCCATCCGGCAACCTAATCTCAAATAAACAATAATGCTATATAATCAAACTAAGACATTATCCATACGATTAGGCTATTCGGCAATTTCACCCTAATTATGAACGGAGTTACATAGGTATAGAATTCAATTTAGACAATAGTAACGCACCCCCTACAAGAATACATCATACAAAGATAAAGATGATGAGAAAGAAAGCACATAATAGTTGAAGAAGTACGGCCACGCATCAAAATCTTTAAGCAACGTTCCATTCAAACCCATCGATTCTACTGCACCCATCGAATTCTTCCCTTTTTTTTTTGTCTCCCATTTGGCATTTAGTTGAAGAATATCGAAATATGTAATTGAGAGTTACAATAGTTTTGACAAACTCGTTCCATATTGCATTTAAAATCATTATGGCGAATGAGGAGTGGAGAAGCCATTTGAAATATGGGGGAACGATACGGTTTGGTCAGCCGAAGAGACCTTCTATAAGTCCATGATCTTTTCATTGACTAAAAGGATCTTAGTGTCATTGAAAATTTTAATAGGGACATTATTGTTAAATAAAATTTTTTACAACTTTTTGACTTTTTTATAGTAGTATAGATATAGATATAAGTATAGATATATATTAGAGTTAGTATAATATATAATATAGGTATAGACATATATAAATATAGATATAGATCTAAGAAGAGTAGAAGATTATGCTAATTATTATGAAGAGGAAGACAGATTGATATGACTTTTCATTTATCATATCTCACACATGGCAGAGTTAATAGTAACATGAAAATATTGGAAGATGAAGAGTTAATATAATATTTTTGACATTATAAGATTTATTAAAGTGATATATCTATACTAAGCAAATACAATAATACTCATTATGAAAAAATTAATGACCCATTTGATACGATGAATGTCACAAGTGTTTTGTATTCCAATTTCAACGGTGATCTTGGCATTTTTAGAATTTTGAAGGATAAAAATGTACAAATAAATTTTTTTATATATCTTGACATTTTAAAGTAGTATAGATATAGATAGACATGTTGACATTTTAAATATTACACACAGACCTTCTATGGTTTGTATGCGTATAACACTTAGACCACTGTCATCAATTTTCGCTAGTATATCCATTAATAAATTACATCAATACCCCTAAAATTTGTAGAAATTTAATATTTAAACCTCTCAAATTTGAAATATTACATTTAAATCCTTATTAATTACAGAACTAACGAAATCTATTAAACAACTAAATTATCTCAATTAAAGATAGAAAATATTGTATCAATTACAGTTTGCCCCCTTATTAGATTTTTTAGTTTATTCCAATAGATAGTATAATTGTATGAAAGTGAGTGTTGAATTGAGTTCTTTGATATATTTATACTGATTACTATTTTTTTCTCAAAAAATTGAAATTTCGTTTGGGTTTTATGTCAATGTATGATATAATGGAACATGCAAATGTGTTTAATAGACATATTTCATATGTTTGTACTTGATGATGGAAAAATTGACTCAAGGTGAAAAGTCAATTTAGTCCAAGATGCTCCAAGTATGCTACTCCTAACTTTTAAACTCAATTCATACATTTGAGTCACTTACTAACTTAGTCATTGGAGAGTTAACCCCCCGGAGATCTCCTCTGACCTCCAACTTCTTTTTTAGGTGCCAAAGTCATACAAATTGACGTGGATGTCATCTAAATTTCAGCATCAACGATACTAATTATGTTTTTTAGGAAAAAAATAAATTTTTATTTTAATAAATGGCATAATATAACATGAATTTTTGTTGTAAAATTTTAAATATTTGATATTATATCTTTAATTTGAATATTTTTTGTCTAAATGTAATATTTAAACTTAAGAGATCTAAGTATTATATGTTTCAAATTTCCGGGGTCTGAAAGTAATTTATTAACGGATATTAATGATAGAAGTCTATGTGTTACCTGCGAACAAATCTCAGTAAATCTGTGTGTAATATTTCAAATGTAAGGAGGTCTAGGTGATTAAGTGACAAATTTCAGGGGGCTTGGGTGTAATTGTCCCTTATTAAATACGTCAATCACTAAAATTCAAATTCACTTATTTCTAAATAAAAATTCAAATTAGATTCTACTTAAATAAACCTGATACTATAACCATCTTTTTTTTTTTTTTTTTAGGAAGACAATAATACAATTACCTCACTGAGTAGAAAATATCTATAGATGTTTGTGAATGTAATTAATTTTAGAAGATCAAGGAATATGAGAAGTTTATGTATTTAATTTAAGAAGTTAATAGGGCATGAGAGATATAATGGACTTTATTATATTAACTAAGGGTAAAAGAGAAAACTAAAAGTTTTTCATTATTAGCCACTTTTATAAGTAGTATAGATATAGATATAGATATAGATTTTTAAGGGCTGCTATATATATATACTAGTTATTGTCTGTGCCTGAAGGCACAAAGTAATAAAAAATAGTAAACAATAAACATATTTATATTCATATTCAAAATCAAATCATAAACATAGAGGAGAGATAAATGAATTTAAGCATCGGTTGTAGTGGGGGTGAGAGGTGGTGGACGGTAGTGGTGGTGGTAGGAGACGATGATGACGGCGAGGGCAGCGGGAATGGTGGTGGTGGCGGCGGCGGCGACGATGGTGGTGGTGGTGGGGCGGTGGTGGTGGTGGTCGTGGTGGTTGTGGGGGTGAGGGTGGTGGTGGTGGTGGAGGTGGAGGTGGTGGTAGAGGTAGTGGTGGGGCGGTTTCAAATACTATTTTTTTTAAAGTATTTTTGAGAAATAATTTTTAGAAGTACTTTTAAAAAATCACTCCAAACACACCCTTAGGGGTCTATTTTTCCTATTAAATTTAGAATGTTAATATTAGCCGTTAGATTAACTTTAAAGTAAAATTTAAAGCGATCTGAACCGCAAATAGCAAAAGTCATTTTGTTTATCTTTTGAGATTTGAATTGTAAGCTACTTTATTATATAGATTTTTGGACGGAGTTTATCAATTTTTAAGATATATATACATCTTTATTAGAATTTATATCATTTTTTGGGTGAAGCATGTAACCTTACAATTTTTTCCATGTTTCGGTTCGGTATGATTAAGTAGTATAGTATTTTCCTTATGAAAATATGCCTGAAAACAGGTCAACACCCCATTGAGATATTTTCTTCTTTGATGGTGCGAGCTATTGACTTATATTGTCCACTTAAATCGACTGATAAAAAAATCCAATTAGATGAATTTCACCCCTGAAAATAAACAATGGCATATCATTTTGGATTAATCACTAGAATTCTCTTTTGTTCCATATATTCCTAAATTCCCCCTCATTGCGTGTTGTTGCAGTTAACCGTAACGTTTGGTAAAATACTTAGTTTTTTAACTTTTTTTGAATATTTTTAACTAGTGTTTTTTTTGGTTGTGTGCACGTCTTTTCACTAAGCTTAATTAAATGTATAATAGTACACATGTACATATATATATATATATATATATATGTATACTTATATGTCCATGTGTATATATATAGACCACTTGTACCTATAGTAATTAAAGAATTTTTAGTGATGAATTTTCATTTTTGCTTTAAAACTATTTTAGAAAAACACAACACACGATTAATATATTAAAAGAAAAGGATTATTTTCCTATATCATGTGTGGGTAACATGCACATTCAATCGAATAAAATTTTAACTCTTGAGGTTTGAGATCGCAACTTAATATTAAAATTAAAGATCGATTCTAACTTTATTGAGTTATTATAACTTGACTCTAATGGAGTCATAATAGACTTTATAATAACAATACATTTTCAAGTCTTAACTTCTGATACAGTATTGAAGTAGTGGTTCCCTACATTAAAATGTGACTGCTTACTGCATATAAAAGTTCAATGACTTATTTACCCCTTGGACGCACATGGGGCAAGTTATGTTTATTTATTTATTTATTTATTTTTTCCTACTACTACAGAATTTGAAAATGTGCAACTAGCTGAAATCCTTTTTAACCTTTCCCTGTAAGTCAGTAACCCCCCAAATCCACAAACAGATGAGAACACAAAAAGAAAGTGAACAACTTAATTCACACCGACCGGGTCCGGGAATGCTATGCTTCTTTCGATAAAAAAAAAAAAATCACACCAGGAATGCATGCAAGTGCAACAACGATCCTATCCTGGTGTCAATGAATTCTATTATAATACTTCATTTCTAAGAGCCTGCAGCAACTCCTTGTTTGTCAAACAATATTTTCTCCAATGACCATCCTTCAGAATCACAGCATGAGTTACGTATTCATAATTTAACTTCTTAAACTAGCCTTGTTACTAGTGCAGCTAAAGTAAATGTTCATATCATGTCATGTCGGGTCAACTAGTTCAAATGATCGACAGTCCTCAGAAAGTGAAAACCCAGGAATTGGTCGGATTTTGCCTACTTCTTCATAGCCTGTACCCATGCAAATGCTTAGCCCATCTTCTAGCCATGAAAGGATCATGATAATCCCAACTTTCAACACTGCTACTTCTTCCACCTAGGCTCACAACATCGTCTATGCCATCACTTCTTTCTCTTTTGTCCCCCATGCCTACCATAATTTCTCCCCTCCTAATGCATTCATCAACCCCGCCCTCTACGTATCTATATTCCACACAGACGTGTCCACACTCGCTCAAATTTAACGGAATCATTCTCTCTTCACCACCTCTTAGTTCTCCAAGCCTTACAATCCTACCATCATCCGCAATCCTCAACTCAATTTCTCTGATTGCACCTCCTAGTACTCTCGCAAGGAACTCCTCAAATTCTTGCATGACAAATCCATTCGAAGTGCGAAACCCATATCCTACATGAAACCGATGGATCATAATGGGTACTTCAATATCAAACCTGTGATAGGATCTTGTTGGACTATCAGACAGATCCAAAATGCAAGACTCTGGATTTTTATGCACACGATCTCCAAGTATCTTTACCCCTTTCTTGAGCCCTTCTATTGGATCTGCTTGCCCCATATAGAAAATGCGATCAATGACTTGTAGTGCTGTTCGCTTGCCATTGGATGTCATGCGTCTGAGGGGGAAGGCACGCGCAGCAGCAGAGGAGTAGGTGACAATGGCCAAACGATCAATGGGTCGAAGTGAAAAAACCACCAATGCCATGGATTGCTTCATAAGCCTTAGGTGAGGCCCATTGGGGCTTGCAACTAAGACCAAGTCAGTTGCTGGTAGATGTGCTAATTTGATATGCAGATATGCACTAACAGTGGAAGCACATAGAAAAGTGTTCTGCCCAAGTGTGGCAGATACAGAGGGGCCAGTTATGCGCTGCTGTGATGGATGGCATGAATTGGGCTCAGCTATTTGATGCGAGCAAAGATTATAGTTGGGGTGAGTGAGAGGTACAGGTAAAAGAGAGAGATGAAGGCGGGGATAATTTTGTGCGTGGTCAGGGTCAATGGGGTCATCATCATCATAGCGGGCAGAGCGCAGGAAGGACCGTCTGTGGACCCGGAAATTGGCAATCGAATCATCAACGATCTGGAGAACCGGATCTGTTTGGTTGAAGTGGAGGGAACATGTAATCAGGTTGCGAGGTAGCTGAGTCCAATGTGCACGACATATAGGGCAGGTGACACTACCATAGCGAACGTTGGAGGAGATACAAGCAAAGTGAAATGAATGAGAGCACTGTGCTGTGAATATAGCCTGGCCTGGGTTGCTGCCTGTGCTGTAACTCAGAGGATCAAGACAAACAGCACATAAGTCCTGCAACACAAGGGAAAAAGCCATAAGGTCTTCAAAACCTAAACTACAAATCACTGGCATGCACCACATTTGAGGAGAAAACAGAGAGAGACAACACGTATTCAGTAACTGCTGCATAATTGCTAGGATAGTGATGTAGACAATTTGGAGAGTGTCTCCTAATTTGTTCCCTTATAACCTGTTGCCCAACAGATATGATCAACAGAAGTAGATGGTGTATGTAAACACTATCCTGCCAAGCAATAGGTGCAGTGAGTGGGGGGTGTTGACCAGTTGAACATGATATAAGTTAAAGACTATGCCATGGTTTCTCTGCTTTACATGGCTTACAAACTCTGGGTTTGGCATCTTCTGGAAGGCATATAAACTACTTAATTGACAATCTAATGAACTCACTCTTCTCTGTTAACATTTGATTGTCATATGTTCACAACATAATCAACCTTCTCCCAAAAATTTAACATCCCCCCCCCCCCCCCCCAACACACAAATTTAAATTAAATTTCTTTTTCAGTCTGAAAACATAATAATATCCATAGCCAGAACTAGGTTGTCCTATAGTTTAATGCCTGTCATAAAGCAAAAAACGTAACCGTCAAAACCTGGTGATTTTTAAGTTTTCATTTCTATTAAGCAAAATGAAAACTATTAAGCAGAATGCAATGCAGTATACATGTAGAGATAGACACGGGATGAGAAATTTTTGAGATTTGTGAAAAACGAAAATAAAAAATTAAAGTCGAAGCAAGCCGATGTACATGATAGAAGAACACAGAAGTCATGTAACTTGAGTCTATCAAACTTTTTAAACAATTTTATGAAGAGCTAGAATTGGTACAATCTCCAACTTGTGTGTAAAATCACAATGAACATTAGGAGGAGGAGGAAAAGTTCATATGTGCGTGCCAATATGGTGGGGTTGGGGTGTAAGTTGTAACATAGGGGATTGGTTGCCGATGGGCATTACCATTTCTTTCGCATTTCGACAGAAACATCAAAATTGCATTTACATTCTTAAAATTGACGGCTGGAAAAGTAGAGAAAGACTGGACCGTGGTGCTTTCTTTCAACAAGGGTTTTGTCAGATTCTTTGAAGAGAAAATTACACCTTTAAGCCGTAATAGAGAGAGTGCTGTGGAAAGGGGTAACGATATAGGAATGAGAAATATCATTAGCATAGCAATTAAAAGACCTGACTTACCTTATTATTATTAGTAGTAGTGGTGTTGGCTTCTGCTTCGGCTGCAATGTCTGAAACTTCAAAATGACAACTACTCTTCCTTGGCTTTGGAGTAGGAGGAGCATAATTGGGTGAACCAAATGATACCTGCAACAAAAGAATGAAAATTTTAAATTCGAAACGAGAGAGAGAGAGAGAGAGAGAGAAAACAAAGTCCAAATTGTTTTCTGAGACGTAATTAATGGAGCCAACAAAGAGGTTGGGGGGTAATGTTGTGGAAAAGGAAAAAAAAATGGTAGAAGAACAGGATAAGAAAGACGGAATTGTTCTCTTTTTACTGCATTGTTTTACTCTCTATTTTGGTAGGAACAGAGTAGAGGGAGTAGAGTTAATTACTTACAGTTGGGGTGTGGAGGTCATTGGATTGTCTCGATGAGAAGGACCCGCATGTTTGTGCGAGGATCTTCCTTGCTGCTCTCTTCAGTTTCGATGATGCTCCCACCATTCCCGCACCTCTCTCGCTCTCAACTTGTCTTAATTTAGTTGTTCACGGATGTCCTTCTTCTTATGGTGCCTCAAATCATTTTATCTTCACAGCTTCGCATTTTGTGAACCAAATCCACCCTAATGGAGGAGGAGGAGATAAAAGAAGGGTTTCAGAGTGACCCTCTACAATTTTTGTGGTGGTGCTTGTGGTTCTGTGGTTGTACCAGCCGGCCGGTGAGACCTTTATCCTTCCCTCACTAAAGTGGTGTGTACGTATGTATATATATAAACAGTTAACCCATTCCTTTTTATCCTGCAAGCAGACAGCACTTTGGTTTTTTTATCAGTGGGTGTTACCACTTCTATACTTTATTATAATTTTATTTATACAAACAAATGTATATCTGTCTATCTATGTATATACAGATGACAAAACAAGATTTCTCTTTATCTTTTTTTTTTCCACTCAATTATTTGAGATGTGGCCTACCTACCATACCTTTAATTTGAATTTGCTTGCTCTGCTCTGCTGTCACTTTTACCTCTACATTTTATTTTTAATTATTTTCCTTGAGCATTGGCTTTACCATTTGTCTTTATATTGATTCCGGCCACTACCTAATTAAAAAAAAAAAAATTAAAAAAATAGTAGTGCTGGAGCTGGAGTGTGACCTCTCCTCTTAAAGCTTAAAGCTCGCTGCACCTGCACCATTTGTTTTTTTTTTCTTTCTCTTTTGGATGTCTTTCTCTTAGATAATACTAGTAACAATCATTCATTCTTATGTTATATTATATTGACATTCCTTCTATTAAGAATTGAGATCTATAAAAAAGAAAGAAAAATCAAAACTTACGACAAATGAAGTTTGAAAATAAGTTGAAAAAAAGAAGTTTGAGTAAGCTAGGCTAAGTAGAGTCAATTGAAAAGGAAAGAAATAAAAAGAAGAATTTTATTTACACAAGGATGGGGAGGGACATTAACATTAGTTGGTAGAGAATGGACATGGTAAGAACATACTAGAAGAATCGAGGAAAGGAGCAAAAGCAACTAGTTAGAAGGGCGGAGAGAGAGAGAGAGAGAGCAGTAGATTTTTTGAATTTCAATTTTCTGGTTTTGGGTATTAATGATGATGGCTCTTTTAAGTCAACAAAGCTTAAGGGTGGGTATAAAAACCAAAGCAGAAATAATTATTGGTAGACTATGGAAACATGCATAGGTCGGGTCCTCTTTAAATTGTAAGGTCAAGCTTCACTCACAACCTGAAACACAGAAACTGATTGATGATGCATCAATTAATATATCAATCAAACTCACGGAATTAAAAATGTTTACGAAAAGATGGCGATATCAAGTCCAAGTGCAAGCCACTACTACAATTAGTTCCTTTTTCTTTTTGGTCGATTTTCCACAAGTTGGAAAACGGAGAGGACGGTCGGTCATGCTAGATAAAAGCATATTGTGGTCGAGAGCATTAAGACTAGTTGGGTTGGGTTGGGGGAATCCATCTTTAATTTTCTTTTCTTTTCCCTTTCTTTTGTGTCTGACTGACTGACAAATGGAATGGCTTTAATCGATCCTTCCCTTGCCCCCACTCCACTACTCCCTCAAAAGAAGGAACAACAAGACAATAATAGCAAAAGGTTTTCAATATGTCCACAACACAACATTACCTTCATCTTCACCTTGCCAGCAAGCCATATCCCACAAAGCGGAAAAATATGTTCGAATCCACACAGAAGGCCGTGCATTTGACCACCCAGTCAAATCAGCTAAAGTGCTCCAATTCCTTCGTTATTTCAGATTAACGACTACAACAACAATAACAAATGTGTGATGGGTTTGGAAACCGTTAGGTTTACTTTGTTTCTTTTGACTGGAGCTTTTAATCCCTTTTGATCAGGTCTGATCAAAGATTGTATCATGATTGTTTACTCGACTTTGCCATATTCTAATTAAAGAAAAAAAAAAATAGAAGAAACAAAGCTTCATCCTTCCCTTCCCTTTCTTGGCCTTAGAGCTGGTCACTTGTAATGGGTCCTGGACCGCTTCAGTTTTGATACATATAGTTGGCCTTCAAGTGGTCTACCTATTATCTATCTCTGCCGTGGGCAGACTCAAAGTAATTTAGCTACTCTCGCTAACTGCACATTTTATTCATTGTGTTTGTTGGCATCCCCCTGTCAGTCCCCGCTCCCATGCGGTTATGAACTGTTCCAAAATGACATGCTATTCCATTTCATCCTTTACACCTGAATGGTAGGAAAGAAGGTAAATGAGGAGGAATTTTGGTACTTCTACCGAAGAAGACTCGAACCTGCCTCTTTGTTTGAATCACTGGCAATTCGAGCAACCCACAAGACTGGAATTTTGAAAAGAAGGAATGTCTGACTTTACCTATTCTAGTCAAGTTCTTGCTCGGTATAAATCGTTTCACTTTGAGTCGGCTTCACCTACGCCTTGACAAGGTTGTTGCCCATCCTACCCGTAGAGAAAGCTGGAGTTCTGCCTTTGTCTGACGGATTGATTGATAGTAGGATCAATCATGTTTAATTTCATACAGGATCAATCATGTTTAATTTCACACAGGATCAATCATGTTTAATTTCATACAGGATCAACATGCCCCAGGTTAAACCACCCATAACTCTCCAACACTTCACCTTGTCATGCTTTCCAGCAGCATCCTACCGCACCACCTAACCAACCCCTCCTAATCCTTGAATATCCTTTTCTCTAATCAGGCTG
This sequence comes from Ilex aquifolium, assembly GCA_951799425.1. NCBI lineage: Eukaryota > Viridiplantae > Streptophyta > Magnoliopsida > Aquifoliales > Aquifoliaceae > Ilex > Ilex aquifolium. The sequence goes on along the minus strand of OX637393.1, from coordinate 189,981 downwards.
CATCCAAGGAGCATCATGATCTGGTGCTTCTTCAGGTTCAGTTCCCCAATTTCAAATCCCTTTTCAATGTTCATTAACTTGTTGAGACTCTCCAGATGATGACATATTGGGCCTCCAAACTTGCAAGAAATTTATACAGCTGGTTCTTTGATCCTTGGATACTTCCTATCATCTTTCCTCACTTACTTTTCCAGTAAGCAGCCACACATACCTAAACTATCATCAATCAGAAAATTTGATCATCTAGAGGGCAGCTAAATACCAAATGAATTTCCCTCCCAACACATCATCAACAACATTATTCCATCTTGTCTATCCAAATGAAGAGCTTATTTTCTTGAGAACACTCAAAATTCTTAGATGCTCAATCAGAAGTTCGGTAGGCTCTCTCCTTTGAGGCTGCATTCAGCTCGTCAATTAACTTTGAAGTTTCATATCCTTTTCTTGCCAGTGCCTCTAGTTATTTGGGGTGTAATCCTGCTGTGAAGCCTGTGCCTTTGGCTAGCATCAATTCTTGAAGCATTGTTCATTGATTGAATTCTCGGTTTACCTGCATGATCCAAACTAAAGAATAATAAAAAATGGATGCTATGGCAATAAAAAATGTTATTTCACATTGCACAAACCTCCTTTTCATACTCGATTTGATATCTTCATGGTCGGAACACATAACTTAGCCAAATGCTACTTCTGATTCCTGTTCAAATCATAAACACGCTAACGAGCTCCCACGTCTGTAACCCATTTCTAGCATCCAAGGTAGAAGCTTCTCTTGTAACAGTATGTAGATCTCCTTGACTTCAGGATGAGACCTGTCCCCCACAAAAAATACATGATTTTTCCCCTGTACTTCTATTTGACTAAAACCAGGTACTTTCTTCACTTTCCTCTCCTTCATCTTCTTCCTTACTTGTGCAAATTCATCCCACTTCCCACATGCCGCATACACATTAGCCAAGAGGACATATCCTCCAGAGCTAGCTGGCTCGACCTCTATCAGTTCCTCTCCAATGATACTTGCCAGTGCAACATCCCCGTTCAATTTGCATGCACCAAGTAATGCCCCTAGAACAACAACATCCCGTTCGCTTGGAGGCATCTTGCGAACCACCCTCGTAGCCTCATCAACTAGTCCCGCTCGACCTAGGGTGTCAACAAGGCAGGCATAGTGCTCTGCCATTGGTTCCAAATCATACGCACACCTCATTGAGTTGAAAAGCCTTTGGCCTTTATTGACAAGACCTGCATGACTACAAGCTGACAAGACTCCAACAAAAGTAATTTCATCAGGCTTGGTTCCTGAACGTAGCATCCGTGCAAAGGCCTGTAATGAAAGTGTACCATAGCCATGACTCGAATATGCTACTATTATTGCAGTCCATGACACAATATCTTTTGCCTCAAGATTTTCAAAAGCAAGCCAGGCAGAGCTAACATCTCCACTTCTAGAATACATCGTAACAAGAGCATTTATAAGCGATGTCTCCCACTCAAACCCAAGCCGTACAACAAGACCATGAGCTTGCAACAATTCCAGAATGCCCTCACATGAGGTCAATAAACTAGTGAGAGTAGTCTCATTCAGTCTAATGCAGCACCGAAGCATGAGAATGAGGTACTTGAAGGCTTCACCCTCAGGCCCATTCCTAGCATACCCATCAATCATTGCATTCCAAGTCACTGTATTCCTGTCTGGCATCAAATCGAAAAGCTCAGTGGCTCTAGCCATCAGCCCTTCGTCAGCATAGGTTGTGATCATCGCATTCCATGCAGCGGTGTCTTTTTTAGGCATCTGATCAAAGTACTGCCTTGCAAGTTTGGTCGACCCAGTTCGTGCCAGACCTGTAACCATAGTAGTCCAAGAAACTTCATTCCTCCGAGGCATTGACATAAATAGCTGAATAGCCTCATTTACTCGAAACTCATCTAAAAAACCATGAATCATTATGTTCCAAGAATAAATGTTACGCAGAGGCATTTGATGGAAGAGCTTAAGTGCCTCATCAATTTGGAAATTCTCAACATAGGCCTTCATCATGGCCGTCCAAGAAACCACATTTTTCTCCGGCATTTGATCAAAAGCAGTCCGAGCTTGATCAATCAAACCATTGCGAGCATATCCCAAAACTACCGTAGTCCAGGAGACCACATTTTTCTCCGGCATTCGCTCAAACAGTTGGCGAGCCTCATGGACTCGTCCGCTTCTAAGATACCCGGAAATCAAACTGGTCCAGGAGAATACATTCCGTTCAGGCATATTATCAAAGATTCCCTGAGCCTCATCCATCCGACCAGCCTTGGCATACCCATTGACCATTGCAGAATCAACCACAATGTTCCTCTCAGGCATTGCACGGAATAGCTTCTCGGCTTGCAGGAGATCATTGTGCTTAAGATAAACGGTAATCATGGAAGCATAAGAAACGATGTCCCGATGAGGCATTTCATCGAACATCCTCCTTGCTTCGTCGACCTTAGCAAGACGACCCAGACTAATTATCCTGGAATTACCGTTGTATATACTTTTATCCAAGACAATTGAGCTGGTATCGAATCTTTCACGGTTGGGAATAGCATTCAACTTGGAGTTGGAGTTGGCTTGCGGTTGCAAGTTTGGAATAGGCTTTGACTGTGGGAGTGTATGCGTTGAATGCCTGAGACGGGAGGGAAGAGTGAGAGTGGGAATATTCAAAGGATAACGACAAGAAGCACGAGAACATAATTCCCTCGTTAGAACAATCGACACGACTGGACTCATTGTAAATTGTAATTTGGAGTTTTAACATTTCCAATCAACATATATTTTTTAGCTTTCAATTTCCTTTATTTTTTTTTGAAGAAGTTGGATCAATTTGTATCAGTATTTAGACCGTAGACCGTCAGACCACCACGAAAAAGCCGAAACCAAGTAAGCTGAAACTGAAAGAATGTTTAATGTCTGGTATGAACTCGAGAGGTTGTAGACCGCTGCCGCGCCCTGGTGTCAATTGGAGTTTTTTGTGCTTTTCCAAGGCAGAGGGCAGTCCGCCGCAAGAGTATGTCTCGGAACATGGGTTGGAACAAGCTAGCAGGGAGTGGTGTGCCACAACACAATTAAAAAGATGAGCAATGTTTTATATCCCAAATTTGTATCTCAAATATGTATTTTAAATAAATGAGAATCATTAGATGAGTGGTCCCATCAACTTTTTTAATTGGGACTAACTGATCCAACCATCCTTATTGATTTGGGATACACATTTGGGATACAAATTTGAGATATATAGCATTACTCATCTCCAACCCAAATTTTCATCTCAAATCAAGGGAGACTATTGGATCAGTGGGTCTCCATTTAAAAAAGTTGATCAGTAGGTCCTATTTAAAAAAGTTAATGAGACCCACTCATCTAATGGTCTCCCTTCATTTGAGATAAAAATTTGGGTTAGAGATTTGAGATACATAGCATTGCTCTTTGAAATATTACATACAAATTCTTTGAGGTTTGTACGCGCATAATACTTAGACTCCTGATGTAAATATATCCGATAGTAAATTACACTCGAACTCTCTGAAATTTGTAAACATATATTACTTAGACACCTTAAATTTAAAATATTATACTTAGACCAAAAATACTTCAATAAAAGATAAAATATCAAATATTTTAAATTTTACAATTAAAATTCATGTTTTATTGTACCATTTATTGAAAAAAAATCAAAAATAAAAATTCAAATTTTTTTTAAAAAATTATAATTAGTATACAATTATATTGTGTATTAGAATTTAATTTGGTAGTTTAAACATCCAAATTAAAATACCAAACTACCTAAATTAAAACTAAAAGATGTTGTGTCTATTATAATTTGACCCCTTGTTTAATTTTTTAATTTTATTCTAATAGATAGTATAATTGTATACTAACTATAATTTTTTTAAAAAAACTAGATTTTATTTTTGATTTTATTTTAATAAATGAAATAATATAATATGAATTTTAGTTGTAAAATTCATGTTCTATTATGAAATGACTTAGACCCTTTGTTTAATTTTTTAGTTTTATTTCAACAGATAGTATAATTGTATACTAATTACGATTTTTTAATAAAACATTAAATTTTTATTTTTGATTTTATTTCAATAAATGATACAATAGAACATGAATTTTGATTATAAAATTTAAAATATTTGATATTCTATCTTTGATTAAAATATTTTTGATCTAAGTATAATATTTTAAACTCGAAGAGTCTAAGTATTATATACCTACAAATTTCAGGGAGGTCTAAGTATAATTTATTAACGGATATATTTACAACAGAGATTTCAAATATTAGGGGATCTGAGTGATTAAATGACAAACCTTACGGGACTTGAGTATAATTCTCCCAAAAGATTTTCAAGGAAAATAACCACCATGGTCTCAACCGCGTAGTTGATTAGTTTTATGCTCTCCAAACCCAGCCCTGGCAGGCAAGGCTTTAATTTGTTATAAGATTCCTTCCGTATGCCTGTAATGGATTGGAGTACTTGCGGATACGATAGGATAGGCAGTAGTCATGTGTGAATTATGCAATATTATCTGTCTGATAAAGTAAGTACATTGATAATTCAGGCGGACAAACCAGTTTATGCAACTAAGCGAGCCTCCTCACTTTCTGGCACCACGATATCAAGCCTCATCATTGGTTTGTACTTATCAGGAACTCGAGCACCCGCCTGCATGCACACTTCCAACACAGCCGGAGCCTTGCCATAGAACCTCTTGAGTGCACTCCTCAATGGAGGCCCTTTTGTATCCCGAACATGCCATACGTAATTCGGCGGGAACACTTCATCCACTGTGGCGTCCTGCCAACCATGCTTCCCATCCCTCCACTGATGCTTAAATTCCCCACAAAGCTTAGCATTGTGGCCCCAGGGTCCCACATGAACCTCTGAACAATATCCACAAGCCTTCACTGTGTATTTCCTCATCAACTTCCTCACACCCCATTTCACTTTTTCGTACGCATCAACAGTCTTCTGCGCAATCCTAGGCACCTCTGACCCTTCAGGAGGAGGAAATCGCTCTAGAGCCCTGTGTGTGTCAAGGTCCACAATTGACGACACTGAATCCACCAATTGGCGGGGTTTACGCTCCTCAACAAATCCACCTCTGTCAATTATCTTTCTTCCAATCATTCGTATAGGTTCGGTCCTTCGCCTCGAAGGATATTCTGCTAAATCAACACCAGCTTGAATGCACAACTCCACAACAGCTGGGATTCTGTCATAGTTGAATCGAGTTTCATGCTTAATACGCCGACCAAAAGGATCGTAGAGATGGTATGACTCAATAGGGAGAAGTACATCATTAATGGAGCCTTTCAACCAAGAGTGGAAGCTTCTGCGGTTCCCACTGGTTGGACCATGACAATCCTGAATGTTGTGACCAGTTTGGGCCACATGAATTTCTGAGCACTCGCTGCAGGAAAAACTATGCCTTTTACTTTCCAGATATATAAAAGCTTTTAATATAAATTTCTTCAGGAAAGTTGCAAAGTCATTACAAGTTAAAATTATAAAAGACAAGTTACCTGCAAGCGCAGACAGGAACAATGTGCAAAAGTTGTGCAAGTCCTTTAATTAAAATCTTCCAGGCATCTAGTACTTCATAAGCAACCGGAACCAGATCAGGAACAAGCAATCCATTTTTAGGAGGTTCAAGGGGCTTCTCTATGCCCATTCCTGCAAGCTTCTTATCAGCCCGAGCAGCCTGCTGAATCTTCTTCAGAGGTATTGGATAGGGTTTCTTCTTTTTCTTGGGCAGTACCGGGGGAAGATCCACATTTTGAGAATGTATCGCCCTTTTCTTAGTGCTATGATCTTGAGCAGGTCTATGACCAGCACAAAAGAAGGTTCCTGATGTCGTTGAGCCATCAGTCTGAAGCTGCCCGTGCTCAAATTGCTGTCCTTGCCCAAACTGCAAGTAAAACCCAAAACTGTTAGCCTCCCAAGTCTCAACCAGCTATGAAACATGGGCCCAGACAAAAAAGTTAGTTATTAGACACCATATTACACAAAAGAATTAGGGCCAAAGACTTCATCGCAACCCTCTACTACTATTACCTGATAACTATGACAGGATAGAATAATCAATAGTAATATGAGAAGCAAAGTGGAAAATAACACAACTTTCTGATGAAAAGCACTTGCGAGCACAAACATAGACCTTTTTTTTTTCACTTCTTTCCTAGTGTGTGTTTTATATGGTTGTTTGGGTGTGGGTTTCCTTCATCTTCTTCTTCATTTTAGTGCTGCTTAAAAATTTCAACTTTCGACTGCAGCATCAGAGAATTAAAGAGTCAATTTTACCATAGAGAACAAGAAAAGTTTATCTAGGGAGCCCACAGATATGTAATCACGCTGCATTTACATTTGTAGCTTTAATTTGCAAACAGGAAATAAAGGACTACAATTATTTTTGAGAGAGAAAGGAAACCTTGAATCCAAGGGAATATGACCTTATGGCTGCTAAATGAGACCTCTTGCTATCCACTATGCCAAGGCAAACACCTGTAATTTGAAAACCAAATCATCTAGTATCATGAAGTATAATACATAACAAGGGCCCTCCTACTATAGCATCTCTTGTTTTCATTTTTTTTCCATTTCTCATGTAGATGGTGGCATACCAACATGCCAGCACTCAAGTGTAGCAGACACCATCTTGAGGACCAAAATCCATGTCATAATTCATTAGCTTCTGAGGTCTTCAAATAACACAAATTAATATGTGTAGATTAGTTCCCTCATCAGCTTAACGACATATGATATAAAGATAAATAGAAAGAAGGTATGATGTGTTCACCTGTCTGAGATGGATTCCTTGGAGCAATACATACTGCCGGAAAGTAATGGAGCATTTATAGAAAGAGAGTCCTCCTTCTTCTCTTAAGGGAAAGCAAATGTTGGAATCTAATTTCGACGATTAAGTGAATGATCAGTCAGTCTACATGTAATGTTCTGGAAAGCAAATGGGCGAGAGCACGAGAGACGCACACACACAGAGGTTGGCAGGGCAAAACTATAGTTCGTCGTAATGGGGTAAACTGGTATGATATTGTATGCAAATTTTCCTCTTTTTAGCTCTAGGCATACAATCGATACCAGAAAAAGCACACTACTGACTACGCAGCAGTCCATTCATCAAAACAGGATAACAAACAATACCACTCGTCACATAATATTACTGGCCATATACGACACGAGAGACCAAGAACTAAACAGTTACAAAAATTGCTTACCTGGTTTCACAATACACGAGCGGAAGAACTCTGGAGAGCGAGAGAACTCCGATGGTAATTTCAGTGAGCTGCACAAAGACAGCTCTGAAAATATTACAAATTGGGGTATTACGTCTGCAAATATATCACTTTGGTCCAATAAAAAAGTATAAATAAAATTCACTAATAAAAATAATCATATATTTCACTCAAAATAACAAAAATAGTTATGTGTATCTTACGTGTACACACTTAACTAATATTCCTTAAAAACTTAACAAATTAAAGTGACACAAATCGTAAATTTGAAGCACCAAATAACATAAACTTAATTGTAATTTTTTGATTAGACCAAAGTAACATAAATTAAATATTTAAGATACTAAAATGATACAATTGAAAAAACAAGGATCAAAATAGCACAAAAGGCATACTTGAAGACTAATACTCTATGCTACCCTTTTCCATTTTCCATTTTCCATTTATAGACAAGACCATGCATAAGAAAAAGAAAAATTACAGACCCTAAAGACCACGCGATCTAAAAAATAATAATAACGAACATAAAAATCATTAATTAATTGAACTATTAATATGTTGTTAAACTGGATGCTGCCGGTCTCCTAAAAGGATGGATGGTGCTGGACTGATTTGTTAAACCGAATATTTGATCCATAACTACAATTGAATGATGCTGATCCCGTGGTAGGAGCTGAATTGCAGTGTAGTTATTGGTGCTTCGGACATTAAGTATAAATGTCAACTATTTTTTGTTAATAAGAATTTATAAAATTTAAATTGAATCCCATCCACCTCCAAACACTTTCTCTCTATCCAATTGTATCCATCTCTCTCGCCATGAAGCGAGGTTCTTGTTAATCATTTCTACCCATTCTGTTCTCATTTCATGTTGGCGGCAAGAGATTTGAATTCTTCTCGTTTCTTATGCACTTAATCAGATAATATTGCATAAGATTCGGGGTATTCTAGTAATTCACACATGACTGTCTATCCGCAAATACTCCAATCCATTACAGGCATACGGAAGGAATCTTTCGAAACAACAATTGTAAGTGCATCACACAGAGAGATAGAGACAGAGAGAGGAGAAGACTTGAGTCACAGAGAGTGGATTGGGTGGCTGGGTGAGGCAGGAAGAAGGAGATAGACTATCACAGAGAGATAGAGAGAGAGGAGAATACTTACCTGCAGTGACTAGTTAGAGGAGAGAGATCAGAGATCGACTGATGCCGTCGCCTGGACTGGATCCTGTCGTCGCCTGAGGCGGAGAATGAGAGGTTGAGACTGAGAGTCGTGTGTGTGAGAGAGAGTGAGAGTGAGAGAGTTTTCCCCAAATTATGCTTTTTATATGGGATCTATTTGACCCGTCCGGTTCATTGGCATTTTTTATAAAACCAGCAGGTTCACTCGATTTTTGACGGTTCCCTTACACAGTCAATCTAATAATTGAATCAGACCGGTTAAACCCGATTCACTGGTTTACTGATTGAATCAACCGGTCTAGTCTGCTTCTCATAACATTGCTTGTAGTACAGAATCTTGTAACTCCATTCCCGGAAAGAGACATGTTGATACAATCTGGTTTTGTTGCCTAAGACCAACGGGAGTTGTCATTTGGGGGTATTAAATCATTTATTTGTAATTTTGAACAATATTTTAACATCACTCAATTATAAATCTGCTCGAATGGTAGGTGCCAAAATGGGGTACCATTTTAATATTTTAATATTTCAATTTCAATTTCAATTTCAATTTTAATTTTAATTTTAATTTTAAATTGTATTTTCAATTTCACATGTATTTTCATAGCAATCAAACTTAATACATAGTTTTTCATAAATAATAGTAACATAATAAATAATGACTAAAAAATAAAAAATAATAGCAACATAATAAATAACAACTAAAAATTAAAACCCCATTTTTTCATAATATCTATCTTCAAGTTATTCTAATATGTTGCAGAAATTGGGTCCATGACAGTAGTGTCAGTTTCCATGATTTTCATTTCATTTTGCATTTCATTCTGCCTTTCAATTTCTTGCACTTGCCTTTCTTCAATTTCTAACTGTCTACAATGTTGCTCCAATGCTATCTCCTATTGAGCATAAATTTTGTCGTGCCACTCAACTTTTTGTCGTTCTATTTTCATTCTTTGATTCCACTAGTGATGATCTAGTGATGCTTCAACACCGGTTTGCTTCGCTTTATTTTTAAGTTGTTTCTTCGAAACCTTTCTACTCAATGGCCTATCGAGGTTGGGAGTTGACGAAGATTCAGTGTCATCCCCTAAATATGGAGTTGAATAGCAAGATTTACACATGATTTGATTCAGCAGGACTACCAGTTGAATGAGTTTTTGCTCTCTTATTACTTGTGAGATTATCAGTCCATTTCCGCTCCATTTTCAATATATTCCAACAATGCTTGTATTGAAATGATCTTCCAATGATCTTAGCAAACATTTCTTTTGCTTCATCAACCTGAAAAACATATGAAATCATTTAGTCAATAGTTCAAATATCAAATCATAGTAGTGCCTATCTAAAAAAGTTCAATCGTTACATTATTTTGCTCGGTGTGTCCACTTTGTCGCAGTCTTTCAATTTGACTATAAAAACCGACAAATTTGCCGCATTTTGCATTTATATCAGTCCAATGGCTTTCAATAGAAGCTTGCAAACACTCTTCTTAATTGCCTCCATGAAGTTCTAAGTATTTCAATATTCTTTGCCATAAAAGCACCACCTTATTATTCATTCTCAGTAATTGCATCTTTACTCGTGTTAAGCCACGCAGACACATTAATTTATCTTTTTCTAGAGAGAAGTTCTTTGTCCTTTGCGATTTTCTCACTCTTGGAGCGGCTTCATTTTATACTGACGTCAATACTGTGAGATTGGTCTGCATGGCATCATCATATAAATCAGTATCATTCATAAGAAAATCAGTGAAAGAACCGTCAAATTGCGAATCCATCTACAAAAAAAAAAAAATATAATCAATTTAAAGAATGAGCATAAAATAATCAATTAAAAATAAATAACGATTACCCTTAACTAAAACAAATTATAAATTAAATCTGCCATAAATTAACCATTAATTAAATTGAATCTGCCATAATTATAAACAAATTATAAATTATAAATTAAATTACAAATTATAAATTAAATTATAAATTATAAATTAAAACAGAAGCAGGGATGACAGATGTAATTATAAATTACAGGAGTAGGGATGGCATATTAAATTACAACGCCTTCCCCTTTCCCCTTCCCTCTGCGCCTCGGCACCTCCTTCCAATGATTGAAGAAAAATCAGGAGTAGGGAGCTTACAACGATTTTCACGGCAAGCTTTGATAAGTTTTATCTTTCAAAATCTCTGTATTTATAAAATTTTTTGGTTGAATAGAGCCATTGAACATAGCCGTTGAGAATGAACAGTGTGAGAAGCTTTGCAACGTCTCCATTTCTCTCTCTAGAGTTGCCAAATTTGCCACCCCAAGAGTCTTAATGTCATTTTTCAACCCTTGATGCCACCCTAGTTGGAGTGAAAATTTTTGAATTTGGGGTGACATTTTGACAATTATGGGGTTATCACCCCTGATGCCACTCCCCTTGGAGTTGCTCTAAACTATCCTCTGATACGTTATTGCTTGGCTTGCAATTGATGATTAATCGAAGGGTAGTATGGTAATAAAATAAAAGACATTTAATTAGATTGGACTAAAAGACAAAAAATATCAATTTGCGTTTTTTTTTTTTCCCTTCAAAATAACAAGTTTGGACTTACTGACAAAAAAAGGTATAGACTTGACTTTTGACCAATTTTTGAAAGAAAAAAAAGAAGAAAAATCACGTTCCCCATTATACCTAAACAAGAAAACAGTCTCCCAGAAAGTGAAATTATCCACCTTACCCACTGATGGATTTTAAAACTCTCAATATATGTGTTACCACTCAAGTTGACTATCTCCATCAGTGAGTCGTCGTGATTCTATAATCACGTTCCCCATTATACCTAAACAAGAAAACAGTCTCCCAGAAAGTGTAATTATCCACTTTACCCACCAATGGATTTTAAAACTCTCAATATATGTGTTACCACTCAACTTGGCTATTGCAAGACTCAGACCAACTCGATCTTAGCAAGTTTTTAAGGATGATCGAGTTGAAGGGGTTCCTTGAATGTGGTAAATTGCGGGGTTTTTTACTTCGGGGGCGGGATTGGAAATTATTGTTGGACTATTTATGTGATAACCTTGCCTTAATTATCAAGATACATTTTAAAGACATGATGTTGTGGACAATATCTTGATGGTTTTTTTTTAATCATGAATATCTTGATGGTTGAGCCGGACATTATAAAGTTGCAGCTACAATTACTTCCTCCACTTTACCACACTTTTTAGTTGTCTTAAAAAAAAGGCTAATTCTGTTTACTGTGTGTAAATCTACCAAGTGATTCTATCATCTCATGACGACTCACTGAGGTTTTGAAACCTATACAAGATCCTCGTTCTCTGTGTCTCTATGTCCGAAACAAAACAAAGTAAAAATAAAAAAAATAAAACAACATTCCAAACACCTCTTGATAAGTTGCTTATTATTATTACTTACCGAAAAAAAAAAAGTTGCTTATTATTATCATGACGGTGTCTGCTGCATTTCGAAATTTGCTATATAGTTCTTAAATTGCTGGCCATGATAGCTTTTCCGAACTCTTATTTTCCATTATTTCCCCAAACACTTCTCTATAATCAAGCAGGCCCTTTACATGGCCATATCAGCAACCATTCACCTCGATAAATAAGGTACGGTGAGTATTTACAAGTATGTATTAATTCATATACGACCAACGATGAAAAAAAAGTTGTTAGCTACTTATCACACACACACCCCTTTCATCAATTTTCCCAATAGAGAATGGCATTGGCCCCACGGCGTGAAGACAAACCCAACAGTAGACGTCTTAACAGCCTGTCCGGGACCAGCCACCCAACTATCATCATATAACAAAAACAAAAAACCCCACCACCATCACCACTTCCATCTAAGTTCTAATGCCAAAGATGATGAGGAGGACGATGATTATGAATACAAACCCACCCCCCTCTCTCTCTCTCTCGGCCAGCCTTGACAACTCTATTCCATTTATGTTCACAATCTCCACGGTAGTCCCCACTTTGTTACCAATTGCACCATAAATCAAAATACTGGTTTGTCCACTCTTAACCTCTACGATTTCCAACCGGGCAAATGTCTGTCCATCATTCGTGGTGTGGCACCAGCGATGGCACTCCGTGTCTTCCAACCGGCCACTTCTCGTCACAGTCTGGTGCCTAAGCACATATACGACAAATACTAGTAGTAATTTAGGATTAGGAGAGTAGTTTGGAAACACCCTCAACACTAGAACACCTTACCACACAATTTTAAAAGCACTGATGGAATTGATGATCACCAATTGAGTATGTGTAAATAGGCATTTAAACGAATTCAAAAGGAAAAATAACACATTTTACACCCCCCCCTTCCTTTTCCCCAAATATAAAATTAGCAATGCAAAAGGACATTAGATGGGGGATGCTGCCCACGCAGTGACACCAAGAAGATATCATATACATGAACTCCATAAGATGACACACACCTTAATGAATTATATGAAAAAATCTAGCTTCCAATCATTTACAAATTTGCCTGCACATCGGCAGGTCTACAACAAGGGATGTCCAAAAAAAATGCAACTCACAAAATCAACGTCAATCTATTTGCTCTGCTAAAACAAAAATACTCACATAAAGAGCATTTAATTGGGAAGTGAAACAGATTGTATAAATAAACCCATCAAGCAAAGTGACGCTGACCTGTAAACTAAAGTGGCAGATGTCTGGGAGAACATATATGCAGGAGATGCCATAAACTCCACTTTATACATTGATGTTGCACTCTTGCAAATATAGTTGATCATAATCAACAAATTTTGACCAGTAGTTTCGAAACTTGGGTATGCCTATCTCAAGCCAAGGTTTTAAGTTGCCATTATAATGTATGACAGCTGCTCGTTCAATTTCCTTCTGGCTGACATTTGGATTGTACCCAAGGCCTAGGACATGCCAGGATCGATCAAGGCGAAAAGTGCAGTTCCAAAACGTTATCAGACCAGGAGGCAGGGTCCCCAACTTCCACAACTGTCTGTCATGATTCTGCTCATATAACATTTTTCCATCAGAATTGCAAAGATTAAACACTTCCAAGCACACCTTTTAGGCATTACGTCGAATACAAAAGACAATAGCATGCAAGTAAATGTCAGGATAATATACGAGAATCCTAAACAAAATCTTCCATAGGCTTTATGAAACATTCTAAACCTACAGGTTTTTTGGTAAGCTTATAAACCTAAAGTTACTCTATAGTTTGACTTAAATGATCGCATTGTGGGCATTTTACTATTTCATGCAATTCACAGAAGTGTTTAGTAAGTTGTAGTAATCTTAATGGAGTTTTAAAATTTTCTCCTTTCTTCCCCCGATCTCTAGTAATGGTCAAGTTGTGTGCGCAAGATCCATGAACGATGGCCAAACACAGGCAAGAAATGTAATTACTCAGTTTCCAGAAATCATTGGCCAGCAGGATCAAAAATGGCCAGAGTCCAGCAATACAAGAGTACAGATTATGGATGGTAATATTACCAAGTGTAATTTCAAACGTTCGAAATAAAAATGGGATCTATGTAGTTTTGTCTCATAAAAGGTAAGAAACATGATGATGAATGACAACATCATAGCTTGGGCAAAGAACAACTTTTCCATGGTCTGGATTCCATGACAGATGTGTAGTTCAGGCTTCAATTGCAATAAATCATCAAGAATGCAAGTACATAAGTCAATAGGTTTGTGTAGGTTGCCCAAAAATTTGAAATTATTGAGTTGGCCAATAGAAATGTCCACCTAAGAACAAGTAAAGATTCTTACCAGATTCTGCCATGAGTGGTACACCCCTGTGATGTTCTGTCTCCTCCATTCCTCCAAATCAAAGATATTCATTCCAAATGCCCAACCGCAAGCCCGAGGGTCAAACTTTTTTGAAATGAGGGGATTTGAAAAATTGAGGTAGCGATCAAACCTATGGAAACTTTCTCCACAAGTCTCAACCACACCAATCACCTTCCCCTTTTGTTCAAGAGACCAAAGACCTGTAAGATCTTTCTGCACCACAATATCATCATCTAAGAACAGCACCTTGTTGAGCTTGGGGAAGATCTCGGGCAGATAAAAGCGGAGATGATTCATTATTGAGAGGTACTTTGGATTCCGGAACTTCATATTTGAATCAGAATCAGTACGACGAGTCTTGAAATAGTAATCAATCATGGATGGAGAACCTAACTGCTTGAGAACTGGACTATAACTTGAATTTAACCATGTGAATTCCTCAACATTCTGAACCTGAATTGTAGCCTTGCCTGGTGGGTTTGCCAGAAACCACATCCTCATTGCAGCAAAATTGAGCTTATCAGTGACAATGTGGAAAACATGTTTGGAAGGATCCTGCAGGATAGCATAACATGTTAACATAAAAAGTTAGAGACGCCAAACATCAACATAGGATTGATAGATGCGCATTTGAAGGCAGAGGAAGAAATGAAAAATGAATTCTTATCAAAATCATCACAGAAAACCGGTGACATTCTACTGCCTCATAAGTAACCAAAATGAGAAAGTAAAATTCCATGATCTGTAGATTAGTTACCTTCGCATGGTAAACAGTCGAGTTTATAACAACTGATGCAGCCAATATATTATCTGAGAATAGTGCATAGTGGTACAGCCTTGGGTCTTCTAATCTCTCTTGATTTGGGAACTGCTGTTCTGACGAATTCAAACTAAAGTACTCAATTGAAAGGCGCAAGGGAAGACAATGAAGACCTTTTGGAAGCGTCTTCGCAGTTAAGTGTGTCAAAAACAAAGTCTGCTTCTTGTGGGTTCGGAGCTGCTCTTCTGCTGAGTGAAGCATAGCACGAAGCTTCTTTACCACAGCAGTGCAGTCATCTTGAATTTGCTTGCCTTTGGCCAATGTTTGCTCCATTGACTTCAACTTCTCATAGGCACTGTGTTCAGTCCCAGACAGCAAATAATGGATTAAATTAAAGAAAAATGGTAAATCAGTAAGGGAACTATTACTATAGGCAATGTCAAACTGTTGCATGCAAAACAAGAACCTACAAAAATGCCAATTGGCCATTTTGTTACGAAGCTTAGCTATTGTCCAAACAGCTTACAATGAAGATATATTTAAGGAGACAACTTACTTCCTTGGTAGCTCCGAATCGTTCGTTGCCTCCCCAAGTGCTCGCTGAACTTCCTTCATCCGTAGACGAAGCTCCCTTATAAAGTGGGGATTGTTTCTTGTAGCTGCAAGAGAAAGGTAAACCTTTCCCCTGATGAGCTGATCCTTAAGCTGCCGAACACGCACATCAGGCGGAACTCTTTGTTCATTCTGTTTCTCGGTCTTGGTCTTTACAGGTTCTCTGGCACCAACTTTGCCAGAAATCTGGGGAGACTGTTGGTCATGTTTTATTCCCTACATGAGCAACCAAATTAAAATCACAAAAAAAAAAAAGTAGAAAGAGAAAGATTAAGTGCACATGTGAAACCGGATGTGCTCCTCATCACTTGGTCACTTTCATGGCAAAACTAATACTACACACCCGAAGACTCAAAAATACAAGTTTACAAGAGACCAAAATTAATGTCCAAACAAAAAACTTATCTCAAATCTGTTAGTGTCTTAGTTGGATATTATAATCATGAGAACTTCTGCAAATGGAAGATCAACTTCTGTTGATCATTTAGATGACTATAAGAATTGAGTTTTAAGCATGTTAATCCAGGGCAAAAAAGGTGTGATCAAGTTAATAACAACAAATCTGTTCATTCTCTTCTGTAGACATACAGAATTGATTATGATGCTTTAGACTAACGTGTCAAATTTTTATATTACAATGAAATCTGGGAATTAACTTCTAAAGAACATTCTAACTGTAGCCAATATGTAATACTCAAGATTCCAGACAAGAGGAGATGCCTAACCAATAGTCCCATGGAACAATCAGACTCCTGCAAGATGAAAATTTCCCACATCATAAGTAAATATTCCCTACAATACAATTTGCAGGAAATGAGATGAACTCCACCCCCAACTTTACCTCTTTTTTTTTTTTTGCCTCCAAATCAAAATAAAGAGAATACAAGCCAGTGACTGCAATATATTATATATATAATCGTCATGCATTATCTAGAAGATATACATGTCACGCAGCAAGATACTTCAATGCTGGCACATTCGCAAAAGGCATGAAAATGACAGCACAACTAATCAAACAGAAATTTAATTAAGGTGAATTACCAATTTTTCAGAGGCGTTATCAGTTGTATGCTCAGACACCGTCAAATCCTTCTGTTTAGCAATGGAACTTTGTTCTCTCTTGCTTTCCTTCTCCCCAGTAGATTCAGCTTTCCCTGAGATGGTGTCACTCTGATTTGCTTCTTGCTCTCCATCAGTCACCTGTCTGATGGGGTTGTTGCCTACAGATTGATCCAGTATACTGCCACCAACTTGGTGATCCACTGATTCTGGCCATGGCAGACTTAAAATTAAACGATAATGAAAAAAACAATTTATACCCAAAAATGATGGCATTAAATGCAAGAAAAATTTCACACTCCCAGAGGCAACAAAGACAAGAAGATTCCAAATTTGAATTAGGGTAGGGAAAAATAAATAGTCAAGTATAATGCAATAAACAAACCTTCGGCGAGTTGTCTAGTTTTCCGGGAGTTTTCTCCATTTGAAGCATCAGAATTTGGAAGGGATTTGGTTGAATTTTCCGAGTAAATGACCCCCAATGGTTCTTTTAGGGCTGTGGATGACTCCTGGTCATAAGTACATCTTAAGAAAATAAATGGACAGATGGGGAATTCAGATCTGAGATTTCAGATCAGAAGGACAAATGTGTGTGTATATATATATATAGCTTTTCAAAGGTGTGGATATTGAGAATTCATTTTACCTGGGGAAGCACATTCAGAGGTCTAGTATCGCCACCGAATGTCTGCAGAGAGAAAATAAGGGAAGAACAAAGGTTAAAACTTTTCAGAGTCGAGACCGTCAATATACACAATTTAGGCAAAATTGAGTAGACTTACAAAAGTGAAAACATCTTCAACGAGTTCATTTCCAGCTGCAAAAGAAAGGGGGAGGAAAAAAGAAAAAAGAAAAATTAGTAAACACAAGTCAGCCATACTAGTAAATCTTCAGGGAATTTGGGGGTGGGTTTGAGAGAAAAGGAAAATCGATTGTTTTGAAAAGCAATAACACGAATCGAATCGAATCGAATGGGGTGGGGGAAATTACAAGAAGAAGCCTGGAAGCTTGTAATTTTGTCCGTATAAAGAACGATGGGAGCGAGAACCGTGACAAGCAGTAAGAACACCACCGGTTTTCTCAGCTTCATCTTCCTCCTTCCCACCAAGCCTAATTCCAACACTTTTGAGCCCAAATCAAAGAGTATCCCTTACCCTTTTTCGAATCTATTCTACACTCCGCTACCTCCTCGCTCGCTCGCTCCCACTTGTCCCATCAACGCCACTCCTCCTCCCAGATCTCTATCACGGAGAGAGAGAGAGAGCTAAATATTGCAGGAAAAGAGAAGGGAAAATCGAAATAGGCGGGCGTGTTTTCACCCAGGAAAAAGAGAAAACACGCATCCAGATATAGAGAACAAGGAAAATGTGGGAGGGGTTTGGGGTTGGGGTTGGGGTTGGGGTTGGAGACTGGGTCAGTGGAGCGTGTCGGCGAGTACAAAGATCTGATCAACAATGTGGTGGCTGTGAATATGATACACTCATATGAGTTGTTGTTATCCCTCTTCCTCCGATAAAATAAAATTTCATTATATTATCACCATTATTTAATCATTATTTAGTTTTATCAATTAATTATAAATATCATGTTCAAAAAAATAATTTAATTATGAATAAACATAAAAAATTAATAAATTTTATAATTACTAATAATTTTTATATTCAATAAATAACATATAAAATTACTTAGAGTTCACTTGTTTTATTTATTATTAATCAATAGACCATATAATAAAAACTAATGTGGTGCACTGTAGTAACATTCAATCGTTTAATTGAATGAATGTTAATTAATCTTTGAAGAAATTCCAATACAATTACAAATAAATGACATCCGTTGAGGTTGAGGCTGAGGTAGGCGTAGGCCAACCCCACCTTGTTTCTTTTCTTTTTTTGTTGAGAAATTATGAGATACAAATAAAGAGTGCAATAAAATTAAACATTTACATTTATATTTTTTATTCTTACTTGTAATCCTGCTTCTACCCGGTGTTGTGAGGCATCATCATTGTCCATATCAATGATTATTTACCTCATAACCAAGGGGAGAGGTTTTCAACATTGATGGTTCCTGATAATTGTTCTTCAGTCCCCACCTTGTTTCTTTTCAATAAATTCGTATGATTTACTTATGCTCGTCAGTCGTCACTAGTAGTGCAGTGTAACTGTAATGAACGAAACAAAAGGGGTTGCGCGTAGTGTCAGTCAGTGATTGGTTGGGTGTTCATCAATTAATTACCCATCATGTACTTGGACCCACATCTTGAGATCAATTAATAGATCAAATTTTTGTTTACACGGGACGACATCTAATCCCATTGCCCCATTGTTACTACTTATTTATAATTAATTAATACAATTAAATTAAAAGAAGAAGAATCTTGCTGATGCTGATGCTGTGATGCTGATGTGTAAATGCATATGTATACCATGATTTGTTGTTGCATTTGAACGACAGAAGAGGTGTGAAAAGATCACGAGAGCAATCTCTTTTGGAATTTTGATAATAGGCTTTTACACTTTGAATTTGCTTGTTTTGTTTATCTTTTTTTTTTCCTCGTGCGTATGAGTTCTGATGGTGTATTCTGCGTGGTTGAGTAAAGGTACTAGATTGAGGATCTGTTGATGAGGTTTACTGGAATATTCAGTCAGAGTTTCTAGGCTCTTGGTGGTTGAACAATCAATTCAGGGATGATAGCTGTGAGCAGAAATCAATATACGAGAGATTTATAGTGGTTCACTAACTCGAAAAATTGGTTAATCCACTCTAATAAAGTCTCTTGCTCATAGGAGAGTTTTCTATTACTTGGGGAAGAAGGCTACAAAATTACAGAGGGTCAATGTTTGTATGCTTGATTGATTACAATGTGAGGGATTTGATCCCCATTTATAGTATGTTGTAGCCTGGCGTAATCATCGCGATCCTTGCGTGATCAACGTGATCCCCTTGGGGTTGTTACAACTCATATGATGAAATGTTTGACCGTTAGAGGCTACATTCTATAAGTGTGATGTAACCCTCTAGAAGGTGTGAGCTGTCATTATCGTAGTGCACATGAGGGTCACGTTGGTGACAATTTTTGACCTGTGCCTATCGAACTAGGAGTCTCCGGCCGGAAAGTCTGAGATATGAGGTCCGAATTGGGATGTCTGATTTATGACATCTGAGCTGAAGTGTTTGAGCCAAGGTGTCTGAACTTGGATGACCACCTGGGAAGCTAGGGATTGAGAGTTAGCTCATTCACCCGACCTTAGTTGTCTCGATTGGAATTTAGATTCTGACATTATATCATGGGCCCTTATTGAGGGTCAGCCCCCGATATGCTACTGGACCGAGCTTAGACTTGGCTAATTTTTGGTATTATCAGTTGTTCCTCAGTCCCTAGTCAGGTAAACCTTGTCTGACATGGATTGGGAATTACTTGCGCTACTGGTTGTGGATAAGCTCAACTTGTTTTTTTACTTGGAAGGTGCACGATGGGACGTTTCTCAGGGTTTTCGGTGTTGCACGCGTGCGAGGGGTCACGTGTGCCTTGATTATCACGCATGCCCAATGTTCTCGCACTACGTGTCCAACCATATGAATGCCTTAAATGTTTATGAAGACAAAAAACAGCCAAACAATTTTCTTTTTCACATTTTTTGTCTTTTCGAATCCATCCTTCCTTCCTTCTTCTAGAAAACGCCTCTTTCTACCCTTTGCTCTGCAACTTCTTCTTTTTTCCTTCCTCTGTTCATCAAGCCATCTGAACGAGCGCCTAGATCTTCCTTGGGTCTACTTAGAGGATGCACTAAGCTTCTCCCCACCTTTCTTGGCGTTGTTCTTGGTTTTCAACTGTCAATCGCCTTCATTTAGGTACGTCTTCTGTCTCGTCTCTTTTTAATTTCTCTATCCTAGGGTTTCTTGCTCAACCCTGGATCCTTCGAATCCGAGGTGGTTATTCCACTTTTGCTCATTCCGCTTTTGTTACTTTAGGAGCTTAGGTCATTATTTTTCTTTTCTTCCCCTTTTCTTGGATCCTTACGCGACTGCTAGGGTTTTTCTCTTCAGCTGTTGGTGTCTTGACCCTCGAGCCCTTGAGGATCATTCTTCGAACATCTCTTATCTCTACGCTTCTTTTGGCTATTTTTCCCCTCGTGCCTTCATGTCTTTTTCTTCTGAGACTACGGGGTCTTCTATCTCTCTTGCCATGACTGAAAGATCTATTGAGGTCGAGGTTCGATCTCATTGTCATAGATGTATTAGTGGAGATGATGTTCTAAGCTCCCCCAAGGTGAGTCAAAGGGTCAACTTGTCTGACCCTGATGAACTCGATGACCTCGGGGATATGGGAGATGAGATAGACAACTTCCCCAGAGTTGATGTGGTTGACGCTCGAGTTGTTAGTGCAAGGGCTCCCCTACTCCTTCTTGTCTCTACTGCGAAACCTAAGAGGTCTCGAAAGAGACGGGCTAAAAAAAGTTGTCGGGACCTCGGGCACGGCTAGGGAAGATGAGATCACTCTGGCACCTTAGACACCTCGGGACCTAGTAAAGTTACCCCTCTTATACTTGACACAATCTCTGTCAAGTTTGGCTTTCCTAGAAATATGTGCATCTGGTGTCCCAATGTAGACAACCGATACAATACCGTGCTTCCTAAGAAGACCTATTTCTTCTTGGCCACCTTTAAGAACGGTCTTAGGTTTCCTATGCACCCCTTCTTGCAGTCCATTCTCCAGCAGTTCAATGTGTGCCTGCTCAGCTCTCTCCAAATTTCTGGGGTATCCTAGTAGGCCTTATGGTTTTCATCAGAGAAAATGGTCTTGCTGGTTTCCCTTCTATTCATTTACTTATGCATTTCTACAATGTCAAATTCTCTCCCACTGATGACTTTCTTTACATCTCTAAACGAGGGAAGACCTAATATCTGATTACCGACCTGCCGTCCTCCCACAAAGGTTAAAAAATTAGCTTTTTCTTTGTGTCTGGCTAGGAGTGGGAGTTCAATATGAGGGATGCCTCAGATACACTTCTAGTACCTTAGGCTTGGTCAGGCCCAAATAATTTGAGTGAGTCTGTGCGGAGGTGCTTTAGTTGAACTCTTCTTATTTTATCTTCTCAAACACTGATGCCTTCCTTTGTTGTTTCAAGTATTGGCCCTAACCTTGACACAAACAAGAAGCTCCTTAAGGAGTGCTCCACTAAGAAATACACCAAGCTCGTCACGCCCTCGGTTCTAGCCAAGTATGGCTTTGGACCAACGGAAGTAAGAGGTGAAGCTGTGGTACCCTTATACGTAGTTCGAAAGGAAGACTTTACTGGTAGGACCTCAACCTTGTTATTTAGAACTTTAATCTATTTTGTAGGGTCTTAGGTCTAACACTTTGTTTCTCTTTTCCTGAGTAGATCTTGACGATATGGTTCCAGATATTGACGTCGTGAGGATGCCAAAGGTTCGAAGGCCTTTGGAAAAAGGAAGGCTAAGGTCATTCCTGATTCCGACCTGGAACCTTCAGCCAAAACGACAATGACGGACTCCAAGAAGGCTTTTCTTCCCCCCCCCCCCCCCAAGCCATTTGTCGAGGCTAAGAAGACCGAGGATCCTCTTGAGCTCAAAAAGATTTCGATGAAGGCGACCAAGCCCTTGGTCACGTCTAAGGAGGTGATCGAGATGTCTATTGGAGCCACTCCTTCTCATCCTAATCCCCATCCAGCCTTGACTCTGAAGGAAACATCCTCGAGAGTGCCTCATGGCACATCGGGAAGTCCTTCGGCTGGTGAGGCCAAAGGTGAGCATTCCCTTTTGGGTGACGTGAACCTGGCTGCCAGTGTCATTCTCTCGATCATCCCTGAAGCCGACATCCAAGAGGCTTCCTCGATGTCTCTTTCTATCTCAGTTGTCACTACTTTATACGGGGCAACTTCGGTATGATCCTGACCTTTATCTTCAGGGCCCCAATGGAATCCTCTTGCTGACCTTTAATGAGTGTACTTATATTTTTGTTTTTGTAGATGGCAACACACGTCGAAGCTCTTGTGAATAGAGCTCGAGCTTCGTAGAAGATAGCTGAAGGTGTCAAGCAATCCCTCAATGCTTCTGAGCTCAAGGTTATTGAGTTGGCCTTCGAGAATGACAATGTTGATAAGTAGATCGGGGCGCTTGAACTCAGAATTTAAACTGAAGATGGATGAACTTAAGCAAGCTTGGTCAGATGCGAATAAGGGCTCGGATGTGACAAAGACAATAAAGGACGAGTTAAAAGAGATGAGTGAGATCAATGTTGTTTTCCTTAAGGAGATTGAGGTAGAGAGGTCTAGGGTGACTGAGAAGGACGTCGCTATCACTGAGCTAAAGGACGAGAATGCCACTACTTGAGCCAAGGGTTACTTGGCCTTCCAGAAGTAAGCTATGAAGAAGTTTCTTGACTTGGACTTCGACTTTGAGCCTCCTCTTGGAAAGGAAGAGGAAAAAGAACAAGAGGGACCTTCAGTTGAGGAGGGAGGAGTGACTGAAAGAGAAGTTGCAACTATCGATAAGGCAACTTTTAATCTTTCTCTGCCAATGGTTACTCCTGATGAGACGATGACCTTAACCTCTGTTTTGCTTGAGGGTCGGTCAGACCCAGCTACTTCCTTGCTTGAGGATCAGTCAGACCTAGCTCCTGCTCTTCCTGAAGGTCAAACGAATGTTTCTGACCCCGAGTTACCTAGAGTCGTTGAAGAGACCGCTACTCCTGCAGCAAATGCTTAGCCTTTCTATCTTTTAGGAACTTTGAACTATGTAACTTTCTTCTAGTTTTGAATGATAATTGATTTTGAAAATTTTTGTCTATTTAATTACTAATTTTTCTTTTCTTCATGCTTGAGATGTGGATAAATGTCTCATTCCTTGCCCCTGTTTCCAGAAGGATCTTGATCTTTTGGAAGCATTTGTTTCAAAATTGTCTATTTATGAGTCTGAGGTCTGTGTGGCCCCCTAGACTTGGACTTCATGAGCTTGAAGAGTTCTAAAGATCTCACCGTCTGTTTATGAGTCTAGGAACTCATCTTGTTTCTATGAATTTGGAGAGCTCATCTTATATTTATGAGCTAAAAGACTCATATTTTGTTTATGAGTTGAAGAGCTCATCTTATTTTTATGAGTTTAAGAAACCATTGCTTATTTTTATAAGTTGAAGAACTCATCTTATATTTATAAGCTGAGGAGCTCATCGTTTGTTTATGAGTTGAAAAGCTCATCGTTTGTTTATGAGCTGAAGAACTCATCTTATTTCTATGAGTTTAAGAACTCATCGCTTATTTATGAGTTTAAGAACTCATCACTTATTTATTAGCTGAGGAGCTCATTGTTTGTTTATGAGATGAAGTGCTCATCTTATTTTTATGAGTTTAAAAACTCATCGCTTATTTGTGAGTTGAAGAAATCATTTTATATTTATGAACTGGGGAGCTCATCGTTTGTTTATGAACCGAATAGTTCATCTTATTTTTATGAGTTTAAGAACTCATCGCATTCTCTAAAGGAATTATCCGAATATTTCATTTATTGCTAAATATCTTTACAAAGGACCCCTCCTCTTTTGTTTTCTAGCTTCACCTTACTACTGGTAAAACTTCTTCAAATAGTCTGCATTCCATAAGTGAGGTAGGGTTTTTCCTTTTTCAGTTTGCAACTCGTAGTTTCCTGGCCTGACCACCTTTGTAGCTAAGTATGGTCCTTCTCAGTTGGGTCCTAATTTCCCATGTGCGGGATCTTTTCCAGCCAGGTGGAGTTTCTTTAGGACAAGATCTCCTACTTTGAAACTTCTTTGCTTAATCCTCATGTTGTAGTATCGTGCTGTCTTCTTTTGATAGTCGAAAAGCATTGGAGGGCGTTACTCATTTTCTCATCTAATAGGTCGAGATTAACAAGTAATGATCTGTCATTTTGTTCTGGATCTGCGAGCTCTGTTCTCGGAGATGGAGTACCTATTTCGACGGGAACCACTGCCTCAGTGCCATAGGCAAGAGCAAAAGGTGTCTCTTTTGTAACTTTTCTGACAGTGGCTTTGTAAGTCCATAGTACCCCTGACAAATGCTCCACCTATTGGCTCTTTGAAGCTTCAAGTCTGGTTTTTGGAGCTCCTTTGATAGTTCAGATGATGACTTATGCCTGTCCGTTGGACTGCGAATGAGCTGGTGTGGAGAAGTAATTTTTTATGCCATGCTCGGTGCAGAATTATGTGAACGCTGAATTGTCGAATTGCCTTGTGTTGTCTGAGACGAGGGCCCTTGGGATCCCAAACCTGCAAATTATTGACTTCCGGACGAAGTTTCGAATTTTCTGCTATGTGATCTTTGAAAGGGGCTTTACTCGGCCCACTTAGTAAAATAGTCAACCCCTATTATAGCGAATTTGCACTGCCACGTGCTAATTGGGAGAGGTCCTAGTATATCCAATTCCTATTGCTGGAAATGCCAAGGGCTCATCACCAAGGTGAGGAGTTTTGGCGGGCAGTGCGGGATGTTTGCATTGAGTTGACAGACCTTGCATTTCTTGAGCAAATCCTTTGCGTCCTTGATTATTGTTGGCCATAAATACCCCTGCCTTAGTGCCTTATAGGCTAAGGTCCGAGCTCCGATGTGGTTGCCACAAATACCTTCATGAATATCTCTTAAGATATAGTTCGCTTCGTCTTCACCTATGCATTTCAGGAGAGGTGAAGAGAAACATCTCTTATACAGCTTTCCCTAGATGAGGGTGAACCTAGATGACCTAGTCCTCAACTTAGCTACTTTTTTAGAATCCGCAAGTAGAATCCCGTTTTGTAAATAATCTAGGATTGGATCCATCTAGGTTGACTGTGTCTCAATGGGAGGAACCTCATCCGCCTCAAGGCTCGGCTAGGTGTTCAACTAGGATGAATCTGTCAAGGTTTTCTTATGAGGCGGTGGCCAGTCTGGCTAGAGCGTCTGCTAAAGAATTCTCAGCTCGAGGGATTTGTATGATCTTACCCTGAATGAATCTTTTCAACAACTCATGCACCGTTTTTAAATATAGTGTCATTTTCTCCCCTGGCTGCATATGTCTCTTCAATTTGCGTCACCACCAGCTACGAATAACTATGTATTATGAGCTATTCCACTTCCATAGAATGAGCTAACCTAAGCTCGACGATCATTGCCTCATACTCTGCGTCGTTGTTTGAAGCCTTAAAATCGAACCTGAGGGCATACTCCAGGCCTATTCCATCTGGTGAGGTTAGGATCAAACCAGTTCCTCTACCTTGTGCGTTGGATGCCCTATCAACCGAGAGTTTCCATGTCGAGAGGTAGGGAACGAGGTTATTTGAGACCTGAGGTGCCTCCTGACCTGCAGGAATAGTGAATTCTGTAATAAAATCGGCTAAAACCCGCCCCTTAATGTCAAACTTGTTGAGTTCGATTGCCCATTTCACTAGCTTTCTTGACGACTTTGGCTTGTGCAAGATCTGTTTTATTGGTTGATCCATGAGGATTTTTATCGTATGAGCTTGGAAGTAAGGCCTGAGCCTTCTTACTGTTGTCACCAGAGCTAGAACTAACTTCTCCATCTTTGGGTACCTCTCCTCTGCCCCCCTCAGAGCTCTAATGTAGTAGTAGACTAGCTGTTGAGCTCTATCTTGTTCCCTTACCAAAGCTGCGCTTGTTGAGAAATCTGACATAGCTAGGTACAAGGTAAGGACTTCACCTTCTTGAGGGCTAATCAGAACTGGAGGTGAGCTGAGGTATTTCTTTAGATTTTTGAATGCCTCTTCATAGTGATCATCCCAATGAAAAGCTTCTTTCAGTACTTTGAAAAATGGCTAGCATTTGTGGCTCGATCTAGAGATGAAACGACTTAATATGGCTATTCTTCCTGTCAAACGTTAGACTTTCCTTATATTTGTGGGTGACTGCATGTCAATCACCGCTTGGACTTTCTATGGATTGGCCTCGATGCCTCGGCTATTGACTATGAAGCTTAAGAATTTCCTTACGGAGACCCCAAAGGCACAGGGTTGAGCTTCATCTTATACTTCTTGAGTATCTGATGTGGAACTCGACCTTCAGCGATTTTATCAGCATGTCATCAATGTAGACCTTCATAAATGATCCGATCTGTCCCTAGAACATATGATTCACCAATCGCTGATAGGTGGTCCCTACATTTTTTAGCTCGAATGGCATAACTTGGTAATAGTATGCCCCTGCTCAGTCATGAATGATGTTTTTTTCTTGGTCATTGGGGTCAATCCTGATCTGGTTGTATCATGAGAAGGCGTCCATAAAGCTGAGCAACACGTTCCCAACTTTGGCATCTACGATTAGGTTGATCCGTGTGAGTGGGAAACTATCTTTCGGGCAAGCACGATTTAGGTCGGTGAAATCAATGCAGAATCACCACTTATCATTGGTTTTCTTCACGAGGACCACATTTACCTATTAGGTCGGATAATCAACTTCCCTGATTGCTTTGGCATGGAGGAGCTCTAGAGATAACCCTAATTTTACCCAAGAGTTGTTGATGTTGAGGAGCTATTTGTTGCTGTGGAGTAGGTGGTGGGTTAGTTTGGTCTTGATTGTTGTACACTATAAAGCGGCACAACTGACCTCGCTTGATTAGAAACTCAATCGCCTTTTTTAACTGAATATAATAGTCAGTGTGGTGGTTGTGGCCTCGATGGTATTCGCAGTACTTCGTTGCATCTCGCTTGCGGGGATCAGCCTGTTGAAATAGAAATTCTAAGAATCATTAACAGTGCATATGTATCGAATACAAATTTTTTTTCCTTAAAACCCTAAAAGGCGGAATTAAGGTTTACCTTCGAGATCGCTCTCTGAATTGATCTCGTCTTAACATAAACACAGAAACTGAAGACAGACACAGAAAGCAACTCATTAAACCTAACGATCTTCTGTCATATATCCTCCAACGCAAAAAATTCGGATGTAGTGTAGGCTGCAAGAACCTCCGAACTTCTGATCTCTCTCTCTTTTTCTCTTAGCCTCTCTAAAAAATGTAAATAATGAATTGATGCTGATTTAGAGAGCCTAGACGTCTATATATAGGCTACGACAGAAACCCTAAGGAGAAATAAGGGTCGGGCTTCCAATGGGCCTAAGATTCCTATGTTCAACCCAGAACAAACATCCTACAATCCATTAATAATTAGTATGTCCACTAAAAACTTATTATTGATCTCTTGAACCTTATCTTAAAATTATATTCGAGCTCATTATTATTATATGCTTAATAATCTTCCCACGTTTAAGATTACAGATGTCCATCAATTAAATAAATTACTGACAATTATATTTAATTGTCTTCTTTTATTCCTTGAGACCTTACCACTCAACCTATTTGTCATATAGGATAATTAAATCTACCTACAAAGTTTGACATGAACAAAACTTATGAGCTTCATTAAGAGGACATCATCAACCCATTTAAATATTAGAATGTGATTTTCCTTTAATAATTAATTACCACCATAAAAATAACATCATCTCCCAATCACCGAGCTTATTGACTCAATATGAATATCACTTTTTGATGAATTAAAGTGACAATCATTATATGCACATGACGATTAAATATCTCGGGATTAAGAACATAAACAATCATAATAATCATGATGTATTTATTATCTTATTGAATCAATAAAATATAATAACTTCAACATGAGTCTGTTCAATATATAAAATATACTAGCGTAATAATCTCAGACATCAAACAGTCTCCTACAGTAAAGGCAGACTATGCCAGAATATTACACTCAAGGATCATAATTTTGTTTTGATACATTGTTTTGGTCACCTAGGAAACGAAAACGTTTTGGTGTGTTTCGGAAACGTTTCGACCCGTTTCAAAAACAGAATGAAAAAAATAAAAAATTTAGGAATTATTTTTTTAAAACATTGATCAAAATATACAAAAATATCTTGAAATACCTTGAAATATTTAAAAATAATTGTGCAAATACATTGAGATATAATAAAATATTTTGAAATATTATGGAATACCTCGAAATATTAGAATTTCGATTTCATCACTGTTCGTTTCGGTCTCCTTGAAAACGGAAACGTTTCGGATGTTTCGACCATTTCAAAACGATGTTTTGATCTTTGATTACACTACAATCATACTAATGGTGTGTTCAATTCCATCTAGAATTGTGAACATATATTTATATTATACAAGGATCTGATAATCTAGTCTTCTGTGCATAAGTCGAACTTTGCACACCAGATTATCTAAAATGTAAAATATAAGACACACATGCATACTATATATCAAATATGATGTAAACATTTACCCACATAGATTCTCAATAAAATGGAAAGAACAAACTTCTATTAATTAATAAAACGAGTTTCACTACAAAAAATAAGCTTTTAGTATACAACTCTATCACCGTCTTTATCTGAGGTTGCCATCTCAAGAATTTCTTATTTTGGACATGGTATAGCACTTGGGAGATAATTGAGTTAAGGGGAGTGAATTGGTTTGGGGCATATATCGGCTGTAACCCCTGAGGAGGGGGACCCAGGCAATCTCTGACGTCACCTTTCCTCTTTGGGGAACGATCTCCACCTCTCTTTTGAGATTGGTCTCGACTTCGGTCCTTCCTAGGACTCCGATATCTTTTCTTCTTCTTCTCCCTTGGCGTAGAGGAGTTCCTAGCTCTCGAGAGAAAAACCTCCTCACTGTTGATGTATTTTTGTATTTTTGCCAGCACCTCAGCCATACTGGCTTGGGGGTTTTTGGCAATTGAGAATAATAAATCTTTCGATTGTACTCCCAGCTCAGCGGTAAAGGCTGTGAGGGAAAACTTTTTGTCAAGGGCGTCCGCTTTTAGGGAATCTAAGTTGAATTTCTTAACATAGCTCTGCAATGACTCGTTTGGACCCTGCTTCACACTCAGCATGTGGTAACATGACTTTCAGTAAGTTCGGGCCCTTATAAAGTGAGACACGAAGGAGATGGAGAGCTCTCTAAAAGAGAAAATTAAAGTCGGGGCTAGCCTATTGAACCAAGCCAAGGTCGAGCCCTTCAGGGTGATGGCAAAGGCTCGACAGCGCACTGGATCATGGTATCCATGCAATTCTATCTGATTCTTGTATGTGTTGAGGTGGTCCATAAGATCCTTCGTCCCGTCAAACGTTTCGATCTGAGGAGATTTATAATGGTTACAATCAATTCAGGGATAATAGTTGTGAGCATAAATCAATAGACGAGAGATTTATAGTGGTTCACCAGCTCGAAAGTTTGGCTAATCCACTCTAATGGAGTCTCTTGCTCCTGGGGGAGTTTTCTATTAGTTGGGGAAAAGGCTACAGAATTACAGGGAGTCAATGTTCGTATGCTTGATTGATTACAATGTGAGGGATTTGATCCCCATTTATAGTATGTTGTGGCCTGGTGTAATCATCGCGATCCTTGCGTAACCGTTGTGATCCTTGCGTGATTGACGTGATCCTCTTGGGGTTGTTATGATCCATGTGATGGAATGTTTGGCTGTTAGAGGTTATATTCCATAGGTGTGATGTGACCCTCTAGAAGGTATGAGCTGTTATTGTCATAGTGCACAAAAGGGTCACGTTGGTAACGATTCCGGACCTGCGGCTCCGGAACTAAGAGTCTTGTATGACAGCCTTGGAAGTTAGGGATTGAGAGGTCAGCTCATTCACTCGACCTTAGTTGTCTCGATTGGAACCCAAATTCTGACAGTATATCGTAGACCCTTATTGACGGTTAGCCCCCGATCTGCTAATGGGCTGAGCTTAGCCTTGGCTAATTTTTGGTATCAAGTTCTATTGTAATTTCAAAAATAATGACTCTATTTGCATTAACGAATAATAATTTGTTTAAGCAATCTTTAAAAGTAAGTTCATCTCACTTTCTTTTAATTAGCATCAGTAATCAATTCCGTATGTCTTCATTCTGTTGTATTCGTGCTTAAGGTATTTTACAATTTTTTTAAAAATTTTAAAAATATTTTTTTAGTGACTCAAACACGACACAATTGAGAGCTATTTAACAAACATTAATGTATGAAATTCTTTTTGGATCACAAATGTAAAATATTTAAATTTTGAGGGTACAATTTATAATTAGTCTAAATTTTTTTAATAGCAAAATGAATGACAATTAGTACCAAGTGCACAATAATATGAATTTCTATCTTTCAAGGTGTTTTTAAATATTGAGAATATAAATTGATATTCGAGTTGTCTTTTGAGGTGTAAGTTGAGATTAACCCTAAAAATAACTACTCAGTGCACATATCCCAACCAAGTCATTCCACTCGGGCTTAATTTACAGCCGCTGAATGCTGAATGGACCAATGAAGAGTCTCAAGCTCAACTCAACATGTCAGCATCATCAAGCCAGAATTCTACATTAAGCAGATCAATTGCATGAGTCGAAGATGTATATATGGGTCATTAGATTTGATAATAGACTTTTGGTTTAAGTGGGTAATTAGTAACTCGATCATGAGAATTTTATAAAAGAAAAAAAACAAGTGTATAATTAAGATCAGGTGCTTAAAGTTTCAACAATATAATTAATTGATCAGCACGCATCAATGGATCCATTCGTTTTTTGTGCTGTGATAATAGAAATAGAACGCCCATAACTGGAGAGGAGTCAAACCCAATTAACAAATATTACTTGGGCTAGTGTTTTGCGCTGATTTTAGCTGTGTCCGTAAGTCCACAACGCATTCAAAACCGTTAATCATTCTGGCCACTAAAATATTTATATTTTTTTCCGGAAGTAATTAAATATTTTATGTTAGTTTGAATAAGTTTAAATTAATCTCCATGAATCCATCACTATTCTTAAACACGCATAATTCGAGCGGGAGAGGGAGAGGGAGAGGGGGAGGGAGAAGGAATTTCTTCTCTGGGAAAGAGACCAAATTTCTGTCCTGCAAAACCCAGGCAACTCTGGCTCTATTTACTTGCACTATTCGTAAGAAATAGGCCTTCCCTGCCGCCTTCGAGTCCCATGGACTTCTCTAACTTATTTCTATTGTATTTTCTTTTGTCCTACAGCCTCCACTCTTTCTGTGGTATCACTGACATGAGAGAGAGAGAGAGAGAGAGAGAGAGAGAGAGAGAGAGAGAGAGAGAGAGAGAGAGAGAGAGAGAGAGTTTTGGAAATCTGCATATATATATATATATAAGAATGTGAGGAGCTAAGGGGAGAAACAAACCCCGCCCACATGCTTAAATGCCTTACTCCAAAAATTCCTATCGTCCTTGGGAGTGGTTTCTGGAGATGCCCATCTGGTTTGTGAAGTGGTTTTGCAGGCAATGAAGCTGGGATGGGATTGGCATGAAATGGATCTGCCTGCCACTGCCTGGCTCCCTGAATGCCAAGCCAATATGCCATGCCATCTAAGAAGCAATTGTCAAGAGTGTTTGATAACCTTCCTACTTGGCATGAAGGGAGTCAGGCAGGCAGGCCGCCCATAATCATATATTTTTCAGACAATTAATGCAATCATCTTATGTATGTTCAGGGTCAGGGACGAACAGATTCAGATCCTCTCCGGACTCTTGAGGTACCAAATCTGTTCATACTTGATATACAAATTATACATACATACATGTCAGCCATTGATTGCTGCTGTAGTGAACAATTACCAACCATTCTTTCCCACCGAACAAACAACCACCTACAATATTCCTTCATTCTCCTCCTTCTGCATGAAATGAAACCCAGCCGCTTCGTGCGAGCTCATTGAGAGAATGAAATGATGAAATTCTACTAGAAACTAGAAAGCAGTTAACTCTCTTACCCCTTTCCCTAGTGCAAACCCTCTCACCCCTCAGCAGATGAATGAATTTATGGTGTCATACCCCGAGAGAAATCACGGTGTTCCTTTGATCTAGAAGAATAGATAGGCGAAACAGCCTATTTTCGTTTGTCAACTGGTGGGGTGGCAGGTCACTTCCACGCAAATCCTGCGGGACTGAATTGATACTTTTTTCTTGTCATTCAAAGTGGTATTTCTCCCACCCTGTCAAAAGAATGACTCCTGTCTCGAGTACACACTAACTTTGGACATTAAGTGGGCCTTTGTTGGCTTGTTAATGCTTGATCTGTATGTTCTCCGTGGGGACTAGACCATTCACTTATCCTAGTCCATTGACTAAAAGACCATCGTACAAGAGCATCCACCTACAGTTACCGCTTCACCTGAGGATGACTCTCCTCTCACAACGGAATTTGGCATCACACAAAGGAGCTCACTCGGCCGCTGCATCCAAATCTGCAAGATTAAGACATACTAAAAGAAAACTGATAATTGATATACCAAAGGCTAAACAAGGCCTTCTTAACCAGTAAGAAAGCCATGCTTGTTGGGTCTTGAATGCCATCACGCAATACAGCAGGTGCTAGAGCAGAAAGTCTAGCCATATATGGCCAGCAGAAGTACGTACCTCTTTGGCTGAAGCTGAAAGTTAGGAAATGCTGCAGTATTACTGGTAAATTTTGTTTAGAAAGTGCAGATAACTCAAATAAATTCATTTCAATCATATATACAGCCTTGGTCACTAACAGCCCACCATGACCTGTTTTGCATCACTGGTTCCTCCAGCTCCACAAAGCACCATTTCTTTCACCTGGCCCTCACAACATAAAAAATCCAACTCGACACACAAAAACACATACACACATTGAACACTGATTAAATCGGATATTCTTGTGCTTTGTATTGGTGGGAGGAAAGCAAGCTTGTTCATCACAATTCACTTAGATTCAGTGATAATACAGCATTTGTTCTGCCATAACGCTACTTGACATAATCCAACAAAATCCCATAGCTGATAATTACTAATTTTTTCTTTTCAAGCTATACACCAGTACAAAATCATACGTGACTATAGGCATTAGAAATGATGCTTCCGGCAGTCTGCCTGAGTTACTTCACAAAACTGGTGCCATATTCACATCCACCAAGCCCAAAGAAACCAAACCTGCACTCCTTTTATCAGAATAGTCCATCAATATCATAATACACCGATAAAGCAATAAATTTAAATTGGTAACAGAAGCTGAAAAGCAGATATTCCAGCCTTAACAACCAGATCATCTTTTTACTCTTTCAGCCTCCATATGACAAAGAGTAAATGCAACACAAGGCTAACCAAGCTCAGGCAATAAAGATTCTTAACAGGGATCCCAACAATGAGGCTTCATGTTGAGTGTTTTAGCTTAGCAAGTTGATCCAATGCATCTTTAAGGGGTTCTCTCAGTTTGCTTTTCTTGCCCTGGAAACAATGAAATTGTAAACAGCAGCTTGCGAAGATTAAAGAGTAAAACAAATACCAAATCCTTTATCTCAAAAGCATTGTTTCAATTATAAGATATCCTAGCATTTAATCACACAATCATCCATTCCAAAGATTCCTCCTTTAAACTTGACCCAACAATGAAAGAGCGAAGGCTAAATCGGATTATTAATCATCAACCTTAAAACTGCATATTGGCAACTTCTAGGTAGCAGCTTTGCAATGAAAACACACAAGCAAACACGTAATCAAATCGCACCATAACAACTTGTGAGAAAAAAGGGAGCGAGACACCTTTATAAGAGAGCCTATAAACCCAAATATGACCCTTTTTCTGCAGATCACTAGTATAATGCATTTACACATTGAATTACTAAAGAAGCCAACCTTTGGTCTCCTAGAAAGAATGGAAGGGCAAGGGCTATACCTCTCTATTGGTAGAAAGATGTAGATCTCTATCTCTATTATTGTGGATAGTGAGAAACAGCTTAACTTCTTTCTCGATGGTACATCAAATATGGATAAGTTGTTGAAAGCACATGAAGGAACTAGTGTAGGAAGCATTTATGCAGTTATATAAGTCCCGATATATAATCCTCTAGAGTATAAAAAGATAATAGCCAAAATTTCAGAAAGAAACTAGCAGAACCAGAAAAAGGCAACCATTTTCCAACACCAATACTAGTGGGCCATCAAAAATATATTAATCCAAAAGCTACAGAGCTATTTATGCCGCACCTTCAAGGACGGGACAAGAGCAAAAACTTCTTCCACAGATTCTGGACCTACATTGGCAATCATGGACACCTGCAGTCATAAAGATGAAATAAAGTACACCACATGACTATTGAAAATCAAGTATTCCGGGTTAAGATTAATACCTCGCCATCAGAAACATTGTGCTGTTTGAGAGCACTATTTCTAAGTTAATGGATCAACAACAGAATGCTCAAAAACAATTTTTTTCGTTAATTTTTCGGCGTGAGGTGCCCCAATAGCAAGCTACTGTGGTGGGCCCTCCCCTCAAAAAAATAATTTAATATCGTGTGGCCCATTGGGCCATGTATCAAATATTAAACTGATAAGAAAAGATATTATACATGATCTTAGTCAAAAACAAATTAACCACAACTCGAGCAACCTCAATCTCTGGACACTGCTGTCTTAGACTCTTACCTAAAAAAAATAGTAGTAATAAAACTAATAATCATCATCGTTATGAAAGAAAAGGATACTCAAGCACTCGTCTAACAGAGTGTAGACTTGTATAATGGCTACCCCTCTTGGCATACTGTAGTCCCCTGTCAAATGAACTGAAAATGAACAGATTGTTAAAGCTCTTAAAACCAGATTAACTTCTCATTTAACTAACAAAGAAGTACATGAAATGCTTTTTTAAATAAAAAAAGGCATTCCTAAACAAGAATACGAAGCATAAAATGTATTACTCACATGGGGATTTTAATTGCTGGATCTTCAGAAAGTATGACCATTTGCTCTTGGATTCCTTGTAAAATTTCTGCAGCTTCACAGTCCATCAAGCATTTAGCGTTCTCCGGAAGTTCTGCCCATATTTCAATAGCTACCATTAAAAGCACACACGTGCGCATAACTTAAATAACTGCACTAGCAGTACCCCTTTCAGAAATGCTACTATCACTAAAAGAATAAAAATCAATAGATTAGAAGGCTAGAAAGACCTAACCCTGCAAAATATACCCAAAAACCCAATGTTTTATTATACAGACCCTCACAACGTATACATAGTCAGAGATTGCTCAATTATGTTCAGCTTGTTTTTCAATTTTTACAGAAATATATCCCAACATAAAAAAGAATTGCAATGGAACAACATAAGCCGTGACTAATATTCGAAAAATTACAATTGGAAAACAAAATTAATTCCATTAAACTATATAAAATAGCAAGGAGACAAATACAATTTCAATAAAAATTGAAAAACATAGAAAAACCAAGAAAATTATAATATTGCGTAGTGTCAATTATCGAACTATGGATAAATAAACCATTGAGACTTTTCCAAACTACTTGGGATAGCTTACCTGAATTTTGTTTCGATATTGTGCTCTAGTAAAGGTTATATTTTCTGTTAAATCGTAGACAAACTAACCACAACCAACGTATTAAACAAATAAGGTATCTTTGAATTTCTCTTCTCTTTTTTTTTTTCCTTTTTTTTCTTTTTTTTTTTTTGGGGGTGGGGTGGGGGGGAGGCTGTGTGTTTGTATAAGGGAGAGGGAGAGGGAGAGGGAGTGCCTGTGTTTAGCCAAAAAAATGCACTAACCATGCTCAATTTTGAGCTCCAGCGGCGGAGGTGCCTTTACCACAGGGACTTTACCACCATTTGCAATCTTATCTCCTTTCCCCCCTTTGCCCCAATCTCCTTGAAAATTTAAGAATTGTGCAGAGGATTAACACAAACACAACCATGTCTATGACCATATAATATTAAGGATCCAAACCGAAAAAAGAGTAAGAAAATCAAACCTCCGGCAACTGGGTTATCAACCTTCCCACCAGATTTTGAGGACATGCTAATTTTGGCTTCTGATGAATTCAAAATATTTACAGCAAAATTTAAAAGGGAGGGAGGGTGAATGAGTAATGAGAATAGAAAAACATGTTCTACATGAAGTCGGAACAAGTAAAGAATGACCATATACATCTCTAATTCTCTATAGTATCAGGAAAAAGAGGTATAACCTTCAGCATCAAACTGTACTTTTCTTCCCCTCTTTGACTTTGCTGAGCTATCATCCTTCCCTTTGAATGATGCTATGCAAAGGAATTTTCAGAAACAAAATATGTCTTAAACATTAGAGTTATTGGTTCATCATATAGAAAAATCAATTTGAAACAACAGAAAATAAGCATAAAAAGGCTACATATATCTCAGCAGTAATCCACACATCAGAGCATGTTTCATGCATCCAAACTGCAAAGTATAATCTAAGATCAAATTTTTTTAAATGCTCAGTAATCAGTTCTGCCATGTACATGTCTTCCAATTGGTACCAGCATGTAATGATTGGCTAAACCATAAGAATACCCAAAAACAAAAAATAAAAAAAGTAGGAAAAAAAAACCTTCCCAACCTCTGAGTAATGTCAGTCCTTTCCAACTTCTTTTCCAGAAAATACTGAACCCAAAACATTCTCTTAACCCAAAAAAGACCGAGATGCACACATAGATAATTAACAGGTACATATTTGCAGAACATACAGGAAATAGAGAAATAAAAGAGAAAGGAGAGGATGAAGACGTCGAAATTACCGGAAGACAATGGGAGGGTAAAAGGATGGGGAAGTCCAGCAGTAATATCGATTAGAGATAAATAAGAGGGAGGGAGGGAGGGAGGGAGGGAGGGTGGGTGGGGTCAGGGGTGGGTCGTTTTACAAACACAGCAGTATTTCAACTTTTTTCTCTCTAGTCGTCTGAACCCTGCCTTCTAGCTATGGGAGGCCACGCCCTTTTAGGGTTAGGGTTAGGGTTAAGAATCCAAGCATTTACATATTGTCGGGTTATTGGGGTTGAAAATGAGTTACACGAATTTGTGTCAACCCAATTAAATACACAAGTTAATTGGGTCATTTTTGGGTTATCGGGTTGAACCCAAATACGACCCATTAACATTTTGTATTAACGGGGTCATATTATACGTAAATTTGTGTAAAAAAATAATCAACTCAAATTCATTTATTGATATTGTATTCTTATCGAATTATCGTACCGTATTAAAAATTGTCACCCATTCGCCTAAAATGAGGAGGATGGACGACATGGCCTTAAAAGACTCTTCCATTCAAAAAGCAAGCTCGTCCATCCGTCAAAAACACCAGTCCAATCCCTTTGGGCCTTCGTGGTATAAATTCTAGTGAAAATTAGAAGAGAAAAAGGGCGTTGGAGCACAAATATAGAATTACTAGAAATTACTCGTGTCTGAAGACACTATATAACTAAAAAAATTAGCAATTACAGAATATAGGCATTAGTAGCATTTGAACAAAAAAAATTTAGACTAATAAATTCAACAAAAAATTGGACAAAATTTCATCTAAAAGTAGGAGCCTAAGAAAATTTGTTAGCAACACACACAACTCTTGAAGTTAACATTGAGACTCTCTAGATCAATTTACACTCAAAGACCATTTAATAAACTAATTAATAAGCTTCATCCCTTTTTTTTTTGCTTTATTACCTCCGTCCCTTAATTTGTTGCTTCTTTTCCTATAAAATAATGAATTTTCGAAAAAGTTAAAAACTAATATTTTTTTAGTAAAGAACAAACCATTGCATAAGCATGATAATCAAAGTTGATATAGACAAAGGAAATACAAATGGTCATGTAGCACTACAACAACCAATATCATGATGGCTAACTAACTATACATATTAAACTTCTTAAGTGAAGAAAGAAGTTGAATTAAGGGCATTAACTGTAGAAACAATCATCAGTTTTTAGTGGATCTAAGAATAAAATATGTAAATTGAAAAGTATCTATTCTAAGCAAAAAGTTATAAAATGATAAACTGAGCAATTGTCATCTTTGACCAAAAGAATTGCAAGCTTGGAATTTAGGAAATAGAAACTACATACACCCCTTCTATTGACATCCTTAAAAATTAGAACCAAAAGAAAACAATACATTCAACAAATAGTAATGTGTAATAAAAAACATTTGAATGACAAAAATACAATATTCTCAATAGATGAGTGCAATGAAGATGATTGCAAGCATCAATTGTTACTTCCCGAGTAACAAATCTAAATTTGAAAATTTCATATAAAACTAATGGAATAGAAACTAAGGGTATATCAGTTCGAAAACGTTCATCTCTAGAATGTTTATTCATCAGACCAACAAATTCACACTCATCTGAAGATATTAGAGCCCAAGAAAGTCACGCAATGAGCAATGGAAAAACAATTTTTTTTTCAAGATAGTAGCAACGAAAAAAAATATACACAACAAAAAAATGGTATATTTATATATAATTATTAACTAAACTGATTTTATTAAAAGAGAATGCTTGTGAATAACCCAAGAAAGTCATGAAATGTGCAAGAAAAGAACGATCCCCATTAGAATAGATTAATCAATTACAATTTGTCGTGCAAGATACGTATTAAGCACTATAGAATAAGACAATTGGAAGTTAGAAAAAGGATTCAAATGCATAAGCCATGGCTCCAAAAGAGGTTAGTCTCTAATCTCACACAGAAAAAGATAATATACAATACTTACATAAAAATAAACAAAAAAAAGAGGAACGATGTACTTAGATTAAGTAGAACTCAAACATTAATCTTAATTACAACTTAATGATATCTACAAAATTTAAATCAATATGGTTTGAGTCCATAACTTCAGGTTAAAAAAGTGAGAAGGTTGAAAAGAAATTAACCAACTCATTGACTATTAATGTAAATCAACAAAACATCAAGTTTACAGCAAAGCATCAAAATTAGAGCAAATAAACAACAATGTATCAATATTCGTGATCAATACGTAGGCACTAGGCAGTGGCCAAATACCTTTTTGGGCATCTTAATCCTTTGACAATAGGCCTACAATGGTGACAAATTTCTGGGAACCTTATTCTGTATGTGAGACTGTAGATGCCCAACAACAAAAACAAAAGAAAAAACACGAAAAACATAAAATAGATAATTCAATTTCTTTTTGGGAAAAACAACTCTTTGACTTCACACAACCCAGCCATAGGCATGCAAACTGGACAAACAAACACTCATTTATATTCAACTAGCAATGTACCACGTGCGCTGCACGTGAATAATTTTAGTACATAAAAATTAATAAAATATATTAGGTATGTGTGTGTTTGAATTAAATATCATTTCAAATTCACAAAACTTAATTTTTTATTACTCATATATTCTATTATAAGATTATGAAAATTTTGTATATTCCCAAAATTCTTTGTTCTAACTATAAAAAAAAAATATAGTTACAGTTCTATTTTTTTTTATAAAAAAATTGTGATTGATGTTGATTTTTTAGTATGTTTGAGAAATTAAATTTCTTGAAATTTATTTGATTAGGATTCCACTTATAATTCCTTAAATAAAAAAATAATAATTGTCAATATACTAATCACATTGAAACCTTATTGTAATTAATAATTAGTTAAGTCAGTTGGGATAAAATTTAATATACTACTCTATAATATAATATATATTATCAAACATATTAAAATTCTAAAAAATTAAAATTTTACTTAAAAATACACTACAATGTCTATTTTTACATAAAATTGTAGTACAACTTTATGTTTTTTAGTGTGATTGAAGAATTATTCTGATGTAACGTAAATTGATTTAAAAAAAAATTATATATACGATTATTTTTTATCTTAGAAATAAAAGGGTTAAACTTTTCGATGAAAAAGAAAATATGCATATGTAGGCATAATGTTATCTTTGCATATAAGATGAGTAATATTAGATTGATGGAATTTTTGAAAGTTTTTTGAATATTTTATAGAAAATATAATGATGCATATTTTTTTAAGAGTAATATAGTCAATGAATTTTTTTTATTGAAACTAATATTTATACATAGAGAATTAAAAAAAATGTTATAAATAATTTGGAGATTTAAATACATATGTATATGATAGTAATTTAAATATTTAGTTATGAATGGATATAGTGGTCTTTACAATCCTACATAAGGGTAAAATAGAGATTCAAAAGTTTTTCACCTTAAGATACTTTTATTAGTAGTATAGATGTAGTAGAACAACTCACTAAAACAAAACGATTTGATTAACATAACTATGTCAAGAACATACGTGCTTTGCTGCTATAGTATTCGCGGGACACTTCGAAAAAAGAGTTTTAATAGAAATACATCTAGATAGAAGCAATTGTAATGGATATATATTCAATGTAGTAGAACATCTCACTAAAACAAAACGATTTGATTAACACAACTATGTCAAGAACATATGTGTTCTGTGACGGGGAAAGTGCAGGTCTGTTAGATTTGCAAGTTGCGAAAATTGTGAATTGTGAATTGTCCATGTGTTTGTGTGTGTGGTGGGTGTCTTGCTGGTGGTTCTCTTTAACCTTTCGTAATGTCATTACGACCTTTCAAAAACATGGTTTTAATGTGTTTTGGTGCCAATTCCTCAATCTGTAACATCATTCATCTTCTGTTTACCTGGAAAAAAAAAAGAACATATGTGCTTTGCTGGTATGTGAGAGAGAGAGAGAGAGAGAGAGAGAGAGAGAGAGAGAGAGAGAGAGAGAGAGATTGACCGGATGTAAACAGAGAAGTATGTGAGAGAGATAGATATGTGAGAGAAAACAGAGAGGTATGAGAGAGAGAGATGTGTGAACTGCATGTATATAAGGGTTAGTATAAGATAGGGAGAGAGAGTTATAGTATGAGATAGGGAGATAGAGTTAGATGAGTGATAGGAGTCTTTGTATCAGTTAGTATGAGATAGGGTGAGAGAGTTAGATTAGAGATAGTAGTCTTAGAAAAATTTGGCATGAGGACCGTCGGATTAATTATCGTCAAACGATCTGAACCGTGAAAAGCTAAAGACAAAGAAATCTAGCTACTTTATTATATAGATTTGAGTAAAAAAATACTAATAAAACTTATTGGATATAAGTGCATTTTGATGGAAAAAAACCAAAAACTCATTCTGTAAGAGTAACTCTTGTAACACTGATTTTTGTAAACAATTATATCACAATTCCTCCTTATTCTCTTTCTCTCTCAATTTCTCTCTCACTCTCTCCCCTATTTTTTCTCACCGTTACACTCTCTTTATTCTCTCTCTCTCTCTCTCTCTCTCTCTCTCTCTCCCATTGATAATTTATTTTCTTTTAAAATATGTAAAGATTTGATTTGATTATTTTTATTTGACATTATAATTTTATTTTTTTTATTTTTTGTGATACATCTTATTGGTGTATTTGTTTGATGTATCTCTTTGATGTATCACTTTCTTGTATTAATTTTGTGCATCAATTAGGGGTATCATTTTAGTGTTTCTATTTTGGTGTATCTGTTTGATGTATCTCTTTCGTGTATCACTTTCTTATACCAATTTTTTGCATCAATTAGGTATATCTCTTTTGTGCATCTATTTGTTGTATCTCTTTGTAATCACTGTGTGCAGTGAATAACCAGTGCAACTTATACCTATTAGGTGTATCTCTTTAGAGAAAGCAATGTTTGGAACCGAATCAGAAAACCATGTTTGGAGTTGTATCGTAATACCTTCAACTGGTTTGAAACCGAATCAGAAAGTCCACAAATGGAGAATATAAGAAATAACAACGTTTGAAGGCAACGGTTGAAGAATATATTGTGAATTGATTTAAGAATAAATATTCAAAATTCAAACGAATGAAAAAATCAAATCAAATCTTTATATATTTGAAGAAAAAAATTATCAATGAGAGAGAGAAAGGGGTGTAGCTCCTCTGCAGTTAGGGACTAAAAGCACAAGGTGCTGTTAGTCAAACAGTGTCATTTTAATAAGGTTAAATAGTAAAAAAGAATTCCACATAAGCCAAAAGCTTTTCACCAAAAAGAAACCCTATCTTTTCAAAAACACTATCACCCACAAATATCTATGAAGATCAAGACACAGAAGCTCCAACGTTGGTAATATAGGTATCAGATCCGTCATGTTTGACTTCTAGCGGGTTCTGTATTTCTTAATAATGGTTTTGAGAATTCCTATTAATGTGCTTATTTGGGAATTGTTTGCAATGAGACATGACAAAGTAAAAGTTGAGTATAGTCCTTTGTGGTTGGAAGCTGGCTTGTGAGGTTTTGGCGAGTTGATGGATTAGGATGTCAGGGGTCTGCTGGTTTGTTGTATTGGGTAGTTGATGAGGATATCAGGATTTGGATTTTGTAATAGATGATTTGTGGTGGGTGGTTGAGTTGAGCACTTTGTGGAGAGTTTTATTTTCAAGGAGGTGAAGGTGGTCTGGCGATGAGATGGTGGGTTAAGGGTGGTATGTGGATGGTGCTGCAGATCGGTAAAATTGCATATGGGTACAAGTTATACACTTAGGGCCCGTTCGCTTCGAGTATTAAATTTGGGTGGTATTAGACATCATTTCCATTCCACTCCTATCCAATGGTATATTATACCCGGTCTTAAACTATAATCTCATCCTTCCCCTTGTTTGTTTGTCACAAACATTATTTGTGTAATACCTATTTAAAAAAGTCAACAATTGCAACTATTCTATAAAAAAAAATTTTTTACCTTATAATCCAAAGTCAACAATTTCGGCTTCAGTATAAAGGCATTGTAGATGAGGGCATTTGGGTCTTTTTATACTTTAATACCTCCTTCAAATTTGTATCGAGATATTATACCACCGGGTAGGTAGTATTGAACAGCACCTTGTACAAGGGATTATTGGCACTGTTCATGTCGGGTCAGTATTATGACCCGAAAATTAATACCGACTAAAAAAAGCCCAACAAACAAGGTATAAGGTAGGCCCCACGTACTATTTTCCTAATAACACTCTCTTGTACCACCCTTATACTCAAAGCAAACGAGCCCTTATATCGGAGAGAGGGTTACTAATGAGAGTGCATATGGTTGCTTGTGACTGCGAAATAAATGATCATGTACAAAGATATTAAGAGAGGAAGAGATGAGAATTGAGATAGGCATGGCAAGGGGTCGATGGAGGGAGACGATCGGAGATCGAGTATAGAACTTGTGGAAATTCACCACTAGGGACTCAGGGAGGAGGTTGACTCTACGGACAGAGAAGGGTTTCATAGTTGTGTAAAAAGAACGAGTTTTCCCCTGTGCAAAATTTGCGAGATTTTAGATGCGTTTGAGAACGTTTTTTTTTTTGTGTTTCCAAAAAAATAAAAAATAAAAAATTGTTTTTATTTTTCTGCGGTAAAAATTGAAAGCATAAAACATATTTGGTAGTCATTTGTGTTTAACAAATGATGAAAACAAAAATAAAAAACATATTTTGTACCCACTTTCATGTTTGACCCAATTATTTAGCTTTATATTATTTCATGCTGGTACAAAAACAACTCAAATTTTTTTATTCCAACATATCCATTAACTCATCAAATACCACTGAAAGCAAAATAATTGAATCACATAAGTTATTAAACATAAAAATACATCTCATTGTTCAACATATTACTAAATACACAGATTAATAAGTCATTATCACTTAACAAAAATCCTAACAATTAGTACATATACCACTAATAGTAGTGCACAAATGAAGATCAACTATTTTAATTTAAAACAGTGTATCTATAGTACAGGGAAAATATGTACAAAATATTTATAGAAAATCCCAAAAGAGAGGTGCACTATAACTCTCAATGCATCAATTTCTTGGAGCGTACAACTCTACTTGCTGCTCCATGGTTGAAATGTCTCCATCATTTGTAGGCATGAAAGAATCTACATGCGCAGAATTTTTTATTTCCTTATATTGTTTCAATCCCAATAGTCAAGGGATTTGTAAATAGAATATTATTCATCAATCCCACTAGTTATGAGATTTAATTGTCTGATATGTAAAAAGAAATCCCCTC
Organism: Ilex aquifolium; assembly: GCA_951799425.1. Taxonomy (NCBI): domain Eukaryota; kingdom Viridiplantae; phylum Streptophyta; class Magnoliopsida; order Aquifoliales; family Aquifoliaceae; genus Ilex; species Ilex aquifolium. Next base: position 145,380 of record OX637393.1, on the reverse strand, counting down.
GTCCATGGGATTGCTTTGCCTCTCCCTTGTATATAAGTTATGTATATGCAATGTAATAAGACAAGCAGAAATTCAACTACCTCTTTACATGGTATCAGAGCACTACCAACGCCTCTGATAATTTTTTTTTCTTTGGTTTGTCTTCTCCTCATGGCAAACAACAAATATGAATCATCCTCGGCCATTCTTTCTTCTACCACTACTGAAATCGAAAGTCTTGATAACCCATTTTACTTACATCACTCTGATAACCTGGGAACTGCGTTAGTTTCCAGTCCACTTACTGGTGACAATTACGTCACTTGGTGTCGCGCCATGACAATGGCCATCTTTGCTAAAAACAAGTTAGGATTTGTGGATGATACTATTGCAAAACTTGCTGCCAATGATGCACTTTTTCCCTCATGGAAGTGAGTCGACAACATGGTGTTCTCGTGGTTGCTTAATTCCCTTCACAAAGACCTTGCTCCGAGTATTATTTATGGTGAATCTGCTACTGCTGTATGAAATGATCTTCGTGATCGTTTTTCTCCTAGCAACAGACCTCGTATCTTTTACTTACAACGTTCTACTGGTACTTAACAACAAGACAATGATTTTGTGCCTGTTTATTTCAACAAACTTAAAGGATTTTGGGATAAACTCTCAATTTATCTCCCATCACCTTCTTGTTCATGTGATGCAATGAAAGATCATGCCAACTATCTTCATCAACAACAACTGATGCAATTTCTCATGGGTCTCCATGATACTTATGCATCTCTTCGCAGTCAGATTGTTCTAATGGACTCCCTTCCACAAACTAGTAAGGCATACTCTCTTGTGTTGCAAGATGAAACACAGTGTGGTTTGATCGCTATGACCATCCTTTCCAATGATAGCAGTGCTTTTGCTACTCGTGTATCTATTCCTATTAGATCACAAAATGATTCTCGCACTCCTACAAACAAAGTTCAGCGTGACTGTGGCGCTTGTTCTCACTGCAACATGACTAATCATAGCATTGACACTTGTTCGCATAGCGTTAAGGGAAGGTCTCCCCAAGATAACTTTGTAGGCTGAAAGGGCATCCCCGATTAAGAATCGTACGGTAATTGTAGACTGGCATGGGGGGTCTCCCATCGTAAGAACAAGCTGTATGGATCCTAGGGGGAGTACTCTTTCCCCTAAGAATCCGAGCACTGGCTCAAGCTTGTCTCTGTCGATGCCCATCTTGTCAAAGGCTAATGCAAAGATGATATCAGCCAAGCTTCCATTGTCGAAAAGAATTTGGTGGATAGTTTTATTGGCGATTATGGATTTTACAACCAGGGGATCGTCATGAGGATGCTGGCAGCCTTCCAGATTAGAATCCGAGAACGTGATGTCCATGCTCAGCCAGGATGACTTAGACACGGACTAGATTTCCAATACATCTTCTACTTGGGCTCTTTTCATGTGGGATTTTCTTGTTGAGCTCGTCTCCTCGCCTTCAGTGAATCCTCTAGAGATAACCCTAATTTCACACATAGTTTGTTGATGTTGAGGTGGAGCTTGCTGTTGTGGCGCGGGAGGTGGGTTAGCTCAGTTCTGATTGTCTTGCGCTACAAATCGGTGCAACTGACCCCTATAGATTAAGAACTTGATCTCTTTTTTCAGCTGAATACAATCATTGGTATAATAGTCATGGTCTCAGTGGTATTCACAGTACTTCGTGGCATCCCGCTTATCGGGATCCACCTTCATCTGAGGTGGCCACCTTAAGAATTTTTTGTTTTGGACCTCGTAGAGCACATGTGATATTGTGGTGTTGAGGGGTGTGAATTGTTCTGGAGCATACTTTGGTTGTAGCTCTTGAGGTGGAGGACCTAGGCAATCTTTGATGTCACTTCTCCTTTTTGGGGAACGATCCCCACCTCTCCTAAGAGATCGTTCTCGACTTTTGTCCTTCCTCAAACTTTGATCTTTTCTCTTCTCCTTCTCTCTTTGAGTAATGGAACTTCCAGCTTTTGAGAGGAAAGCCTCCTCACCACTTATATATTTCTCTGCTTTTTCCAACACCTCAGTCATGCTAGCTTGAGGATTCTTGGAAATTGAGAACATCAAATCTTTCGATTGTATTCCCAGCCCAGCGGTAAATGTTGTGAGGGAAAACTTCTCGTCGAGGACATCCACTTTTAGGGACTTCGAGTTGGACCTCTGGACATAACTCCGTAGCGACTCGTTTGGACCATACTTCACATTCAACAAGTGGTAGCACGACTTACGACAAGTTTAAGCTCCTATGAAGTGGGACACAAACGAGATGGATAGCTCTCTAAAAGAGGAAATCGATGCTGGAGCCAACCTATTGAACCAAGCCAAGGCCGAGCCCTTCAGAGTGATGACAACACACTGGATCGTGGTATCCATGCAATTCCATCTGATTCTTGTATGTGTTAAGGTTGTCCATGGGATCTTTTATTCCGTCAAACGTTTCGATCTGGAGCATCCTAAATTTCTGGGGAAGAGGCAAGTGTAGCACCTCGGGGGTGAATAGCAACTCTATTTGCTAAACCAGAGCATCCATGGTCATCGGGGTTTTTCTCTTTACCACCTCCTTCATATGGCTGAGCTCTTGCTGGATTTATCTGAAAATGTAGCTCCCAAAATTGATCTCTCCCATTTTGCTGGAGAAGATCTAGGATGCGCTTGTTTCTGGGGACTCCTCTGTTTTGACTCTAAACCTCATCTTCCTCCCCATTTCTCTGGACTCAGTGATGAATGTTATCAACCGAGTGACTGAGGCCATTTTCTTCCGTGATCTCCCTTAAAGAATTTTGATGATGATGTGAACATCTTAGGCTGGTTGTTCGTTTTGCTAAAGGAGACAATTGTTGGCTTAACGCAATACCTCGAGTTTGTTGTTTGAAGGGGGATCTACTATTGATAGATTGAATTATGGGTTTGGCAGAGGATTCATGGGAATTCTCTATTGTCCCCCGGCGGTGGTTTCCTGCTGGTTCTGTAAACATAACAGATTCGCCTGATTTTTGCTCTGTTATGCGTAGAGACCATCAATTACTGAATGGATCAGTAGAATTTTAGCAGGAATCAAAACAAATCGTTTCCATAGACGACACCATCTGATGGTGTATTCTACATGGCTGAGTAGAGGTGAGCGATTTGGGAATCTTATTAAGGATGTTGATGGGGTTTACTACGATATCCAGTTAGAGCTTCTGGGCTCTTGAGAATTGAACAATGGATCTTGGAGTTAATTAGCTATGAATATGCCTATTAAAGTCCGACACAACACGATTAACCGACACGAATCGACATGAATTAAGTGGGTTTGGGTGAGACTTTAACGGGTTCAAATGGTAAACGGGTTGACCCGTCAGACACGTTTAATAAACGGGTTGTGTTCGGGTGAGTCCTATCAACCCGTTTAAATAAAATTAATATAATAATAAATTAATAATTATTTTTAAAAATTTTTATAATATAAATATATTTTAACTATTAATTTAGATTTTGAATCCTATATAAAAATAATAATATAAATGAAGTTAAAAAATTTTTGATTAGAAGCATTAAGGAATTTTTCTGTTTGTGCTAAAATATGCATTGTATAAAGCTATCCCACATCGAATAGGAAGACAAAGCCCATGTTAGAAATTGCCTATAAAAAAAAGGCAGCCCTTTGTGTTTACTCCTGCATTGGGTTTCACATGAAGCATCATTTGGTGTTTTATATAGTTGGACTCAATAATAAATTCTTTCTAATTGGGGTTAGTCGAAAATTTTGACTTGATTTTTGTAATATATTTTGAGTGGCGAATTGTTGTCAAATGGGTTAAACGAGTCATGTCGTATTACCTGTTTATTAAACGGTTCATGTTGAGATTTTTCACCCGTTTATTAAACGTGTCGTGTATGAGTTTACATATTTTTCATCAACCACCCGTTTAATCCGACACATAACCGTTTAACACGACTCGTTTGACTCCCTTAGCTATGAATGAGGACTAGTAGACAGAGAATTTATAGCGGTTCACTAGTTCCACTCTAATGGAGATTCTTTCTCTTGGGGAGTTTTCTATTGCTTAGGAGAGGAAGATTACAGAATTCCACAGAGTAATAGTACATATGCTTTCTTTTTTACAATGCGAGGGATTTGATCCCTATTTATAGTATACAATTGTCTTGTGTGATCTTTGTAATCTTTCTGTAACCAATACGATTCTTGCATAATCAACATGATTCTTCCGAGACTGTTACCACCCATGTGCCGGAACATTTAGTCATTAAGGGTTATATTCCTTAGGTGTGACGTGACCTTCTAGAAGGTGCAAGTTGTCGATGTCATCATGTGCATGAGGGTTACATTGGTGATGATTCTCAACCTATGCACCCCAAGCTAATGATCATGAGCTGAGAGAGGTCTGAGCTTAGATGTCCGAGCTAAGAAGTCTGAGCTTAGCCTTAGCTAATTTTTTGTGTTATCAATATGTATACTACAAAGTAAAAAAATTACCTAAAAGAGAGATTAGGATGATGGAGGCTTTAACCGAAGCAGATCTAAGTTGGGAGAACTTCTGTTCAATAGAGAGAGTGCAGACAATGGATGCTTCATTCTTCGGGTCTTTGTTACACAGACAGAGAGGCGAGAGAGAGCTTCCTTCTTTAGGTCTTTGTTACAGAGACAGAGAAGCGAGAGAGAGACGATAGAGAGCGTCTGCGACACGAGGACAAAAAGAGAGGAGAGAAAATCACGTTGGAGAAGGGGTTTTAATAGTTCCACAAAAAAAAACCTCTAATTTTTGCTACTAATGGGATTCGAAGCCTGGATTTCATTAAAAGCTCGCGCGCCTTTGTTTGTGTTTTTTTGATGTTTTTGAAAATATCTTTTTTTTTTTGTTTGCAGATTTAGGCCTTGTTTTCAAAATAAACTAGCTGGGAAAAAAATGGAAACACAACCCAAAATCGGTTTTATTATTATTATTTTTTTATTTTTTTGGCAAAAACTAAAACCAAAAACAGAAAAACTAAAAACAAAACAGTTACCAAACGACCCCTTTGTTTGACAAAAACTTTTAACTGTGCAAACTAACTAAAACTTCACTGTTTTTGACTAACGGTACCTGTGCGGTTAGTCCCTAACTGCAGAGGAGCTACACTTGAGATAGAGAGTAACGGTGAGAGAAAATAGGGAAGAGAGAGAGTAAGAGAGAGAAAACAGGGGAAAGAGAGTGAGTGTAACAAAGAGAGAGTGATAGAGTAATGGAGAAAGAGAATAGGGAAAGAGAGTAATGATGAGAGAAAATAGGGAGAGAATGAGTGAAAGAATAAGAATAAATGTTCAAAATTTAAACGAATGATAAAATCAAATCAAATTTTTAGATATTTGAAAAGAAATAAATTGTTAATTAGTTATGCATTATTTAAGGAAGAGTAATTAAGTAATACAGAAAAAAGGTAAATTGAATTGTGTATCTAATAACAAAAGAAATTTATGTATAAGTGAACTTAATAGAGTAAGTCCATCTCCAATTCTTACCCTTTTGTAAATCCTTTTTTAAAAAAAGGTAAAAAACTCTTAAAAACCTTCTTCAATATTATATCCATACCCATATCAAATGAAGGGAAACATTTTTTAAAACCCAAATCAAAGGAAACCTTTTTTTAAACCCAAATCTTTAATAGTGAGATTACACTCTCCTTTAAAGATCTAATGATCATATTTTACACTCTTTTAAATTTGGATTTATCCTCATTTAAAATTGAGTTTCTCTTCCTCTAAAAAAAGGTTTGTCTATTGGAGAAGTTTATACCAAATCAAACTTTTTAGCCTTTTTTTACTCAAATTTGGGTAAGAGTTTGAGTCTCCATTAGAGATGCTCTAAAAATCTTATCAGTGAACTTTCTTATCAAATAAGTCTTAGAAAATATATCCACATCCAATTTTCCCAAATTAGAAATCAACATAATTTAATGGGATTTTTGGAGGTGGTCTAGAGTTGTGGACTTTTGAATCGATTAGTCTAGGTGCAAACAATTTGGGGCATAAATGACAAACACGTGTGCAAAGACAAAACTAACCTTAAAAACTCGGTATTGTACAGTTTCTTTTAAACGTACAGTTTTCGCTCCTAAAAAATTCAGCGATCATGTCCCTCGGTTTCATCAGTTATCGATTTCAAAAATCCTATAATCATTATTAATATTTAGATAAAAATCCCAACTAGATCTCAAATCCTAAAAATTCTCTCACAAGATCTCTCTCTTCATGTAAATCTCTTTCACATATATGTGTATATATATACACATCGTAATAGAAGGTTGTTCTAGGTTGCATATATATACTAGCAATTGCCCGTGCCTAAAGACACTTTATAACAAACAAAAAAATCTCAAATAACTACCCATGTTCGACTGCATAGTCTAACACAAAAAATCTCTCAATCAAAAAAAAAAATGCAATGGACCCATGCCTGATTCAAGTCCATCGCTTTACATGGGTTCAATAAAGATCAAAATTTTATGTACCTAAATTCTAAAACAAAAAAGACTGTGTTTGAATCCAACACAACAATCATTTTTTATTTGTCCTTAAAGAGTACAATCAAACTTTCAATTCCTAAAAGGGAAAGCAAGAATTCAATCTATAAAGAATCACAACTTTCTTCACGTGATATCAAAGAAAGCAAGTATAAAGCGATTGCAATATAAATGTTGAAATTGTTGGACCAAAACAGTTTTTTAAGTGTAAAAAATAAAATTTTGGTCAACTTTGAATCTAAATTAAAGTGAGATCCGATTGTTGTTTCGAGAAAACTTTAGTAGGTTCGTGTTCTACTCCATGAGGAGAATTATTGGAATGGAAGTCCCAAGAATCATTGACAGCACGTATGTATCAAATACAATTTTTTTTTTATTAAAATCCTACAAAGCGGAATTAGGGTTTACCTTTGAGATCGCTCTGGATTGATCTTGTCTCAGCACGAATGCAGAATCTAAAGACATACGTCGAAAACAGCTCGAAGAACCTCACGATCTTCTATCGTGTATCCCCCAACACCAAAATCCGGATGCAGTATGGGCTACAAAGACTTCCTAATTTCTACTCTCTCTCTCTCCGCCTCCCTCAAAACGTGAGTAATAAATGTGATGCTGATTAGAGAGCCTAGATGTCTATATATAGGCTATGACAGAAACTCTAAGGATAAATAAGGGTCGGGTTTCTAATGGACCTATGATTCCTATGTTCAACCCACAACAAACATATTGTAATCCATTAATAATAAGTTAGTCCACTAAAAACTTATTATTGATCTCCTGAGCTTTATCTCAAAAATTATATTCGAGCTCCTTATTATTATATGCTTAATAATCTCTCCACATTTAAGATTATAGATGTCCATCAATTAAATAAATTACTGATAATTATATTTAATTAACTTCTTTTATTCCTTGAGACCTTACCACTCAACTTATTTGTCATATCAGATAATTAAATTCACCTGCAAGGTTTGACATGGAAAAAACTTATGAGCTTCCTCAAGTGGACATCATCAACCCATTTAAATACCAGGACATGATTTCCTTTAATAACTAATTTTCACCATACAAATAATATCGTCTCCCAATTCACCGAGCTTATTGACTCAATATGAATTTCACTCTTTGATGAAGTAAAGTGATAATCATTATATATACGTGGTAATTAAATATCTCGAGATTAAGAGCATAAACAATAATAATAACCATGAGGTTTTATTATCTTATTCAATCAGTAAAAGATAATAACCTCAACATGAGTTTGTTTAATACATAAAGTGTACTAGTGCAATAATCTGAGACATCAAACAATCTCCTATGGTCAAAACAGACTATGTCAGAATATTACACTACAATCATATTGATGGTGTGTCCAATTCCATCTAGGATTGTGACCCTATATTTATATTATACAAAGATCCAATAATCTGGTCTTTTGTGCATAAGCCGAACTCTACACACCAGATTATCTATAATATAAAATATAAGACACACATGCATACCATATATCAAATATAATACAAACATTTGATATATATGTATATGTAAAAGGTTAATATGAATATTATATATATATTAAGTGTATATATATACACATCGTAATAGAAGATTGTTATAGGTTGCATATATATATATATATTAGCAATTGCTCGTGACTAAAGGTACTTTGTAACAAACAAAAAAATCTCAAATAATTACCCATGTCTGACTGCATAGTTTAACACAAAAAATCTCTCAATAAAAATAAATAAATAAATATGCAATGGACCCGTGCCTGATTCAAGTCCATCGCTTTACATGGGTTTAATAGAGATCAAAATTTTATGTACCTAAATTCTAAAACAAAAAAGACTGTGTTTGAATCCAACATAACAATCATTTTTTACTTTTCCTAAAAGAGTGCAATCAAACTTTCAATTTCTAAAAGAGAAAGCAAGAATTCAATCCAGAAAGAATCACAACTTTCTTCACGTGATATCAAAGCAAGCTAGTATAAAACGATTGCAGTATAAATGTTGAAATTGTTGGACCAAAATAGTTTTTTAAGTGTAAAAATTAAATTTTTGATCAACTTTGAATCTAAATTAAAGTGGGATCCGATTGTTGTTTCGAGAAAACTTTAGTGGGTTCGTGTTCTACTCCATGAAGAGAATAACATAATATATTCATTTGTTCAAATCGAGTAAAAAATGAATGAAAAAATAGGCTCCAAAGTGACCCATTTGAATTGTGAAAATAGAGGTTGTGAAATGTAAGATTTGACACCAATCCCACATTGGTTGAGGAAGAAATTATACTTGTGCATATATATGCTATGTTTGCTCAATGGGTTGGACCCCAAGAGGTACCACACTTTTATGAGCGGCACGAGCGCCTATATGTCATTAGTTCGATCACACGTGCTCCCCGCCACGGCCTGGCCTTGCTCGGGTATGGGTGTGATTTAGACCAAGCCTTATCTTTTTGAAGAAATTTTGTTTGACAAATTAGGCGTGAATTTCTTAATCGATAATTTAATTTCTGATATCCGTTGGATTTAAGAGTCACACTAGTTCGAATTTTCATTTCCCTCTAGTTCCGAATTATTGAGTTTGTGTCTGTTCATAAATGAATAGTTATTCAATGATGTCTTCTGGGCTGCATGTGTCTTCTGGGTTGTGTTTGTTTGCATGGTGACTGTCCGAAACAGTCGTCAATCTTCTATATAAACCCAAATTCACTCCATTCTGCATCAATGAATTTTCGTAGACATTAAGACAGTCTCATACATCATATTTTGGCATTAGCAGTCTGCATTTGAGAGTACACAACACAGTTTAGGTTCGTTGGGCAATTAAATTAGAGTGTTATTTCTATTCGCGTGAAGATTATTGTATCTTGGGAAGGAGACGTTTTGATTTCCATAAGCACCAAGTGTGGGAGCGAAATCTGTCTTAAGAACATTGTGTCAAACACTAGCCTTGATCTGCAAAAAGTTCAATAACAATTCCTAATCTGCAAACAGGTCAGTTTATATATTTGCTTAATTATAGATTTATGTGTAACTATTTCGTTCATACTTATAACTATTTCGTTTAAACTTGTAATTGTTTCGTTCATACTTGTTACTGTTCTATTTTAAGTTGCATAATATAAATCAGAGATTTCAATAAGTAATTTTGCTATATTGGGAAACCACAAACAACAGAAATGTCATGCTCATTCAATATGCATGTTGAAATATGTAAGTAGTGATGTAGTATATTATATAGGCAACAACTAACCCAATTTCATGCCCCGAGTCAATTTTTCTAAAGGCATTTTTAATTTTGAAAGCGAAATCGGATTCTCAAAAGCTATTCTTTTAAACAAACACATTCGAAAGGGTTGCATATCAAGCACATGGTTTGATCAATCCAAACCACCCATTTTAGTGGGTTATGTAACTGACCAACACACATTAAAAATACATACAATAGATTACCATGCAAGTATTAAACCAGTATTGACAAAAATAATCCAACAAATATAAATGCTACCTAACATCAAGTAAGAAGAATGTCTCAATATGAAGAATAAAAGATGTACAAAATCAATGTTCGTGTACCAATTTTTCTTGCACTGCTAGACTCATGGTTTGACTAAATTAAACCCATAATACAGCTCTCCCTCTTTCCTTCCTCTGCTTCTCTCTCACACACATGCACACACGCAACCCACCCCCTTCTTCCCCCTCTGCTCAGACCACCCCCCAAAACACACATAACACACACACACAATACAAACACACATTCTTCCCTCTCTGCCCAACCCCCCCTCCCCCACTCAAAAAAAAACACACACACGCACACACTCTTCCCTTCCCAAATACCCATCACACAACACACACTCACACATAACACAAACACACTATTGGATTTTGTTCAATTTGATATTATAAACTTAGTTTGATTATGTTCAATTCGGTTTAATTAAGTTCAATTTGGATTTGTTTTGGTTAGGTTCGATTTGAATTCGGTTTGATTAGGTTTAATTTGGATTCGTAAACTCGGTTTGATTAGATTCAATTTTAATTTATGAATTCGATTTGATTAGGTTCGATTGGAGTTGCGCATTGGGTTTATTTTTGTGCCTAGAACTGGGGTTTATCAAATTGGTCATTGAATGAGATTTGAATTTGCAATATATTGTGTTTGTTTGAGCACCTACCACACAGTAGATTCATGTTTCAATTAATTAATTCATGTTTCTATTAATTAACTAGTCATAAAACTGTTGCTTATGTATCTCTCGATTCCGAATAATTAGGAAAATATGTGGTGGTGCACTTGATACACTAGCGAAACTATCCATCAAAAGTAAAAAATTAAACTATAGTGACATAATCTAAGAATTTAAACTAAAGTAGAAATTTCATTTAGCTCTAGGGAAAAATTTCTTTTATGGTTATTGATTTGATCTGTTTATTTTCATTTGTTGTGATGGTTGTAGGTCTTACAGAACTTTTGGGTCCTAGAGGCGTAAATAGATTTTCTATCTCTTCGGGTGTTTTGATGTCTATTTTTTGTGGATTTTCTGTAGTTGTTTTTTATGGTTACACGTCCAAAAAATTAGCTTATTTTCTAAGACTTGGATTAATTAGGTTGAGGCTTATTGGGTGACTTTTCATCTGGTATAAGATCTTTGAATCATCTATATACATAACAAACTTTTACACCACACAAGTATTCTTTCCTACTACCATGTGCACCTAGAGCAAAATTTGAATGTGTGGTTCAATTTAGGAGTTGAACTGTGGACACATAATGTATTCTTTCCCATTATCATAATGTATTTTTTTTATAGCTTTGAAGTTATAGGCAAAAAAAAAAAAAAAAGAGTTTGCTTTGGACTCTAATACACTCCTTATCAACATTTTGCATGCACAAACTTGTTTTTGCATGTTGTTCTTATTCAATTTCTCTTTAATTAATGTTCTCATTCTTAGGTGGTCTGGGAAGCCTTTTGTTTTTACATCCTGTTTTTTCTCTCTTGGTGTTATATAGCTGATGCTAACTCATTGGTTATGAATGACGTAGCTGCTTTGTGGCAAGGCTCTCTAATCATTCAATCTCTTTAATTGTGCTCTTTCATTGAACATAAAATTAGCAAATTCTATTTCTCCCCGTTTAATGCAATGATTGCCTTCACATTCTAAGGCCTTCCGTATTTCTATCAATAAGCCTATGTTCCTTTATTTGCCCCCTTATGACTTTTTTGTTGGACTTGTTACAAATTTGAATTGATTTTGTGTAATTGTGAATCTGGATGTTCTTTTAAGTGGCCACGCACTTACGCTGCATTTGGTTCATGGTATTAAACCAAGGGAATGGAATGAGTATTATTTGGTAATGAGAATTCCTTTGTTTGGTTTGTGGTAATCAAAATTCATTCCCATTCCTTCTCATTCCAAAGGAATAACTAATCCCACAAAATATGAGATTACCCATTACCAAATACGACATGGTATTTCTCATTCCCAATGACTCAGTAATGAAGCCAAATTCAAAACCACAAAAACCCGACTCCTCCCAATCCCACTGTCTCGTCGACTTGCACCTCCCTCCCCAAATCTCTCTTCTCTCCTCCACTCATCTGCTCACCTCTCAACTCTTCTCTACCGAGCCCCATGCCATTCCACCCCTTCTTTCATCCCCTCTTACCTACTCTCTGCCTACTTCTCATCGGTTTTTGAAGCAAGGGGCAAAATCGACGACGAAGACCATCCTAGACTCGACGAGAACTGACTTTGACCACCAATCTCAGCTTATTCCTTACTCTTAGTCAACAATTTCATGTTTGTGAGTAGCTTTTATTAGTTAAAGTATGATATGGTATGCTGGGATTTGGATAATATTTTTGGCATTCTAGTGGAATTTCTATGTGTTCCTGTTGTCTTGATCAATGGGTAATTGTTGTGTGTATACAGTTGCATTAGTTTTTTGAGCTTATACAACTGACTTTGTAATGTCCTAAACCTGTTTGATGATAGTCCTAAATGAGAAAAAAGGGTTGTTTTATAGAGGGTATTTATTTGGTCAATTCTTTAATTCATGATGTGAATCACAGAAGACCGGGGAATGAGTTGTTTTCCTATATCGATCATTGAATGCTTCTGAAAACAAGCAATACAAATTGGATAAGCTATTTTTTTTTGTCAAGTGATAAATCAAACATGGATTGTGTATGATTGATAGATTTTTTAATATTTCAAGTGATATTAGAATGTTGTATGCTATTTTCCTTTTTTGGATATTTTGTTCCAAATTAGGCAGCTTCTTAGTAAGATGGAGTTTCAGTTAGCACATGTATATAGGGAGGCTAATTTTGTTGTTGATGCATTGACTAATCTTGCAATGCACAATAGATTCTCTTCAGATTTTTCTATGTCCAGTTAGTTGCCTGCTGTTGTGCTTCATAAAATTGTCCAGGGTCAGAGGTGTTTACCTGTGTTGAGAGCAAGAAATGCTCTGGTTTTTTATGACCATGAATGAGTTGTGAGGTTTTTAGGTGTTAAGCTGAACTGGGGTTAGTTGTGCAGACTGGAAAAGTGCAGAGTTGGAGCGTTGGATGAATGGATGCAGTTTGATGACAATTGATTGGAAAATATTTTTGGTTTTATTTTTTGAAGGATTAAAGCCTTGTAAATAGGATTGAGATCTTGCTCTTTCCTTTTGCTTCTTGTAAAATCTTTGATTCATTGGAAATAAAAAATTTCTTTCTTTAAAAAAAAAAGTGCTAAATGTGTGTTGTCATTAATCTCCCAATTGGTGGTGGTGTTGTAGTCCGTGACTTAAAGGAGGCAACAACTATGTTTGCCCGTGCAATTGATATTGATGTTGAAGTCCGCAATTTAAAGAAAAAGATTTTTGAAGAGTTGTTGAAGATGCTTGACCTTTCCATAAGTGAGAGGTGCAAAGCCTCGAATATGTTGGCTCATGACTTCGATCTTACTAACCTTTTTTTGGCTATGCATGAGGCCGAGAAGACATAATTTGTTAGAGGAATATTAAGCGGTGTTATTTGAACATATCTATTTGGATGGAGAATTAATTTGTGCTATGTAGAAAGTTGTACGATGAACAAAATTATATTTATTTGGTTTGTGGAACAATATACATATATTTTTTTTCTTGGGTAAATTTTTATTTTTATTTTTTGGTGAGAACAAGAATATACATGTGTATGATAATGAAATTTATGCATTTCAGCTTTTTTTATTTGTTTATCAATTTTAAATATTTTTTTTGGTGAATTTTATTTGATTATGTGTGTGAGTTAATTGTGCATTTAATCTTACTTGTCAAGTTCTAAAATTAATAGGAGTATTCATCATAAGGTAGTATGTTAAATTAAGTTAGAAATTCCATGATAAAAAAAAAAATTTATATTTTTGGCCAAATTTCATTCTATTCCAGCATCAATAATTTAATCTAGACATTGGAATGGAATGCATATTCCATTCCAAAACTTAATCCCAAGTTAATTGCCAAACATGGGAACGGTGATGTTTTCCATTCCATTCCCAGTGTCATTTCATTCTCATGTCCATTCCATTCCTATTTAAAGGTATTACCGCGAACCAAACGCAGCGTTAGAGTTTACATTGAAGAGTTGCAATCGTAATTGACATTTAATGCAATGAGGGTTTCAACATATAATGGACAACTAATGGGTAAAAATTTGGATTGCTTCGTGTTGCTTAATCTTATAATTCCTCTTGGCTTTGTCTTGGGGTTTGCTAGGTAAATCTTTTAAAGATATTTATAGAGTCGTTTCAAGTCCATCCAATATATTCTTATTCTGTATTGAATTTGTTTACTATTTTCATGGAAATGTTTATATTTCAACTTTCTCTTGATTTTCTTTGTATTTTATCAAATTTAGATCCCTCCGTTTGGAATCATGAAGCATAAGTCTCTTAAGAATTATTAAATTTGTTCACAGGAAGACATGGAATAAACTAGAATACACTGTGTTGTATGAAAAATATTAAGTTTGAAATTATTACCTCAATTAATTTGCTTCCAAGAGTTTGTTAAAATGCCGATACCAATTGCTTTCCATATTGGTCCTTTTGCAGAATAATTGATTGTGTCGGGTAAGTTGGCTACACAGAGTTAGAAGTGCTATTTTGCTTTTTTCATATTTTTGTTAATTTGCTAGAGTTACTAATTTGAACTCGATTTTATAACTAGGTTTGATTTGATGAGAATTTTATTTCTTAAGATTAGTTTCTAAATGATGAAAAGCATAATGACTTGAACTAATCTTTAACGTTGGCATGATATCATGCTTGTAGTTTCACTTATTGCAACTGTTGGATTGGATGATAGATTGGTGAGAATGGAATGAGACTCTAAGTGAGTTTTTTGGATTGGTGAGACTGGATTGAAAGAGTGAGTTTAGTATAGTTTATGAGAATTAGTGTGGTTTGTAATGAATGAAATCTTATAACTTTCATGTATTTGCGATGACTTTAATTATCATGATTTTCTTGGTCAATTAGTGATATTTGTGTCTAGCCAATATGAATAATGTTATGTTGTTGTGGTAGTTGGTAACTACTATAATGTTGTTATGGTAGTTGGTAAATAGTGGGGTTTAAACATGCATGTGACTTGGTTTTAGTATGATTATGAAATTTTGTAAATAAGTTGATATATTTGTAATGTCATATTTTCATGGGATACTCTGTTGAAAATTTTAAAATTTTCTACACTAATTTCAATTTTTTTGATTAATATGAAGCAAAAGGAGTTTGGTAAATCATAAAATTGATGTATGTAAAGTGTGGTTGTGTTGAAGGATGCAGTTTAGGCTTTTAACTTAGTACGCGAGTGCTTGATTATTTCATGTCCAAATTCAGTGCTCGATTTTATTTTGAATTGTACTGTGCCTTCAGGCACGGGATACCTCTAGTTATCTACTATTACATGTTAAAAAATATAGAAGAATGTGTTAGTTACACTATAATCTTAGAAACAAATATTTGTAAGCAAACCAACTAGTTAAATATTGGTTCTCATTCCTTTAATTGGTCACGTTCACTGTATGAATATATTATAATAAGACAATAGTACACCTTTTTCAAGGTAAAAATTACTAATTTTGTTTACTATTGTTGAAGAATTACTAAAAATTATAATTTTTAAGTTGTTAAATAATAATAAAATATAAATATATTTTATTATAGACGTATCCTAATCATACACGTATTTTTTTTTTAGATTTTGTTGTATCATCGTATCTTATTTGCTCCTTCCAAATCCATCCAATTAATTTGAGTTTCAATCCAAAATCGAGTTGGATTGGATGGATTTGGAAGGAGGGTGATTCTTTCTAGGCATTGGGAAAAGGCGGTCAATCATGAGGAAAAGTAAGGGTATATTTGGTTTACATCTGCAAAATTGTTTTCTGTTTTTGGATATATATAAAAAAAAAAAAAAGATAAGTAATTTGGACAGTAAAACTTTGTATCTAGTTTTCTAAAAACTGAAAACAAAAAGTCAGAATTTCAGAAAACACTAATAACATGTTTTTGCCAGTTTTTAGACCTTGTTTTGGAAAAAATTGAAAACACCAGATGTAATATACTGTGCATTTAAAGGCATCATTTAAAAGGGAAGTTTTTTCTCTCATCTGTGAACTTCACTCCGATTTCAAGCAAGTCCGATTGATTCCTTCAAAAACCACAATCTCATTTGAAGTTCTAACCCTTCAAGTGGCACAAGCTGCTGAGAAGCGGTCCGATTGGCTTCTAACAAATTCTTGAAGAATGTTTTTTTCATGTGTTTTGTGTTTTATCGCCGATTGATTTAGCATTTTTTTTACGTTGACTTTCTCCTTATGCCCTATGCAAATCAGAAATTTCGGATCTATGTTGTTGGCTTTATTTTGCCATTCTTCATAGTGAGGAGAAGGATGACATATTTGCTACATGTTCAATTTTTAAGTTAATTTTTTGTAAGCTGAGATGTATCCATGGGCATTCAACACTTGTCCTCTATCCTTGAGTTTTCATATATATATTTTTTTTATAAATTTTGTGGGGTAATTTCTAGCATTAGGTATGCAATTTTGAGAGTTCTGTGAGTAAATCTTATTCGTCCATATGTTGTATAACACTGATTGAGAAAAAAATCATGGATACACACCGCACCCCCTGTCCTCACCCTCGTGCTCTTTTTTCAGAAGAATTTACTAAAGAGTCAATTAAAATTGTATCTCATTTTTTTTTATTATTTTGAAAAAATTACACTTGGACTCCCTGAGGTTTGTTATTTAATCACCTAGATCTTCTGACATTTAAAATATTACACACAAACCCTTAAGGTTTGTACGCGCGTAACACATAGACCCCTATCGTTAATGTCCGTTAGTAAATTACATCCAGACCCTTGAAATTTGAACTGTATAATACTTAGACCCCTCAAATTTAAAATATTACATTTAGACTAAAAATACTCGTAAAGGTAGAATATCAAATATTTTAAATTTTACAACCAAAATTCATGTTTCTATTATGTCATTTATCGAAATAAAATCAAAAATAAAAATCTATTTTTTCTTAAAAAAATCCAATATTGTTGATGTCAAAATTTAAATGACCTCCAAGTGAGGTTGTTGGGTTTCAATCACATGAAAAAGAAGTCAGAGATAAGAGGAGAGCTCTGAGGGTCGACTCTCCGATGCTTAAGTCAATAAATGACTCAAAGGTATGAAATATGAACTCCGTTTAAAAGTTATGAGTGACATACCTGAAGCATAAATGAAACTCTATTTATAGGAGTTCCAACAGTTTGAATTGCGAAAGAATAATGATTGAAGATCTAGTCAATCATAGAAAGAAAAAGATTAGGTCCTTATCTTTATACGTTGATTTAATGTTATCCGTACGGTTAAATTTAACTTATCCATGATATGTAAAATTTTATTCAAATTAGAACTCTTAACAGGATGTGTTGAACTTGTACTAAATGTTTGGGTCCATTTTTTCATCATCAAGTACGAACATATTAAATTAAGCCCAATCAACACATTTGAATGTTCTATTATATTATCCATTGACATAAAAACTAAACAAAATCTCAATTTTTTTAGAAAAAAATAGTAATCAATATAATATATCAAAAAACACAATTCAACACTCAATTACATACAATTATATTGAGATAATTTGGTCGGTTAATAGATTCTGTTAGTTCCGTAACTAATAAGGGGTCTAAGTATAATATGTTAAACTTGAGAGGTCTAAGTGTTACACATTTACAAACTTCAAGAGATCTTGGTGTAATTTACTGATGAATATACTAACAGACACTGACAGTAAAGATCTAAGTGTTACATGCATACAAACCTCATGAAGTCTATGTGTAATATTTTAAATGTCAAAAAATCTAAGTGATTAAATGACAAATCTCAGAGATTTTGGTGTAATTTTTCTTATTATTTTTTTGATCACTGTTCAAACATATTTTACAATTGATTGTCTTTTAAAATTATTTTCGAAATCATAAAACCAAACAAGTTCTAGGATACAAAAAAATCAAAATACTCTTTTCTAAAACTTTTCTACAGTTTTTTGACAACATATCCAAACAGTCACAAAATATAGGTGCTTTAAAATGACACAATCTTCAGCACCAACTTGATATGGTATTTATATCTCAACAAAGTTCCAACCAATAACTGCTTCTAGCTTCTGTGAACATCACCAGCAGTCTGCAGTCACCTCGAACTGCATTCCTCATCCAAACCGGTGCTGAAGGCTCATTCAGGTGGAGCTCCATCTGTGATGCACACAAATACCGTAAGGTACCCAAATTTATATGGACCACTTGGGTTATGCAACTTAGCTTCAGTCAGAATGCTCTGTTCAGTTAACGATGCACCAAGACAAATGAGCGATTACGGAAAGATGGTGCTTCGAAAAAGATCAACTCTTCCCATTTCAATTGGAAAAATTGACACCAAGACTACAGTTTTCATCTACTTTCCTGACACAAATTCTTTCTCAAGTATACTGAACATGACCAAGAGGCGCTCTTGCAGATTTGAAAGAACGTTTTTCGTGATCCTTTTCTGATGTCTAGTGCTTTTCAGCCATGCAATTCCAAAATGTACTTGGACATTACATCCGATAGATCTTGAGGGCAGATCCTCAACTTGGTATCTCAGGTGAAGCTGCAAAGTATAACAGATTGGTTGGTTATTACAGAAGGGATTTAAGTTTCAGCCAAGATAAAGGTGAAAGAACAGAATATATAATTGAAGAGTATTTGCAAACAACTAGGGGTGGCAGTGATCGTACATTGAAAAAGTCCCCAAGTGGAACCCCATGGAGAGTCATGACCTCTTCAATGAGCCAACCATTTCTATCAGAAAGCCGAGATTTTTGTTGAATGCTTGTCACCTCTCCTCTATAACGAGAAATACGTTTATCAAATTTGTAATAAAGTTGCCTCTGATATACATCAGCCTTTTCGGATTCCCAAGGACTCTGAGAATAATTCAAACAACCAACTTTTTCCATAACCCTACGGTCCATTTCACTCCCACTGAATAACTCCAGGAAGAAACTGGTCTGAAGTGCCCAACAAAATACAAATTGGATAATCAGTTATCGACATATGCATTTCAGATTGTGCAGAATTATTTTAACTCATAAATCCAAACAATCATGCAAGGGCTGAATTATTTTAACTCATAAATCCAAACAATCATGCAAGGGCTTTTCTAGCGACAAGCACTCATCCCTATCCACACAGACACACAAAGACACAGAGAGAGAGAGAGAGAGGCTCACAGGAACAGAAAGAACAGAAGAATAAGCCATATACATCTTGACATCCTCAAGGTCCAGGCCGGATCCACTCTCTTCAGTTTGGAGGCTTTTGGTTTCAGATTCTTCTTCTACTACTTGGAGGTTTTCGGCTACAGATTCTTCTTCAACCATCTGGAGGCTTTTAGCTTCAGATTCTTCGTCAACTATTTGTACCTTCTGCTCAGGACTCAGAGCTCTTGCCTTCCACAGTGCCATGATTGTCCTATTCAGCAGGAATTACTCAATTAGTCGAAATGAGATACAATGCAACTTTTCATCATCATTCCCCCTTTAACCATCCTAGAAAGCTAAGGCACTGAACCCTTGGTTCTTATTTCACCCTAACAAATGGCACTTACCCATATTTTCACCATTTCGGAATGATTTAAGCATACAAATTAATGGCACACAAGCATCAAAGTAAGGATATGTGAATGAGAGTAGGTGTTTTCGAGCAATACAAGAGAATCACAAGCCATGTTACGTTAATTTATTGATTTTCGTAAGCCCGATAGCCATCAAACATTGCACAAACACTGAACTACAGTACGGCTCAGAAATTTACGCATGCCTATTTTATTTTAAGGAACATTGTTTTTCCTGGAAGATTCACAGCTACTACATCATCCATTCTGAGTAGTACATTATTCTAAAAGGCTCAAACATATACTCCTGTAATGTCTGAATCCAATTATTAAGATGGATAAGTGAAAAGCAACGTTTTCTAAACTTATTTGATAAGCATTCTGTCTTTTTGCAATTGAAATGTTCCAATTTAAAACCATCTTTAGTGCTTCGTACGGTAAAAGCCATGAAATCAATGCATCATGATGTACACATATTACATACACATGCACAAACAAACGCACATAAACCAACAAGAAGAAACAAAAAAAGAAAGAAAAACACAATAAAATGGCTGAAGTTTGAGAACAAGTAAAACACGAAATCAAATGAAGAGAAAAAACTGACCAATATGAGACGGAGAGAACACAATGGACCATGTGATCTACAAGTAACTGAATCGACTGGGTCTGACTTGCATCAGAATGTGATAAAAGCCACCATCTTATTGAACAAAAGTTGATACTACTGTACCAATAAGTAGAAATGAATGTTCGTGTGAAGCAAGAAGTAAAATCATTTAAGGACAAGATGGTCTAGGTCAAGAACAACAAAGATCAAAGTCCACAGGATGCTTAAGGACAAGAGACTGATCAGAAATACAATTACTGTTTTTAATACAGTAAATAAGAAAAACTACGGAGATCAATTCAGGAGTCAGGAATTATCTAGCGTCGGTAGAATTTCATAAATTGGGAATTGTTGGAGCACTTCGAAAAAAATTGGGATGACCTCAGGATGACACCTAATCTCGTTAATGAAAATGGGAATAAAGCGGGAAAGAATGCAAATGTATCCATTATGTCTACTGATTACTATTAGTAAATACAAAAACTTTTCATCAAGAAGTCACACAATACTTTATCGAATATCATTGGAAAACTATATATAACCTGTACTATCAACTCTTGTCACCAATTAGCAATCTAAATGATAAAATACCAGGGATAAAGTACAAGGACACAAATAGTTCAATAATTTTGGAAATTATTTTGGAACTAATTAGTTCAAAAAATTTGGAACTATTTTGGAAATTATTCGAGACATTTGAGAAAAACTCAGAAGTAATGACAATTACTGAAATATGCTAAAAAGATTTAGGATTCATTCGCTTATGAAAATAGCAGGATATATTTGAGATTTTTTCAAGAACTTGGAGAATTTGTTACAATTAGAAAAACCACAAAAGCTAATAGAAGCGATAAGATTTCAGAATTACTTAAAAACAGTGATACTGTAAGTTGATATTACCTTTGTGCCACATTAAAGGACACAAAGGAGTGGAAATGAAACTTCAGCCTGCCTTCCTCATCCTGAGTCTTCGCCCCATGCCTTGCATCCAAGCCTCTGCCTGGCCGTAATGTCATCACAACAATCGGACTGCCCATTGATGACAATGTAGGAGGAACCACTTGAATGTCTTCTATGTCCTCCCATAGAAAGAAGAACTTCGTCTTGTGTCCAAAAAGATCAGCATGGAACCCAATTATTCTTGCTGACAGAAACAGACGACCCTGCAAAGGAAAATTATAAGTTTAAGACATAGAACTTTAAATTTTAAAACCCACATAAAGGATAGCACCATGCATCATTTAATAACAAAATTGCAAGTGCTTATATTTAAATTCTGAGTTCACATTGAGTACAGTAAGAGACAGAAACAACACAATTTCAACGAACTTAATTTGAAATAAAGCAATGCTATTGGGACCTAATTTATTGACCTAATTTGCTGACCTAATTCACTATAGTCATTGGATTGACTGTGGGCACCATCAAACATTGAAACTTGGTGTTAATCCAACGGTTACAATGAAGCCAAATTATTAAGTCAGTAGATTATGACAGATTTTTAGGTCCCAATAGCATTACTCTTTGAAATATTATGGGAGAAGATTGATTGCAAAAGGTACCTGGAGGGGCATTTTGCGTTTCAAGTGACAAGTAAAATCATTAATGAGAAATTCCTCTGGTGGAAGCCCAAAGAGTTTCTGAAATGCTGAATTTGTTTGAGGTGACCGCAATCTTATCTATAAAAAATGTTATTCAAAATATTAAGCAACTAACAGGAAAACAGAGTAAAAACCAGAAAAATGTTATTCATTGGGACATTTAAGAGAAGAACAGTTGGCCAATTACCTTCTTTCCCACCTCTTTCTCCATCTTAGTCAAATAGTCTTTAACAACATTGCTACCTCTTGTATTGTTCAAGAAAATTCTTAAATGCAACTGAGATTGACATGCCTGAGCTAACTTCCCTTGAAGAGGAAGCCACACATCAGCTAAATCTGATATATTAGACTTTAGGAAGTTGATTTCAGCATGTCCAAGAGATGTAGCTTCATCAAAAGGCCCATCAAAATCATAAACTTCCACATCCAACACCGATGGAGGCTCATCCATTGCATCAAATTCAAATATCTCTGCAAAAAACCGAAATTCTGATTAATTTAATCAAACAAAGAATCAAACCATACTTAGAACCACACGTATATAAATCATGGTAAATGTGGTCAACACTGTGCACAAGTTCACTCAAAATAATGAGGACTTTTGAATCTCCAAACAAAACATGGATAGTTTCAACGGCATGAAAAACAAAATATATTCACCATTCCACTGAGGATTAGATTTCTGGAATTTAATTGAGCTGGTTCTAGTCTTCCCATTGCAAGTAAATACCACATATGGGTCAGAGAACCCGCTTGAATCAACAGCTGCTAAATTGCTTCCTTCAATCAAGGCAACAGTCAGCAACCAGCCATCCCCTTGTGCTTTGACTCCATGATCACTGCCTGAAATTAATTATGCAAAAGAAATGAATCCTACTCACACCCTCCCAAAAACAAAGAACATGTATTAATATCGAACGAAGACAAGCCAATATTTTATTTTTGTAGTTGAGCTGCAGCAGGGGGATTTAAAAGCAGTAGTCTATTAAAATGCATGCAGCTCTTGGTTACAAGCAGGCAAATAGAGAGGAAATAGAAGGAGCATTGCCCATCCAACAAAAATTTCCAAGTTCATCCAACTATGCCTGGATAACTGAAATATCATACAAAGAGACACCTCAGGCTCTTAGCTGGAGAGAAGATGTTATACTTCGCAGGCTACTGCTCACTGTGACTAATTAATTGCGTAAGACAGAAAACTAACAATACCTTTTTGCACTCTGGCCTGCATGAAGCGTGATATTAACTCTAGCATCCGTTTCCCTTGAAGAACCAAAACTCCACACACAATCACTTCTCCAATTGAATCCGGCAAGTCTAGCCCAACGAACTCAAGTCCTTGAATCGTGCTTGGCATGGCTAGCCAGATGTGCACAACTACATACAATCCCATAAAGATTGTTGACATTACCGTGAAATTAGCAAAATACTGAACCGCCAGCTTCCAATCAGATTGGGGCTCCACCTGTAGAGATGCCAAAACCTGTTCCTTATCAGAACAAATGTCCTTCGTTTCAACTGGTTTCACATTCTGAGCTAATAAACTTGTGTAATGATCAAAGCTTTCCTTTAAACCTTGTCGGGCTCCTCCTTCTATCATGCCCTTGATCATAATATTTTGCAGGAAATTCATTCGCCATGATACTACCAATCGAGAAGACTGTTCGCCTGATGGCAATTCAGGCCCCGGAGTGATGCAGTAAAGCACTTCTACCCTAAAACTGTTCCCATATGGAGCATCCGGAGTGCTTGCGATTGCCAAAACTACAAAAACCTTCCCATCAGCTTTGATGTATGTTTGCTCCTCAGTTGTTTTCAAAGCCTTAATTAATTTTGTTGCAGCCTTCATATAACTAATCACTCTTTTCAGGCACTCACCGCTGTTCTCAGATTTCCAAGTACCTATTTGCAGTTCTGTAGATCCTTGCAAATCTGCTAAAGATTTGGGATAATCTGAATCTGGCGAAAAGAGTAAGGAATTCATTTCAGGTGATGCAATCGCATACAATTGGTCGAGAAGTACTCCTCCAGGTAAATTGCTCGGTATTTCACTTCCTTGATCTCTCATCTCCATGCTTTTCATTAATGCTTCAAAATTGCTAGATGAAGGTTGCCCCTCAGATTTGTTCTCGTAAACTTGAGTATCGGCAATTTCAGGTAACTCTGACAAGTCAGGGCCTTTATCTAAGGTATTGGATAGCGTATCCCCATTTTTGTTGAAAATTTGAGCAATTCGACCAGCAAATGTTTGTGTTTGTGACTTGTCCTCCTTAGAAGAAGCAACATCATCTAATCTCATTGGAGAAGGCGATCTCCTAGGGCCATTACAAGACCTTGATGGTGATTCAACAGTTGTATCTGCACACTTCCTCAATGGTGGTACAAGATCGCCAAGCGGTTGCAAGTCCATAAATGAATTGTTTTGGGTGAAACATATTGTGAGAAGAATTTCGCCTATCAGGAAATAGAAGCAAAATTGGAGTCCCAATTAGCATAGAACAGACTATTTGTAACACTTTTGGGCAGCAATCAGAGGTAGATATAATGAAAAGGAATGCAATTTGGTCTCCAATACCAAAATTGCAAAAGTGAAGCTTCTAATAAGGAAATGCAACATATTATACCATCCAAAACCAATCAGAAAACTGCCATAGTAAGAAGTTAGTGCGAATAAACCTTCTAATCACTGGGATGTAGGCTAATTTGAGCATTTTGGGACAATATACATACTTTTGTATAGATAACAAATGAAAACGGAAATGGAATTCAAACATATAACGGAGGCAAATATTGATTAGCGTCACCAATAAATTCCATACCATAGTTAGCCAATCACTCAATCAATGACATGCAAGAAAAACAGAAACCAAATTGGTCAGTTTTTGTTTTTTCTTTTTTTTTGGAACATAACATGCACAGCTAACACACACAAAGAGTAGTTATCCAACATCTGAATTACACACAATGTAATACCTGAAGGTATAATAGACCCCATAGTCTACCACCACCCCCAAAGGGCCTGCCCTTTGAGAGGATGGGAGAGAGTTTATTACCGCTTCTGGAGAGTTAGAAAGAGAATAGGTAAGTGAATGGCATACCACAGTCCCTGGTCTTGGCCTTCTTGTTTTTGGGCTGCAAGGGGTACCAGGCAGTTCCGAGGGACTTGTCATTGGCATCGAATACCAGAGACATGGGAACTTTGATCTGGCCAACAAAATCATCATTGAAGTACTTATCTTCGTCCAAAACAGAGATAACAAGCTCTTCCTTCAAGTCCTCCACTCTAAAAGTAAATTCTTCACACCACGAAGGATTCAAGCATTTCTTCACCACTTTACTCCTGAACCTTTGCCTCCCCAGCTGTAATTTCACATATGGGTCACTAAACCCATTTAGATCCATAGCTGGTATATTTCTAGCTTCAATTACCCGTACTAACAGTTTCATATTTGAAGAAAAAAAAAACTCAATTTGTCGCCAGCTCTTTAGAAGGACAACAAATTGAGGGGAAAAAATATATAAATAAAACAAACCACAATTCTAAACAAAAGGAGTGGAATTGGATTTCCAACTTACCAGAGAACTTCAGAGTAAACAATATTTAAAATAGCAAAAGTAGCTTGGAAAGGTGTATGATCGTAACTACGAAAGCAATGGATTGAATGTACACATAAAAAACAATTAAGTTACGGGATTAAGAAGGAAATCGTATCAATCATTAAGAATTGACTTTTGAAGAAGGGAAAATGAGTTTCAAGTCAAATATAAATATAAAAAAAAAACACAACAGAGGAAAAAGGTCACATAAAAATCTCAAAGATTGTTTTTTGGAGTTACAAAAATCTCCGATCTTGTGGAGAAAGGGAAACGAATACAAATCAGAACCGAAAGGCAGACAAAATGCGAACTGAAGGAATGAAAAGGAAACAGGGGAAGGGGAAGGGGAACGAGAGAGAAGGAAACCAAAGGAATGCTGAGGAATTGGAGATGGATGATCAAGTTGAAAAGAAATTGTTGGATAATTAACAGCCCAGAAATTAAAGTTGAGGTTTATGGTTGGTTTTTTTAGTTAGAAATAATAACATTCATTCAATTTTGAAGCGACGGACAGGGTCCTGTCTGGGTAGGGAGGCGAGGGCGTAGGGAGGTTGACTTTTCCACGCCCTCTTTCAATTGCAACTGCGCGTATGTATTTGGACTTATTGACTTTCATAAACAAAACAATCCCATGCCTGTCTTACTTTATTTTTTTGGAGAATTATAGTGAGAACTCTAAAGTTTGTCATTCAATTATTTAACTCTTTAATATTTAAAATATTATATACAAATTCTTAAAGTGTATGAGTCTATAACACTTAAACTTCTACCATCAATGTTTGTTAGTGGAGGGACTTAAGGCGGCTCAGCAGACCCCAAGGCGACAGGTGTACAGGTGTAGCTGTTATGAAGACGTGGAGCCGATGCCGAGGAATGGAGCCGACTCCGAGTAGTGGGGCCAGCGCCGACAACAAGGAGGAGAGCCGACGAAGGATGGTTTCATGGAGCCGAATACAAACTTCTGACACCGGCAATTAATGCGGTGTGACCCAGCATTTATGGAGACGTGAGTGACTCAGACAGAGCATTTAATGAGCATCTGCACCCTCGAAGACCCAAACTGATAATCATGAGTGGGTGCATTAATGGCTAAGACGCCGAGCATAGAATTAGGGGTGCTTGCCCCCTAGATGCCGACCACTCGGGAGTAGGTGTCAGACACCGTTCATAGGCACTCAAGTACTCGGAGGTAGCTGGAGGTTCTCGGCGTGGCCCCGAGGGCTAGTCCCATCCTCCAAGCATTAATGACACGGGAATCCAGGTAAGAATCACTCATTGCGCATGGGTAATTGTGAAGGGCATTAAATGCTGAGATGACCTCTGTGTCAGAGCAATCATTTCAAGTCCAAGTATAAATACCCCTCAGAAAAATGAACTGGGGGATGGAAAAAACTCGATTCAGAACACATTCAATTGAGCTTCATCCTCCCTCTCTTACTGACTTAAGCTTCGGAGGGGATAAGTCGAGCGTGCGCCTAGCTCCCTTCTCCTAACCTTGTGGTTGTTTCAGGGTTCATCAACAGCTCAATCGCTATCTCAAATTGATTGCAGGAATTATCCAGTGCAATTTGGCGCCGTCTGTGGGAACATACAACTTTTCCCTTGTAGCGGTTGCATCATGGTGAACACACGATCCCAAGGTGAGGGGGTAGGGAGTTTACGCATGAGAAACATGGAGGCTACCCACCTCCCGATAGTTACAGAATTAGGCCCAGTGGGTCAATCAGCTGGGGTTGAGCGTTCTTCACAACAGACATTCCTCGTGGATCAAGGTCCAGGGGGGCAAGGCCCCTCAGCTCGTGACATTGTGGAAATGGTGGAGAAACGTATGGAGAAACGCATCAAGGAACTTGAAAGAGACAACGCCAAGGTGCAACATAGGCTCAGAGAGTTCGAGCAATCAGCAAATGCCAGCTGGCGTACCTGAGAACCAGAGGATCGAAGTCCTAGCCGAGGGGAGTCCAGGAGGGCGAGGCCTGAGACCCCCCGAGAGGAATCGGCGCGGACGCTCAGCCGATAGACAAAATCCACGAAATTGGGGGTAGCATGCGCCCGCTGAAGGGTCCGGAGAAGATCGCCACGGAACAGGCCTTTCGTGGTGGGACCCCCGCCGTAGGATTCCTCGAGACACCATGGCAACGGGGTCTCAGGCGGAGTCTACCGCGAAGGGGCCGAGGGAAGCTAGAGACCCCCGAGAGCATCCTGAGAGTCACCTTCGGCATTACAAGCAACTAATGTTGATTTATGACACCGACCAGAGGGTGTTATGCCGAGTTTTTCCCATGAGCCTGGGAGATACCGCTATGAAGTGGTATGAGAGTTTGGCCCCGGAGAGCATCAAGTCTTGGAAGCAAATGGCCGAGCTCTTCAAGGCACGGTTCATCACCAACACTAAAAGGCCGAAAGACATTGGCGCCTTACTGACACTTAGGCGGAAAAACGGGGAATCCCTCTGACAGTATGCAATACGGTACTAGGAGGAGGTTAACGAGGTGGACGCGTGCTCGGAGGCGATGACAGCAGCGTCTTTTCGGCTGGGGTTGTCCCGGGACACCGGCCTCTACAGGTCTCTTACTAAGAAGGTTCCTGAGGACATGAAGGACCTGATGGCGCGCATAGAAAAGTATGCACGAGTTGAGGAAGAGACCACTACTCCCGAGAATAGAGCCTCGATGCCGAGGAAGAAGGAAAGAGAATAGCCATCTCGGAGGAGTGCACCCACTTCGCCACCGAACCGCTTGTCCTTCCAAGGGGTTAACACGGTTTTTAAAGAACCTATTTACAGGATGCTGAGGAAGATAAGGTACCAACCTTATTTTAGGTGGCCCCCAAAAATGTTAGGTGACCCGGCCACGAGAGACCCAACAGCCAAATGTTCCTATCATAGAGATTTTGGCCATATGACTGAGGACTGCAAGGCGTACAAGGCCTTCCTCGAGCAGTTGGTTCGGGATGGCCACCTTGGAGAGTTCATTGACCAGAGGCCCCGCCGGAGGGCGGCTGAGGAGAGGGCGGAGTCGCCCCGAGAGGTTGTTCCTGTAATTAACGTTATACATGCATGCACAGTTGAAAGGCCGACGTATAACGTCCTCCGGGCTGAACGCAAGAGGGTTTCGCAAGCGTTGAAGGTTGAAGAAAGTGAGTGGGAAGGACAATCCTCCAAGAGGCCCCGACAGGATCACGAGGTCATCAGCTTCTCCGACGCCGACTTAGGGGGAGTGGCCCTGTCGCATGATGATGCACTTGTGATCACTTTGCGAATTGACAAATATGATGTGAGGAGGATCCTAGTAGATTCCGGGAGCTCGTCCGAGGTAATGTATGACGACCTCTTTCGGAAGTTGGGCCTGACCCGCGGGGACTTGAAGCCTGTCCAGACCCTCCTCATTGGAGTTAACGGTTCGAGTGCTCTTCCACTCGGCAAGATCTCTTTGATGGTTTGGGCGGCAATCGTCTCAGTCCCAGTGGAGTTTTTGGTGATAGACTCCGATTCCCTATACAATGCCATAATGGGAAGGACGTGGCTGCATGCCATGAGAGCAGTCCACTGCAGCTATCATCAGAAAATGAAATTCCCCACCCCGCACGGCATCATGGAAATCTGAGGTGACCAGTTGGCAGCAAAAAACTGTTTCTATGCCGCGATGAAGACAGGACTCGGTACCCGGCCGGGAGA
Organism: Ilex aquifolium; assembly: GCA_951799425.1. NCBI lineage: Eukaryota > Viridiplantae > Streptophyta > Magnoliopsida > Aquifoliales > Aquifoliaceae > Ilex > Ilex aquifolium. Next base: position 116,165 of record OX637393.1, on the reverse strand, counting down.
CCGTGATCCTGAAGAGGTGGTGGCCAAATAGCAATCACAGTTTGGTCGGCTTGGGGTAGATGAGCCCGCAGTGGATCCAACCGACCGTTACACCGAGCCGCTGATCAAAGTCCTTTTGAGTTCCGATGATGAAGGGAGGTACTTCTTGATAGGGTCCTCATTGGATAATGCCGAGAGAGCGGAGATGACTTCTTTCCTGTGCCAAAATGCCGACGTTTTCGCCTGGACTCATGCCGAGATGACAGGGATCAGTCCCGAGGTCATGACCCATCGGCTTCATGCTAATCCGAATTTCAAGCCGGTGAAGCAAAAGGCGCGTAGGACGGCCCCGCATCACGCAAAAGTCGTGGACAAAAAGGTTGATAAATTGCTAGAGACAGGTACCATTTGGGAGGTCCAGTTCCCCGAGTGGCTGTCTAACACGGTGTGCGCCAAAAAGAAGGAAGGCAAGTGGCGGGTTTGCGTGGATTTCACCAACTTGAATAAGGCGTGCCCCAAGGATGGATACCCGCTTCCTAAAGTTGATCAGCTGGTGGATGCAACCGCAGGTCACAAACGCATCACCTTCATGGATGCTCGGGCTGCCTATCACCAAATCGCTTTGGAGGAGTCGGATCAAGAGAAAACAGCCTTCATTACGCCCCGAGGAATCTATTGTTGTACGGTGATGCCGTTTGGGTTGAAGAATGCCGGTGCTACCTACCAGCAGCTAATGAACAAGATGTTCAAGCATCTTCTCGGCGTCACCATGGAGGTGTACATTGATGATATGCTGGTAAAGAGTAAGGAGAGCGCCGATCATCTTACTGATCTCGGCACTACGTTCTCCATACTCCGACACTACGGCTTAAAGCTTAATGCCTCGAAGTGTGCCTTCGGGGTAAGCTAGGGGAAGTTTTTGGGGTACTTGGTAACCCATAGGGGCATTGAGGCTAACCCCGAGCAGATTCAAGCGGTCCAAAATGTCCAGGCGCCCAGGACTATCAAAGACGTACAGAAGTTAACTGGGATGCTTGCCGCCCTTAACCGGTTTATTTCCAAATCCTCTGATAGGTGCAAGTCATTTTTTGCCAAGCTGAAGGGGGTGGCAAAGGGGGTCTGGGACGAGGAATGTGGCCGAGCACTTGAAGGGATTAAAGAATATCTGAAGTGTTCTCTGACCCTGTCCGTCCCAGGGGCAGGGGAAACACTGTACCTCTACTTGTCTGTCTCGGAGGAAGCTGTCAGTGGTGCTTTGGTAAGGGAGTGTGAAGGGGCACAGAGGCCCGTCTATTTCGTGAGTAAGACCTTGCTTGACGCCGAGACAAGGTACTTGCCGATGGAGAAATTAATCCTTGCTCTGGTCGTCTCGGCGAGGAAACTCAGACACTATTTCCAGGCACACACCATAGAAGTATTGACTAATCGCCCTCTCAGGCCCATCCTTTAGAGAGCCGACATATCAGGTAGAGTCGGCAAGTGGGCTGTGGAGTTTGGGGAATTTGAAATAAGGTATAAACCCCGTACTTCAATTAAGGGGCAGGTCCTTGCTGATTTCATTGCCGAGTTCGCTGCGCCCGAGCCCCCGCCGGAGATTGCCGCTTTTAATGTTGACTGGAGTTTTCATGTCGACGGCTCCTCGAACGCAAGGGGGCAGGAGTAGGGGTAGTACTGACCAGTTCAGAAGGATTCACAATAGAACGAGCTATCAGATTGGGATTTAAAGCATCTAATAACGAAGCCGAGTATGAGGCACTGTTGGCAGGGATTGATATTGCCTACTCGGTTGGAGTCAGACACTTGCATGTCCTCTGTGACTCCCAGCTAGTGGTGAATCAGATCAATGGTGACTTTGAGGTTCGGGATACCAGGATGAAAGCATACTGTCAGAAGGCGAAATCCAAGATAGAGAAATTTGAAAAAGTGGAAGTTTCCCAGATTTCAAGAGATCAGAACACCCACGCCGACGCCTTAGCCTGCCTGGCCTCGGCGTTGGCCTCAGAGGTAACCCGGCGTATCATTGTTGAAAACCGGGAAAAACCAAGCATATAAGAGACAGGTGCCCAACAAGTATTGCCGATGCAGGCACAATCAACTTTGGGCTGGATGGAACCCATTGTTGTATATCTGACGGAGGGCGTGCTCCCCGAGGATGCCAAAGAAGCCAGGAAGATCAGACTCAAGGCTCCTAGGTTCTAGATATCTGCCGATCGACAGTTGTACATGAAATCTTTCTCCGGGCCCCATCTGTTTTGTGTCCCCGAAGACAAGGTGGAACCTCTGCTCTACGAGATCCATGAGGGCGTATGTTGAAGTCACACAGGAGGCAAATCCCTTGCGCATCGAGCAATGACACAAGGGTATTGGTGGCCTTATATGCAGAAAGATACGAAGAGTTATGTGCGGAAATGTGACAAATGTCAGAAATTTGCTCCCATCATCCGACAGCCGGCAGGAGATCTGAATTTGCTGACTAGTCCTTGGTCGTTCTCTCAATGGGGGATGGATATTGTGGGTCCACTCCCGAAGGCCCCTTTAGGCGGGAGATTCTTATTGGTAGCTACTGATTACTTCACTAAGTGGATCGAAGCCGAGCCCCTGAGCCGTATCCGAGACGCCGAGACAAAGAAATTCGTGTGGCAGAACATAATCACTCGGTTTGGGATTCCTAGGGCTATCATCTCGGACAATGGCACTCAGTTCAACAGTGGCCCTTTCAGAGAGTTTTGCTCGGGGTTTGGAATACGCAACTATTATTCCACACCAGCCTACCCCCAGAGTAATGGGTAAGCAGAGGTTTATAACAAGACTGTGTTAGTAGGAATCAAGAAAAGGCTTGAGAAGGCAAAAGGAAAGTGGACCGAGGAATTACTCAACGTACTGTGGACCTATAGAACTACGCCGAGGACTTCAACAGGGGAAACGCCGTTCGCCTTGACATACGGGGTTGAGGCTGTCATCCCGTTAGAAGTTGGGCTCCCGACGATCCGAAGTCAAGCATTCGATTTGGGGAATAATGACCAGATGCTTGCGAAAGATCTTGACTTGGCCGAGGAAATGAGAGAACTGACGTCCATCAAATTAGCCAAGTACCAAGGGGAACTGTCAAGACAGCATCAGAAGAAGGTCCGAACAAGAGATTTCAAAGTGGGGGACTTGGTGCTTAGAAAGGTAGTAGGCGCTGCTCGGGAACCTGCTGAAGGGAAGCTCGGGCCTAATTGGGAAGGCCCCTACAAAGTGGTTGCAGTGGGGGGCACCGGGGCATACAAGCTGCAGAGTATGGATGGCAATGATGTAATCCGACCCTGGAATGTATCTAATCTGAAAAGATATTTTTGTTAATATCTTTTCAGTATCTTGTTTCTGCTTGAGATATGATAACGAGACGAGCTCTCGATCATCATGGTCCTGGCCCCGAGGAGAGGTTGGTGACAGCGTAATGATCAGCAGTTAAAGGGTTTGCTCGTCTTAACAGTATGGGTCTCGGCCCCTAGGGGTACAAGACTGGGGTGGGCTGGTTCAACACATGGTTTCAGCGTGAAGCCTTGCTGCCTTAGTTTTCTCTTCCCAGAGATCAAGTGACTCAGAGTCAGCCAATAAGAGAAAAAACGAAAGAACACATGTAAAGAAGAAATGACATCGTAAAGGTGAATTGCATTCACAGTTCAATACAAACGAAATGATGAAAAATTTCATTGCAAATCAAAATGGGGCTTTGCGTCCCCTATGACCTACATATCAAAAAGAAAGCAAAAGAAAAGCAGGAAGCTCGTCGCCGAGTTCACCTCGCCTCATGCTTGGTAAGATCTTCAACAGGCGAAGAAGGAAGGTCGGAGTCTTGGCCAACAGTGATGGGGGAAAGATGATCTGAACCATCGCTTACAGTGATGGCTGCACTGGTTCCCTCAGTCGCTTCACCCACCTCGGCATTTGGTTGCCCTTCTGGAAGAACCTCGGCATCAGCCCCGACAAGAGTGCTGTGCCTCTTGAAAAGTTCATCGCCCGGGTCCACCAGGGCGGCATGCAAGGCATCTACCCATCCGTGCCGATAAGAATTAACCTTAGTTTCTTCAAAGGCAGGGACCATTCGGTCTTGGGTTTCCAGATACACCCTTTCGCACTCACTCTACAGCCTTTGTTGCTCCCCCGCCTTTTCCGCCGTCAAAGAGTCCACTTGGGCGGTTAATTCTCTGATGATGCCCTCAGAGTCCAGAGCTTTGGCCTCGGCAGCCGAGACTTTGAGCTCATACTCCTCTACCTTCTTCATCGCCGCGGCCTCACTCGCCCTTAGCTTCTGCAAGTCAGCATCCAGGGCGTCGCGTTGGCGGATGAGATTAGTGATGTGATTTTTCTGGTCGGCGAGGGTCGCCTCAACGCCTTTGATATGCACATCCTTGGATTCGATCATCTTTTTGGCGTTCCTCACCGCCTGTTTGTGCTCCCAGAAGCGTTCGATGATGACCCCCAGCTGTTGGGAAGCCTGGAAAGTGATAAGAGAGCAAGTCAGGCGATTGCCGAGCATATGGAGTAAAGTTAGAGCAGAATACTTACCACCAAGTTGCTCTGGAGAGCGCTTAAGAGAAGCGAATTGTCAGATTGCCTCTGATGGACCCTCATGTCAGCCGCGAATTGAAGGGTCGCCGCCACGACAAATGCCACCTCCTGATCCTGCATGATAGAGTCTGATTCCAGAACGGTGTGACCCCCCTAGTTTCAGCTTGAGCAACCCACTCGGCGGAAGTGGTCGCTCCAGTGGCAGAAGTGGTCGCACCCGGGGCGTCGTAGCGACATTTCTGCTGACGCTCTTCGCTTTGTCGGCGTTCTTCAGATCCCTCGGGATCCCGACCCCTCCTACCCTTTTGCTGATCGCCGGTAGGGGGGACTTGGCGAATTGGTGTTTGGCGGATTGACGCCTGGTTCCTCGGCGGGATGGCAGGGTCCACTGATCGCCGAGGGCGCGAGGGAGGTGGAGGCCCATCTTGTTGCGGTAAAATTGGTGAGGGGATAGTCGGTGCTGTGCTTGGGGATTCTCCCTGCCCCGAGATCCTGGCTCTTCGCCGAGCAGCGGCAGCTTCCATGTCGGCAGCTGTAAATTGTGGAACGTTAAACATGTCTTCGGCTGGAGGAGAAGGCACGGAAGGAGAAGGGGTTCGCTCGGTGTCTTCTTTTGACGAAGAATGGTCCTCCCAACGTCTAGGATCGAAAGGAGGGGGGATTTGGGAGAATCGGCTGTATGAGGGATGATAGCCGAGTAATACGTGCGCTGCTCAGCGAATGGGGACCACCGCACTGAAAGACCAGACTTTCAATAACTCGTCAAATTTAACCTCCGACTTCAGAGGCTGAGCGGAGTCACGCCGATACCCTTCTGCAAAAATGAAAGGCAAGATTAGAAGTGAAGATGATGATAAACCGAGCAAATGTTAACTAGTGCAAAACACACCTTCATCCCTCGGCACCTTGGGGTAGTACAATCCATCATACTTGGGCCCTGTGCCTTTCTCCCAGCTTCCGCCGAGCATGATCAAATCGTCGAAGTACCCCTTGTCCGAGTCTGGCATATGGGTGACCAGGTACATTGAGGTGTCCCGGGCCTTGAAGTAATACCTTCCCCCAGCGACTAGCCTTAGGTCATAGCAGAATAAGATTTCGTCTACTCCAAAGTCTACCCCAAGCCGAGCATTCAGGGCAATTACGCCCATGACTATTCTAAAGAAGTTCACCCCACACTGGAGTGGAAACAACCGGAGTTGCATCAATACCTTCAGTACAAGGGGAGGCAAAGGGAAGGTTAACCCCCCTTCCATAATGGCCTTGGTGTAGCTGTTATGAAGCCGTGGAGCTGATGCCGAGGAATGGAGCCGACTCCGAGTAGTGGGGCCAGCGCCGACAACAAGGAGGAGAGCTGACGAAGGATGGTTTCGTGGAGCCGAATACAAACTTCTGACACCGGCAATTAATGCGGTGTGACCCAGCATTTATGGAGACGTGAGTGATTCAGACAGAGCATTTAATGAGCCTCTGCACCCTCGAAGACCCAAACTGACAATCATGAGTGGGTGCATTAATGGCTAAGACGCCGAGCACAGAATTAGGGGTGCTTGCCCCCTAGACGCCGACCACTCGGGAGTAGGTGTCAGACGCCGTTCATAGGCACTCGAGTACTCGGAGGTAGCTGGAGGTTCTCGGCGTGGCCCCGAGGGCTAGTCCCATCCTCCAAGCATTAATTACACGGGAATCCAGGTAGGAATCACTCATTGCGCATGGGTAATTGTGAAGGGCATTAAATGCTGAGATGACCTCTGTGTCAGAGCAATCATTTCAAGTCCAGGTATAAATACCCCTCAGAAAAATGAACTGGGGGATGGAAAAAACTCGATTCAGAACACATTCAATTGAGCTTCATCCTCCCTCTCTTACTGACTTAAGCTTCGGAGGGGATAAGCCGGGCGTGCGCCTGGCTCCCTTCTCTTAACCTTGTGGTTGTTTCAGGGTTCATCAGCAGCTCAATCGCTATCTCAAATTGATTGCAGGAATTATGCCGTGCAGTTAGTATATCTATTAGTAAATTACACTCAGACCCCTTGAAGTTTATAGACATATAATACTGAGACCCATCAAGTTTAAAATGTTATACTTAAACAAAAAAATACTCCGATCAAAGATAGAATAATCAAAATTCATGTTCTATTATAACATTTATTGAAATAAAATCAAAAATAAAAATCTATTTTTTTCTTATAAAATTATAATTAGTATACAATTATACTATCTATTAGAATTTAATTTGGTCATTTAAACGATCAAATTAAACTACCAAATTACCCCAATTAAAGTTAGAAGATATTGTGTCTATTACTCTTTGACCCTTTATTTGTTTTTTAATTTTATTTCAATAGATTGTATAATTGCATACTGATTATGATTTTTAAGAAAAAAAATAGATTTTTATTTTCGATTTTATTTCAATAAATGACATAATAGAACATTAATTTTGGTTGTACAATTCTTGTTCTATTATGAATGACTTAGACCCCTTATTTGATTTTTTAGTTTTATTCCTAATTATATACTAATTACGATTTTTTAAGAAAAAAATATATTTGTATTTTTTTATTTTATTTCAATAAATGATATAATAAAACATGAATTTTGATTATAAAATTTAAAATATTTGATATTCTATCTTTGATTGGAATATTTTTGGTTCAAGTATAACATTTTAAACATGAGGAGTCTAAATATTATATGTCTATAAACTTTAGGGGTCCTGAGTGTAATTTATTAACGAATATAACATTGACAGTAGGGGACTAAGTGTTACGCGTGTATAAATCTCAGGCGGTCTATGTGTAATATTTCAAACATCAGGAGGTCTGAGTGATTAAATAATAAAAATCAATGAGTCTGGATGTAATTCTCCCTTAATTTTTTAGTCTACCATAAGGCTTTTTCACTTTTTTATTATCGAAGTCTCTAAACATTTGTAAAAGAGCAATGCTATAGAACCTAATTTGTGGTCTTAATTTGAGCATCTAATGATGTGATTTTAATATAATTATTGAATTAGTTGTGAATTTCAATGTCAAATGAAGTCTATTACTAATTTAATAATTATATTAAATTAGGTCCCCAAATTATATTCAAATAGCATTTTTCTTATAAAATGAAATTCTGAAACTAAAAAGGAGAAAACACACAAGCATCATTCTTTCCTTCTTCCCAACTACATTCTATTTGTAGGTAATTTCCACCATTCTTCTGTTTACACCTAAAAAAAACAAGATTAGAAGGTAACACGTTGAAATGATCTGACGATAGGACTCTTAGAATCCCGAGAAATGAAAAAATGTGACATCATGAACTGTCAGTTGGAGACAGTTCCACGCACATACACGCATCTCGAGGGACAAGGTCACGATTACAATAATGGTCGAAAAAGAGAGGTCAACGATTTAAGGCCATCTCTATAAATAACAGAGGGTAGGCCATTGAAAAAAGATCTCACGATCAAACACACAAACTCTTCACAGAGCCAACCTACCTTATACTTATCTCTTGTTTCCGAGCAATTTTACATTTCTTATAATCATCACTTCGGTAATCTTTTACTGCTTTCGTTTAATGCTAAATTTAATATTCGTTTCGTCTTTCAAATTCGAATTTGGTTTGCCCACTACTTTGCATTCTCACTATTCTCTTTACGGTGTAATCCATTGTGTTTTTGTTTGGAAAATTATTTAAAGTTCTTGAACTATAAGGCATGGAAAAGAACTCAAAGGTAGTCTTACGTCTCGCTGCAATTGCTTAAACAACCATGATTTTAGAACTTCATGCCGGTTCGAGTATGTAAGGTTGTACGTATTTGAATTTTAAGTCCAATTAGACTTTGGCACGCTCGCAAATTCAAAAAATACGCCAAACATATTTTTTGGCATGTCCGGTGGGACCCTAAGAAGCAACATGGCAAATACCCGAGGGAAAGCCAAAGTTGGCGCATCAGAAATGCGTCCAATGCACAAAGTTGTTAAAGAAAGCAGGTCTAACAACCCTAACCTATAGGAAGAGTTGCCTCAACTCAGGAGGCAAGAGAACCGCAAATTCGACTCAGAGCCGGAGGCCTCAATCAAGGCTATATCACATGAAGTCTCTCAGTAGGTCTTCGAGTTTATTCTAGCCTAGGGGATTTGATCAGAGAGGAATATGGTCGCCTAGACAAACATTGGAGCGGCTTGCTGACAGTTTGAGCAATTCATGGGGCATGACACAGCCATTGTTTCTCCTTGCACAGACAATTCCAGTGGAAGCACCACTACAGTGCTTCCCCCGTATGTGCCACCTCAATGGGAGCAGTAGGGCCAGGAATGGCCACAGGCGAAACATCAACCCTCTTTTTCAGGAGGAAGTGGTCACCAATCTTGAGGTATGGGACAAAGGAGGCAACCGCCAATCGTTATTCCAACGGCACCACAAGTGGTCATGAACAAAGACCAATTGGATGAAATCATCCAAGAACATGTCGGCCCCTCTATGAGGAGGATCACTAGGCCGACACATCGAAAACTATATCCCATTTGGGTGGATAGGGATTATGAGTATCCTCGGAGATACATGGTCCTAGTGTTCGCTACGTTCTCGAGAGAAGATGGTCAATCAACCATTCACCGTATACTGTAGTGAAGCAAGGATTAATGAGTTTTTGAAACTAAGGTTGTTTGCCAACTCCCTCACGAGATTGACCTTCAAATGGTACATTGATTTGTCACCCAATTATGTGGTGGGTTGGCAGTAGCTTAAAGACAAGTTTCATACTCAATTCTACCGCACCGAGCTAGAGGTGGCCATGGTTGATTTGGCCAGGTTGTACTAGATGATTGGGGAGACAGCGGAATAGTATGTAGCACGTTTCAAGAAGGCCGGGAACCGATGTAGGTTGGCATTGCCCGAGATGAAATATGTGTGTATTGTACAAAATGGTCTAGGTTTCGAGCTCCAAAATAATTTCAAGGGAATGGAGTTCAATGACTTGTTCGAGTTGGTAACACGGGCTACGTGGTATGAACAAATGCTACGTGAAGAATTGGACTGACGGAACGCATCCAAAGGAAACGTACTACAGGGATCCCAACACCAAAATATTCATGGTCGATCCAGACCAGGAGTTGGAGGTGAATATGACAGAAATCGTGGCGAGATGGCCACATGTGTGCAAGGCCTGGTTAAGGCCTTCAGAGAGTCAAGCATAGGCTACGCTAAGTGCTGAAAAGGGAGTAAGTGAAGTAAATGACCAAAAATATGAGTTCAAAATTGCAAAGACCAATCAAATCTTTGACCATTTGTTTACTGACGACATTATCAAGCTAGCGTTCGGTCACAAGATTCCATTGGTCGTGGAATTGAAGAACAAGACGTATTGGAAATGTCACAATTTGTAGAGTTATTCTATTGCGAACTGTGTGGTATTTTGAAATGTCATTCAGGACGGCTTAACTAAAGACCAGTTGATCTTCGGGGATAAGGGGAAGCCGAAGATCGGGGTTGACACATACCCTTTCTAGAAGATAGCCACCATTAACATGGTGGAAGTGGGGCAGTTGAAGATCTCGTCGAAAAAAGGTAGACTTGGGCGAAGACAGATCGAATAACTTAAGAGGATTCTTGTTCTTTATGTGAATCGGTTGAGCATTCTGTCAAAGAGTGTCCAACCTTACCAGCTTGTAAAGAGGTCCTCCATGAGCAGGGGAATGCCTTTAATCAGACAAAACAACAAAATTCCCCCTACTCTAACATATATAATCAGGGTTAGCGTAGCCACCCGAATTTTAGTTGGAGGAATGACACCTCAACTAAACCTTCCACTTCTATTTCATATGTCCCACCAAATTAATTAGTGTTCGGTCCTATCCAGTCTTTAGGTCCCCAGTCTATGCACCCACCACAACAAGAGTTTGTTCAGCACCCAGTCATCATAAGGGTTTGTTCCCCAGGGACAAACCAATGTACCTCCATACTAGCCTCCTCACAAAAGGAATATTGAGAATGTTTTGTACCAATTCATTCAGAGCCAAACCACCATTAACAACCAAACCAACCGAGCTCTAAATGACATTAGGTCTCAAGTGACCAAGTTGAATAACATAGTGGGTATGATGCAACAAGAAATTAAAATAGTCTAAAGTTGAAGCTGTTTGCCAATTTCCTTACAGGATCAGCCTTCAGGTACTTGTACGAGGATGGGTCAGCAGATGATGAAAAGCCAAGGGGACGATACACCCCAGGATAAATCATTAGAGGAGGACTCTAGGGGTGAGTCATATATATCATCAGGATTCTAGGATCAGCTTGACATGGTCAAGAACGGTCTATATCCCAGGTGCAAAGCTTTCTACGGGATCGTTCCCGAACAAGAAATTATAAAAAAGGGCCGACGAGAATCCTCCAAAAGGTCGTGAAAGAAATGGCATTACAAGAAAACCCACTAGGAGCGGCTGCTGAATGACAATTGCTCAAACGGGGCCAGGAAGATTGGTCAAGTAAGTTTATAAGGCCTAGCTATAGAAGGCATGGTAGAGACATATCGGGACCTCTGAGAGGTCGGCCAGGACCGAAATATGAAGAATTTGCCGCAAGATTGGTGCTCGACCAGCCTACGGGAACAGAGGTGAAACCAATCGAGTCATTGGAAGGTCGTTGGTATGTAGCCCAACACCTAGAGTTTTCACAGTACAATCAGTCTCGCCTTCTGTCGAGAACAAAGAAACGCAAGAAGAAACATATCTAGGCAGACCTGCACAGGTGGGAAGAAGAAGAGAAACTTTAGGCCCAGGAGACATTCCAATGTCTAGAGCCCGAGATTGGGGAGCTTAAATCCCAATTTGGTGTATCCCTGCCTCCATAGTGTCCGATGGTCTCGAAGAAGGCCACAACTAAGGAGAAAGGAGAGAAAAATATAGAGCCTGAGTCCGTGCCCGATGAGAGTTTTGAGGAGCGAATGGTAAAAAAGGTGGTGGAATGAATGAGGATTACACTCAACATTCCTACAGAGACTTGTAAGGAAGGAAAGAAGCAGGGTCCTACAGACCTTACCGATGGAGATTATAGCGATGGAGGCAATTCTATCTAATTTGGCACTCTAGGGCCAACAATGTCTATCAATGCTCTTGGTTTGCTACCAACATCATTCAAAAGTTAGGGACCTTAGACAGAATCTTTAGAAGGAGATGTCGACGATGTAGGGGTGCCAGAGTCAATATTTTTGGACGAAGAGGAAGCATCCAAGAACAAGGTAGAACGATCTCCCGAGATAAGTTTGAGTCAGGAAGTGGGGGCAAATAAACTACCGCTTCCCAGTGGCCTTAAAAGTTGATCGTTTAGTAAGCCTACACGGCCCATGACATAACATATGAAGCCGTTATACATCCGAGCACACTTGGAGAGAAAACCATTCAACAAGGTCTTGGTTGACAATGGAATGAATGTCAAAATTCTTCCCATAGCGACTATGAAGAAGTTAGGGAGGAAAGAAGAGGACCTGATCCACACCAATTTAACGGTGAACGGGTTCATAGGAGGAGTCAACAAGATGGTAAGAGTTTTCCCCATCAAATTGGCTGTCGGTAGCAAGACCAACATTATGCCATTCGTTGTGATTGACACAATAGTGTCTTACAATGCTTTCTTGGGTTGGGACTGAATCCATTTAAGTAAGGTCATTCCATTAATTCTCCATCAGCAGTTGTTACTATAGAATCTGGGAGATTTGGAAATGGTGGAAGCGGACCAAATGCCATTTGTGGCGGATGTTCATATGACCGATGCTTGGCTCTATGAAGAAGGAATAGAGCCAATAAAGTTTCAAGGCCAAGACAAATACAAGAAGCCCCGAGAAGTCTTGTGTCAGACTGACTTGAAGTCCAATGAGATCCATCAGATGGAGGAGGAAGTCATTCGGGCCCACTAATGTGCAAAGGCCGAAAGAAGCAGAAGAACCTAAGAGCTTGGTTGATGATGGAGCTCAACAATAGTAAATAAAGGAGGCAGGCCTTAAAAGCTTGTGTTGCTATGATAAGAGCTTACCTAACAGAAAAGAGGGTCGCTGCACTACACGCAACCAATAGTCAACAAAGCACCATTAACATGGTGGAGTGTGAGGAGGACGAATCCAAGCAGATCACCTCGCGAGAGTTCATCGAGTTAGATAAAATCGATGCAGCCCCCACTAAGCTTGATGACTTGGTGGAGGTTTAAGACCTTTGCTTGAAGTCAACCTTGGTGGGTCGGGGGAACACCAACCAATATTTGTCAATAAGCTACTAGAACCGAAAATCCAAGCATAACATAGACAACTACTAAGAGAATATCATGATTGATTCGCCTGGAGTTATGAACAAATGCTAGGGCTAGATCTGGCCTTGGTGAAAGATCGACTGCTGATAAGGGAATGATACAATCCGATTAAGCAAGCTCCGAGATTGATGTCCCAAGAAGTAACTTTGCTAATGAAAGAGGAGATAGGGCGCCTCCTGAAGGCAAAGTGCATCCAGGCGGCATGGTATGTAGAATGGGTATCCAACATCGTGCCAGTAAGGAAGAAAACCGACAAGTACTATGACTACCGTGACCTCAACATGGCGACTCCTAAAGACCAGTATGTCATACCATTTGCAGACCATCTTGTAGACGCAACTGCTATGAACGTGATCATGATATTCATGGATGGCAATGCGGGCTACCATCAGATCTTCATTGCAGAACAAGATTGGCATAAAACTGCCTTTCGATGTCCCGGGTCAATTGGGACGTTTGAATAGAGAGTAATGTCGTTTGGATTGAAGAACGCGAGAGCCACATACCAAAGAGCCATGAACACCATCTTCCACGACATGATTAGTAAGATCGTAGAAATGTACATTGATGACATCATAGTCAAGACTCAAGACATGAAAAAACATCTTAGCAATTTGAAATCAGTCTTTGAAAAGATGCGTGTCCATCAGCTGAAGATGAACCCGTGAAAGTGTGCCTTTGGGGTTACAACAGGGAACTTCCTTGGATTCCTGGTACATAGGAAGGGAATTAAGATAGAAAGAATAAGACGAAGGCTATCATAGAGGCCACACATCCAGAGACCAAGAAAGAGCTTCAACACCTGATTGGTCAAGTCAATTTCCTTCCACGATCCATTGCCAATTGCGCAGGAAAAGTGCAAGCGTTCTCACCGCTCTTAAAGCTAAAGGGTATAGAAGACTTCAAATGGGAAGCACAACATCAAGAGGTTTTATGCCAGATTAAGGAGTATTTGGCGAATCCTCTAATTCTTATGTCGCCCTTTAAGGGTAGGCCATTACTATTATAGTTTTCAGTCGCACACGAACCTATTGGATGTTTGTTGGCTCAAAATAATAATATAACAAAGCCGATTATGAGAGGCCGAATCAGCAAATAGGTTTTGACCTTGATAGAATTTTCACTCCATTACTTCCCACAGCGCGCAGTAAAAGGCCAGGCACTGGCCGATTTCACCACCCTTGCATGGAAGTAGAGTAAGACACAAGAGAATCACATGGTTTGCTAGGAGTACCCATGGTGTCTTTAACGCCATGGAAATTAAGATTTGACGGGTCGAGGACATGTGAGTCTACAGGGGCTGGGCTAATTATAGAATTGCCCCAGGGTCACAAAACCCAACTGCCATTTAAACTAGAGTTCGGATATACTAACAACCAGGTCGAATATGAGGCGTTAATTATCGGGCTTGAAGTTTTGTTGGGGATGAGAGCATCAACGATCGAAGTGATAGGTGATTCCCAGTTAGTTATTAACTAGATCGCAGGTAGTTTTCAAATGCAAAAGTTGGGAGCTGTGCCAATTCCATTCTATTGCAATGTTGCTACTGGCAAATTTTGACGAAGTGACGTTGCGAGCAATCCCAATAGAGATGAACGAGCTGGTTAATAACTTGGCCCCAACTGGAATCAAGTCTAAGGATTCCTTGAGATATGGACGAGCAATTAATCAAAGTTCAGAAGAGAGTCCTGTCTTCCATAAAAATGAGAGGAATGGACTTTAATGAGTTAATGGTGAAAGTGGAAGACTATATGTTCAACATCATGCAGTTTCTAAGGTATCCAAATTGGGATGTGGAGCAGGGCGTCAGAAGACGAGCCGCTAACTATATACTCATGGATGAGAAACTATATAAGAAATGAATGCATGATGACCTATTATTAAGGTGCATTGGCAAGGAAGAGGCCATCCTAGTAATGGCCGAGAGCCATGAGGGCATATGTGGCTGACATCAAGATGCGATGGCTAATAAGAAGATATGTCTATTATTGGCTAAGTATTTTGAAGGATTGTATTGAATACGCAAAAAGGGCTATCGAGCATGCCAATGCCACGGGCCCATCTAGAGGACGCTAGCAATACAAATGCATCCTATAATAAGGACATGGCCGTTCAGAGCTTGAGCCATGGATTTGATAAAAAAAATATTTTCCCTTTCCACAAAACAACATTCTTTTATCATTTTGACCATCGATTATTATACAAAGTGGGTAGAGGCCATTCTAATGAGGGCGGTCAATCAAGCTGACATCATACGAATGATAAAGACAAATATTGTACACCAATTTGGGCTTCTCCAGCATATATTGTCTGACCAAGGAATAATCTTTGTAGGCAGTGAAGTCCAAGGGTTTTACAGAGGAGTATGGCTTCAGTGTAATCCATTCAACTTCATACTACGCGTAAGGAAATGACTAAACAAAATTAACCAACAAGGTGATGAAGGGGATTATTGCAAAGATTGTGGAAGATAACCCAAGAGGATGGCACGCGAAATTATTGGAAGCACAATAGGCATACATAACGTCCAAATGGACTAGCACCAGAATCACGCCATTCAAGCTGACATATGGTCATGATGCAGTTTTACCTATGGAAATTACTGTGAAATCGTTGCGAGTGGCTTTCCAGAATAGGTTGATTCTAGCTGAATACAACGAAGCCATGATGATTGAGCTAGAGGATTTGAACGAAGTGTGGCTAGGTGTTTTGGATTACATTAAGGTGCAAAAGCTTAGGGTCGCTAGGACGTACAACAAAAAGGTCAGAAGTAAGACCTTTGGCATAGACGACTTGGTCTGAAAAGTAAGGTTGTCTTTGGGATTAAATGATCCAAGGACTGACAAACAGTCAGTTAACTGGGAAAGACCATTTGAAATCCTTGAAGTCAAAAAAGGTGGCGTTCACCACTTAAGAGATTTGGATAGAGAACGCCATCTTCGATCCATTAACGGGTAGTTCTTGAAGGCCTACAAACCAACGGTCTGGGAGGCCGCAGAACGTGAGTGAGACTTTTAAAATAATAGGTCACGACCAGTGGCCTAGGACAGACCGATGACCAATTTGGAAATTGTTCTACCATTTAATAATTATAAAAATGCAACAAATAGATGGAAAATAACGAATAACAATGCAAATTTTATTCATAGAAGTTTGTACAATTTCAGTGAATACAATTTGCATAATACATAAAAACAAAGTGTTGCATAAGAGATACATCAGATTAGTTTGCTTCTGGAGACTCGTCGTCTTGATTTTCAAGATGACAACTTGCAATTATGGAGACAAAAAAAAAAAAAAAAGGAGCAGAAGTGAAGGAGAAAGCTTGGTTGTACGAGGCAGAGTATAGACCTCTGACACGTGTATCTCCTTGAACAAGCAAACTTTCCCCAGCCATCGCTTCCTTTTTCTTGAAGTGATGTCGAGGAAAATCATCCTAAGACCAATATGAAGATCAAAGGAATAAGACAAAAGATGACAGTCAAATGCACCAGAAGCCAAATGTAGTGTCTTTTTTCAACTTCAACAAGTGCATGTTGTCAACCCATGTTGCCTTACCCCCAAGACAAGGATCTACAAAATGATCCAAGGATGGAGGCGAAATAGGTATCTATTCGAAGGAAGAACATGAAGTAGGTTGGTGAAGCTAACTGCGGATGTGAAGGGGAACATACAAATTAAAGGCCATGGTTAAGATCGAAGAAGGAAAGAGTTTGGAGACTAATAAAATCATCGTCCAGTTTTCTCTCTTCTGAGTCAGGAGGTTCAGAAAGAACAATAGTGTTGCACAAGAAAGAGGGCATTTTTGAAAAGTCTGGTGTACTCTGGAGAAAAGCTAAGTCCTTCAGTATTTATAGGCCATATGAGGGTTGAATACTTTAATGGTCTTGCCTTGGAAACCATCAACATTTATGACAGTTTGTTGAGGAAAATGTAGCGTCACTCTAAACGACAGTCAAAGCGCTGAAATGCACACACAAGGATCAAACAACGAAAATGTGATGTAAGTAGCAATTAATGCCATTTAGTTCGCAATCACGTCAACTGTCATAAAAAGAATGAAAAGACAGATATGAATGAAGAAATCAAGGGCAAAATAGTCCATTTTTATTTTTCATTTATCATCTATCTAGGAATTGTACAAGATTAGAAAAATGAACTTCTAATTGGTACAGTGACTTGTTCACAACCTACAACTTGGCCGAAGCTAACTCGGCAGGGGTCGATCCCGCATCCACAAAGGCTGCGACATTGATCGCAGCAGCCTTAAGTTCTTCCAAACGCTCATCATAGGACGCAGATTCCTCCAAGAATACTGCACGCTAAGCCTCTAGCTCGGCGATCTTGTGGTCTATCTTAGCCAGCACGTGAGGAAGAAAGTCGACACGGCTAAAATAGGTTTGGATGTGTTGATTCAAGTTGATTAACTGCTCTCATTGGTCATGAATAATAGCAAGACAATCTTGACGTTTCTAATATAGCGGCCATACTTCCTGAAGGAGGGCTGTAAGTTCATCGGCTAAGTAGACTAGTGCCTGATAGTCTTCTTCAAGGAGAAAATGAGAGGTGGAGAGGGCTCTAACTGAGCGAAGCTATTCCTCAAGGAGATTTATCTCATCCAACAAAATAGCAGGGTAGCCAGTAAGGACCGTCATTATGGTCCTATGATGGTTTTCAAATTCGCGATTCAGAATTAATCTTGATTGTTGGAAGGAAGACCAGAAGAAAGACGAGCCTTCAAAAAAGCTAGGATGGAAGGCAAGTTTGCGTCACGAGATGGAAAAGTGATTGAGGAAGGAGCGTCGACCTGAGTTGGGGCCGCAACCTAGATAGTCTCAGTGGCCTCAAGAGTATTTTGGCTTGCTGGAGAATTGAGAAGTTCCTGCTTAGGGTCTAGATCTTTTTCACTCTCAAGGTCCACAACTTCGACATCGTCGAACGCATTAGGGTCCATATTATCAAAAGAACGCATTGACGGTGCCAAGTCAATTACGACCATAGAAATTGGAGCAATGGCTGGGCCGAGGGGCTCGAAATTTCTGAAGATGGCATCTTGAGAGGCCCTGCACTGATGGAAAGATTTGTAGAAGGAGGAGTGTCTTCACGCTAACGAACACAATGGGTAAAGGGAGCATTGTCTTCAGTAGCTTGATCCTCATCAACAGAAACAAATGTGGAGAGAGTTATAGAAGAACGTCATAGCTTGTCCTTGCAACAAGATCATATGGGAGAAGTGGGAAACCAGTTGAAGAAGCTAGATCCGTGGAGGTTGCAGAATCAGGATTAACTCCCCGAGGAGGAATAGCAGTAGAAGGGGAAGTCCTAACCGGGCCGGCCCTAGGAGATGACTGAACTCTTGATGAGAAGTTCACGTGGTTGAGAACAATGGTCGTGTCATGATCAAACTGTCGAGAAACGTATCACTTCCACCAAGCCCTGGCGATCTTCGAAACATCGAACGACTCAGTGAAAGAGGTTGCTACAACTTTATAATTGATCACCCAAGTGCAGGTTGTGCGAAATAATAAATTTCTTGGGAGTCCGAGGTCGAACCACAGGGAATTGTGAAAACAAGAGACACAAAACAAATAAAAGAAAACTGTTTTGAAATTTATTTGAGTAAGAATTTATCCAACAGAAGAAATGTGGGTTGGTTAAAACAATAATTGAAATACTAAAGTATCGGGGATACCCTTTCAAATTCACACAGTAATTATTAATGATCCAGTTTTCGAACTCAATTGAGAATCAGCTGAGGAGTGATCCCAATCGGAATATTTAGCAGTGATAATATGAAAACATTAAAAGTTATAATTAATGAATTATCTGAATAAATATAAAAATTTACTTGTAGATCACAAGCATTCACCGTGCCCAGAGTCTAGGATAAATCAAGCTTTCTAACAGGTAAACCCTAATTTTATTGCGAATAATAAATTAATTATCTTATGAGAAATTCTAATTAATTAATTCAAGCATGTAATAACCATTTATTTGACTTGCAGGGAATCTTAAGCATTCGATGTGCATGACACAACGAATCAAGAAATTATATAGAACAAAAACTTTACTAGAAGACAATAATTAAATTAAAAGAATAAATCATGCATTAAAAAGAACATTGAATCAATAATAAATATCGTGCTTCATTGAAAGTATCTCCCATATCTTTAGTTGGGCTTTTAGCAAGCCATAGAACTTAGAACAAAAACTAGAAAAGAAAAGATGAGAAAAGAATAATAATAATTCTCTCTCAAAAGATGAGAGCCCTTATTTATGCTAAAATAAATCCTAGGTATAGGAATAAGATATAATGTTGGATTGTGAAGAATTCCTTTCCAAAAAGAAGTCTTTTAAGGTTAAATTTTGTGCATAAAATCTTGGGGCGCAGATACAAAATCTGTCTAGACTTTGAACTTGAATTTCACATATTTAGAGGCCGAATCACAAAATTTTTGTGAAATATAATTTTGTAGCCATTGAAGTCTTATTTCCAACCTCATAAAAATCAGGTCAATCGGATGTCGGAGTCAAAAGTTATGACCAAAATACTAAAAATGTGTCAAATCCTTATTTTCTAGGATACTTTCCTAATCCAACTTTAAATGAGTTTTCTTCTAATTTGGACTCTTATAAGGATTAAATTGCTGCTTTATCTTCAAATCTTCCTATCTCAATCTTGATTCTTCAGTCTTTATCAATTGTGATTCTTCCTCTAGTGATTGTTTCACTTGCCTTATCCATTATTACTTTAAATCAACTAATTTACCTGCAAAATAAACCAAACAACTAGAAAAAGTATCAAGCTAAAAATTAAGAAATTTAACACATTTAATCATAAATAATATGCAATTAACTAATCATTAAACATAATAAAATAGTACTTTTGATGGTTAATCAGAAATCATTTGGAAAGAGTAGCGGGCAAGAAAGTAGCAATGGCTGACTTCTCGAACATTCACATCAGCCACATTTGGGCGATTGATGTAATCAACATTGAGAGTGCGAGAAAAAGGATAAGGAATTTATTACACTAGGTTGAATTGGCGAGCAAACTACTGAGGCATGTAAACTTCAATGCCGCAGTAAGCATTGCGCCATGGGTCGACCTTAAGCCGTAATGCAAGTCTCAAGGGTGAAGATAGGAAAACTAGACATCCTAATGAGAAGTAGCGACGTCAGCTGGGGCTTCCCTAGGTTTGTACAGGAACCATTTTGGACCTCAGTTCTGGGCGAACGACATCTAACTAGGTCGCAAGTCGTTCAAGTTATACAAATAAGAAAAACAGTCGACAAAGGATTGTTCCCTAGAAGGACTCGTGGCGAATAAACAGCCATAAGAGAAAGAGACATTATCAGCAGGTGGGATAGAGAGCTTTGGGAAATAAGTACGAAGCTATAGTTGAAGCACCTAGAGAGGAATCGAGCCCTTCTGCATCTTCGACGCAACTGTCTTCCATATCTCGCGATAGAGATGGACAAGCATGACAGGGGCAAGAACGTATGAAGCTCCCGCGGCCAGATAGACGACCAGAGGAATATATTACTTGGTCACCTTGTAAGATGGAGTATAGAAATATAACTGGTTAAGCAAATAAAGCAAGAACGAGACATGTTCTTGATCTGACACAAGAAAGCCATCATGACCACGACAACCCGCAAAGAAAAGAGAATATGCAGTGATTGACTTGTTATGCACATTAAGAGGAAACGTGTAGCTCACTTTAGTATGCGTAAACAGAGACTGAGCTTCGGTCCTGAATGGAGGAAGGTCGAGGAGAGCAGACATATCATAGACCGTGGAACCCATCATGCTAAAGTGAAAATGAAAGGCATTATTCGCCACTGACCAAAACAAAAGAGTGACGCTGAACGGCGGTTTGTCAATGGGCATCGTGATAATGCTTAACTTTATGGCATCATAAATACCAAGACGATGCCATAGAGGTCCCTTGGTTGCTTTAACACGCGTAACCTATGAAATCCAATCAAGGGAAAGATCCTTCCATGCACGAATAAGGTTACTATTGAGGTTCATGGAATTGAAAGACAAACATATGGGAGTTAGAGTAAATGTACCGAACCTCATCTGGAGGCATCTCTTTGAAGGCTGGCCCAAGGGCCATTTCTGGTGATGAAGAAGAATCAGAAAGTAGATTGAAGGTACGAAGACTGTATTGAGTAGCTTGCACTCGTGAAAGAGCCGCTTCAAGAACAATATCACGAGGAACCTCCATTGTTGAGAAATAAGAACGAAGATTTGAATAATGACAAAACACAATAGTTCTTGAAAATGGATTATATAGGCATAAAGAACGTGCTGAAACAATGATTAAAAGATATGGACGGATCGCGTGCTAGCCGTTTCTTGCAGATTTGAAAAGACTAAGGATATACTGAAAGACTACACGTGGAGTTTTAGCCGCAATCCCCGAGCTTCACGGCCAACAGCGGAGACCCGGGGCTAGAGCAAGTTGGGTTAGGGTTCAAGAGCAAACACAAGAATAGATATAGATAGGCAGGAACGTGGTTATTGATAGATTTTCCATGTATTGATATACGATTAAAACGGGCCCTGTGAGAGTCCACAATTGACATAACAGTTAGAAGAGTAGGACTTTTTGAATCCCAGAGAAACGAGGAAACGTGATATTATGAGCCGCTAGTTGGAAACGGTTCAACATACATTCTCGTATCTTAAGGGACAAGACCATGATCACAAGTAATGGCTATAAAGAGATGGATCGGCAGTTAAGAGCTATCTCTATAAATAGTGGAGGTCAGACCACTGAGAAGAGATCCCACGATCAATCACAAAAACTCTTCACAGAGCCAGCCTATCTTTTTACTTGTTTCTTACTTCCGAGCAACTTACTTTTCATGTAACACATCACTCCGATGATCTTTTATTGCTTTCATTTAATGCTTCGTTTTGTTTTTCAGATTCAAATTTAATTCACTTGTTGCTTTGCATCCCCACTTTTTACTTACAGTGTTGTTTATACGATTCTATTTGGTGGAATTATTTAAAGTTCTTGAAGTTCCAAGGCATAAAAAAGAACTTAAAGGTAGCCTTACATCTTATTCCAATCGTCTGAATAGTCACGATTTTGGAGCCCCATGTCGGTTCGAGTAGGTAAGGTCGTACGTGTTTGGATTTTAAGTTCACCTGAATTTTGACACGCATGTAATATGAAAATATGCCAAACAATATGTTACCAATCTAACACTGTATCGGAGAAAATATAAGGGAATGAGTAATGGAGGAGATGTGAATCCCACAAATACAAACACAAACATAAATACAAACACACCAACAACTGTAAAACAAATGAATGCCTGACAAAGGCTTTTAGGTGTTCATAGAACAAGCCCATTTTCTTTGTCATTCTGGAATCTGGGTTGGGCTTCAAAGTCCAACTATCAACCTTTTTTTTTTTTTTTTGATAAGCAAGCATCTAATAGAGTCTTTATTCCGTTTCAAAAGGATTCATGAGGGGTGGATTACGACAAACTAAAAAGAGACAAAATCAAACAGTGACCGCGGCAAACAATAAAAACAAATGATCAGGAAAGCGAAAATTAAAAAAGAAGGAAGAGTTCTCCAAATAAAGGAATAAAGTATGGTACCCATACTTACCCAAAAACCAAAAAAAAAAAAAGTACGGTACCCAGAAAAAAATTCAATACAATATTAAAATTAATTAAAAATCATAAAATCGCTGTTTGGTATATTTTTAGTAATAGAACAAAAAATTTACATATGTCAGTCATGTTGTTATTGATTAAAATAATAAAAATATTATATCAAAAAAATAATTTTTTAAATTAAAAGTGGACCTCAGTATTATTTAGAAGCTACGATGAATTTGATAATTATGATGAATTAGGTGATATGATTATTGTTGATTATATATATATATATAATATAAAATAGGACATGCTTCAATAAGTTTATTCGACGGTTTCAAATAAACTCATCTAAAGACTATTAACATCTCTGTCAAAACTATTCATATTGTACCGTGTTTTCAAACACGGATTATCCATAATATATATATATATATATGACAATAAAAAAAGAGGAAACGGACAAAATGGCCGGAATATTTTTCTAAAGATTCGGTCTGAATCCGATTGGAGGCCGGTCAGGGGTCCTGAATCGTCATTTTCCGTTTAAATTAGGAGTTGAACGGTCGGCTGTGCTGGGTGGACCCCAAAACTGACCGCGGGCAGTCTTTATTATTATTATTATTATTGATTGGTTAGATGATCGACCGTGTCTGTGATTGTGAGTGGCTGGCTGACCATGGCCAGTTTAGGCTAAACGCCCTATGCACTCTGCCCTGCCCAAACTTTGTTGTATTGACTTTGGTTTCGTCTCAATTATCATCCGACCAAAAATTCAGGGCATATTTTTCCGACTTCCCTTCACATCCATCCACAAACGCGAACTAAGAGACACATACATGCATTTGTTGTTTATAGAGATTATGAAAGTTATAGCAATTTTTTTTTCAAATTTAAGCCCTATCCTACCCTACCCAGCTTAGTAAGTAATTATTTGCTTACTTCCCCACCCAATCCCCTTCCTCCAGTCCCCTCCGACAGACGATTCTTTGAGTTTTGAGCTCAGACCCATCAGTCCCAGCTAAAACTGAATTTGCTTTCTGTGGGAGTATGGTAGAATTAGATTAATTGTTTGGGGAAAAAAAAAAAAACAGCAGCAAGGAAGGAGATCGCAGTATATTTTGTGTAGATCTGGGGGTGGGTATGTATGTTCCTTATCCTCTTTGCACTTCTCATTCGTCTGTTTAAATTGGTGTTGTAGATATAGATATATACATATATGTTGTGGTCTCAACCAATTCTGCATCTTTATAATTAGTATGTGATTGGTGCTCTCGTTTCTAAGATTGGGTAGTGTGTCAACTCTTTGGCTTTCTTTTCATCACCTAACAAAAGGGCTTATAGTTTTAGTTTTCCATCATAGATAGGTTAATTTCGCCTGCAAATCTAGTCAATTTCCGTGGAGATAGAGGTGGAATGTTGAGTGTTTGGGTATATCATTCTCTGCAGCCCTATGTTCGATTATATGAACTCATTTCATTGGAGGGTATGTGATTCTCATTTTTCCAGGACTAGGAGTGGGACTGTAGAAGTTTTAAAACTGTTGTAAACCTAATTTCTACCTCCCTCTTTGCGAGGCCTCAATTATTTTAGAAAATTCTTGCCTTTTTATTTTTTCACAACCTAGCTGGACTGAGTGCTGTGACGATCCATGCTAATATACTTGAGTCGGAGATTGTGTTCCATCATATATCAAGCCTTAAACTCAATTCCAAGGACTTGGGCAATTCTGACTCCACAATTAAGCAAAAAAAATAAAATAAAATCCTTCCAATAGTGCCAAGTGACAGACACTGCTCTGTCTCTGAGAATTCTTCCATCATGTACTGCTGGCTGCTCTTCAAAATTTATGGGACCATTGTAGTTATCTATATGACTCAATGTAGAGTGCCGGTGGTTTATTGTGGGATATGTTCCTGTGCTATCTAGTGGATATGGTCTACTTGCTTCAACAGTATTGGATCAGAATAGTTTTGTTTATTTTGCTATCACGATTTGCAAGATGTTTGAACTGCCTCTGCCTTTTTCATAGCTTGCTTTTTTTTTGTTAGATTTGCTTTTATTTGTTTGTGACAAGGAGATAATGATGCTAAGAATTGCACAAGCATAGAAAGTGGGTTCTTACATGTATCACATTTTTTGGCCGTTTTCGTCTCACAAAGTATCACATCAGCCACTCAAAGTTGTTAATCTCTCTGGGGTGGGGTTTTCTGCCATATTTTTCAATTTACTAACATTTTATATTGTTTTATGTCTCCATAATATAGTTTCTTCAAGAAAGTGGGCATTCCAAAAGAAATTTCTTTGCAATACAAAGCGACCTTTATTTGCAAATACTTTCTTCACTGAATCTTGTCTGTCCTTTTTCTTGTTTTATTTGTTAAATCGTACTAGTACATTATATATATATAGATTGGGGATGGTATAGATTGTGAGACATATTATGGGAAGTTTCATTGAAGAGACATAGTTTTCCATTTTAAGTAGAACTAGTAAAATCGTTGTAAGTGAATGGATATCAGTATATTCTCAACCCTAAAAGTTGGCAATAAGTGATGACCTTGACCTTTTTCTTTTTCTAATGAGATGGGTGTGCAAAACTTGTACAACATATATTGTTTCCCCAGGTACATATTACTTTCCCTACAAGAACCTTATACTTGGCATGCCTGGGCTGATGTTTATGTGAGCAGCCTCAAGGAAGGACTCAGGCAAAGAATCTCCAATTTTTGTGGAGTACATTACCTGCCCCACAAGAACCTTAAACTTGGCAAGCCCAGACATTTGTGTTTAGCCTCAAGGGATGACTCATAATTTTGTGAAGTGGGATGTGTACCACCTTGTATACTCCTTGGGGTTGCAATAAATATGCCCTATAAGCAAGACAAGGGACGCAATACTCAATGGATGCCATATTTAGGTTTTTGCTAATACACTATTGGACCAACTACTCGGCATTGTGATTCTCCCAAACCCACACTTTTGCTAACCATCTCTCTCTCTCTCAAAACATCCAAACAAAACTGCCTTCAATCTGTCTTCACACTTTATTCATTCAATTCTTGCAATCACTATGAACACATAAACAACAAAACCCTCCGCTGTCTATATGGAAAAGATCTTTCCCCTTCTCTTAAACAGTGAAGCCAAAATTGATTTCATGTTATTCTTTACACTGATAAGGCGAACAATGATCAACCAATTTAATGCCTTCCCTAACCAAGTTAACTGGATGTGTTGAATTAGATGGGTGGATGATGCTTAAGTAGCGAACAAATCGAAGTCAAATCAAATATTTTTTCTTTCCGTTTTTTTTCTTGTTGGGGGGGGGGGGGGGGGGGGGGTAAGTAATTTACCCATTTCCTCCTCTGCTCTACTTTAATAATATACGTTGAAATTTGGAGGTGACATAAGATAGTACTTGGACAAACAACTTTGTATTTATTTCATCACTATTTTGGTGATTGTTGCTTCCATTCATTTTACATTTTTTTTTGGTAAGTACTCATTGTACTTTTTAGTATTGTTGGTTTAATCATATTCCCTATCTTGGAAAGTTGACATCGTTGTTGTACACTATGCTGCAATCACATCTTTGATTCAATTGTGGCATATCACCTGATATGGTTCCTGATATCCACTATTACAGCTAATGATAATAATGTAAGATTGCACTTACATTTTGCATCCTCCCTTCATAATTGCTGTTAATGATGATATTTATCATCGACAAAATTAGTAGCCCCTCCATTCCAATCTTGAGTTTCATGTTTCGGGAAAACAATTTTTAAGGACGGACAATTAGTGCACGTGGCACTTGTCATTTTGATGAAGTGCCTTGTTATTCAGGTACTTTGTTTGATAATGTTTAATTATAAAATACTGGAAACACAGTTTGGGATGGACAAGAAAAAGGCAAGTATGAGAGCCATTTAGTATAGCCAGACTTTTGTATGCTAATGGAAGAACCCAATCTGAAAGCATAAATATGATTTACTGATGTCTTCCTTTGATTTACATGGATTAATGCGTTGACTTTTTCCAAAAGGTTAGATATTATGATAATAAGATTGAAATTTAAAATGTGAGTAGTAAATGCACAGTTATAAACACTGAACACAGGCTATATTACTTTTCTTAGTATATCAGAAAGCGTCATTGTAGTTCTTAGCAGCATTTCTCTAAAACTCAGTTCAGAAACTTAGGGTTTTGGGTTGGATAAACAATACGAGATCATGAATGTTACCCTTCCCCTGTGGTCTTGGTTTCCAGTGTTGCCAATGGATTTGCACATTTTAACAAATACCAAACTTCATACATCTAAGCCCGTAAGAGGTAGGTTGATCGTCTCAAGTTGATAATTGCCTTCCCTAACCTGTTATCTGAGGAATGGAGAACAATGTCACCCTTTCAGTGGCAGAATTTCATGTGGAATCTTCGAGTTTGAATCTTTCTGTTTAGGCAGTCTAGTCACTTGTTTTCCAAACACACATGATTGTTACATTTATAGTCTTCTAATGTGGTTTTTATGCTGTGGGTGATTGTCTGCTTTATTGTCTATAGGTTAATGTAATATGTATCAGCCCAAGGGTGTTGATAGTTCAAGTTTAGTTCGCAGCAACACAGTGGTCCGTAGTCAGCCATTAGATTGTGGTGCCAGTGCAATGGACCCTCTTCATGGAGGTAGTAGTCCCAACAACAATCCTGGTTTGGCCTCTAAGCAACGTCTACGTTGGACACATGAGCTTCACGAGCGATTTGTTGATGCTGTAGCGCAACTGGGTGGGCCAGATCGTGAGTTATCTTGACTCTTATTTGGTTAACTAAAGTTTTTTACTCTTTCTTTCCAAATGAAAACTTTCTTGCATATGTATAAAAAAAAATTGTAGTCCAAGCTTCCATTTGTGCAATACAAGAATTTTCTGTACCATTAAAACCAATCAATGGAAATGTGCAGCCCTTCTTGGGCTATCCAATGGCTTGAAAGATAAAAGCATTTGATAGGTACCTGTGTACTCTCTGGAAGTGGAAATTGGATTCATCAGTGCGTTATCACATTAATTGCGTGGTAGAATGTGTATTCTTGTCAGTCAAACATATCACCTTCCAATGATCTAAATTTGAACGTAATGTAGAAGTGGCAAGGCTGTTTAGGCAAAATATTTGTAAACTGAACTGTTTGAGAAGTTAAATTAATTAATCCAAAATATATTTTTCTCTAGAAAATTGACAAATAAAAAATATCACTTTCTCTGATTGATGTTTTGATGAGGAATCTAGTGAGTTTCTTCATGTGGGATCTATGGGTAATGATGGAAGTGTGTACGAATTTCCTTTTTGTCATCTCTTTTTCAGGGGCTACTCCCAAAGGTGTCCTCAGAGTCATGGGTGTACAAGGTCTAACAATTTACCATGTCAAAAGCCATTTACAGGTATATAGTGATTTTATCCTATGCAAATCTTCATTTCAAGGGCCCCCTTAGCTTTAGAAGTCAGGTCTTCTTAGTGATTTCAATTACTTCTGTTGCGCATTCAGAAATATCGACTTGCAAAGTACCTTCCAGACTCCTCATCTGATGGTAAGTTTATCATTTTTCATTGCTTTTATATCATTAAAAAGCTAGAGCGATTCTCATCTTCATTGATTTAGAATAGGCAGATTTGTCAAATGATGTCTTAAAATGGATACCTCCTCTTCCTAGAAAAGAAGCTTACTGATATTATTTGCCTTGAATTATCAATGCAAGGAAAAAAAACTGACAAGAATGAATCTGGGGATATGCTTTCCAGCTTGGATGGTTCATCGTAAGTAATTTTGCCACCTTTTTCTTGTATAAAAAGGGTTCTACATGACTGCGGATGGTCATGATAGATGCACATCACACTTGCTGGGTTGTTGAAGTTTTGGAAGGCTGCCACCCTGAATTTGTCCCAAAGAAACAAATTTAGGTTGCATTATGTTAACCATATGTTTCCCTTCGTCACATAGATCTGAAAAAATGTGATGGACAGCTGAGATCTCATTGTTGGGATAGCATATTACTATGACCCATGTGCCTATGTCCATACAAGTTGTTGATGGGCAACTGGCTTTGAGAAAATATTTGTTATATGTTTACAGTGGCATGCAAATTACTGAAGCACTCAAGCTGCAGATGGAGGTGCAAAAGCGATTGCATGAGCAATTGGAGGTATGGTTTTCTTTGCAATTTTAGGCACCCCTTCTAATAGATATGCCCTCATTTCAATGGTTATTCTGATACTTTATCTTCATGGATAACTTATTTTATTGAAATTACTGGTTACATCAGCATAATATTTGAATCATGCATGTATCCGGGGTGGACATGACAACAACATAACCATGGGAATTGGATTTATGTTTGTCCTACCTGCTGGAGTTTGTGTACATTTCCAGGTTGAGCCGGAAGTTATAATTTATTAGACCTTGGCTATATAGACAATTGAGAGACACCGACTTCATAAACCCTTCTTCGAGGGCTTTCAATTGGTTGTTTTTAGGGTCCAAGTCCATAATGCCTTACATGATGACAAAGTGAGTGTGGGAGATCATTGACATAATGTTTAAATTATTGATTTCTCAAAGTGGCTTTCAATCATAGGCATTAGTCATTTCTCACAGCGGGGCTAGACTATGTGGAGGTAGTGCTAAAGACCCTGTTAGGCAGAATTATGATATTGATACCTAGTGTAACCCCTCCTCTCTCTCTCTCTCTCAATAAGTAAAACCATTCGACATCACTTCATGTGAATGCTTATACAAAGGTTACATGAGAGAGAGTGGTGTTTTTCTTCTAATAGAGTTGACGCTGATGCTGAAAATATGCCCATATGCTGTCTTAAATTCTTTAACGGACACTAGTATATGGCAAAGGGTAAGGATGGATAATAGTTGTTTTTTTTTCCCTACTGAAGTGGCACCAAAGTGTACTAGGCATCATAGTTTGGTGAATCTAGTTTCATCAAAAGAATTCTTACACGTGAATCCAACAGGTGCAAAGACAGCTGCAGTTACGGATAGAAGCCCAAGGCAAATATTTGAAGAAGATAATTGAAGAACAACAACGGCTCAGCGGAGTTCTTTCTGAAGTGCCTGGTTCTGGAGTCTCTGCCCCAGTAACAGGTGATGACTGCCTGGAGCCTGAAAATAAGAATGACCCCGCAACCCCTGCCCCAACTTCTGAATCTCCACTCGTGGACAAGCCTGCCAAAGAACGTGTCCCGGCCAAGAGCCTTTCTGTTGATGAATCATTCTCCTCTCGCCACGAGCCACTAACACCAGATTCTGGTTGCCATGTGAGATCACCAGTTGAGAGTCCAAAAGGTGAAAGATCAGCAAAAAAGCAACGAGTTAGCATGGATGCAGCATATGCTAAACCAGAGATGGTGCATGCGCACCCGATACTGGAGTCAAGCTTAAGCCCACCTCATCTGCAGCCACATTCAGTTTTTTCTGACCAGAGAAAAGTATGATCATTCATCAGGGTTGTCGATGTGCAGTGAAGATCAATGGGACAACGTTCCAAGCAGCCATCTATACTTGATGGGCTGCAGTGTTACTTGCATATCAAGACTTTCAATGCACCTTGTGTGTGTAGTATCTAAACCAATATGTATTATTAGGTCAAAGAATGCTATTGGTTAGGAAGTTTCGAGAATATTGACTTTGAGAAACTCTTATCTTCTGGATTTTCATGAACTACTCCTCTATGATACATGAGTTCCATTGAAGACGTGGATTTTAAGTTATGAGTGAGGTGAGGAATTGGTTTTTTTGTTGGAGTGTTCTGCACAGATCCCACTCCGTATTGCAGTATTTGCTATGTTGAATAGCATCTGGTTGAGCAAAAAAAGTGTAAAACCGTGGACAAATCACAGCTTCAGTGTCATATGACTGAAGCTCTCGTAGACTTCAGAAAGAGAACAAGCCTGATGTTTTTTTTTTGATGACTAATGCCAAAACATGAGCAGTATGGCGCATATGCCTCCTCTGGATGGATCAATTGAATCACTGTAATGGCTAACTTCCGACGAGTTTTTTTGAAAGATGAATCAACAGTGTCTTTGTAAAGGAAGCTGGAGTATTTCAAAAAAAAAAAAAAGTTGTTTGGTTTCCATGAGTAGTGACCAACACAATGTTGGTTCTAATGGCAGGATGAGCTTTTCCAAAGTTTGGGAGAACAATATTATATTTACGCAGTGCATAAATTCACAGAAAAAAATAGCCGAAAATAGCATAAATAATAGATATCAACAAAATTTAAGATTCGTACAAGCAAACTCAATTTTAAGTGCCAAAATTGCAGATTGGATTTTGATAACAGAAAAGTAACATATTTAGTAAAATTCCTTACTCAAGCAAAAATATAGGATATTGGCAAGCAAAAACTAGCAAATCACAAGTTTCAAAAAAAGAAAAAGAAAAAGGACAACAATACTCAGATTGCATCAACCCACAATCACACCTTGAAGCACAAATCTGAACAACAAAGACAGTGAGAGAGAAAGAGATAATAGAAAGATCCCACAACTTGGCAAAGGCAGTGAGAGAGTAACAAAATAGAAAACTCAGAAGCAGAGGCTATAGATGAAATTGTTCTGACTGTATGTTTTCAGTTGAAATGTTATTGATGCAAAGCTACTCTTTTATAGAGTTTGAGTACAACAAAAATAGCAACAGAAAATCTAATCAAAATCTATTTAAAATTTAAATGACAGCAGAAGATGGAGAGCATATCAGATCAGTTGGACTTCCTATTCTTCCTCCAGATTTTCCTCTTGTTGATAGCTACGGTTTCCGTTGCTTGATTTGTTATGCAGTTCCACAT
This sequence comes from Ilex aquifolium, assembly GCA_951799425.1. Taxonomy (NCBI): domain Eukaryota; kingdom Viridiplantae; phylum Streptophyta; class Magnoliopsida; order Aquifoliales; family Aquifoliaceae; genus Ilex; species Ilex aquifolium. The sequence goes on along the minus strand of OX637393.1, from coordinate 84,861 downwards.
TTTCTTCTACACGCCCCCTCAATCTGAAGGGAAGTGCTCGAACATTCAGATTGGCCAAGATGTTTTGGAACTTGCATGGAGACACTGGTTTAGTTAGTGAATCAGCAAGTTGATCTCTAGTAGAAATAAACTGAACCGTAAGTTGCTTTCGTCAAACTTGGTCACGCACATAATGAAAATCAATCTCGATGTGCTTAGTACGGGCATGAAACAAAGGATTAGCAGTCAAGTATGTGGCTTCAATATTGTCACACCATAACACTGGCGAGGTTGGAATCTTTAAGCCAATTTCAGATAAAATTGATTGCAACCATTGTAGTTCTGAAGCGGTATTTGCAAGGGACTTATATTCAGCTTCGGTACTACTACGCGCAACTGTAAATTGTTGCTTGCAGCGCCAGGAAATAAGATTGGTGCCCATGTAAATACAATAAGCATCGACTGATCGACGATCATCACGATCAGCTGCCCAATCGGAATCTGAAAAGGCTTGAATTGCAAAATTAGACGACCTGCCAAGAAACAAACCCGTGGATATGGTATGTTTAAGATAACGTAGAATCCTTTTTACCGCCTGCCAATGTGGATCCAAGGGGTTATGCATGAATTTGCTTACTTTGTGAATGGAGAAAGCAATATCAGGTCTAGTAAAAGCTAAATATTGCAGGCTCCCAACAACTTGTCTATAGAGAGAAGGATCCGAATACTTAGCTCCATCGGTTGCAGATAGGTGACAAGAAGTTGACATAGGACTCTTGCAAGGCTTGGCTTCTGCCATGTGAGTGCGGTTTAGGAGATCAACCACATACTTATGTTGAGTTAAATACATACCGTCGTTTGAGCGCAATACTTCTACACCCAAAAAATAGCTAAGATCACCAAGTTCTTTAACTGCAAAATCCGAATGCAAGGCCTGAAGTACATCTCGTATGGCAGTACCAGAATTGCCCGTGATGATAATATCATCAACATATATAAGAATCAGAACCAGAACACCATTATTGCGCCAAATAAAAAGAGAAGTGTCGGCCTTGCTATCATGAAAACCAATCGCCCGTAATTTATCAGTTAGACGAGAGAACCAAGCTCTCGGAGCTTGTTTCAAGCCATATAATGACTTATGTAACCTGCAAAGATGATGATGATATTGTGGATGAATGTAGCCCTGAGGTTGGGCCATAGAAACTTCCTCCTCCAATTCACCGTGTAGAAAGGCATTTTGAATATCAATTTGCTTAATCTGCCAGTTATAAGAAATAGCCAGGGACAAGACTATTTGAATTGTAGCATGCTTGACAACAAGACTAAATGTCTCATTAAAATCAACACCTTCTTGTTGATGAAAGCCCTTGGCAACCAACCTTGCTTTATACCGCTCTATGGAACCATCGGCATGTCGTTTAATTTTGTATATCCATTGGCAACCAACAATGTTGGCCTTTGGAGGTGGAGCAACTAATGACCATGTCGCATTGCGTAGAAGAGCATCGAACTCGGCATTCATCGCTGCACGCCAGTGTGGTGACTTCACTGCATCACTATAACATGATGGTTCTACATCAGTAGAATGAAGAGAGCTAAGTAATGCTGTCGGTAGAGGATACCGTACAAAATCATCTGAGCTAGCTTTTGGTTTAAAAATATTGTTCCGAGATCTGGTAACCATGGCATGGGTTCTGTTATTTCCTTGCATTTCTGGAGGATCCGAGGTGGGCTGAGGTGGTTCCGCTAGTATGCTGGAGGATTGAGGATTTTCAGTAGCTACTATGACTGGTGAGGAGACAGAATTAGCATGTCTAACAGGTGTTCCTTCGTTTGTTCCTGCAAAGTGAGACACTAGAGGCACATTATGATTAGTGGCAGGTGGTATAATTCGGAATTGCATATCATCCGTGCTGGAGTCGGTGGTAATTTAAGATGTAAAGGTAAAGAGACATGTGTGGATGAGTGGGACTTGGAGGATGATGTAGAGAAAATGTTTTTCTGGTAAGGAAACAAATTTTCATCAAAGATTACGTGACGAGACACATAAATATGACCAGTTGATAAGTCAAGACACTTGTTCCCGTGATGATTAACACTATAGCCAATGAAAACACATGATTTGCTTCTAAAATCCAATTTATGTTTATTATATGGTCTAAGATTTGGCCAACATGCACATCCAAAGACACGTAAGAAAGAAAAATCGGGGATCCGATTGTAGAACATTTCATAAGGTGACAAATTGTTGAGAATGGGTGTTGGAAGACGATTAATTAAATAAGTTGCAGTGTAAAAGACATCTTTCCAGTAAATTAGAGGTAAATTCGAATGTGCTAATAGACTAAGTCCAATTTCAACAATTTGTCTATGCCTTCGTTCAATTGAACCGATTTGTTGGTGAGTATGAGGACATGCTATGCGATGAGCAATTCCATTTTCTTGAAAATAATTATTAAGTCTACGGTACTCACCACCCTAATCTGATTGTATGACCTTTATTTTACGTTCAAAATGTTTTTCCACATAACATTGAAATTGAAGAAAAACACAGTCACCATTAGATTTTAATTTAATTGGAAAGTACCACAAGAATTTGGAATAATTATCCAGAAAACTAACATAGTATCGAGCACCTGTAGTGGAGGCTACAGGTGCCGGACCCCATACATCTGTAAAAATTTAGTCTAATGGAGAAATAGAAACATAAGTAGATTTATTAAAAGGCAAAACATGACTCTTGGCTAATTGGCAGGCATAGCACACAGAGTGCCTCTTTATTTTATCAACTGGAAGCTTATTGAAGGACAGAACACGTTGAACAACTTGAGAAGCAGCATGACTAAGGCGACGAAGCCACTGATCAAACGAAATGCGAACACTCGAAAGGGCTTAAGGAGAAACATTGTTGTTGGAGAAACGGTATAACCCATTACTGACTTGGCCTCGATGAAGGACGGTCCCCGAGTAATCCTTCACAACAAAATATTTGTCATGAAACTCGAAATAAACATTATTGTCAATACAGAATTTCTGAACAGAAAGTAAATTTTTCTGAATTTGAGGGACTAAGAGAACTTGATTTAAGATAAAGGAATGAGAGGATGTATGAAGAGAAGAATTGCCAGTTTTAGAGATATGCAAACCTTGACCATTGCCAACTTGAAGTTGATCTGTACCATTATAGTCATCACTCTTTAGATTCAGATTGGCCATATCATGTGTGATATGGTGAGTGGCACCTATGTCCGCATGCCAGTCATTCTCCCAGCCGCCATTGTTGGCTGCAACGAAGGCTTGCTTATTTTGAGAAGGAGGAGGATCTTGATAGGTGAGATCGAAACGGTGGTAGCATTTGCGAGCGGAGTGGCCAGGTTTCCCGCAGGCTTGACACACAACTGTAGAAGAATTAAATGTGTGACTGCGATTATAGGAGGAAGAACCCCCTCATCGAGAGTTGTTATAGCGGCCTCTACCACAAGAACCACCTCGGCCCCTATTGTTGGATTGTTGCGGTTGTCTCTGAATGACATTCGCCTCACCAAGAGGTGTCGAAGTAGAAAGATGATGACGGTTTAGACGAGATTCAGTCACAATTAGGAGAGAGTATACTTCCTTAAGTGTGATGTGATCAGTGCGAGCATAGATAGAGGATACGAAGCTATCGTATTCATGTCCTAATCTAGCAAGAACATAAGAAATAATGTCGTCACATTTGAGAGGTTGGCCGGCCATAGCAAGTTCATCAACTAATTTTTTGATCGACAAAAAATAATCATTGGCAGATTGACTGCCTTTCTTTGCATTGGCAAGTTGAGTTCGAACCTGGATGGTGCGAGCTCGAGATTGTGAAGAAAATTTTGTTTCAAGTGCTCGCCAAACCTCATGAGAGGTGGCATGAGAGACTATCTAAGCTAAGACACCCTCAGTCATGGAAGACATGAGAGTGCTCAGGATGAGACTGTCCTGTCGCAACCATTGAGAATGCGAAGGATTTGGAATTTGATTGATTGCACCCGTATCAGGATGCAGAGTATCAATAGTTTGGGGAGGGAGACTGAGAGTACCATCAAGGTAGCCATACAGGTCTTGGCCACGGAAATAGTGCAGTAATTGTGCCTTCCAAAGAGGATAATTATCAGGAGTCAACTTGATTGAAACAATATTAGAGATTGGAGTGATTGTAGGGATAGAAGAGGAGGGATTGTTGATGCTAGTGAACGAGGAAGGAGAGGAAGACATGATGAGACGCTAGTCTTTTGGTAGCTCTGATACCATGTAACAGAATAGAAAACTCAGAAGTAGAGGCTACAGATGAAATTGTTCTGACTGTATGTTTTCAGTTGAAATGTTATTGATGCAAAACTACTCTTTTATAGAGTTTGAGTAGAACAGAAATAGCAACAGAAAATCTAATCAAAATTTATTTAAAATTTAAATGACAGCAGAAGATAGAGAGCAGATCAGATCAGTTGGACTTCCTATTCTTCCTCCAGATTTTCCTCTTGTTGACAGCTACGATTTCCGTTGCTTGATTTGTTATGCAGTTCCACATTTTCTTCTACAGAGAGAGAGAAAGTGTCAAATGGAGAGGGAGAGAAAGACGATGGAAAACATATTTGAGTCTCCTAGGTGTTTTGAACGTCTGATGGAAAAGAGAAAGAGAGAGAGGGGGGTGTGAGAGAGAGGGAGTGATATTGTGGTATCAACAATTAATAATAAAATACCAAGTATGCAAGGTGAACCCCACTTGAGTAGTTATTTGTTTACATGGAGGAAGAGTGAGTAGTTATTTGCTTACATGGAGGATTGGTTATTAATTTTAGTGGAACCCATTTGCTTATTTGTTTTGATATTATTAGTTGGTGATACCACGTCAGCATTGTCACGTGACAGATTAGGGGTTAGGGGCAAACAAGTAAGATTTTATAACATAAACATGACCTATCCGGTTTCGTACAACTCAGCCGGTTCAAACAAGTTTTATAAAAATTGGTCGGGTTTTTGGGTCAACAATGGGTTCTATGCTTAAATGATCCAATACATAAATTGGTCCGATTTAGGCACCGATTCACTGTGTTTATGAGTTGACCCGTCGGGCTGGGCTGGGCTAGATTTTAAAAACACTACTACAAAGGCGGTCATGAAGTATGATTTCTTCTATGACTAACTCGCTTCAGAATGCAAAGACAAGGATGGTGGCTAAGGGCTCTAGCTTTTCAAATTTGCCGCCTTTGAGTTTCTTTGCAATAGTTGAAACTTTCTTCTTTTTCTTGTTCTCTTTTATTGTTGATGGTGTAAAAAATTAAGAAACACTGTGATGGACGAGCTGTTAATTAAGTATGATAAATGGTCAATTTGAGTGAAGGAGATGCAAATATTTAAGTGGTTCATCATGCTAAAGAGCATGAGTAATCCACTATTAATGGAGGCCTTTCCTATTTTTTGGGGGGGTTTGCTTGAGGAAGAAGAAGATACACATTTGTGCTATCTTAGGGGCAATGTATTGACTTACTGTTGTTACATTGAATCATTGCCTTTTATAAAAGAACTAGTTATTGTCTATGCCTGAAGGCACAGAATAATAAAAAAAAATAGTCAAAAAAATATATATTTATATTCACACTCAAAATCAAATTACAAACATAGAGCAAAGAAAAAAAATTTAAACACCAGTTGTAGTGGGGGTAAACAGTGGTAGTGGTGGTAGTGGGAGACGATGATGGTAGTGGTGGGTGGCGACGACTGTGGTAATAGTGGCAGTCATATGGTGATATTGGTGGTGATTTTTTGGTGACGATGGTGGTAGTGACAGTCATGGGTGACGGCGGTAGAGGTTGTGGGCGACAGTGATGGTGGTTGGCAGTGGCGGTGGTGGGGCGACGACGGTGGTGGATTGTGGTGGTGGACAGTGATGATGGAGGTGGTGGGCGATGACTGGTGCTTCTGGACGACAGTGTAATGAGTTGTGGTAAATAGCAGTGGTGGTGGTGGTAGATGTGGTAAGTAGGGGTGTCAATTTTTTACCCGAAACACGAACCCGACTCGAACCGAACCCGACATGAATTCGAAAAAAACACGATTAGTTGACAGGATAATAAATGAGTCAAATTAAGGTTCGACACGAATAACACGATTAATGGATATTGTAGATAGAAAATAATTATTTAACGAATATTATATTCTTAAATAAGAATTTTATAATTTTTTTATAATTTTGTATAATTTTTTAAATAATATTATATTAGTTGTTGTCAAATTAAATAATTTTTTATTAACACGAATATTGTCACGAACCCGACACGTACCGAAATGACACGACACGAAAATAACACGATCGAAAGTGACACGACACGAAACCGACCCAACCCGACACATTTGACACCCCTAGTGGTAGGGGTAGGTGACAGCGGGTGGCGATAGTGGTGAACGATGACAATTGGTGGTGGTAAGTTTGTTGGGGGTGAGTGACAGTGACTGACGACAATGGTGGGCAATGATGGGTGGTGGTGGGTTGTGATAGTGGGCGGTGATGGGTGGTGATGAACAACAATGGTAGTGGTGGGTGTTGACGGTGGGCGACGGTAATAATGGTAATAAATATAAGAATGAGATGAAAATTGTGGTGGGTGGTGACGGTGGACGACGGTAATAGCAATCAGTGGTGGGTGGCGCTGGTGGTGGGGCAGCGACGACGATGGGGGTGGGGGTGATGGTGGTGGGGCTGGGGGTGGTGGTGGTGGGGTTGGGGGTGGGATGACGACAGTAGTGGTCGCGGCGGTGACAACGACGGTGGTTGTGTTGGTGATGGTGATGGTGGTGGTAGGGTGGCGGCAGCGGTGGTGGTGGTGGGGTGGCGGTAGTGGTGGTGGCAACGACAATGGTGGAGGTGGTGGTTGTTGTGGCACATGTGGTGATGGGGTGGCGGCGACGGTGGTAATGGTGATGGTGGTGGGGGCGGTGGGGGTGGTAGTGGTAGTGGTGAAACAGTTCCAAAAATTATATTTTTTTTAAAGTATTTATAAGTAGCTATAAGTTTTAGAAGTACTTTTAAAAAGTCACCATAAACACACTTTTAGAGGCCTATTTTTCCTATTAAATTTGATGTATTAATATTAGCCGTCGGATTAACTTTAGAGTAAAATTTAAAGAGATCTCAACCGCAAAAAGCAAAAGTCATTTTGTTTATCTTTTGAAATTTGAATTGTATTGTTAAATTTATTTAATGTGTTAAAAAAAAAAGGAAGCAAAAAAAAAAAAAAAAAGAAAGCAAAGGGGAAGAAGGAAGAAAGTTACAGGTTCTGTAACTTTCGGTGGGTGGAGGAGATGAGTTTCTTAAAATTATAGAAACATCCCTTTTAGTTTCAAAGAGTTTTACTTTAACCTCTATATTCTTCTAAACTTAATTTTAACCACTGTTTTACTTGGTAAGTTGGAAGAATAGAATTTTGGAAAATTTATGGCAGCCCTGAAAACATAAAATTCATTTTTTCAAAGAAATTATACTTTGACCCCAAAAGTTTCAAAAATTATGATTTGACCCCAAAACTTTAGAACTTTTTTCTAAAAAGCCTAAAATATTTTTATACCCTATTACCTCGTATTAGAAAGGATATTTATATGTAAAAGATATATTAAGTATATATCAATGGGTAGGAAGTACGTAAATTAAATATACAATCGCGAAATGACAAGTTAGGAATAGGGATTAATCGTTATATGTTATTTTGGATTAGGTGGTGATTACATTGAGGTTGAGAAAGAGGGCTTTGAATTGGATTTTGGGAATCAAGGTGAGTAGTTACTACTTCTTTTGGGAGGATTTTCTATATTAAATGTGTGGGTGCGTGCGTGTGGATTTTTCATATATATGATATATGTGTTGATATTTGGGGTTGCAATTAAATGTTTTGTAATTGTGAACTGTCATACATGTGAATTTTGAAAAACTTGTGGGATGATTTTATATCATTGTTTTGGTGATGAAAGAGAAATTTTGTGTGCGTTGGGACTAAAACGACAATTTTGGTGTGCGTGAAAATCATGTTTTATGAGACTGGAACTGGGTTACCAGGTCTAAATGACAACGAGATTGTATACCGGTGTGATCGGTATAGGGATGTGCACATAGGGGCCAGTCATTAGGCTAGTGATGATAAGAGACGTAGCCAGTTACCAGACTAGTGGTGATAAGAGACGGGACCAGTTACCAAACTAGTGGTAACAAACATGAGTTGACAAATGTATTTGAGACTGAATGTGTGTGTGAGTGTTTTGAGTTATAAATGTCTTTTCATTTATAAAATTATTTGTGAAAATGAGTGGGTGTTTTGAGTTATAAATGTCTTTTCATTTATAAAATTATTTGTGATCATGAGATCATTTTGTTTACATGATTATGTGGGAGAGATTGATGTACAATTTGTTGTACTTACGTATGTATCAAAGTTTATTTTTGTATATAAACTGTGAGATTTATTTTCACATTTCATTAGAGGTGGTTGCTATTCACGAACCATTGTGCTCATCCAAACATTTAACATTTTTCAGGTGAGGATCAGGGGGAGGAGTAAGTCTTCGGATAGACAAGGGATTAAAAGAATTGAAGATTTATTTTATTGTAGGTCTTGAGGAATAAATGTCTTTTATAGTTTTGAGATAAATATTCAGTTGTTTTGGGAACAATGTTGCTTATGATTAGAGTAGTGAACCTTAAGGTTTAATTATTATTTTACATGAGTTTAATAATGATGTAGGTGATTAGTTTATTCATCTGATATTCATTAGGTCGATGGATTGAATCACTTTATTATTTGTCTTCCACTGTATTTTGTATTTATTATGTACAAGGTTGGTTGGTTAAGACTTTGGTGGCCGATCCGCCGCCCACCCTATGTGGTCCGGGGTGGGGGTGTGACAATTCTTGAGTTTGCCCATTTTTTCCATCTAAAGCCTTTTCCTTCTACGGTTTTTTTATATTTCGCCAAGAGAGTCAATCTGTCTGATCTGGTCATTCACACCCATTCTTCTCATAAACATTGAAAGACGGGCTTCTTTTTGATGTCTAGAAACGCTTGGAAGTTTGGTGGAGTTGTTGACAGGAGTTTCTGGGTTCCTTGACTCTAGACTCCCCCCACAAATAAGACTAAGTCATTTCCTTGTCCATTTCCATTGGGGCTTTTGTTAAAGTGACCTGGATGCTGACCTGTTGTCATTTGATTTGCAAAGTTTATGCCTCTACTGCTCGAGTTTGAGGTCGAACACGTTTGTAAGGTCGAGGAATACAACGCTAAGTTCTGGTCTGATATGCTTAATCCAAAGAAGCTCACCAAGTATATGCTCGGTCCAACTGTTGATAATTCTTCTTCTAGTGAGCGATTAAGCCTTTCTGTTTTTTTCCCTTCTTCTTTTCTTTCTAATGTTTAGTGTTTACAATTGTCCTTGTAGCTCATGTCGAGTATTCCCAAGCAAGAGCACTCTACAGAAGCTTATGGAGGCCAGGAAGGAGAATGAGAAAGAGAAAGAGGGGGTTTCTAAGCCTCCCAAGAAGTACAAGCATTTGACGAAGGGCTTGAAGAAGCTTGAGGGTGATGTTTACAATGTTGGGGTGTCTCATCCCACTCTGTTCGAGGAAACACTAGCTGGCGAGGCTGTTCATCTTGACATTTTTGTAGTTGTCGAGGAAGACCCTTCTTTAGGCCGACTAAGGAGGCCGAGATGACCCTTGAAGAGGTTACCCTTCTGGGCTTTGAGGCGTATGCTCAAGGGAAAAATAAGACTACCTCGAGTGAGCCTGCTGGGAGTTAGATTCTTTACTACAGAGTCCTTCACTGGTCGCTCGTAGATCCTGCCTGTGATCTCTAAGTTTGACCTTCAAGAAACAACTAAATGCAATATTGGAGATAGGGCCAAAGTCGCTGTCCATGGCATAATAGAGGTATTGTTTAGTTTTTCAATTCTTTTCATTTATTGAAGCTTTGAAAAAGTTTTCTAAGTGGTTTTCTTTCTTTTGTGCAGACTGCTACTCATATGAGCTCCTTGGTCATGCTGGGTTAGGTAGTGGAGAAATAGCACAATGACAAGGCAACTGATGCTAAAGAAGTCAGTGAGTTTTCCAATAGACTGACCATCCAACTGAACACAAGGGGAACTACTAAGCTTACTTTGAAGGATGAGCTCCAGGAGAAGTGGTCTGAACTAACCATGTTGAACCGAGCTGTTAACGAAGCCAAGGCTAAAAAAGCTATAGTTGAGGAAGAAACAACTCTTTTGAAGGAACAGCTGAGGGAAGCCACTCAGAAGTACTCTAACTTGGAGTTCCGTCTTTGTTCCAACATTGAATAGGCTGTGAAGAATTTTCATGAATTTGACAAGTTCAAGGAGGATGTGCTGGAGGGTTACTTGGATAGGTACGGAGCTTTCAAGGCTCAATCAAAACAGAAGTACCCTAAAGAGAAACATCCCGACCTAGACTTCGATTCTTTCAAGCCACTGGCCTTGTCTGACAATGAGGAGGAGGAGGCTAAGGATGTCATTGAGAAGGAAGTCGAGAACGATCATGATGAACTGGCAGAGCACCAAGTTGAGCAAACTATGGAGGAGGTTGGGAAGGCTATGGAGCAAGCTTAAGTAGCTTATGTTTTTTTTTTCTTTTGATGATCTTGTGAACATTTCTAAGTTTTTGTAAAAACTTAGCTCTTTTTAATGTGATATCGTTCTTTACTTCTGCTTCCTTGTTCATTTATGTTTGTGCCTTGTGTTTTAACTTTTCAAAAGTCATTTCAAGACCTAATGCCACTGTGTTTTGCCTAGCGATGCATGGCGAGCATGTCTAGCAGGAGACCCAACAATGCCACATGCCTTGCGACATCCACTCGAGTGGGTGGGAGAATGCAAGGCACGTCGCATCGCTAAGCACCACCAGGTCAAGTGTTAGGTACCCCTGCCAATTTGCACGCCAAATGCGTTCCCCCAAGGGCCAAGCAACAACCAACGTCTCCTTTTAGGCATTTGCGAGGGGCAACAAAGGGTGCCAAGGTCGAGTTTGCCCATCTCCAGTAGCAATGCCACCGTAATACAACATGCCATCGACATCCACCCGGATAGGTAGGAGAATGAACAAGCACATCATTTTGCTAGGCAAGACCCTCTGGTGTGTTAGGCAAGACCCCACTATAGCCCCCTTGTTGAGCACCGTAGGCATCATCTCCAAGTACCTCCCCCCCTATAATAGCATTTCCTAAACTGAAAGTTGGTGCCTAGCCCTTGGATGCAATGAGGGGCACATCGCAAGCATGCGTAACACGAGACCCTACAATGCCACTGCACTGCAACATGCCCTATGACATCTACCCAAGTAGGTGGGAGAACTCAAGGCATGTCGTATCGCTAGGCACCACCAGGTCAAGTGTTAGATACACCCGCCAATTCGCGCCCATAAGTGTTGCTCACTGTCCCCAAAGACCAAGCACCAACTAACGTCTCATTCTAGGCATTTGTGAGGGGCAACAAGGAGAAGTCAAGGTCGAGCTTGCTCATCTCAATAGCATTGCCTCCGCGATACAACATGATCCCGACATCCACCCGGGTGGGTGGGAGAACGAATAGGCATGTCAAATTGCTAGGCAAATATCTCTGGTGTGTAATGTGTGTTAGACAAGCCCCATCCTTAGATCCCACATGCTACTAACTTCGATAGTTGTTGAGCTCATGGTTACTATAAGTAGGCACATGATAAGGCCGACACACCATATGCCCCCTCAATGCCACCATGTTGCAACATGCCCCCGACATCCACTCGGATGAGTGGGAGAACAAACAAGCACTTGAGGCATTGCTAGACATCATCAAAGAGTTAGGCACACTTGCCCTATCTGCACCCCCTCGTTATGCCCAACAGCTCAACACCAACCTACATTTGCTTGAGGGAGCGACACGCTAGAGCCCAGCGAGGTCAGCTTGCCCACCATCAATTGTCATGCCACCGCGCTACAACATGCCCACATCCACCCGGGTAGGTAGGAGAACAAACAAACACGTCGTATTGCTAGGCAAGACCATCTGGTATGCTAGGCAAACCCCCACCGCGGCCCTCTTGTTACCCCCCGCAGGCACCTCTAAGTACCTCCCCCTATAATAGCATTAGGAGGCAAAACTCTAGTAACAAGAGTAGATATCATTTGTTCGAGGAGTCATAATAAAGATTTATTTTTTTAAAAAAATACTTTTTTTTCACAAATTATCAATAACAATGTGAAAATATCATTTATGCTCAAGTGAAAAAATATGAAAAAAAAATTTGTCCATTTTTTTAAATATTTTTTTTAAAAAAAATAAAGCTCTTTTTTTTAAAAAAATTAATTAATTAAAACCCGGCCCCAACGCCACAGCACGGCAACTTGTCCTCGACATCCACCCGGTTGGGGTTGAGAGAAGGAAAGTCACGTCATATCGCTAGGCAAGATCATGTGATGTGTTGGGCAAGACACATGGCGACCTTCAATTGCCTTGTCCATCAAGGAGCACACTTTCCTATAATAACATTAAGAAGCAAAACCCTATTGATAGGAGTAGAAATCATTTGTTCGAGGAGTAGAAACTTGGCTATTGTCACGTTCTGGTGTGTTTACTGTTCAGTTGGCTTGGGGAAAATTAGGTTGAGAGGGGAGTTTAATGAGGTTACAGCTGCAAAATGGAGGAAGGAAGCATCCCCATCAGCGAAATTTCATGGCTGGAAAATGCTTAGGCACGCCCTTCCAAGTGCTGATAGGTTAAAACATATTGGTGTGGAGGTTTCAAGTCAATGTGCCTTTTGTAAGCGAGGGGAACAAACAATTCAGCATCACTTTGTGGATTGTAGTTATGTTCAGTGGATTTGGCATAAAGCATCAGATGCTATGGGGTTTAAGTCGATATATGTAGAGAATCCTTTGGTGAGGTTTATGATATTAGTGCGTTCTAAGAGGCCGAAGCATTTGGCCCATGTTCTGTTGAGGAGCTTTTCTGTCTTCTTCAAGTTTGAAATAAATTGAGCTCAAAAGCCTCGGTTCCACCATAATGTTCAAATAGAGTTTTTCAACTTTACTTTTGACCAACCAAACATCCAAATTAGCTCAAGCTGATCCTAAAATCAGCTTCCTTGACCCCAGAAACCCAGATCCTTCTCGAGCTTTAAAATCCAAGGTTTCACATACCCACCAAATCAAGCTTCATAAACCTCATCCATGGCAACTAGGTTTCATTTTCTTCCCCTTTCAACCCACGACATCACTTCCAAAGCATAAGGTACATGTTATAAATCCCAACTAAATCATGTTTCATGCTTCAATTGGCAGCTAGAATGGCAGCAACATGGGCATATCAAAGGAAATGGGATTATGTAACTCTGGAAGGTGATTCGCAAAGCGTCATCCATGCAGCAATGCTTGAGCACACTAAGGTCCACTAGTCCATTTTCCATATAATTCAGGATATCATGAAGTTCTTGTTGTCTCATCCAGATTGAGGGATGAATCATAATCCAAGGGAGTCTAATTTGGCAGCACACTCTTTGACAAAATGGGATCTAGCTAGGCATTTTAATGAAGCTTTGGAAGCAGGAACTCTCCACAGCATACCAGATATTATGTTCATGGAGACAGAAGTAACATTGGTTAGATAGTTTCAGTCATCAGTTTTTATTTATGCATTCCTTTCCCTGTACAACTTTTCTTCCAAAAAAAAAAAAAACTCATTACCTTAAAACAGAGGTCTTTTATTAGTTAGTCCCGGTAAAGCTCCCAGGCGACTTCATTTTTTTGAAACGAGGTTCTCGATAACGTAACACAAAGGATCCTAACAAGAGGACTTGCATGAGAGAGTGGATTTCTGCATCTCTACACGAGTAGCCAAATGTCATTATTGAACAAGAATAAAGAATCACCAGTAGCCAAACACAATAACAATGTAACTCTTTGAGATCTATTAGTGGGGAAATAAGGAACCAACTCAGTGAAGACTGAATAAAAGTCATCAAAGCTTGAAAGGAGTTCTAAAGCCAAACCTAACCTGTTGGCAGTATTTGCATATCAATTTACGTGGAAGCATGAACTCAGCCACCTCAATCCCCTGCCAAAGCCACCCATCTGCCTAAGGCCACCATCCTCCATGTAATTGCCATGCAAACCCCAAAATCAACCATAAAAATATGCCGCACCACCACCATCACCTCCTCACCCAGCTCTTACCACATCTAACAACAATGGCAAAGCTTGCAATCCTAGCTGCTCTCCTCGTAACCCTCGTATCCCTTGCCCAAACATCCACTTACTGGACCACCATTACGACCACCACCATTGAGGAAGAAAACCTCCATGGCTCCTAACAGAGATGTCGCGAGCAATGATTAAAATATCATTTTAAAACGGTTGAAACATCCGAAATGTTTCTATTTCCAAAGAAACCGAAATGAATCAGTGATGAAATTGAAATTCTAATATTTCGAGGTGTTCCATAATGTTTTGAAATATTTTGCTATATTTCAATGCATTTGCACAATTATTTCAAAATTTTTTAAAGGTATTTCAAGATATTTTGATATATTTCGACCAATGTTTTGAAAAAATAATTCTTAAATATTTATTTATTTTTTCATTTTGTTTTCGAAACGGGACGAAACGTTTCCGAAATACATCAAAATGTTTTCTATTTCCTAAGTGACCGAAACAATACACTGAAACGAAATTTTGATCCTTGGTCGCGAGCAAATCCAAAGGCAACAACTCCGTGACTGCAAGAAGTACTTATCACAAGGAAGGCCGTACGATTTGGCACCGAGGATGGTCACAAACAAACAACAACAGCAACAATAACAACAACAGTCACTTCGACAGTGCTGTGAGCAGTTGGAGAACATCGACGAGCAGTGCCAATGTGAGGCCATAAGGTTGGTGGTGAGGCAGCGGCAGCAGCAGGAGAAGCAAGAGGTGATGCACAGAGCAAGGGAACTGCCAAGTAGATGCAATATAGAACCTCAGGAATGCCAAATGAGCAATGCTACATAGACTTAAAAACTAGACTTAAAAATTAGACTTGATAATTACAACCATTAATTCCACTGTGAGTCCCAACATTTATTGGGACTCACTACCTATTCAATGGTTGTGATTATCAAGTCTAGTTTTTAAATCTAATTTTTAAGTATATGTAGCATTACTCATGCCAAATCCAAGCTTGGTGGTTCTAAATGAGGCCATCTACAAGCTGCGTGCATTATAATGAAATTAACAAACTAGCCTTATAATGACAAAAAAAAAAAAAAAGATAAAGAAAACTAGCTCAATAGTAACCTAGCTGTGTCTGTGTGGGTGGGTTCTAATTTTGGAACTTAAATGGTTTATGGATCAGCTACTTTCAGCACTATAGGCACTAGCAGCAGCAAATGACTCTTCTCAGTGAAGCCATAATCTTTGCAGATTCCTCATAAAATCTGCATCACCCAACAAGAATGTTATTCCAGCAGGAAGGGACATAGTATAAATTGCTTTTCTGAAAAGAAACTTCACCATAAACTCAACCTGGCTTGCTTCATATATCTAATTGTCTGCATCATGCTGTGTTCACAACCAAAGTATCGTGGGCAATCAACAAGTTCCAGGACCTCCAAGAAGAAAGAAAGACAAGCAACCATCTAAAAAAGATTAGCAACTCCAAAATAATAAACCATTGTAGAACAAGTTGTGGGAGTGTCTAAAAATATTGAAAAAGAGCTTAAAAATAAGAGTTAAAGATGTTTATGGGAAGTGGAGGGAGCTGGATGACTTACAAATTAAATCATACACCAATGACAGAATCTAATTCTTCTTCAATGAACAGCATACCAAAAAGTATCTCAACAACAGCTATATTAGCACTTCACCAATAATCCTGGGATGGCTTTTATCTTTAGTTAACCTTGATGAAAACCTTCTGGATATAGGAAATGCCATTTAATACAATGATTTGAGATGTTAAAGTTAATCTTTCTTGTTTTCTTTTGCTTTAAAAAACACAAAATCAGGAGAGGGAAGAAATGAATCAAGGAGTCAACCACTAGCCTGAATCTGTGAGGCAGATAAAGTACAGTTTGCTGAAAATATGATCAACCATAGCAGCACTCACAAAACAAAAGTAGTGGCATTTTTTACCCACAAAAATGCATGCAAAATCTAGCATAAGAATGCAATTATTCAATAACAAAAGCTCACAACAACAAACATAGGATTCCTTTTTCTTGGGTGTATTTGAACATTGCTAACTGCTATCATTTGTTTTACATTATTGCTATGAATTTTAGCCAAAGATGCGACTTTAGAAAAGGAAGATTGGAGAAAACAAATCCATGTACTGACACAAAGCAGTTGGCAGAACTTACCGTCCTGCTGAGATTTAAATCTATTGGCATGCTCGGTATTACGCCATGTCCACAACCAAGGATGGTCAACAACCAACAAGTTCCAGGGCCTTCAAAAGAAAGGCAAGTAACCATCTAAAAAGTAGCAACATCAGAAACCTGTGCCAAACAAGTAATAGGAGTGTATCCACATATCGAAAATCAGTGCTTAAAATAAGAATTTAATCTTTATGGGAAGTGGAGAGAGCTGGATGACTTACAACCCCATACACCAGTGACAGAATCCAGTTCATCGTTAATGAACGGCACCAAACAGTTTTCCAACAGCAGTTGCATTAGCTCTTCAACAACAATCCTTGTGCCATGGGATCGCTTTTAGCTTTAGTTGACCTTGATGAAAACCTCATGGATGAAAGAAATGACATTTGATACAATGATTTGAGATATTAAAGCTACTCTCTTGTTTTCTTTTGCACACGCAAAAGAAAATCAAGAGAAGTAAGAAATGCATCAAAGAGTCAACCACCAAATTGCCTGAATTGCCTATGAGGCAGAGAAAGCAGATTTGCTTCCACAGTCTTCTGAAAATATGATCAATCATGGCAGCATTTACAAAAGGAAAATAACATACAAACGTCAAAATAAGAGGAATTGTATTAATATGGCCAATCAACCCAACTAACACCAACACGTATGTTATTTTAGAACACCTAAAAGTAAAAACCTCCAAGAGGCAGAAAGTCATAAATCCCTAGAACAATCACCAAGTAAGACTGATATGAAAACTGTAGTGCAAGAAACAAACCGACACCTGCATCAGAGGTGTTAAATGTCAACAAGATTGAGACAACTGCCATGTTAAAGCATGCCCATAGAGAAATGGCCCTAGCCACAAAAAAATTCAGACACAAAACAAAATCATTATAGCAAGCAGTGCCCACACTATTAGCAAGAATGCAATTATTCAATAAAAAAAGCACACAACAACAAACAACATAGGATTCTTGGGTGTACTTGAACATTGCTAACTGATATCATTTGTTTACATTATTCCTATGAATTTTAGACAAAGACACGGCTTTAGAAAAAGAGGATTGGAGAAAACAATCCATGTACCTGCCCCAAAGCAATTGGAAGAACTTACCATCCTGCCGAGATTTAAATCTGTTGGCATGCTTTGTATTATGCTGAGTCCACAACCAAGGATCGTGAGCAATCAACAAGTTGCAAGGCCTCTAGAAGAAAAGCAAGCAACCATCTAAAAAAGTAGCAACTTCATCATAAAAAGTAGCAACTCTAAACTAAAAAAAATATTGTCGAACAAGTACTAGGAGTGTATCTCCATGCTGAAAATCAGTGCTTAAAATAAGAGTTAAATGGTAATGGGAAGTGGAGGGAGCTGGATGACTCGCAATACCATACATCTGTGATACTGTGATAGAAGCCAGTTCATTGTCAGTGAACAACACCAAAAAGTTTCCCAACGGCGGCTGCATGCATTATAATGAAGTTAACAAACTAGCCTTCTAATGGCAGAAAAAAGTTAAAGAGTGACTATAAAGTACAAACTAATAAGCACATAAGGGGTGTGCAATAAAGTATTCTGGCTATGAGGCTTTGTAATTGTAGGCAGAGTCCTCATAATAAATTTAAAAAAAAAAAGATAAAGAAAACTAGTTCAATAGTAGCCTGCTTGTGTTTGTGTGGGTGGGTGAGTGGGTTCTAATTTTAAAACTTTAATGCTTTATGGATCACAGCTACTTCCAGCACTAAAGACAAGCAACATCTAAAAAAGATTAGCAACTTCATCATAAGTAGCAGCAACTCCAGAATAATAAACCATTGTAGAACAAGTTGTGGGAGTGTCTAAAAATATTGAAAAACAGTGCTTAGAAATGAGTTAAAAGATGTTTATGGTAAGTGGAGGAAGCTGAATGACTTACAATTACAAACCCATACACCAATGACAAAATCTAATTCTTCTTCAATGAACAACACACCAAAAAGTTTCTTAACAACAGCTGTATTAACACTTCAACAACAACCTTGAGATCGCTTTTATCCTTAGTTGACCTTGATTAAAACCACCTGGGATGAAGGAAATGCCATTTAATACAACGATTTGAGATGTTAAAGCTACTCTTTATTGTTTTCTTTTGCGTGAAAAAACACAAAATCAGGAGAGGGAAGAAATGAATCAAGGAGTCAACCACCAGCCTGAATCTGTGAGGCAGATAAAGGACGTTTGCTTCCAGTTTGCTGAAAACATGACCTACCATAGAAGTACTCACAAAACGAAAATAGTAGCATTTCTACCCACAAAAATGCATGCAAAATCTAGCATAAGAATATGAACACGGACAACAATCTAATAATATTACTGCCTCAACAAGATATACTGACAAGGAATTTGTTTTTACAATGCCAATCAACACAGCTAGCACATGTAGGGGTGCTCAACCAATTGACATACGAGAAGAACACCACAATGTATGCTATTTTAAAACACCTAAAAGTGAAGACATCTAAGAGTAGGGGTGTCAATCGTGTCGTGTTCATGTGACCCGCATGTCGTGTTATTCGTGTCGTGTCATTGTTATTCGAGTCGTGTTTGGGTCAAAGCCCACGAAAAAAAAAATCTATTTACTGTGTTCTAAGTATTAAACATTAGTCTAAACTATTTATTATGCGTACTTAATAATCGTGTCAATTTTATAATCGTTCGTGTCGGGTTCGTGTTGGGTTCGTATCAACGGGCCAAAGTTGACACCCCTATCTAAGAGGTAGAAAGCCATAAAACCTAGAACATCTACACCACAGCACAATTTCTGAACTTATAACCACGTAAGACATAAATGAAAACTGATTGTGCAGGAAACAAGACGTCACCTGCAGCAGAAATGTTAAATCTATGCAAGATTGAGACCACCAGCCATGTTAAAGCATGCCCACCAAGAAACAACCCTAGCCACTACAATTCGCAGGCACCAAAAAAAATTTATAGAAACCAGTGCCCATGTTGTTAACAAGAATGCAATTATTCAATAACAAAAGCACACAATAACAAACAACATAGGATTCCTTTTTCTTGGGTGTATTTGAACATTGCTAACTGCTATCATTTGTTTTACATTATTACTATGAATTTTAGCCAAAAGAAAAGGAAGATTGGAGAAAACAAATCCATATAACTGACCCAAAGTAGTTGGCCAAACTTACTGTCCTACTGAGCTTTATATCTATTGGCATGCACTGTATTTTGCCATGTCCACAACCAAGGATGGTGAGCAACTAACAAGTTCGAGGGCCTCCAGAAGAAAGGCAAGTAACCATCTAAAACAGTAGCAACTTTATCATAAACCTATGCCAAACAAATAATAGGAGTGTATCTGCATACCAAAAATCAGTGATTAAAATAAGAGTTAAATGTTTATGGGCAGTGGAGGGAGCTGGATGACTTAAAACCCCATACACTAGTGACAGAATCCAATTGATCATCAATGAACAGCAGCAAAAAGTTTCCCAACAGCAGCTCCATTAGCACTTACACCAACAAATTCTGTCCCATGGGATCACTTTCAGCTTTCGTTGGCCTTGATGAAAACCTCATGGATGAAGGAATTGGTATTTGATACACTGATTTGTGATATTAAAGATACTCTCGTTTCTTATGCACATGCAAAAGAAAATCAAGAGAAGGAAGAAATGCATCAAAGAGTCAACCACAAAATTACCTGAATTGTCTGTGAGGCAGACAAATGATATTTGCTTCCACAATCTTCTGAAAATATGATTTATCATGGCAGCACTTACAGAAGTAAAATAACATCATTTCCACCCACAAAAATGCATGCAAAATCTAGCACAAGGAGATAAGACAATAACTAATTCAATGAGATTAGTACCTGAATAAGATATATTCACAGAGAAATTTGTATGTAAAATGCCGATGAACAAGGCTAGCACAAATAGGGGTGTTCAACAAATGACAAATGCGAGGAACTTTATCAATATGGTCAATCAACCCAACTAACACGGACATATATGTTATTTTAGAACACCTAAAAGTAAAGAACTCCGAGAGGCAGAAAGCCATAAATCCCTAGAACAATCACCAAGTAAGACTGATATGAAATCTGTTGTGCAGGAAACAAACCGCCACCTGCATCAGAGGTGTTAAATGTCTACAAGATTGAGACATCAGCCATGTTAAAGCATGCCCACGGAGAAACACCCCTAGCCACACAAAAATTTGCAGACACAAAACAAAATTATTATAACATGCAGTGCCCACTGATGTCATTTGTTTTACATTATTGCTGTGAATTTTAGCCAAAGACACGACTTTAGAAAAGGAGGAGTGAAGAAAACAAATCCATGTACTTGACCCAAAACAATTGACAGAATTTTACCATCCTGCTGAGATTTAAATCTGTTGGCATGCTTTGTATAATGTTGTGTCCACAACCAAGGATCGTAAGCAATCAACAAGTTGCCGGGTCTCTAGAAGAAAAGCAAGAAACCATCTAATAAAGTAGCAACTTCATCATAAAAACAACTCTAAACTAAAAAAACCATTGTTGAACAAGTAGTAAGAGTGAATCTACATGTTGAAAATAAGTGCTTAAAATAAGAGTAAAATGTTAATGGGAAGTGGAGGGAGCTGGATGACTTGTAACTCCATACATCTGTGATAGAATCCAAATCATCGTCAATGAACAGTACCAAAGAGTTTCCCAACAGTAGCAACATTTTCACTTCAACAACAATCATTGTGCCATAGGATCCCTTTAAGCTTAGTTGACCTCAATCAAAACCTTCCGAACGAAGGAAATGGTAATTGATACACTGATTTGAGATGCCAAAGCTACTCTTTCTTGTTTTCTTTTGCGTGAAAAAAAATCAAGAGACAGAAGAAATGAATCAAACATTCAACCACCAAATTGCCCTAGTGGTCTCACGAGGTAGAAAAGGATGTTGCTTCCAATCTGCTGAAAAATATGATCAATCATAGCAGCACTTGCAAAAGGAAAATAAAATAATAGCTTTTATAACCACAAAAATGCATGCAAAATCTAGCATAAGAAGATGAAGACAACAACCAATCTAATGAGATAAAGGCTCAACAAGATGTTGGTTACAAAAGAAATTTGTATGTAAAATGCAGATGGTAGGTAGGGAGTTAAAATAGGCTGGTACACAAGTCTATGCTAGTTTACACAAAAGGAATGAGTAGGATAAGAGGATGGAATGAGAAGATTCGAGTTGTCTATTAAATGTTGGGACCAACTTTTGGGCAAAAGGTTCTTAGGATAGATGGAGTCAATGGATATTCTCGCACCAACCGGAATGTCTATCTCGGACAGAATATGTGTCGACTGTACGGGCAAGTAATGAGGGTATTTATATCACAGGTATTCGGGCAGTGGAAGCTGCCCAACGGGCTGCCGGCGACTGCCTCTATACAGGAGTCAACACCGTACGTGACAACTGTACTTTACCGGCAACTGCCTCAACTACTTTTGTACGACAAGTTACACTAGGTGCCAGACATACCAAGCACTAATTAGGCAGAAGTAATATTTTCTCAGATACAACTGGTACTCGACCTTTGACGAAGGGGTACGTTCTCCTAGGCAAAGGGTCGCGGCTAGGCCACCGCTGAGTCATGGCTCTAAAGGAGTCATACCCACAGTCCGCCAATCGCGACACCCACCTTACTCCCTCGGAGACCCCTCCCAAGGCTCTCATCTACGGTGTCAGCTAGGGAGAATACCCACATAGTTTTAGTCTTTCAGCCACCAATCCACATATCCCATCACCCCATATGCTTGATCTGAACCATTAACCCTTTGTTCCTTTAGGAGTTTCTTCAAATCCCAGTCAAGCACAACCCAGTGGACGGTGAGTCATACAATGGGAGACTTACTCGAGCAAACTAAACCTTCAACACATTGCCTAGGACCGAGGTTGACAACTGCCTCTGTTGCCCAATTCTCCTCATAGGAGAGCCGCATTACCCTGTCCCAATGTGGGGGGGTTCTCGCGCTAAGATTGCCTCTAGTGCTTCCGTGGTACCATCACTATAGTAGGAGAGTATGCCTTCCCGGGGGGGACCTATTCCGTGGTCACAGAGTTCTTTCGAAGTGATTGTTCAATCCGAGGGTGGGCCCATGTTGCCACGTCAGCCTCCAGAGTGTCTTTCATCCAATCACATGTCACCTTGTGATTGGGACGTGTCCTAGTTATATTGGTTGCTTATACAAATCAACACAACTAGCACAAATTAGGGTGCTCAACAAATGACATACGAGAGGAACTCTAATATGGTCGATCAACCCAACTAAGACCGACATGTATGCTACTTTAGAACACCTAAACTAAAGACTTCTAAGAGGCAAAAAACCAAAAATATACAACATAACCCAATTTCTGAATAATCACCACATTGATATGAAAATTGATTGTGTAGGAAACAAGTCGCCAACTTGCAGCACAAGTGTCCCTAGCCTCTACAAAATTTGCAGGCACAAAAAAACACATTATAGCAAGCATTGCCCATAACATTAGTACAATGCAATTATTCAATATCAAAAGCACATGACAAAAAATAACATGATTTTTTTTTTTTTTTTTTGGTATTCTAACATTGATAACTGATATCATTTGCTTTACATATTGCTATGAATTTTAGCCAAAGACAAACGGAGGATTGGAGAAAACAAATCCATGTACCTGACACAAAGTAGTTGGCAGAACTTACCATTCCATTGAGATCTAAATATGTTGGCATGCTATGTATTATTGGAGTGTCTCTACATACTGAAAATCTGGGCTTAAAATATAAGTTCAATGTTTGTAGGAAGTGGACGGAGCTGGATGACTTACAACCCCATACACCAGTGATAGAATCGAGCTCCCCATCAGTGAACATAACCCAAAAGTTTCCCAACAACAGCTGCCTTAGCACTTCAATAACAATCTTTCTACCATGGCATCGCCTTTAGCTTTAGTTGACCTTAGTGAAAACCTTCTGGATGAAGAAAATGGCGTTTAATACAATGACTTGAAATGTTAAAGCTACTCTTTCTTGTTTTGTTTTGTGTGAAGAAAAAAAATTAGTAGAGGTAGAAATGACTCGTAGAGTCAAACCACCAAATTGACTGAATGGTCTGTGAGGCAAACAAACGACGTTAGCCTCCAATCTGCTGAAAATATGGCAACTAGCACCGACGTATATGTTATTTTAGAACACCTAAAAGTAAAGACCTCCAAGACGCAGAACACCAATAATCCCTAGAACATCCACAGGACATCACAATTTCTGAATGATCACCACAAAAGAATGATATAAAAACTGATTGTGCATGAAACAAAACACCACCTGCAGCATTAAGTGTTAGATATATGCAAAGATTGAGACCAGCAGCTGTGTTAACAAATGCCCACGGAGAAACAACCCTAGCCACTACATAACTTGCAGGCACAAAAAAAATATTATAATAAGTAGTGTCAATACTACTAGCAACAATGCAATAAGTCAATAACAAAAGCACACAATAATGAACAAGGTGGGATTGTTAGGTGTATTTGAACATTGCTAATTAATATCATTTGATACATTATTGTCATGAATTTTAGTCAAAGGCTTGGCTTTAGAGAAAAAGGATTGGAGAAAACAAATCCATGTACTGGAAACCAATGCTCGAGTTAAAGACGTTGATGGAAAGTGGAGGGAGCTAGATGACTTACAAACTCAACACCAATGACAGAATCCAGTTCATCTTCAACGAACATCACCAAAAAGTTTCATAACAGCAGTTGCATTGGCACTTCAACAATAATCCTTGTCCCATGGGTTCGCCTTTAGCTCTAGTTGACCCTGATGAAAATCTTAAGTTGTAAACAATGATTTGACATATCAATTAAGAGTCAACCACCAGATTGATCCTAAATCCTAAATCGTAAGAGACAGATAAAAGATATTTGCTTCCAAACTGCTGAAAATATGATCAATCAGTTGTAGCATCACTAAAAAAATGAGAAGAGCATTTTTACACACAAATGCATGCAAGATCTAACTGAAGAAGATGAAGACAGTTACCAATCAAGTACCAAAAATTTGTATGCATAATGTCAATCAAACAGAACAGAACAACTGTATCAAATATTGCCGATAGACCCAACTAAAACCTACATGACTGCTATGTATAAAACCGCTAAAAATAAAGACCTCCGAGTGTGTGAAAACCCTAGTTCATCAACACCACCTGCCACACCAAAATTAGTTAAATATTACAGCATAACACTGACGGGAAAACAACATAAGTGTTGAATGTAACCAAGATTTAGACCATAACCATGTTACAGCAACATGTCCACAGAGCAACACTAGCCACTAAAGAATTCTCGGCCACAAACAACATTATAGCAAATAATTTGGTGCCCACAGAAAATCAACCCAAGCCACTACAAAACTCAGAAACAAAACAAGAACATTATAGCAAGCAGTGCCCCTACTATTTAGGAAGAATCTAACTATTCAATAACAAAAGCACACAAAAAATAAATAAATTACGATTCTCGGGTGTACTTGAACATTGCTAACTAATATAATTTGATTTACAATATTGCTATGAATTTTAGCCAGACACACGGCTATAGAAAAGGACGGGAGAAAACAAATCCATATATCTAGCCCAAAGCAGTTGGTAGAACTTACCAACATTTTGAGATTTATATCTGTTGGCATGCTATGTATTATGCTTTGTCGACAACCAAGCATTGAAAAGTCAACAAGTTCCAGGGTCTACAGAAGTAAGGCAAGTAACAATCTAAACAAATAGCAAATACATCATAAAAAGTAGAAACTCAAAAACAATAAGCCGTTGTCAAACAAGTTACAGGAGTGTCTCAACACATTGGAAACAGTGCTCAAATTAAAGATGTTTGTGGGAAGTGAAGGAGCTGGAAACCCATACCCCACTGACAGAATCCTGTTCATCTTAAATGAACAGCACACCAGAAAGTTTCATAAATGCAGCATTAGCACTTCAACAACAATCCTTGTCCCATGGGATTGCTTTTAGTTTCAGATGACACTCATGATTTGAGAGGAGTCAACCACCAAAGTGATCCAGAGTTGGAGAATTAATTCTTATTTTAATTTTTGCTAAACATAGTTATTAATCTATACATATATATAATAAGAGTTTTGATAGGATATGGAAGGAAAATAATGACACTAATAAAGATATGAGGGGCATGATTGATTTAATATTATTAAATAGGGATGAAATAAGAAATCAAAAGTTTTTCACATATGCCAACATTTTTTCACACTAGTTGGTGCACATGTGCACTGCACATGGACCATTTCAAGATTTTTCTAAAACCCACCCATTGTCAAACCTACATCATTGTATTGAGAGCAACCAAGAATCCTGTCACATTTTTCATATGTGTTCTTAAGTAGATGACAACCGATTGTTAAGTACATGATAGAGCGAGAGATGAAGGGGTGCATTTCCAGTAATAAAAAAACAAAAAGAGAGAAGATGAAGGAGTGCATTTTTAGTAGTATCATCTACTGAGGTTTAGTTAACTATAAAGAATCCTCTCTCCATCAGAGATTCGTCCATGGTTGAATCTAAGACTATTTGGTTCTCAAAGCCGCTTTCCATTCTCTTTAAATAAAACTTCAATGAACAAACAAAATGATCTTTATTTGAAAAATCAACTGAAATTAATTTATAACACAAAATTAAAAAGTAAATCGACCATGTACTCCAAATAGATACCAGAAACAAAGTGAGATTTATAATATACGGATACAAGAAAGAGAAAATTTGGAAAAGAAGTACATAATCAAATCCCATTAAATGTACATTGAGAGATATGAAAGAATGCTGCATTATTATTGTGGAGGGATTAAAATGACTTAATCATATTGTAGGTAATTAAGTAGGATAATTAATCTAGCAATTGATGTATTTATTATTCAATCCTTTGTTTGGAAAAGTAGGACAAAAATAAAACAAGAACAAACTCAAGAAATAATGGAAGGTGAAGTATATGTAGAGTACACAAATGATTTATTTTATTCAAGAAATAGAACAAAATCAAAACTTAACATTTGAAAACTATTAAATTGAACATTGAATCAAGAAGAAAAGGGCCAGAAACTTGAAAAAAAAAAAAAAAAACAAGATCACAATGAATCAACAAGTGAAGTTAATTTATGTTAGAGTGCTTGGAGTGCAATGTGATGGACGGAAAGTTAAGGGTCTTGTTACATAAACCACGGTCTCATAATTATTTCCTAGTAAGCTCTTGTTTTCATAACGGAGTGGGGAGCCATTGAGACCATAATTGACATGGGAGAGAAGGTTGCAGGCTTTAAGAGGGGATGAATACTTATTGTAGAATTTGTAAGGTTTAACAATTTGAATGGTTAAACTTGATTTTAGATTATCATTAAAAAAAGATTAAACATCAATAAAAACTAAGAATGTAATACTTTCATTGTTAGATGGTACAATTGAGAAAAAAATGTTTTTCAAGGATAGTGACATTTTAAAGTAGTATAGATATGCCGACATTATGCTATATATATAGTGTACATGTCTCAATCACCTGGTTTTGTTGATTCCTCACGTCCTACACGTTATATATATAATATAATTATAATAAGGAGTTTTGGTAAGACATGAAAGGAAAAATAATGACACTAATAAGGATATGTGGGGCTAAATAGGGATGAAATAGAAAATCAAAAAATTTTCACATATGCTGGCATTTATAAGTAATATAGATATAGATAGATGTTTTTAAATATTAAAGCTAGACCGGTCAAAATGCAACACGACACAAGTAACCGACACGAATTGACACGGAGTTAAATGGGTTTGAGTGAGACTATAACGGGTATAGGCGGTAAACGGATAGACCCGCTTAACAAACGGGTCATGTTCCGGTGAGATATATCAACCCATGTATCACCTGTTTACTCGTTTAAATAAAATTAACATCATAATAAATAAATAATTATTTTAATTTTTGTCTAGTCAGAATAATTTATCCAGTTTAATAATTATAATTATTTTGACCAATTAAATTTAGTTTTCTAATGTGGGTTGGCATCACTAAATGTCATATTTTTGTGTTAGCTTGTTAATTAGTTCATAGGAATGTTTATTAATTAGTTATACAGAAATTTAAACAGATTGCAGGTTAAAAGGGTTATCGTGCTAACCCGACTTTATCCAATACGGTTCGTTTATTAAAAGGGTTAAACGAAGTGTTTCATGTCAGTTCAGAAAAAAAAGTGTTTCATGTAACTTGTTTAATAAACAAGTCATGTTCAGTTTGTAGATTTCCACTCGTTTCATTAAACGAATTGTGTACGTGTTGAATGATTTTTCACCCGAACCAGCTAAAACTCAAACATAAACCCGTTTAACCTGACATGGTTGACAGGGCTAGTAAAGCTCCTCTTTCTTGTTTCTTTGGCATGAAAAAAAAAAAATCAAAAGGGAAGAAATGGATCGGAAAGTCAACCAACAAATTGCCTAAATGGTCCGTGAGGCAGATAAAAAACGCTTGCTTCCAATCTATTGAAAATATGATCAACCATTACTGTACTTACTAAAAAAACATTCAAAAAACATTTGTACCCAAAAAAATGTATGCAAAATCTAGCATTAACAAGATGAAGACAACAACCAATCTAATGAGATCACTGTACGTACCATGCCGACGAATACACCTAGCACAAAAAGTGGTGCTCAGCCAATTGGCATACTGAAAGGAACTATAGAAAATATAGCCGATCAACCCAACTAACAACACCACGTATGCTATTTTAGATTAGCTAAAAGTAAAGACCTCGGAGAAGGTGAAGACCAAAAATCCCTAGAAAATCCATACCACCCCACAATTTCCGAGTACTTACCACACAAGATTGATACGAAAACTGATTGTGCAGGAAACAAAATGCCACCTGCAGCAAAAGTGTTAAATGTACACAAGATTGAGACCACCAGCCATGTTAAAGCATGCCCACAGAGAAACAACCACAGCCACTACAAAATTCGCTGGCAAAAAAAAAAAAACATTATAATAAGCAGAGTGCCCATACTATTGCCAACAATGCAATTATTCACTAACAAAGGTACACAAATAGGATAGGATTCTTGGGTGTATTTGAACATCGCTAACCAATATCAATTGATTTACATTATTGCTATGTATTTTAGCCAAAGACACCGCTATGAATTTTAGCCGAATACAACTTTAGAAAAGGAGGATTGGAGGAAAAAAATCCACGTACTACCAACATATTGACATTATGTTGGGCACACTATGTATTATGCTGTGTCCGCGATCAAGTGTCGTGAAATTCAACAAGTTCCAGGGCTTCCAGAAGTAAGGCAAGCAACAATATAGAAAAATAGCAACTCAAAAGCAAGGAACAACTGTCGAACAAGTTATGGGAGTGTCTCTACATATTGGATAACAGTGTGCGAGTTAAAGATGTTATGGGAAGTGGAGGGGGCTGGATGACTGACAACCCCCCATATACCAACAGCAGAATCCAGTCCATCTTCAATGAAGAGCACCAAAAAGTTTCATAACAGTAGCTGCATTATCTTGATGAAAATCTTAAGTTGAATACAATGATTTGAGGTATCTAAGCTTTTTTTTTTTTTAAAAAATAAATCTTTTTTTGCTTCCAATCTGCTGAAAATATGATTAACCATAGCAGCACCAACAAACTGAAGAGAGTCTTTTTATTCACACAAATGCATACAAGATCTAACAGAGGAAGATGAAGGTACCACAAAATACTGTATCAAATATTGTCGATAGACCCAAGTAACACCACCATGCCTGCTATGTATAAAACAGTTTATCAGCACCACACCAAAATTTGCTAAATATTACCACATAACACTGATGGGAAAACTGGTTATGCATAAAAAAAGCCCCCTACAACAAAAGTGTGGAATGTATACAAGATTTAGATCACCAGCCCTGTTACAGCATGCCCGCGGAGCAACACTATTAGCAAAATTCATAGGAACAAAAAACAAAAACATAATAGTAAGCAATGCACATACTATTAGCAAGAATGCAATTATTCAATAACAAAAACACACAATAATAAACAAGATAGGATTCTCAAATCTATTTTAACATTGCTAATAAATATCATTTGATTTACATTATTGCTATGAATTTTAGCCAAAAACACAGCTTTAGTGGAGGAGGATTGAAAAAGACAAATCCACATACCTGACCCAAAGTATTTGGCAGAATTTAGCATCATTGTGAGATCTAAATCTATTGGCATGCTATGTATTATGTTGTGTCCACAACCAAGCATCGTGAAAGTCAACAAGTTCCAAGGCCTCTAGAAGTAAGGCAAGCAACGATCTAAAGAAGTAGCAACTCAATCATAAAAAATAGCATTTCTAAAATAATACACCAGTCAAACAAGTTATTGGAGTGTCTCCACATTTTGGAGAACCGTGCTCGAGTTAAAGATGTTTGTAGGAAGTGGAGGGAGCTGGATATCTTACAACCCCATACACCAATGAGGGAATCCAGGTCATCTTAAATGAACAACACCAGAAAGTTTCATAACAGCAGCTGCATTAGCACTTCAACAACAATCCTTATCCCATGGGATTGCTTTTAGCTTTAGATGACAGTCATGAAAATCTTAAGTTGAATAAAATGATTTAAAACATCAATTAAGAATCAACCACCAAATTGAACTAGAAGGGTATGAGGAAGATAAAATAACAAAATGAAAAGAGCAGTTTTACACACACACATGCATGCAAGATATAATAGAAAAAGATGAAGACAGACACCAATCTAATAAGTACCAAAACTTTGTGCATAATGCCAATCAATACAGGTAGCAAAAATATGGGTGCTCAACCAACTGACACATACCAGATTGACTGTATCAAATATTGCCCATAAACCCAACTAACACCAAAATGCCTGCTATAGAGAAAACAGCCAACATAAAGACCTCTGAGAGTGAAAAAAAAATAAAAAAATTCCTAGAACATCAGCACCACACCACAATTCATGAAATATTACCACACAACACTAATAGGAAAACTGGTTTATACAGGAAAAAACGCCCCCGTAGCAGAAGCCCTCAATGTATACAAGATTCAGTCCACCAGCCATGTTACAATGCTTTGAGATGGATTTGGAACACAAAATTGATCCCCAATGGTATAAGGCAGATAAAATAACAAATTGAAAAGAGCGTTTTTCACACACAAATACATGCAAGATCTAATAGAAGAAGATGAAGACAGCAACCAATCGAATAAGTAACAAAAATTTGTAAGCATAATGTGATCAACACAGGTAGCACAAATATGGGTGCTCAACCAATGTCATACCAGAACAAATGTATCAAATATTTCTAGTCTCAACTAACTCCAACATGCCTGCTCTGCATAAAGCAGCTAAATATAAAGACCTCCGGGAGGGGTGAAAACCAAAAATCTCCAAAACATCAGCATCAAATCACAATTTGTGAAAAATTGCAATATAACACTGGTTATGCAGGAAAAACTCACCCTCTGCAACAGAAGTGTTGAATGTATAACCAGCCATGTTACAGCATGCCCAAGGGGCAACACTAGCTCATTGCAAAATTCTCAGGAACCAAACAACATTATAGCAAGTAATTGGTGCCCATATCTTTGGCAAGAATGCAATTATATAAAACCAAAACACATTCAGAATAACAAACAAAGATTGAGGAAGGGGAACATACTGGACAAACTAAAGTTTATTCATTGAGGGCGGACACTGTCACATAACTTCGGCCATTGGCCACTTAGACGACTTTTGAAACAGAAACAAAATGGCAGCACTGCTGCAACAAAAGATAACAGAAACAGTATTACGAAGACATTTTAACAATGGCACAGAGTAATCGAATGGAAAATCTCTTAGAACTACCAGCCTAAAGCTATGCCTTGCAGCCACAGTCTGGCTTATGGAGGGAGAGAAATGGAAGAGTGTTTAAGAATGTGATTAAGGATGCAATATCCATTTTCAAGGAAATCATTAATACTGTCAAATTATTCCACGTGGTGCTTGGCATAGTGGATTAACCTTGACAACAGTGGTCTGTTTTTTGATTGCTTTTGTATAATGTAGAGCCTAATCTTAAAGAAGTCCTGTGCAACCAACAGAACTACTTAAAGATTAGACTCTTTTGGTCTTTGTTTTTGGCTCCAGTAATGCTTTATGCAGAGCTGGACTGACTATACCTCACAGATGTATATTTTGGCCACTAGGGTGGTGGTATTTTTGCACAAATTATCAATACAATTTACTTACCCAAAAAAAAAAATAGCACAAAGCCACAAAACTCATAGCAATTCGAAAGAAATATGTGAAACAAGTCGAGGGAAAATCACCATAAAGACTGTGCAGTTATTTAGTATGGCATAAATTTTGCTAACCTCTCTTGCAAAAAAGTACAATAGCCTTGCCACTCGAGACATTATGGTTCTGATTGAATGCGTTAGAAGTTCCGAACAGGCTATGAATTGATCTCCACTCTATGTGCCATAATACATCCATTAATGGTACAAAAAGCCTTTCAAGAATCAGAGATCCAAGACTTGAACCAGTCCCACCACCAGCCACATGGAAAACCAAGAAAATCCAAACCCAGTGTTGTTGTCAGCGTGCTTCCGAATGCGATTAAGGCACAGATCCAACAAAAACACATCCGTTTTAGCAAATCACCGACAAACTCAGTACATCAAAGAAAAAAGAAATCGAATACCCAAACGGAGGGTAGATTCGCTTACCTATGTAGTGGCCCATTGCGAAGTTGTCAACATCATCTTCTTTGCTGGCATTTATCAGCGTATTCAACACCCAGTTCCGAGCGTATTGACAATTACTATCAATTTTTTTTATTTTTTTTTTGGGGGGGGGGGGGGGGGGGGATTAAAAATCAATAACCACGACATATGAACCGTAGTTTAGAATCTAAATTCCGACATTCTTCATGCAAAAGTAGAAACTTTGCAAATCACCATGACTCTAAAGCAGAATAGGAATATTCAATGCCTTGATGAAAAGGATGATGGACTGACGGAATTCATTTCAAGTAAATTGGTGATGCAGTTGTGTTTATTGGCCTTCTCATCGTCTCTACCTATAAATGGTCTTAAAACTGGAATTGTTATTAAGCATTTTATCAAGCACTTGGACCCTATTTGCATTTCATCTGGAGGTAATGCTTCCCCTCCCCAACTGGGAAATTGTTCCAGCCCCTGCACTAAACACACTAGATCCTTAGAAAACTAGACCCACAGCTTCACCCTCTAACTGCGACCCTTCCTAACACAATCTAAAACCCTAGGTTGCTTGTGTATGCGTTCGTGTTTGTGTGAAAGTGAAAGACAGAGAGACATACTTGACGTTACTAGCTGTAGATGACTGAATACGAGTACAATCCTATACGAATACGAAGATACAACAAAACGTAAAACATAAGATACAAAAATAGTGAGAATATGTTTATAACAAAATATATTTTATATTTTACTATTATCTAACTACTTAAAAAATTATAAATTAATAATATTTTTAGTCTTTAAAGTATATTTTTTTTGTTAGTTTAGTCCCTCAAGTATTAATTTTGTCAATTTGGTCCCTAAATTATTTAATTCAAGTCATTTTGGTCCCTAATCAGACAATTTGTTAAGTTTTTTACAGAAGTGACCACCTGTCACTATTTCAGACAGTTTCACGTACCCAATACGTGATCATTCTATCAAAAACTTAACGGTTCATTTTGACACGAATTGAATAATTTAAGGACCAAATTGACAAAATTGATATTTTAGGGACCAAACTGATAAAAAATGTATATTTTAAAGACCAAAAATATTATTAACCCATTTTTTTTAACAATAGTAAGCAAAATTAATAATTTTTACCTTGAAAGATGTGTAATATCATCTCATTATGGTATATCCACAAATTGAAATGCCAAAAATTAAATGAAACGGAACCAACATTTAACTAGTTGGGTGGTTTAGAAATATGTGTTTTTAAGATTATAGATAGTGTAACTAATTCTTTTTTTATACTCTTTTGATATGTAATAGTAGATAATACTTAAAAAATAGTCATGTCTTCAAAGTCAAATAAAATTTGTTGACATTTTGTATTGTATGTGACTCAAAAAAGAGGTGTACATTAAAACTAAAAATTGTACATCTTGCTCCATGTATAGAAATATCCACATATTTTATTAAATATCGAATACGTATAGTGTATATTCGATACGTATTCTTGAGTATCGAACGAGAATGATATCTAATATGGTATACTTCGACCCTAACAAAATATTTTTGCTTCATAAATGACAGATGGTGGCATTGCAAGTTGCATCACTGTGTGGTGTGTGTGGATCTCGTGAGTTGTGTGCACAATTGTGATCGAGTGTAGGTATGCGTGTGGTGAATCTGGTTTCACCAAATCTAGCCATGTGTCTTCTATGTGAATCTGGTGAGTTGTGTGACGAATCTGTACATAAGTACAATCAGAGAGACAGTAGAGGACATGGGTTTATGTGCGATGTGCGATTGTGTGCTAAAGAATTGGCAAGGATAACTCACTATTGGAAGGCTTCAAGGAATTTTTCGTGCTCAAATGGGTGGGTTTATCAAAGGGTGGGTGGAGTTAAAGAGAGAGTGGAGAGAGAGGAAGAAGAAGAACAAAGAAAAAAGGGGGGGGGGGGGGGGGAGAGAAAGAAGACATACCTGGATGGTATCGACCGCGGCTTGTTAATGGCATTGTGGTTGTTGGTGGCGTCGAGCAGCAGTGAGCATGGGTGGCTGTCAACACGGTGAGGAGCGAAGAGAGAGGAGAATCGGTTGTGTTGTTGACTTGTTGCAGATGGTGAAGAGAGGAGCTGGGTAAGGGAGAGGAAAAATGAAAGGGGCTAGTGGGGAATTGGGGAAGGAAATAGTGAGTGACAGGGCAAGGATTCTAGGGTGTACTTCAACATTCCTAACAGACGTAATTTAATTTACTTAATTTCTTTGAAATTAGCCAAAGACAACTTTAGGTATGGTTGATTGGAGAGAAAACAAATCCATGCATCTGCAGCACCCAAAGTAGTCGGCAGAACTTACCAACATTTTATGATTTAAATCTGTTGTGTCCACAACCAAGTGTCTTGTGTAGTCAGCAAGATCTTGAGGCTCCAGAAATCAGGCCAGCAATAACCAAAAGAAGTTCCAATTCGGAAATACTAAACAATTGTCGAACTAGTAATCAGAGTGTCTACAAATTGAAAACAGTAGTTAACAATAAGAGTTAAACATGTTTGTGAGAAGTAGAGAGAGCAGGACGACTTACAACACCATACACGATTCATAGCTGTCCTGTTCATCGTCAGTGAACAGAGCCAAAGTTTTCCTAGCAGCAGCCGCATCAGGACATCAACAACATTTTTTGTCCCAAAGGATTGTTTTTAGCTTTATGTGGCCTTGATGAAAATCTTCAGGATGAAAGAATTAGAGCTACTCTTTCTTGCTTTGTTTTTTGTGAACAAAAAAATCAAGTGGGAAGAGATGAATTGAAGAGTCAACCACCAAATTGATCCTGAATGATTTGACGCAGATAAAAGACTTTCGCTTCCAGTTTGCTAAAAATATGTCGATCATAGCAACACTTACAAAATCAGAACAGGATTTTTACCCATAAAAATGCATGCAAAATTATTATAACAATATGAACAGAGCCACCAATCTACTGAGATTAGTGCCCCAATTAAGTATACCGGCAAAGAAATTAGTATGTACACTGCCGAAAAACACAGGTAGCCCAAATATTGGTGCTCATCAACCAACAACATACGATAACCACCTTAACAAAATATGGTTGATCAACCCAACTAACACCACCATGTCAGTGATCTTTGAAACACTTAAAAGTTAAAACCTCCAAGAGGGTGAAATCATCCCTTCAACATCAAGCACCAAACCACAAATTCTGAATAATTACCAACCACATCAACTCAGATGAAAACGGACTGTGCAGGAAACAAAAGCCACCTGCAGTAGAGGTGGCAGAAGTGTTAAATGTATACAAGATTGAGACCACCAGCCATGTTAAAGTAATGCCCAAGGTGCAACAACCAAGCCACTACAAAATTCTTAGCAACCAATTTGGTGCTCATACTTATCAGCAACAATGCACAAAAAAAAATTCAGGACCGGAAACATATTGCACACACTAAACTTTATTCAATGAGGACACTGTCACACAACTTCAGCCATTGACCACTTAGACGTCTTTGAAACACAAACACAGACTAGCAGCATCGCTACCACAGAAGATAACAGAAAGAGTATTACGAGCAATCCTAAAATACAAGCAATTAGGTTCCATAGAAACAGTAAAAAATACTATTTGTACCTAATTTTAGAACCTAATGCATTGAGTTCTTTGAATTAGTGGAATTCATCCAATTCTGAAATCCCCTGCTAAACTAATGATCAACATTTGAGTTCTTTGAATTAGTGGACTTCATCCAATTCTGAAACCCCCTACTAATCTAATGATCAACATTAAATCTTTAAGTTCCAAACTTAAATCACATAGCAAAAGCAACACTCATTGGAAAGATATGTTTTTATGAGTGGGAATAAGAAACCCAGCCATTAAAGTCTTGAAGACCAGTAAGTCATAGGGTTTGAAAGCAGTTCTAAAACCAAACAAAATCTTCTTGTGGCAGTATTTGCATGTCAATTAAGGGGGAGTCCTGTATCCAGCCACCTTAACCCCCTGCCAAGCCTACCCATCTGCCTAAGCCCACAACCCTCCACGTAATTGCTGTGCAAACCCCAAAATCAACAACAAACACACCTCACCCACCACTACCACCTCCACCAACATCTACCACATCTAAAAATAATGGCAAAGCTTGCAACTCTAGCAGCTCTCCTCATAGTCCTCTTAGCCTTTGTCGAAACATCCACCAACCAGACCACCATCAAGGAAGAAAACCTCGGGGCTCACAACAGAGATGCCGTGTGCAAATCCAAAAGACAGCAACTCCAAGACCGTGAGAGGTACTTATAACAAGGAATGACATATGAGATCACACTCAGAATGGTCACAAACCCACAAACAAGAGTCCCTTCGGCAGTGCTGCGAGTAGTTGGAGAACATCGAGGAGCAGTGCTGATGCGAGGCCATAAGGGAGGTGCTAAGGAGGCAGCAGGAGGAAGAGACACAGAGAGAACAGATGAAAGAGGTGGCGAAGAAGGCAAGGTTCCTACCGGGTAGGTGCAACATGAAAACCCCAGGAATGCCAAATACGAGATTTCTGGTTCTAAATGAGGCCATTCTACAAGTTTCTGTCCATTATAACAAAGTTAACCAACTAGCCTTATAATAGCAAAAACAATAAGAATAACCACATGATAATAGCTACTAGGCACATGATCAAGTGTGTAATAATGCATCCCAGAGTCTTCAAAATAAAAAATGAAAAAAAAGGATAAATAAAGCTAGTTCAATGATGACGCGTGTGTCACTTCCTCTATCTGTGTGTGAGTGGGTGGATGATGCTTTATGGATCACATCTAATACTAGCACTACCAGCAGCAATGACTCTTCTCAGTGAAGCATAATCTTGGTAATATTGATTCCCCTATCAGCACCACCCAACAAGAAGGTTATTCTAGCAGAAACCTATTAAAAAGTGGTTTTTTGGAAAGAAACTTCATTCATAAACTCAATCTGGTTGAGTCATAGATCTATTTGTCTTCAATTTGTATGGAGAAATATGTCTCTCTAATTAAAATCTACAGTATCTACTCCGACTACACAAAGAGACCCTTTACAGTGTAGCCTCCGAGTTTAATCATAATGCAGCTGATGCTTGTCACTTTCTAGCAACTGCCATTTTTTGTGAGATAATTTACTTAAGACTGCTAACTGGAGGGAGATGGCCAAATGCATATTAGGTTCATCTTCTTTTAAGTGTTAAGCAAAACGGCTATAAGAAGTGCGGGAAAGGGACTTAAATGTGCAAGATTACATGTGGAATTGATTCATTAGGGAAAAAAAGGTAGTTGTTTGCAAGTCACCATCTTGTCACTTAGTAGTAGGGCTTTGGTCCGAAGTTCACCCATCAAAAACAGTTGTAAAATAAAGGTGAATGTCAATTAATGACTGGAAGCAATTAGGACCTCTAGTGTGTAAACTAATGTATGAAGGCAATTAGGACCTCTAGTGTGGAAACTGCAGTGACATCTGTTTAGTTCAAGTATTAGATAATACCATAGGATTCTGGGGTGTATTTGATATTTGCTACCAGATGTAATTTGGTTCAAATTATTGCTATGAATTTTACCAAAGACACAGCTATAGAAAAGAACAAAAGGTTGTTCGAAGAAAACGAACCCATGTACATGACCCAAAGTAGATGACAAAACTTACCCAACTCAACGTGCTCTGCATTATTATGCTGTGTCCACACCCAAAGTATTGTGGGCAAGTCAACAAATTCCAGGGCCTCCAGAAGAAAGGAAAGCAATCATCTCAAAAAAAGTAGCAACTTGATCATAAGTAGTAGCAACTCTAAACTAATGAACCATTATAGAACAAGTTATCAAAATGCCACAGGTTATGGAAAAACAGTGCATAAAAATAAGTGTTAGAGATGATTATGGAAAGTGGAGGGAGCTGGATGACTTACAAGCCCATATTCCAATGACAGTATCCAGTTCCTCGTCAATGAACAGCACCAAAAAGTTTCCCAACAGCAGCTGCATTAGCTCATCAACAACAAACCTTGTCCATGGGATCCCTTTTAAGCTTTAGTCAACCTTCCACGAAAACCTTCTGGATGAAGGAAATAGCATTTAACACAATGATTTGAGATATTAAAGCTGCTCGTTCTTGTTTTCTTTTGGGTTAAAAAAAATCAGGAGGGGGAGAAATGAATCAAAGAGTCAACCACCAAATTGCCAGAATGATCTTTGGCAGATAAAGGACGTTTGTTTGCAATCTGTTGAAAATATGATCAATCATAGTAGCACTTGCGAAACAAAAATAACAGCATTCATACCCACAAAAATGCATTTAAAATCTATCATAAGATGCTGAAGACAGCAACCAATCTAAAGCAATTAGTGCCTCAAAAAAGATATACTGACAAATAAATTGGTATGTACAATGCTAATCAACACAGCCAACACAAACAAAGGGTGCACAACCAATTGACATGCTGAGAGGAACTGTATCAGATATGGCCAATCAACCTAACTAACACCAACATGTATGCTATTTTAGAACAGCCAAAGACCACCGAGAGGCTGAAAACCAAAATACCTAGCATGTCCATACCACAACACAATTTTTGGTGTGCAGAAAACAAAAACGCCACCTGTAGTAGAAGTGTAAAATGTGTACACGATTAAGACCACTATCCATGTTAAAGCATGCCCTATACTATTATCAATAATGCAATTACTCGATATCAAAAGCACACAATAATATACAACATTAGATTCTAGGATGAATTTGAACAGTGCTAACTAACATCATTTCATTTACATTATTGCTAAGAACTTTTGCCAAAGACAACTTTAGAAAAGGAGGATTGAAGAAAGCAAATGTGTACACGATTATCAGCATTTTGAGATCTAAATCTGTTGACATGCTCGGTATTATGCTGTGTCCACAACCTAGTATCGTGAAAGTCAGCAAGTTCCTGGGCTGGGCCTTCAGAAATAAGGCAATCAACAATCTAAAAAAGTAGCAACCCCATCGTAAATGCTAGCAACTCTAAAATAACAAACCATAGTCAAACAAATAAAGGGAGTGTCTCTACGTACCAGAAGACAGTGCTTGAGTTAAAGATGTTCATGGGAAGTGGAGGGAGCTGAACCCAAACACCAGTGACAGAATGTTGTTCATCTTCAATGAGCAGCACCAAAAATTTTCATAACAGCAGCAGCTGCATTAGCACTTCAACAACAGTCCTTGTCCCATGGGACTGCCTTCAGCTTTTGTCGACTTGGATGAAAATCTTTAGTTGAATACAATGATTTGAAACATTAAAGATACTCAGTTTTTTTTTGCACAGAAAAAAGTTAAGGGAGGGAAGAAATCAATTAAAGATTCAACCACCAAATTGATAATGAAAGGTATGAGGCAGATAAAAGAAGTTTGCTTCCAATCTGCATAAAATTTTGATCAATCATAGAGGCACTAACGAAATTAAAACAGCATTTTACACACACAAATACATACAAGATTTAATGGAAGAAGATGAAGACAACGACAGTCTAACAAGTACAGAAAATTTGTATGCATAATAATGCTCATCAACACACGTAGCCCAAATATGGGTGCTCAGCCAATTGACATATATACCAGAACAACTATATCGACTATTGCCCAAAGACCCAACTAACACCAACAAGCCTACTATGTTTAAAACAGCTAAAAATTAAGAGCTCCGAGAGGGGGAAAACCAACAATCCCCAGAAGATCAGCACCACACCCCAGCTTGTGAATCATTACCACAACACTGACAGGAAATAAATAAATGAATCAGCAAACTATTAATCAATTAGATATGCATAAAATTATTGTCACAGCTAGTTCCCATCCTAGTGGTAGAAACAACAGATGCATATATTTACCAAGATATTTGCAACCCCAGGTGCATTCTTAAATGATCGGAAGTATGGTTTCTTCTTCTTGAATAATTATAAGCTTGCAAACAAAGAAGAAGAAAAATAATAAGTAGAATCTAACAATATCCTTCCAGCAAAAGTAGCCAATAAGAAAAACTAGAGGAGATCAATCAACACCTGTAAGATTTTCCTGAAACCGTTTTGAATTTCTTGGGCTAATGTGGCAGTGCCTCCACCAAGATCATGCATGTGCCTTGACCCGGGATGCAACAAGGCCGCCATGACTCCAGTGATGGTCAGCAAAAACTCAACTGGCTTTGACCTTGCAAATGCGTGGTCCTTGAACAAGTGATGAAACCCAGGATAATGAACCAGGCTACTATCAGACCTCAAAGATCTACCACCCAACCAAATTAAAAGCGGATTTGTAGCTCAGTATATTGACCTACATATATAATCTAATATGGACATGGAATTATGATAGGATTTTCATGTTAGATGGAGGTTATTATTAATCCAAATGATATAACAATTTAGATCAGTAAATATTTTTGTAAGATTAAAATCCAAATAGTGTTAGTGTTTATTATATGTTTACCCCTGCAAACATAACTGTAAAAACAGGGTGTGCCAAGAGCAAGGAACGTGTATTGAGAGGGAACAAGGAACCAAAACACTAAATACTTGAGGGCAAGTCATCGGACTTGGACGCAGTTCCAAGACCAAACAAAGTCCAGTATTTGCATGTTAATTTATGTGGAAACATGAACCCAGCCACCTCCACCCGCTGCCAGTCATGTCCTTCTGCCCAAGGCCATTATTCACCACGCAACTGCCATGCTAATCCCAAACGCAATCATAAATACGCATCACCATCACCATCACCATCACCACCACCACCACCACCACCACCCACCTCCACCAAGCTCTTACAAATCTAACGAAAATAGCAAACTTGCAATCCTAGTTGCTCTCCTCCTAGCCCTCTTAACCCTTGTTGAAGCATCTACTTACCAGACAACCATCACCACCACTGAGGAAAAAAACCCATGCAGCTCACAACAGAGATGCCATCAACAACTCCAAAGGCAGCAGCTCCACGACTGCAAGAGTGACTTATCAAAAGGGAGGCAGTATGATCTTTTATTAAGAATGGTCACAAACCCACAACTGGAGTTGCTCGGGTAGTGCAACAATCAGTTGGATAACATTAGGGAGGTGTTGAGGCGGCAGCAACAGAGGGAGAGATGTAGGGTGAGCAGATTAAAGAGGTGGTACAGAAGGCAAGGTCT
Organism: Ilex aquifolium; assembly: GCA_951799425.1. NCBI lineage: Eukaryota > Viridiplantae > Streptophyta > Magnoliopsida > Aquifoliales > Aquifoliaceae > Ilex > Ilex aquifolium. Next base: position 43,486 of record OX637393.1, on the reverse strand, counting down.
CTACCAGGTAGATGCAACATAAAACCCCAAGAATGCCAAATCCGAGTTTTGGTTCTAAATGAGTCCATCTACAAGTTGTACACATTATGATAAAGTTCAACCACTAGCCTTATAATGGCAAAAAATTAAAATGTAGGCAGAGTCCTCAAGATAAAATAAAAATAAAAAAATAAATAATGCTAGTTCAATAATAACCTGTGTCTCATTTAACCTGTCTGTGTGTGTGCGCAGGTGGTGGTGTATGTCTTCTAATTTTGGGGCTGTAATGCTTCCTGGATCATAGCTAATAATAGTACTATTCTTTCAGTGAAGCATAATCTTCGTAGATATAGCTTCTTCATTTCTACGTTGTAAAGAGAGCTTATATCTCACATCGAATAATTAGGAACACCCAAGATTTGTTGATATACTTGAGGGGCTACTACCCTCGTTGCCAATTGGTGCTCTAAAATACATCACACAACAAGAAGACTATTCCAGCAGAAACCTATTAAAAAGAAGTTCCTTTTCAACAGGAACTTGACCATAACCTGGTTGCATCACAGATCCATTTGTCTTCAATTTGTATAAGGAAATATGTCTTCAAGTAGCATCTTCACTATCTACTGTAGATCCAATTTAACAAAGCTTCATTAATCATAACGACCACATACATAATACAGCTGATGCTCGCCACTATCTAGTAACTGTCATTTTTTGTGAGATACTTTACCTAAGAATGCTAACTGGAGGGAGATGGCTGAATCATGAATGTATATGAGGTTTAATTTCTTTCAAGTTTTTAGCACAGCTATAAGTTCTTTTTGTTGTTTACGTGAAGGTGAGAGCCATAAGAAGTGTGGGAAAGGATTCAAATGTGCAATTACATGTGGAATTGATTCATAAAAAATGCAATGTCCATCTTGTCACTTACTAGTAGGGGGTTGGTCTGAACTTATCAAAAACAGCTGTAAAATAGAGGTGATGTCAATAGATAACACCAGGGGTCTGTGGTGAATTTGAGATTGCTACCACAGGTAATGCGATTAAAAATATTGCTAGGAACTTAGACAAAGACGCAGCTATAGGAAAGGACAAAAGGTTGTTCGGAGAAAACAAACCCAAACCCATTTACCTGACCCGGCGTCGTTGGCAGAACTTACCAACATCTTCAGATTTATACTCTGCATCCTGCTGTGTCCATAACCAAGGTATCATGGGCAGTCAATAAGTTCCAGGCCCTCCAGAAGAACGGCAAGCAACCATCTTAAAAAAAGAGCAATTCCATCATAAGTAGCAACCTTACCCAAAAAAAAAATCATAAGTAGTAACTCAAAAATAATAAACCACTGGACATTGTAGAACAAGTCATGGATGCGTCTCTACCTATTGAAAAACAGCCTTCAACATAAGAGATAAAGATGTTTATGGTAAGTGGAGGGAGCTGGATGACTTACAAACCTGTACACCAATGACAGAATCATGTTCATCTTCAATGAATACCCACCAAAAGTTTCTCAACAGCAGCTGAATTAGCACTTCAACAACAATCCTTGTCCCATGCTATGGCTTATGGCTTTTAGCCTGAGTTGACCTTGATGAAAACCGTCTGGATAAAGAAAATGGCATTTAAGACAAATGATTTGAGACGTTAAAGTCACTCTTTCTTGTTTTCTTTTGAGATGGTAAAGCTACTCTTTCTTGACAAAAAAAAAAAAAAATCAGGAGAGGGAAGAAATGAGCCAAAGAGTCAACCACCAAATTGCCTGAATGGTCCGCAAGGCAGATAAAGGGCGTTTGATTCCAATCTTTTGAAAATGTGATCAATCATAGCATCACTTACTAAAAGAATAACAACATTTCTGCCCACCAAAAACAAGCAAACTATAAGCATCAGAAGATGAAGATGGCAACCAATCTATTGAGATTAGTGCCTCAACAAGAAATACTGACAAAGAAAGTTTATGTACAACACCCATCAACGCAGCTAACAAAAATAAGGGTGCTCAACCAATTGACATACGAGAAGTACTGTATCACATATGGCTGGTGGTCTCAATCTTATTCATTTAACACTTTTTGCGGCAGGTGGTCTTTTGTTTCCTGCACGATCAGTTTCCTCATCAGTCTTATGTGGTAAGGAATTGTGGTGTGGTGTGATGTGGATGTTCTAGGAATTTTTGCTTCACACACTGTGGCCTTTATTTTTAGCAGTTCCAAAGATAGAATACAATTGATGTTAGTTGGGTTGATCAGCCATACAATGCCCATGGAGAAACAACCGTAGCCACTACAAAATTCACTGGCACAAAACAAGAGCATTATAGTAAGCAGTGCCCGTCCTATTAACAAGAATGCAATTATTCAATAACAAAAGCACAGAATAATAGACAACATAAGATTATTGGGTGCATTTGAATATTGGTAACTAATATCATTTTTATTGCTATGAATTTTAGCCAAAGATATAGCTTTAGAAAAGGAGGATTGGAGAAAACAAAACCATGTCCCTGACCCAAAGTAGTTGGCAGAACTTGCTAACAATTGAGATTTAAATCTGTTGGCATGCTATGCATTATGCTGTGTCAACCAAGTATTGTGAAAATCAACAAGTTAAAGAAAGGCAAGCAACGATCCGAAAAATTGGCAATTCCATCCTAAAAAATAGTTCAAAAATAATAAACCATTATCAAACAAGTTATGGGAGTGCCTCCCCATATTGGAAAACAGTGCTTGAGTTAAAGATGTTTTGGGAAGTGTAGGGAACTGGATGACTTATAAACCCATACACCAATGACAAAATCTAGTTCGTCTTTCAATGAACCACACCATAAAGTTTTGTAACAGCAGCTGCATTAGCACACTTCAACCACAATCCTTGTCCCATGGGGTTACTTTTAACTTGAATTGACCCTCATGAAAATCTTAAGTTGAATATAACCATTTGAGACATCAATTAAGAGTCGACCACAATAAAAGAATCCAATTCATCTTCAATGCATAGCATCAGAAAGTTCTCAGCTGCATGAGCACTTCAACCACAATCCTTGTCCCATGGGATCACTTCTAGCTTTAGCTGAACCTCAAGAAAATCTAAAGTTGAATACAATGACTTGAGATATTAACTAAGAGTCAACCACCAAATTATCCTGATTGGCATGAGCAGAAGAGACGCTTGTTCCCAATCTGCTGAAATACAATCAATCATGGCAGCACTAGCAAAATGAAAAGAGAATTTTTACAAACACACAATGCATGCAAAATCTAATAGAAGAAGATGAAGACAGCTATTAATCTAATAAGTCAAAAAATTTCTATGCATGATGCCGTTCAAAACAAGTAGCACAAATGGTGCTCAACAAAATGACATACCAGAACAACTAAATCAAATATTGGTGATAGACCCAACTAACACCCACATGCTTGCAAATGCAAACCATCAAAAAATAAATACCTCTGAGATGTGAAAAGCAAGAATCCCAAGAACATCAGCACCGCACCAAAATTTGTGAAATATTACCACATTACACTAATGAGAAAACTGCTTATGCGGGAAAAAGGGCCATAGGCAGCAAATGTGTGGAATGAATACAAGATTCAGTCCACCAGCTACATTACAGCATGCCGACAGAACAACACTATCCACTACAAAGTTTTCATGCACAAAACAACATTACAGCAAGCAATTTGGTGCCCCCAGAGAAACAACCCTAGCCACTACAAAATTTCCACGAACAAAACAAAACCATTATAGTAAGCAGTGCCCATACCATTCGCAAGAATGCAATTATTGAATAACAAAACCACAAAATAAGAAAAAGTTAGGATTCATTGACGTATCTTAACATTGTTCACAAAATCATTTCATTTACATTATTACTTTGAATTTAGCCAAAGAGACAGTTTTAAAAAAGGAGGATTGTAAATACCTTACCCAAAGTAGTTGGCAGAACTTACAACATTTTGAAATTTAAATCAGTCAGCATGCTATGTCCACAACAGTGTCATGAAAGTCAAGAAGTTCCAGGGCCTCAAGAAGGCAATCAGCGACCTAAAAAATAACAACTCCATCATAAAAAGTAACAACTCAAATAATAAACCATTGTTGAACAAGTTACGGGAGTGTCTCTACATATTGGAGAACAGTGCTCAAGTTAAAGATGTTTGTGGAAAGTTGAGGGAACTGGATGACTTGCAAACCCAACCCCAATGACAGATTCCAGTTCATCTTTAATGAACAGAAAGTTTCATAACAGCAGCTGGCATTAGCAATTCAATCCCATGAGATCACTTTCAGCTTCAGATGACACCCATGAAAATCGTAAGTTGAATACAATGCTTTGAGGTATCAATCAACAGTCAACCACCAAATTCTTTCAGAAAGGTATGAGGCAGATAAAATAACATATTGAAAAGAGCAGTTTTACACACATGCATGCAATATCTAATAGAAGAAAAAGAAGAGGAAGAAGATAGTTCCCGAAAGTGAAGGAAGAAGATAGTTCTGGAAAGTGAAGGAAGAAGATAGTTATCAATGTCATATGTACCAAAAGTTTGTATGGATAATGCTGATCAACATAGGTAGCACAAATATGGGTGCTCAACCAATTGGCATATAACAGAACTCTATCAAATATTGCTAGACCCAACTAACACCAACATGCCTGCTATGCATAAAACAATTAAAAATAAAGACCCCAGGGAGGGTGGGATATTTGTGAAAAGATAGCATTGCTAAAAACACGCTCCCTGCAACAGAAGTGAATGTATACAGGATACAGCCCACCAGCCATGTTACAGCTTGCCGGCAGCACAACACTAGCCATGGTAAAATTCCCAGGCACAAAATAACGTTACATCAAGTAATTTGGTGCCCAAATTGTTGGAACAGAAACATATTGCACAAACTAAAGTTTATTCATTGAGGGCGGATATGTCACACAACTTGGGCCATTGGCCAATTAGACGTCCTTTGAAACAGACAGACTGGCAGCAGTACTCTGCCACAGAAGACAACAGAAAGAGTAGTAGTTGACATTTTCACAAATGGCACTTAGCCACAAACCACATACTTGAACATACCACACAACGGACCCACAACACTGAACGAATAGACCCTCAGCAGACACATTCAGCAACCACCACGAAGACAGAGAACAAGGTGAAGGGTGGACTCTTTCTGGATATTGTAATCAGCCAGAGTCCTCCCATCCTCCAGCTGCTTCCCAGAAAAAAATCAACCTCTGCTGGTCGGGTGGTATCCCCTCCTTATCATGGATCTTAGCCTTCACATTGTCAATGGTGTCTGAGCTCTCCACCCTCCAGGGTGATGGTCTTCGAAGCACCAGATGAAGAGTCAACTACTTCTGAATGTTGTAGTCCGCCATCCTCCAGTTGTTTCCCAGAGCAGATCAGCCTCTGCTGGTCTTGTGGGATCCCCTCCTTACCTTGAATCTTGGCCTTCACATTGTCAATGGTATCCGAGCTTTCTACTTCCAGGGAGATTGTCTTCCATGTCAGTCTCGGATCACCAAGTGAAGGGTGGACTCCTTTTGAATGTTGTAATCAGCGAGGGTGCGACCATCCTCGATCTGCTTGCAGGCAAAGATCAACCTCTGCTGATCTGGGGGAATCCCCTCCTTGTCCTGGATCTTGGCCTGACATTGTCTATGGTGTCGGAGCTTTCCACCTCGAGGGTCTTCCCTGTGAGGGTTTTGACAAATATTTGCATACCTCACGGAGCACCAAGTGGAGAGTGGACTCTTTTTGGATGTTGTAGTTGGCCAAGGTACGGCCATCCTCAAGCTGCTTACCGGTGAAGATCAATCTCTTCTAGTCAGGAGGGGTCCCTTCCTTGTCCTGGATCTTAAACTTGACATTGTCTATGGTGTCAGAGCTTTCAACCTCCAGGGTGATGGTTTTGCCGGTGAGGGTTTTGACGAAGATTTGCATACCTCCTCTGAGAGGGAGGACCAAGTGGAGAGTTGATTCTTTCTGGATGTCATAGTCAGCGAGGGTTTGGCCATCCTCAAGTTGTTTTCCAGCGAAGATCAACCTCTGCTGGTCTGGGGGATCCCTTCTTTGTGTTGGATCTTGGCCTTTACATTGTCAATGGTGTCGGAGCTTTCAACCTCAAGGGTGATTGTCTTTCCAGTGAGGGTTTTGACGAAGATTTGCATCTTTAAGGAATATTAAAACCACCAAAGCATCAGAAATCTAATAAGATTGTTAGAACAGAGACCAGTAAGTCCTCCCTAAGTTACATATTCTCCCGATTCTGATCTAATATAAAATTCAACAAAGCATCGAACAATTTTTGGGACTATAGCAGCAATCCTTTCGGAAAGATCGCCAGAAAATCTTTTCGAAAAATCATAAAACAATAGCAATCAAACCTAACGAAAAATCAAATCACCTAGAACGGATCTGCGCAAATCAATTAAATTCTAACCCCATATCGAATTCTTCTTAGCAGATCCGAGCAAATAAATCAATATAAACGATATCAAAAAAACAGATCCCTACAAGAATAAAAAAAACAACCAACATAAGAGAAGAGGGTTCCAAGAAGTCCCAATTACCTTGAACGAGTTTTTGATAGCCCTAATTAATAAATTCCAAGATAATTTCAACATTCAACAGATCTTCAGAAGAAAAATCTATTCCAAAATCCCGATTCTGATCTCATATAAAATTCAACAGCATATCGAAAAAAATTTGGGACTGTAACAACAATCCTTTCGGAAAGATCGTCGGAAACGATCGAAATCTTATTGAAAAATCACAGAACAATAGCAATTGAAAACCTAACGTAAAATCAAATCACTTAGAACGGATCTGCACAAATCAATTAAATTCTAACCAACAGATCCGAACAATAAATCAACAGAAACGAGATTAAATAACAGATCCTAGAAGAATAAGCAACACAACAAAACAAATAAGAGAGCAAGCGTTCAAAGAAACCCTAATTACCTTAAACGAGTTTTTGATAGCTTCAACGAGGCAGAGAGAGAGAGAGTTATCGGATGTTGAATGAGAGGATTTGAGGAGCCCTCTTCTTTTTTAAAGGCGCAATGGACAGACTGAGTTCATATCATAAATTTTAGGGTAAAAATCATTCGGACCCCTGAGTTTTGTCTTAATGACACGGACATCCCCTCACATTTTATTAATTACAGTGACACCTCCTCACATTTGAAACTCGTTACATGGACACCCCTTCCGTTCCATGGCCGTCAATAATAAAGACAGAAAAGAGTGACATCACCTTAAAAAACCCTTGTAATTCCAAAATTAGCCCTCAGTATTAAGATTAAGTATTATATATTAAAATTTCCCCAAAAATATATAATAGAAAGACTATTATATCCCTCAATGCACTTTAAAAACACAGCACAACTCACTTCCCTTTCTCATTACGTGAAGAGTTTTGGAACCCACTGAGTGAAGAAATTTAAACATGTGTAAGTACCCTCTCTCTCTTTCTCTCTCCATTATTTTCTCTTAGAAATTTTAGTCTTACATTGGTCATCCTTCTCCTGCTGGTCTCTCTTCCGCTTCATTGTTGCTCCGAAAGTTTTAGGATGGATATTCATCTTCTGGATCTTCATGGCTGTCCACTGTATGAACACAGGCTGGATATTCATCTTCTTCAGGGAGTTTCTTTCTTCGCCTGAGGCCAGAGGCAGAACCTCTCTCTCCTTCTGATAACTGGATGCAGCAGCTGGACCAGTCACTATTCATGTGACTGTTCAGCTTCTGTTTTCACCTCCTTCAAAGCAGCAGCTGCTCTACCCTTATACCAGCTGTCTTTAAACTGGAATTTTAAGCAGACTGCTTTAAATGGATCAGTTCTAGTTCAACAATCCTTAGCTCAAGCTCGCAGCTCAAATCTGTCTGCATAAGCATGCATTTTTGCCTTTTAAAAAAAAAAAACTAAGTCAATGTGTTCATTTTTACCCACTTATAGGAAGGCTTGTCAATTAAAATTCAATCTGATTAATTGAAAAAAAAAACTATTTAGTTCATCTACAATGCTTTGATGTGAAGCTTTGGGATGTTTTTAAAACCAAGACATTTTATTAAAAGAATCAACCAATTACAAGAATCAAAACAGGAAAATCAGTTCCGGTTTTCCTGTTAAAAAAACAGTTTCTGATTTTCTGTTACAAGCAAAACAGAAAAACTGTTACAAAACAGTAAAAAATCTGTAGAGAAAAAAGCAAATTTTTTCCTCATAACAGGGATTAGCCTCCCTGTACACATGTATCTATGTATTTCATGTTCAACTCAAATGACAAAATAGTGTAATATTTCATATGGAACTGGGTAGTGACAAAAGGTATTACATGGTGTTGCAGCAAAAAATACTTGTCCCACAAAAAATAACATGTGCCCTAACCCCTCCCAGACAAAAAATACTTGTCCCACAAAAAATAACATATGCACATCTATACTCCTCCAAGACTCTGAACTCCAGCTGATTGAGCACCCCTGCCACATCCCCTTACCCCGCCCTCCATTGCAGTCGTACTTTCAACTGTGTTTACTTGGAAAGTTGCCTGTGAGGCAGTAGAATGACTTTGTGATCCAGGGGTTGTTTGTGATGTTGTTGGTCCTTCATTGCACTACATATTAGAAGATAATTAGAAAATACATCAATTGTATTCCAATGAAATAGGTAGGATGTTATTTACCTGACTGCTATTGGTCACACCACCATTCTTGGCCTTCGCTTTATACCACTATGGACAACTATATCATGCTCAAATTCACCCATTTTTTTTTCCAAAACCTGATTAATTCAACCCAAATTTCAAAAACAAAACCCAACTACAATTTTACATCAAACCAGAAATTCAATAAACGAAAAAAACATCGCATAAAAGGCATAATACTTACCAATGGCTGCAAGAGAATCAACGCCCAGTAAGTGTCGCTTATACAATGATAAGTAAAGATCTACAAAAAAGGGCAGTTGAACGTCTATGTAAATCTAAAACAAAATCTAAAACCTTAAAAACAACGCCTATGTAGGACCTATCCTGAACCCAAATAATTATCGAAAAATTAAAAGGGCAGTTGAACTACTCGGTCAGGAATAGTACATATTGGATATATATATATATATATATATATATATATATATATATATATATCGGTCAGGAATTCACTGACTGACACTATTTGTATTCACAGTTCAAACCAATTAAATGATAAAGAACTAGGACAGATTAAACAACTTTTCTTTTTGAGGAAAAAAATGAGAAATCAAGCATAAATTAAGAGCTTTAAACAAGATGTCCAGTAGTAACATACATAATCCAAAGCTTAAAAATCAAAATTGAAAGCAATCATAAAGTCGTATTGAATAGGGATCTTGGAAAGTGACGAACCAGCACCAACTTTTCTACCTTTGAAATAGTACTTCAATGTTTAGAAAATAAAAAAAAACCAGATAACAATGGTGCGTTATTAGGAAAATTGGAAAAATTCAAGCAACACTTCTAAACTGAAAATGTGGCAAAATTAAGTGCCCTTTAACCCCCTCCCTACTCCCCAAACAAAGCATAAGAAAACAAAAACGAGAAAAGAAATATGGCGAGATTCATCTAAAAGAATTTTTGACTGTAAGTTCTCAAATTCATCATGACCTAAAAATGCTTGGAGTTTAAGAATGTTGGCTGTTTAGTCCTGTTTTTTTTTTTTTTTTTGTAGAATTGGCCAAAAGGTTTTTGAAATCTACATGGACAAAATCAAATTTCGTTGAATGTCTGCTAGACAACTTCAGATTCAGGGTAGATCTTTTGCATTCTTATACTTCTAAACTCATTGCCATTCAAAGAATAAAAGCTAAACAAACAGCTAAACAAACCATTCTATACGTCTCTAGCAGCATAGATCCTAAGAAAACCCAAACAAACAGCGCAACAACACAACCAATAAGGAGAAAGGGGCTTACAGTGCAGAAGAGTCATCAATGAGGTCATATACGAGAATAGTGAAGGATCCGAGTTTGAGTTCGGCATCAGCGCCCGGTAAGTGTCGCTTCAACTTGTAGGGTTAGATCTCTGGTTGAGCCAATACATTGTGAAATTTAGGGCTTTTGAGTTCGAGAGGTGATGAGATCTGTGGGGATTGGGGAAAGAGGGAGGTTGTGGGGGAATCGAGAAGGAAGAGGAAGAGGAAGAGGAAGGGGAAGGGGAAGGGGAAGGGGAAGGTTTCGATTTGGGGTGAGAAGGGTTAGCGACTATAGGCAAACGATGGTTTGTAGAAGGGTTTCGATTTTTCTCTCTCTGTGGCAAACGATGGGTTGTACAAGGGTTTCGATTTTTTAAGGTTTTGTTAGTCAGATGGATATTTATGTCATTTTATACATTGTGGTTTGACTGAAAATATTATAATTCAGTAAAATGAGGGTGATTTTTGTCATTGAACAATTTCTGTTAACTCCGTTTATGATAAGGGGTGTCACTATAATTAATAAAATGTGAGGGGGTGTCCATGTCATTAAGACAAAACTCAGGGGGTCCGAATGATTTTTACCCTAAATTTTAATATGTAAATATAATTCAAATCAAATAACAACAATTTTTTAATTTTATATTTGAATTAATAAATGATATTATTTTAAATTAAAATTTAAATAATTAATAAAAATAACCTATTCTCTACGCACTAATTATGGAATTTTATTTCCATCCTTTTTTTTTTTTTTTTAATAATCTTACTTTAATTCTTCACGATACGAGAAATCTGATTATTCAGAAAGGTAGTGAAAGGTGTAGGAGACGCGTTACGAAATAGTTGGTATGAGATTTTTTTTTCACCAAAAAAATATATATATCACACTCCCTAGAGTCTGTGGATCTTATTCAATTGGATTAATTGCCTTATTAGTTTTTGTCGTTAATAGACTTTACGGAGAAAGGGATTTTACTCAATTATCCTTACCAGAACCTCCATTTTATAAGGGTACTATTCGAATTATCCTAACCTAACCATGGTCACAATTATTTTTTATCAGAGGAGTTTGAATATTCATTTCACATATTACTATAATTAATACAAAATTAAAACACAATTTTATCAAATTAACACAAAATTAACATTCATTTTTATTAAATTCACATTACACTTCATCAAAAATTAAATACCCAGGGTTCAGGTTCAGGGTTTGGGGTCTGGAGAGTCCAAGATTTTCCATAAAATTTTCCAAAGCTGCAAGAGGATTATTCTAATGGACAATGGCATTTAGGGTTTAGGGGTTTGAGGTTTAGGATTTAGGGTTTGGGGTTACAAGTTTGGGGTTTGGGGTTACGGGTTTGGGGTTTAGGGTTTAGGGTTTTAGGGTTTTAGGGTTTTAGGGTTTAGGGTTTAGGGTTTAGGGTTTAGGGTTTAGGGTTTTAGGGTTTTAGGGTTTAGGGTTTAGGGTTTAGGGTTTAGGGTTTAGGGGAAACTACTCGGAAAATCCAATGTCCAATGTGTTTATTAAGTTGAAGTATCTAAAAGCTCACATGAAAATTTGGAATAAGGAGGTCTTTGGGAATTTGTTTGAAAATATAAAAAAGCTGGAGAAGCAAATCCAGATGACTGAGTTTAGTCTGGATCAAGACTTCAGTGATTCCAAATCCTTGGAGCTGGAAAGATATAAAGGGGAGATGGATGATATGCTAAGAAGAGAAGAAATATATTGGAAACAGAAATCCAATGTGAAATGGGCCTTACAAGGAGAAAGAAACACCAGATTTTATCAAGCCATTGCTAGAAGCAAAGTAATGAGGAACAAAATTACTAGAATCCAAAATAATGAAGGTGATTGGGTTTACGGGGACCAGGACATTGCTGAAGTTGCTGAGGAGTATTTTGCTGAGTTATATAAATCAGAGAGACATGTCCTCCATGACCATATTTTCTCTGTTATTCCTAAGCTGGTTTCCCCGAATGAGAATGAGAGACTTTTAGCTGAGGCGTCTTTGGAGGAGGTGAAAGAGGTTGTCTTTGCCATGACAACTGAAAGTGCTCCTGGGCCCGATGGGCTGTCTGGAAGGTTTTTTCAATTTGCCTGGGAGGTCATAAAATTGGATGTTGCCAAGGCTATAAATTTTTTGCTGAAAGGAGGTGAAATGCCTAAATCTGTGAATTCTACTCTGTTGATTTTAATTCCAAAAAAAGAAGACCCCAGCTCCTTTTCAGACTTTAGGCCTATCAGTCTATGCAACTTCTTGTACAAAATTTTTACTAAGTTACTCAATACTAGGATCTCCTCTTTGCTGCCTATCCTGATCTCGGAGGAACAACATGGTTTTGTAAAAGGCAGGGGGATTGGGGACTGTGTGGCATTGGGGCAATTATTAGTTGGTGAATTGGATAGGAAAGTCGAAGGTGGCAATATTGTAATGAAACTGGACATGATGAAAGCCTATGATAGACTGGAGTGGGACTTTCTCCTGACAGCTCTGAGTAGTTTTGGATTTTCCAGTCAGTTCACTCAAGTGATCTCCAATTGTTTGTCTAATCAGAATTTTTCCATTTGCCTTAATGGTCAAAGGTATGGCTATTTTCCTAATTCGAGAGGACTAAGGCAAGGGGACCCCCTCTCTCCTTCCTTATTCATTCTTGCGGAGGAGGTTCTAAGCAGAGGACTAAGGGAAATTTTTCAAAGACATATGGCTGCTCATTATCACATAGGCAGGGGAACAACTGTGGTTAGCCATTTATTATTTGCAGATGATACATTGGTATTTTTAAGAGGCAAGAAGAAGTCCGTGCTAAATGTATTGAATTTTATTGATGAATATGAATCATGCTCTGGTCAGAAAGTGAACAGAGGGAAGAGTGCTTTGTTTTGCTCTAAAAGAATTTATGTGATTAGAAGGAACAGGTTGTCTTCTTTGGTTGGCATCCCAATAAAAAGTTGTCCATTCACCTACTTGGGCTGCCCTATTATTAGGGGTAGATCCAGGTTATGCTATTTTGAGGATGTGGTAAGAAGCTTTAGAAGAAGAATTGAGGGCTGGTATGCTAAAATGTTATCGGGAATGGGAAGAGTGGTTCTTATACAGTCTGTCCTGAATGCAATCCCTATCCATGTGTTAGCTTGCATGAATATTCCTAAAGGAATCCTACGTAAATTGTACTCTCTTATTGCTGGTTTTTTTGTGGTCCAATAAGCTGGATTCAAGAAGGAGACATTGGGTGTCTTTAGAGAAAATTTCTAAGCCTAAATATGAAGGGGGCTTAGGTCTCAGATGCTTTGATGAAATCCAAGTTGCTTTTAGACTCAAGCAGGTTTGGAATATTTTAAATGGTGAATCTTTATGGGCAAAGGTGTTTAGAGAAATTTTTTTTAAAGGAAAGCACATGGGAAGGTGTGGTGGTTCTGGGGCAGGCCTTAGTTTTAAAATCCTAAGGCCTTGGTTTGATTGTATTATGAATAACTCTTTCATGATTGTTGGTAATGGCCAGAACACAGATTTCTGGTGTGACTACTGGATGGAGCCAGGTCCATTAATTCATAGACTTGAGGTTATGCCTTTGGTTTTTCCCAAGGTTTACGAGTTGTGGACTGGGAATGGATGGTGTTTGGACGACATTTCTGATTGGCTCACCCCTCAGATTTATCTTGAAATTATGAACTCTGGTGTGGTTTTATCAGAAAAAGCCGATAAGAGAATTTGGAAGCTTACCAACTCTGGTTCTTTTTCAGTTAAATCAGCTTGGGAGTTGGAGAGGAGAAAAGGTGTGCAAAATGCTGTTGTTAAAAGTATTTGGGATCAAGAAACCTTTCCTAGTGCAAAGTTGTGCATTTGGAAAATTTTTAGGAATGCCCTGACACTGGATGTTAGAATCCAATCGGTGGGTGTTTCATTAGCTAGTAGATGCAATCTTTGCTGGGAACATGAGGAAAATACTGATCACTTGTTTGTTGATTGTCCCTTCACTCAATTCGTGTGGAAAAAGGTGGCTGTTCTCATGGGGTTTGTGGTTGTGAATGGGGAATCTCCTATTTGCAGATGGGTAAGGTTGATGAGATGCTTTAAAGCTCAATCAATGAGTCATGCTTTAACTAGAAGTACTCCTATGATAATTTACTGGGTAATATGGAAGGAGAGATGTAGGAGGAGATTTGAGGGGAATCATCTGAATGCCTATGCGGTGGTTTTGCAGATTGTTGGTGCTCTAAGGTGGCAGGCTTTTATGGTCAGGCCCAAAAGAGTAGAGGACTGGAAAGGAAAAGAGGTTATGAAGGACCTCAAAATCGATACTGGTTTTACTGTGGTTTACAATGTGAAATGGATTAAATGGGAACTTCCAAATGGTAACACTCTAAAATTAAATGTTGATGGGACTTTCAAAGGAAATAGTGGCCTCTCGGGGGGAGGAATGGTTGTTAGAAATTGTAATTGACAAGTGGTTATGGCGGCGGCTGCTTTCTATGGTGTTGGTTCTATCATGATGGCTGAGTGCTTGGCTTTGCTGGATGGCCTGAAGATGATCAGGCAGAATGGTCTGGAGGGGCATCATTTTCTTATTGAGTCTGACTCGCAAGTCTTGGTACAAATGGTCTTGGGAAATGCTGCAGTGCCTTGGAGAATCAAAGGGATCTTGGATCAGATTTTAAAGGAATTAGAATGGTTAAATTTTCATTTAAAGCATATTTACAGAGAGGCTAACACAATTGCTGATTTTTTGGCAACTTATGCTGTTCAGTCTGGTAGATGTTCTTTTTTCCCTGAAAGTGGTGATTTCCCATTTGCTGGAAGACTTCTTTTGCATAAGGACCAAGGCTTGATGCCAGTTGCTAGAATGAGAAAGGTCCTTATTTGTGACCAAAGGCATAGGGTTGGAATTGGTTAAAACGAACTGAAGTTTTTGGATGTAGGCTGCAAGGCAATTGGTTGTCTGTGGCTAAGGATGCTTGACCTGTGGTGTGATGAACCAAGGAAGTGCTGAACTATTGTGCTTGCTTTTGATCTTATGGATCTTTGGTCTTATGCGCTGGGGGTTTTTATTAGGAAGAGATGGATTTCTATATGGCGTTTCTTTGCTGGAAAACATTCTTTTCCTTGCTGATGCACGTTTTTGGGGCAACTGCATTGTTCACGTTACTGTTTACGTGACCAGTGCAGCTGCTGCCTTGTTGATTTTGAGAGTCATTCGTCGATTTTTGGTTGGTTTTTCTGCTGGGACCTCTCCTGCATTTCTGCTGGGCCTTTTTGAAGATCTTTAATGGAATTTTATGGTTGTTTATGTTGATTTTTGACTGGGTGCTCTGCTGATTTGATGTTATTTTTCTGCGCTGTTCTGGACTGGTTCTGCTGCGTTGGGCTGCCCTTTGCACTGTGCTGTGTTGTGAATGGATTTTGGGAGTGCTGCGGCTTGATCTTGGTATTTGTAAGAGCTCCTCTTATTGCGGTTCATGCTGATTTCAGCTGGTCTTCAGGTGGACTTGGTCCTCAGCTGGTTTTTATCTGGGCGCCTTCAGCTGCTGGATTTTGATCTATTGGGATTTGTCTAACTGGAGGCTTTGGATGTCACGTTTGTTATACTGCTGGAGTGCTGCTTTTTTCTGCTGCCTGCCTTGTTCACGTGACTGTTCACGTGAACAGTCCTGATGCTTCTCTACAGATTTGAAGGGATTCCCAAAGGTTTCTTTTGCTGATTTTCTGCTGGTGTCATTGCCTTGCTGCCCCTGTCAGCTGGTCCTTTTTTTTGGGAACTTTTGGATGGATTTTCATGGAATTACAGCTGAATTTTTGCTGTGTCTTATGCTGGATGTTCAGCTGATTTTCTGCCGTTTTACAGCTGAATTTCAACTGTTTTTTTGATGCTGTCTTTTCAGCTGGCAGCTGGGGGAATTCTCATGGTTATTCTCAGATGGGCTCTTGCTGGTCCTCAGTAGGACTTTCGGCTTCTTTCAGCTGGTCTGCGTCTTCAGCTGGGGGTCCTGCTCACCTGGAGGCTTTGCTGCTGCATTGGGGGTCTCTTCGTTTCTTTTTCTATGCTGCTGTGGGATTGTTTTGGATTTGGTGTTGTTCCTGGTTTGGTGATGGTGGATCAGGCTTCCAACTGGAGTTCTTTTTTCATGGACTCCAGACCGAGGATGTCTTTCTTCTTCCTTCAGCTGGCTCGCCCTTTGGGCTTTCTTGGATTTGATCAACTAGCTCTCCCTCTTATGCATACAGAATGGCCCACTTTGTTTATGTTGCTGTGGTTGAGCTAAGCTTCTGATGAAGTTTCTCTCGTTTTCTTTTGAAGGGTTAAAGCCAACTTTGGCTCTTCTTTTTGTATTAAGCCTTGTGCCTTTGCTTCTTGTAATCTTGGTATTTTTTCCTATAATATTTCCATTTTAATTAAAAAAAAAAGGGTTTAGGGTTTAGGGTTTTAGGGTTTTAGGGTTTAGGTTTTAGGGTTTAGGGTTTAGGGTTTTAGGGTTTTAGGGTTTAGGTTTTAGGGTTTAGGGTTTAGGGTTTTAGGGTTTTAGGGTTTAGGGTTTTAGAGTTTAGGGTTTAGGGTTTTAGGGTTTAGGGTTTAGGGTTTAGGGTTTTAGGGTTTTAGGGTTTAGGGCTTAGGGTTTTAGGGTTTTAGGGTTTTAGGGTTTAGGGTTTAGGGTTTTAGGGTTTAGGGTTTTAGGGTTTTAGGGTTTTAGGGTTTAGGGTTTAGGGTTTTAGGGTTTAGGGTTTAGGGTTTAGGGTTTAGGGTTTTAGGGTTTTAGGGTTTTAGGGTTTTAGGGTTTAGGGTTTAGGGTTTAGGGTTTAGGGTTTAGGGTTTTGGGTTTTAGCGTTTAGGGTTTTGGGTTTTGGGTTTAGGGTTTTGGGTTTAGGGTTTAGGGTTTAGGGTTTAGGGGGCGTCTAGTGAGAGAAACTCCTGCTTCTCTCTAGAATTTTCAATTGTTTTTATCGTTTTCTTTGATTTCCTGACATATCTGCCTCTTTCTATGACTTCTGACCATAATTTTAGCCAAATTCCACCAAAGCCTCCTGATGTTACTAAGATTTCAAGTGTTACCACATCAAATGTTAAGATTTTTTCAAACCCACTGAAATCGGTACACTTTACCGATTATGAACAGGAGGAGGCGAAAGCCTCTGGTTCGAATCAGGATGCAGCAAAAATCTCTGGTAAGCGCCCTGAAAATCCTGCTCAACAGCCCAAAATTGATATTACCAAAAACTTTGCCTCTTTATTTAAGAAACCCGTCAATCCTTCGATTTTCTTGAGCTCCTCGATACCTCCAATGCGTTCGACTTCTTCAGATCCTTCTCCTCTGCCAGCGATGGCAGTTGGGTCATCTTCTCCGGTCCCGTCAGCTTCCATTATCCGCCCAGCTAAGAGAGTGGTATACAACAACGGTGAACCAGGGATTTATTGGTCCTCCGATGAAACTCAAGATCTTTCCAAGAAATTCCACCAGACTTTAATAGGTAATTGTGCTTACGGTAAGCCTTCTATTGGGGTTATTAGAGAGTTTGTTGCTACTAGATGGATTCCAAAGGGCAATTTCACAGTGGGTGTTCTGGATCCCAGACATGTTCTAATTAGTTTCGAGTTTTATGAGGATTATGTGAAGACATGGCTTAAGGATGCAACATACATTGAAGGTTTCTTATTCCGATTCTTTAAATGGTTCCCAGAATTCTTGCCTGGAATTGAACCACCGGTTGTCCCAATTTGGGTATCACTCCCTGGTTTGCCAATTCATTTGTTTGACAAGGAGAGTCTTCGTGATATTTTGAGTCCTATTGGGAAAATTGTTGTTATTGATTCATCCACCATCCAATTGTCTAGGCCAGGTGTGGCAAGGGTTTGTGTTGAAGTTAACCTACTGGCGGAAAACCCATCAAGGATCTGGCTGGATTTTGGGGGAAAAAGTGGAAGATGGCAGAAGATAATTTACGAGAAGTCTGTAAAATATTGTGAGGGATGTTTAAAGCAAGGACATGGGTCGAGTGAATGTCGTAAAGGCAGAAAAGACCAAGATATAAATGAAAGTGCACAGGCGGGTGGCCCTAGAAAGGAAGAGAAGCAGAAAGCTGGGACCATTAAGAAGACTGAGGAACAAAAGGGCAAAGAAAAAGAATGGCAGAAAGTTATCAGAAAAGGGGGTTCTACATCAAACATGAAAGAGAATATCCAAGTGAATCAAGAGCCTACATGCTCAAAAGGCCCAACCAGAGGAGGTGAGGATAAAACCAACAAATTTCAAGCGTTATCAGAGGGAAGTCCTGGTAATATAATAGAAGTTGAGGAAAGTATTGACATTGGTAACAATAATGGGGGATCTGTAAATGTTGAATTTTATGGAACACGACAAGAGACTAGGGAGAAAGACGATTTATCTAATCCCAGAAGAAAGGAAGCGAAGGAGAATGATTTGAACAAAGGAAATGAAAACACTTCAGTTGGAGATCCTATTGAGGAGGGGACAGAAGACAGTAAGGAGTGTGAGGGCTGGAATATGATTTCCCAAAATATTGTTGAAATACCAGAAGAGGAACTAATGAGGAATGGAGCTCAAGAATGTCTATTGAATAAACATCGTTTCTCTTCGGTGTCCTCCTCTTTTCTAGTTGACCACGCATATGAAACTAGAGGGATACAAAACTTTTCAATGGATGATGAGAATGGACTAATAAAGAAAAAAGACCCACCTGACAAAGGTTTTTACTCTGATCAGGAAAGCTCGAAGAATTGGGATTCTTTGATGGAGAATACTGTAAATGATGAAGATCAGGAAATGGCGTTAATTAATCAACTACAAGATGACTCCTCAGATTCTAGTACTGGGCGTAGTTCCAGAGAGATTGCAGAAACAACTTCCTTATGATGAACTTCCTTATGTGGAATGTAAGGGGTGCTGGAAAGGAGAGCTTGAGAAGCAGGTTAAAGAAACTGATTGTGATGAATAAGGTATGTTTACTAGCCATCATTGAACCAAAAATGTCTTCTACAAAACTGAGGAATTTTGGTCTTGCTGTTGGGATGAATTTTTCTATGGTCAACCCGCTTGCGGAGAAAAACATGTGGCTATTATGGAACGATAACTTGGAGGTAAAGAGTATGATGAATTTTGAACAGGCCATGACGGTCTCTGTCTCACATATGGGAGCTGATCCTTTTTTAATTACTGTGGTTTATGGATGTTGTGACTATTTCTTAAGAAAGCCTCTTTGGTCTCATTTACAATGTGTTTCTTCTTCCTTTTCTTTGCCATGGCTTGTTATGGGAGACTTCAACATTGTGATGAAATCAAGTGAAAGAAAGGGTGGAGCTTTTCCTTCGATGTTGGCTATGGATGACTTTGGGCAATGTATCCAGTCGGAGGGGCTTATGGACTGTGGTTATGAAGGGAACGATTTCACTTGGTGTAATGGCCATCATGGAAGATCAAGGATGTGGCAAAGATTGGATAGAATGTTTATCAATTCAGAATGGAGTACCAAATTTCAGAATTCACAGGTATTGCACTTAGCAAGAGGAAGTTCTGACCATTGTCCTTTGCTGATTAAGATTGAAGAGGATGCTGCTCAACAGAGGGTCTCTTATTTCAAATTCCTAGATATGTGGGTTGAGGACCCTTCTTTTTTAGCCTTAGTGGAAAGTAATTGGAGGGGATACCATGCTGCAAACCCAATTGAAAATTTTTTCCTCAAGTTGGAAAATTTGAAGGCAAAGATCAAAATCTGGAATAAGGAGATATTTGGAAATATTTTTGAGAAGATTAGTAGACAAGAGAAAGACCTAAGAGATGCTGAAAGACATGTGGATGCTTGCTTTTCTACCTCCACGGTGTCAGATCTTGAAATGGCAAGGAAGAATTTGGAGGAGACATTAAGGCTGGAAGAAATATTCTGGAGACAAAAAGCAAATGTTAAATGGGCTATGCAAGGGGAGAGAAATTCCAAATTTTTTCAGTCTATGGCCAGAGGGAAGGCGATAAGAAGCAAAGTTTCGAGAATCAAAGGCGAAGATGGAGAATGGTATAATACTGAGGATGACATTGCTCTTAACACAATAAACTTCTATGGCAGCTTATTCAAATCTGAAATTCACGTTCTCAATGAAGATATGTTTGATGTTATTCCGAAGCTTGTTGATCCAGTTGACAATGAAAATTTGACCAAGGCTGCTACTGAGTTGGAACTGAAACAAGTCGTCTTTTCTATGTCTGTTGAAAGTGCTCCTGGTGCTGATGGTTTCTCTGGTAGATTCTTCCAAATGGCATGGAATGTTATCAAAACGGACTTACTGGGAACTGTTAATTTTTTCTTGAACGGCGGACTGGTTCCGAGGTCTGTTAACTCTACTCTCCTTGCGTTAATCCCGAAAGTGGCCAAGCCTAGTTCCTTCTCAGAATTTAGACCGATAAGTCTATGTAATTTCTTATACAAAATCTTTACTAAAGTGCTTTCTAACAGACTTGCTGTCCTGCTCCCTTCATTGATCTCTAATGAGCAGCACGGTTTTGTCAAAGGGAGGGGGATTGGGGACTGTATTTCTCTAGCCCAGCTTATGGTGGGAGAACTTGATAGGAAAGTTGAAGCAGGAAATGTGATCTTAAAATTGGATATGATGAAAGCGTATGATCGTATAGAGTGGGATTTCCTGGAAAGATCTCTGGGGTGTTTTGGTTTCTCTAAGTTATTTATCACCATTATTGGAAATTGTTTAAGGAATCAATTTTTCTCTGTTTGCCTTAATGGGAAAAGGTTTGGTTATTTTCCTTCATCAAGAGGACTGCGGTAAGGAGATCCAATTTCCCCTGCTCTTTTTATCTTGGCTGAGGAAGTTTTAAGTAGAGGATTGACTAAGCTATACGGGGAAGGTCGGGTCAAGGCTTTTCATGTGGGAAGAGGTTCTATGCTGATTTCTCACCTTCTTTTTGCGGATGACACCCTGTTATTCCTCAAAGGAAATAAGAAATCCATGGAGAACCTAATGAAGTTTTTGGATTCCTATGAAAGGAGTTCTGGCCAACGTATAAGTAAGCAAAAGAGCTCCCTGATTTGCTCTGCTAAAATCCCTCCAGGCAGGAGAATGGCCCTGTCCAGAGTTGCTCATATTCCAATTAAAAAATGTCATTTCACTTACTTAGGATGTCCTATGATTAAAGGGAGGTACAGACTACGAGACTTTGAGGAAGTGGTTGTAAAATTCAAAGGAAAAATGGAAGGGTGGTACGCTCGCTTATTATCCAATATGGGAAGAATTGTTCTTATTCAGTCGGTTTTAAATGCTATCCCTATTCATTTACTTTCCTGTATTAACTTACCAAAAGGAATTCTCTTTAAGATGAAATCCTTGATGGCTTCCTTTTTGTGGACTGGCAAGAGGGGCGAGAGGAAAAGATAGTGGATCTCATGGAATGAGATTTCTAGACCCAAAAATGAAGAGGGCCTTGGAATTCGGAAGCTTGAGGATATCCAAACTGCGTTCAGATGGAAGCAAGTGTGGGGTGTCTTGAAAGGGAATTCTTTATGGGCAAAAATGTTTAGAGCCAAATTTCTGAATGGCAAACACATGTTGAGGTGCTCGGGACATGGAAAAGCTCGTATTTTCCGTATATTGCAACCCTTCTTCTGCAATGTTATAAGTAATTCCAAGGTGATGGTTGGAAATGGAAGGAATGTTGACTTTTGGTGCTCTAATTGGATGGGTACTGGATCCTTGCTTCACAGAATTGGGGGAACTCCTTCTTCTTTTCCAAACTTGTCCGAGATCCTGATTGAAGAGAACTGGCAATGGCAAAAAGTGGGATTTCTAATTTCTGATCTTCTTAAACTGGAAATCCAGAATGTTGGGATTAGATTAAAGGAAAAGGAAGACCATATTATATGGAGATTAGAGGATTCGGGAGATTTTACTGTCAAATCTGCTTGGCAAATGGTTAGAGACTCTCTAGACACTGTTATTGTGGATTCAGCTATCTGGGATCAGTCGGCTTTTCCAAGTGCCAGGTTACTAAGCTGGAAGATTCACCGAAATGCTGTGGTGGTGGATTCGAATTTCCAAAGAATTGGTGTTGAATTAGCTAGCAGATGCTCTCTGTGCTACCAGAATGTTGAATCTGTGATTCATATCTTTGTGCAATGCCCCTTTGCTAAAGAAGTTTGGAAAAAGCTTGCGGATTTTTGCGGATTTCAGATATATGGGTCTGAATTTCCTATGGTAAGAATGATGAGATTGATACGAATTTTCAAAAAACAGTCTATCAGCCATAGATTATTAAGAAGTGTGGCCCTGGTCACTTACTGGAAACTTTGGAGGGAGAGATGTAAAAGAATCTTTGAAGGGGAACATATTTCGGCCCATGGTGTGTTCCTGAGTGTTTGCTCTTCCTTAAGACTACAGGGTCATGGTATTAAACCTAAATCTATAGAAGATGTTAGGGGTATGGAATTCTTGAATACTTTAAAGGTTGAAGTGAGATACAAATGGAAGCAGAATGTTGTTTGGATAAATTGGATCCCTCCTGATTCTGGTTTCTTAAAGCTTAATGTTGATGGGGCATCTAAAGGCAATCCTGGAAGAGCTGGGGGAGGAGAAGTGGTTAGAAACGAATGGGGACAGATAGTGTTAGCTGCCTCCTTCTACTATGGTGTTTGTTCTAACATGGAGGCTGAACTACGTGCTCTCAGGGATGGTCTTAAGTTGTTCGATAGTTATGGACTGAGTAACTACGGTTTACAAATTGAGGGTGATTCTGTTGTTATGGTTCAAATGATTATGAAGGGATACAAAAGGGCATGGAAATTCTGGGAACTCTGTGAGGAGATCACAGGCCTAATGGAAAATTTTAATTTTAATTTTGAGCATGTGTACAGGGAAGCCAACTCGTTGGTAGATTATTTTGCTAATTGGGCAGTCAAGAATGGTTGTTCCTCAGATTTTTCTCAAAACCTGAACATTCCGTATGAGGGCAAGCAGGTTATGGTCCAGGATCAACAAGGAGTCAAAACTGCAAGAGTAAAATGCAAAGCCTCATGACCAGCAGGGGGTCATTGAGATTGGAAATGCCCTCTGTGCCTCTATTTTCTACCCCTTCAGATTTCATGGAAACATACATATCACACAAACATACTTCAAGCACAAGGAATAAACCCAGTTTTAAATCCAACCAAAAAACACAGTCCAATTTTACAGTCCAGATTACACAATCCAAAAACCGCAAGAGGGACATTCTCTCTATCTCACAGAATTTCAGTTGGAGTTTACCTGCTCAGAATTTCTCATCCTTGTTCATCTGCGCTTCTTATGATATGGGATTCATCCTTGACTTTTGGTCTTCTGGCTGGTGGCTCTGGGTTTCTGCTGGTTCTGTTGAGTCCAATTGCCATGTGGTGTGGATGAGATTTTGTATAAATTATTTGTGGTTGATGTTTTGGTCTTTCGAATGTGGCTCTGCTTCTCTCCCCTTCTATGTGGTCTTCTGCGCCTGGATATCTACTTTTCTCTGCCTAATGGACTTTTTTGGAGATCTGCTTTTTCTGTTCCCCTTGGTTTTGGTTCTCTCAGTTGGAACCCTTCTTTTTCTATCTCCATTGGATCCTCGATGTACAGACGCCCTATCAACTGTGCTGCCAAGTTCCATATCTCCTTTCCACTGGATTTCCCAGTTTCTGGGCTCCTTTGATGTTTCGGACTGTCCTGCTTCAAATCTGGGCACACTTTGGGGATCTTTGTCTCACGTTGATCACATATATCTGGATGTTCTCCTTCTCGCTTCATTGTCGTCTTGGAGGATGTTCTGTGGGTATTATGCTCTGCTATGGAAAAGAATTCTCAGACGTTGGGCTCCCCTATATGCCATCTGGTTACACTGATTTTGCACATTGGTTCCATCACTCTCTGTTCAGTGTACCAGATTGATTGTTCCAATGGTCTCTGCCTCTTCGTCTTCAATGGAATAGCCCCTTCGGTTCTGATGGCAGTCCAACTGCCTTATCATAAGTGCAGGGACTTTTCAATAAGGTGGCTCTCTCATCTTTTTGCATTAAAGTCTTTGCTCATTGCTCTCATCTGTTTGAAGGCTCTCCTAGCTGCCCCCTCAGCTCTGTTCTATCCCAGCTCTGTCATTTATTTTTCTGGATTCTATTTCCAACGTGCAGCCTTGTCTTCCTTTGGATCCTTTAGCTGGCTTTTGGCAATCCATTTCATGGCCTCTTCCTTAATTGGTGGATCCTTCTCTCAGCTGGACACTCAGCTGGTTTTAATGTTTTGGAGCTTTTGCCTTAAAAGTTCACCCATGTAAAGATTGTATCCTTTTCTTCTTTAAGGATTAAAGCCAACTCTGGCTAATCCTTTGTTTTTTTTTTTGTTAAGGCTTTGGCCTTTGCTTCTTGTAATTTGATCTTCATATATTTTATTCCCAAGCTTGGGTTTCAAAAAAAAAAAAAAAATAGGGTTTAGGGTTTTAGGGTTTTAGGGTTTTAGGGTTTAGGGTTTAGGGTTTAGGGTTTAGGGTTTTAGGGTTTTAGGGTTTAGGGTTTTAGGGTTTTAGGGTTTTAGGGTTTTAGGGTTTTAGGGTTTAGGGTTTAGGGTTTAGGGTTTAGGGTTTAGGGTTTAGGGTTTAGGGTTTAGGGTTTAGGGTTTAGGGTTTAGGGTTTAGGGTTTAGGGTTTAGGGTTTAGGGTTTAGGGTTTAGGGTTTAGGGTTTAGGGTTTAGGGTTTAGGGTTTAGGGTTTAGGGTTTAGGGTTTAGGGTTTAGGGTTTAGGGTTTAGGGTTTAGGGTTTAGGGTTTAGGGTTTAGGGTTTAGGGTTTTAGGGTTTTAGGGTTTTAGGGTTTAGGGTTTTAGGGTTTTAGGGGTTTAGGGGTTTAGGGTTTAGGGTTTAGGGTTTAGGGTTTAGGGTTTAGGGTTTAGGGTTTAGGGTTTAGGGTTTAGGGTTTAGGGTTTAGGGTTTAGGGTTTAGGGTTTAGGGTTTAGGGTTTAGGGTTTAGGGTTTAGGGTTTAGGGTTTAGGGTTTAGGGTTTAGGGTTTAGGGTTTAGGGTTTAGGGTTTAGGGTTTAGGGTTTAGGGTTTAGGGTTTAGGGTTTAGGGTTTTAGGGTTTTAGGGTTTTAGGGTTTTAGGGTTTTAGGGTTTTAGGGTTTTAGGGTTTTAGGGTTTTAGGGTTTTAGGGTTTTAGGGTTTTAGGGTTTTAGGGTTTTAGGGTTTTAGGGTTTTAGGGTTTTAGGGTTTTAGGGTTTTAGGGTTTAGGGTTTTAGGGTTTAGGGTTTTAGGGTTTAGGGTTTAGGGTTTAGGGTTTAGGGTTTAGGGTTTAGGGTTTAGGGTTTAGGGTTTAGGGTTTAGGGTTTAGGGTTTAGGGTTTAGGGTTTAGGGTTTAGCAGGGTTTAGGGGCAGGTAATTCTGTTCTAGTGAGAGAAACTCTAGCTTCTCTCTAGAAACTCATACGACAATTCTCAGATCTACTTCTTTTCTCTTGGATTCTTCACGTTTTCTTTGTAATTCTTACTGATCTATTACATTTCCTATTGATTCTTAGCATTGGAATATGAATTCTAATCAAATTCATAAGCAGATCCCACCGAAACCTCCTGATATTTCCAGAAATTTTGCTTCTCTTTTCAAGAACAGCACAAGCTCTGATAGCTTATTGAATAAGGCTTGCCCATTTCCAGTTAATAATTGCAATTCTGTAGCTCTTTCTGGTAATGAGAGTAACCGATCTATGCCTTCCACTCTCATTCTTAATCCTCAAACAGAACTGAATTTTCAAATCCCATCGAATTCTCAAAAACCTTCGACTAGTCAGATTTTTTCCAATTCTCAGATCCCATCGTCGGCACTTGGAATTCAGCCTCTAAATCATTCTTCGAGTGTTCCGAATGCTCATGGTGTCATTATTAATCCTCAGACTTCGTTGAATCTTCAATTTCCTTCTTCTTCACAAAATCCTTCAATATTGGATAATTTGTCGAAAACTCAGATCCCTTCAAATGTGCAAGGAGTTCAGTCTCCAATTGATGAAACGAGTGTTCAGAATCTGATTGGTGCTCAGAATCTCCCATCTAGCTCCTTCCCTGGTTCCTTTTCTGCTGCGTGTTCATTGAAGCCAGCTAAAAGAGTAGTTTTCAATAATGGGGAGCCAGGCATGTACTGGTCCCCAGAGGAAACACTGGAGCTTTCTAAATCTTTTCATCAAACATTAATAGGTAAATGCGCATATGGTAAGCCATCGATAGGTGTTATAAAGGAATTCATTAATTCGAGGTGGTTACTTAGAGGTGATTTTACTGTTGGTATTTTAGATCCCAGACATGTTTTGATACGTTTTCAACACTATGAGGATTACGTGAAAGTTTGGCTTAAAGACACCACTTACATAGAAGGCTTTCTCTTTAGGTTCTTCAAATGGTTTCCGGAATTCCATCCTGGAATTGAGCCCCCGATGGTCCCTGTTTGGATATCACTACCAGGATTACCTATACACCTTTTTAATAGGGAAAGCCTGAGAGACATACTGAGTACTGTGGGCAGGATTTTGGTCATTGATAATGCCACTTTGCAATTGTCTAGGCCTGGGATTGCTAGAGTGTGTGTGGAGATGAATCTATTGGCAGATAATCCCAGGCGATTCTGGCTGGATATGGGAGGCATCAGTGGAAGATGGCAAAGAATTGTGTATGAGAAAGAATACAAATACTGTTCTGTTTGCCTAAAACAAGGTCATGATGAGTTCCTATGTAGAAAGAAGAATAAGGATGGGGCTGTTGGTAATGCTGAGAAGGTGAATACTCCTGTGAATGACTTAGATCAGGGAGAAGGATGGAAAGATAGGAAGGGTAAAGCTGTTGCTGTTGATGAGCAGAGAGTGAGACCAAGGAAGGAATATAGACCAAAAGCTGGGGTGCAAGGTCCATTGGTGGAAAATAGTTTTGATTTGTTAAACCATGTAAATGTGTTGGTGGATCTGGATAATGCTAGTGGCAATAGTCAAGCTGTTCAAAAGCAATTAGGGGAGAGTAGTCAGCAACAAAGGGAAGATGTAATGGATGAGATGGCTGGGGATCCTACTACTGATGTAAATATTCTGCAAGGGACTTCTCAGCAGAATGTGGGGTTGCAGAGTAGTGCCAGGGGATTGAGTATTCAGTCTCAGAGTGAGAGGGGAAATAGAAATGAAGAGTCTGGAGCACACCCTGAGGGGTCTCAATTTAGTCATGTTAGGAATGGCATGGTGGGGGCCCATGTGGTTCCAACTGATGATCTGGAGCACAATGTTCCAGCTACAGTCACTTCTGGGACCAGTTTGGAGGTATTTTCCTTTTCCTCCCCTGTTATTCTAAATAATAATATTGCTGAGAATGAAGTGGTGGGAAGCAAGGCAATGGTTGAGGGGAATATTGTGAATGTTGATGATTTAAACGAGAGAAGTCCTGGTATGAATGTTGTTGAGGAGAATTTGGGGGAATGTAGGGTGATGTATGCTCCTTCCATGGGTTC
Organism: Ilex aquifolium; assembly: GCA_951799425.1. Lineage (NCBI taxonomy): Eukaryota > Viridiplantae > Streptophyta > Magnoliopsida > Aquifoliales > Aquifoliaceae > Ilex > Ilex aquifolium. The sequence continues at coordinate 16,061 of OX637393.1, read as the reverse complement.
CTCCTTTTTAATTGATCATGGTTTTGAAACAAGACCTGTTTTGGAAAATAGCTTAGATGATCAGCTTGGACTGGTGAGTGAAAGAGTTCCCCCAGACAAGGGTTATTATTCTGATCAAGCTAGTTCTAGAACTCAAAGAATTGTAAATATTGATGCTGATAATTCTGATAATTCTTTTGATGAAGATGATGAGGTGAATGGATTAGGTTCCAGTGGAGATTCTCATCCTTTAACTTCATGATTAATATACTTTCATGGAATATGAGGGGAGCTGAAAAAGCTATGAAGAGGAGGAGATTAAGGAAGCTTATCAAACTGTTTGATGTATGTTTTGTGGCAATTCAGGAACCTAAATTGTTGGTTTCCAAATTGGGTTTATTTGCTAAGCATATTGGATTAAGACATTTTTGTTTTAATTCTCTAGCAGAAAGGAATATTTGGTTATTATGGGATGATAGAGTTCAAGTTACAATGTTGTTTGAGCATGCCCAAGTAATTACAGTAGAATTGACTATGAATTCTAAAGTTTTTTGGGTTTCAGTGGTTTATGCTAGCTGTGACCATGTTATCAGAAGATCATTATGGAATTTTTTGGTTGATTTGGAAATTCCTATTGATATGCCTTGGATTGTTGTTGGTGATTTTAACTCTATATTGAATTCTGAGGAGAGAAGTGGGGGTGCTTTCCCTTCCTTAACAGCAATGGAGGAGTTTGGTGATTTCATTGATGAGAGAGGTTTACTTGATGGTGGATTCTCTGGAAATAAATTCACTTGGTGTGATAACAGGCAAGGGCATGTCAGAATGAAGCAGAGATTGGATAGGGCTTTAATAAATGTCCCTTGGAATTTGAATTTTGAAAGTATGGAGGTGGTGCATCTGGCAAGGGGTGGCTCTGATCATAGTCCTCTACTCATGAAAATTGTGGACTCCCCAATACAAAGAAGAATTTCTTATTTCAGATTTCAAGATATGTGGTGTGAACATGAGGGGTTTTTAAGTATGATTGAAACCAATTGGAGAGGGTATTATTCTGAGAATCCTATGTCTAATTTGTTTATTAAGCTGAAGTATTTGAAAGCCCACATGAAGTTATGGAACAAAGAAGTGTTTGGGAATTTGTTTGAGAATATTAAAGAGCAGGAACAGAAAATTAAGTCGGCTGAATTGCAATTAGATCAAGATTTCTCTGAGGCTAAAGCTTTAGAGCTGGAGGATTACAAAGGTCAGCTGGATGATTTATTGAGAAGAGAAGAAATTTACTGGAAACAGAAATCCAGTATAAGGTGGACTCTGGATGGGGAGAGGAATACCAGGTTTTTTCATGCTATTGCCAAGAGTAAAATTTTGAGGAATAAAGTTTCTAGAATAAAAAACCAAGAGGGGGAGTGGATTGAAGGGGATGAACAAATTGCCAAGGTTGCAGAGGATTTCTATACTGACTTGTATAAATCAGAAGATCACCTTATTCAAGATCACCTTTTTGATGATATTCCAATGTTGGTTAATGCTGAGGAGAATGAAAGGCTTATTGCTGAGGCCTCAGTAGAGGAGGTGAAAGAGGTGGTGTTTTCAATGGCAACTGAAAGTGCCCCTGGGCCAGATGGTTTGTCTGGAAAATTTTATCAGTTTGCTTGGGAAATTATAAAACTGGATGTTGTGACTGCAGTTAATTTTTTGATGAGAGGAGGGATAATGCCTAAGTCTGTTAATTCTACTTTGTTGGTGCTAATTCCTAAGAAAGTAGATCCTATTTCCTTCTCAGACTTTAGGCCTATTAGTTTATGTAACTTCTTATATAAGATTTTTACTAAACTAATAAATACTAGGCTTTCCACTTTGCTTCCTGTGCTGGTCTCTGAGGAGCAGCATGGTTTTGTGCCAGGAAGAGGTATTGGTGATTGTGTGGCATTGGGGCAGCTTTTGGTTGGCGAATTGGATAGGAAAGTGGAGGGTGGAAATGTGGTTTTGAAGCTTGATATGATGAAGGCATATGACAGAATAGAGTGGGATTTTCTCTTGAGAGTGCTGAGCAGTTTTGGTTTTTCAGACTTGTTTACTCAGATTATTTTGAACTGTTTGAACAATCAATTCTTTTCTGTTTGTTTAAATGGACAGAGGTATGGATATTTTGCAAATTCTAGAGGGCTCAGACAGGGGGATCCTCTTTCTCCTACCTTGTTTATTCTTGCTGAGGAGGTTCTGAGTAGAGGACTAAGGAGTATATTTCAAAGGAAAGTTGTAAAGCATTTTCATATTGGCAGAGGGACTACATTAGTGAGTCATTTGTTGTTTGCAGATGATACTTTGGTATTCCTCAGAGGAGATAAGAGGTCAGTTGTGAATGTGATGAATTTTATTGAGTTGTATGAGTCTTCTTCTGGACAGAAGGTTAATAAGTTGAAAAGTGCTATGTATTGTTCTAAAGGAATTCCTTTAGTCAGAAGGAATAGGTTGGCTGCTGTGGTGGGTATTCCTTTTAAAGATTGTCCTTTCAACTATCTGGGTTGCCCTATTATCAGAGGTAGAGTTAAAAAGTGCTTCTTTGAAGAGGTTGTCAGAAGATTCAGAAGCAGAATTGAGGGGTGGTCTGCTAAGCTTTTATCTGGTATGGGTAGAATTGTGTTAATTCAATCTGTTCTTAATTCTATCCCTCTTCATATGCTGGCTTGTATGAGCATTCCTAAGGGAGTTTTGCAAAAGTTAAATTCCTTAATCTCTAATTTTGTTTGGTCTGGTAAGCCAGACTCTAGAAGAAGGCATTGGGTGTCCTTACAGAATATTTCTAAGCCAAGGACAGAAGGGGGTTTGGGGATTAGAAGCTTTGAGGAAATTCAGTCTGCATTCAGAATAAAGCAGGTTTGGGGTATTCTAAAGGGGAATTCTCTATGGGCAAAAGTCTTTAGAGAGAAATATTTTAAGGATAGACATATGTTGAGATGTGTAAAATCTGGAGCAGGGAAGAGTTTTAAAGTGCTGAGGCCTTGGTTCGAATTTGTGTTGAGAAATTCTATGCTGATTATTGGAAATGGTCAAAGTGCTGATTTTTGGTGTGATCCTTGGCTTGAATCTGGCCCTTTATTACTTAGAATTGAAGGAGCTCCTTTATTTTTTCCTAAAGTTAAGGAGTTGTACAGTGGGAATGAATGGTTCCTGGATGATGTTTCTGAGTGGCTCAGTCCTGAATTGCAACTGGAAATTAGAAATGTGGATGTGACTTGGTCTAACATGCCTGATCAGAGGTTATGGAACCATACCAATTCAGGTCTTTTTTCTGTTAAAACAGCTTGGCATCAGATTAGGAAGAAGAGTGAGCCTTGTGCCATGGCTCAGTGCATATGGAAGCAAAAAATTTTTCCTAGTGCTCAGTTATGCACTTGGAAGATTTTTAAAAAGGCCTTGACTACTGATGAAAGGGTTCAGAGTATAGGTATTTCTCTTGTCAGCAAATGTATTATGTGTGATACACATGAGGAAAATGTCTCTCACCTATTTATTAATTGTACTTTTGCTCAAGCTGTGTGGAGAAGATTTGCTGCTATTATGGGGTTTGAAATTCTGACAGGAGAATCTCCAATGTGCAGATTTCTGAGATTAATGAGAAAGTTCAAAGCTAATTCTTTGAGTCATAATTTGATAAGAGGAATTTCTATGTTAATTTTCTGGGCTTTGTGGAAGGAGAGATGTAGGAGGAAGTATGAGGGTCTGATCCTAAATGCTTATGCTGTTTATTTACAAGTGGTGAGTGCTTTAAAGTGGCAGGCTTTTCTTGTTAAGCCAGGCAGGACTGATGACTTGAGAGGTAAGGAGTTTTTGCAGGATTTGAAGATTGGATCTCCTTTCTCTTCAGTTACTATTGTCAAGTGGATTAAGTGGGAACCCCCTCCTGGAGATATGTTGAAATTGAATGTTGATGGTGCTTCCAAAGGGAAAACTGGTCTTTCAGGTGGTGGAATGGTGTTGAGGAATTCAGAGGGGCATGTGATGTTAGCTGCAAGTTTTTTCTATGGTTTGGGTTCTAACATGAAAGCTGAATCTTTGGCTTTGATGGATGGTCTTCTGTTGATTTTGCAGCATGGTCTTTCAGCAACACAAATTCTGATTGAATCTGATTCCCATATTTTAGTTCAGATGGTTTTGGGATGTGCAGAGATACCATGGAGATTGCATAACTCATTGGCGAAAATTAAGCATTTGTTTGGTTCATTGCAATTGCAAATTCAACATATCTATAGAGAGGCAAATGGAGTTGCTGACTTTTTGGCTTCCTTTGCTGTTATGAATGAGAGGAATTCGGTTTTTGCGAATAATGTCTCTCTGCCAGTTGCTGGAAAGTTATTGTTACAGCAAGATCAAAGTAGAATTCCTAAAGCAAGATTGAAGAGGATTTTTACTTGTGTTAATAGGCAAGGGATTGGTTGATGCTATAAGTGGTTTTCTTAGACTGTGGATGCAAAGATTACAGTCTGTTTGCAGTTCTGGGAGTTCATTAGCCGACAATCATATTTTTCATTCATTCATGATAAATACACAAAATAAGCAAGGTCTTAGATAGCAAAACATGGAGAAATTGTCTATAACCATTCAAATTCTAACTGGTTTTGGGATTCTGCCTGATGGTCACTGATGCTTCTGGAGTGATGTACTGTGGAGAAGGAGGCTCTGTTGCAGAGGATGAGCTCTGTTGTGGAGTTTTGAAACAACTTTTGTGTTCTAAACAACTTTTAGGGTTTAGGGTTTAGGGTTTAGGGTTTAGGGTTTTAGGGTTTTAGGGTTTAGGGTTTAGGATTTAGGGTTTAGGGTTTAGGGTTTAGGGTTTAGGGTTTAGGGTTTAGGGTTTTAGGGTTTTAGGGTTTAGGGTTTAGGGTTTAGGGTTTAGGGTTTAGGGTTTAGGGTTTAGGGTTTAGGGTTTTAGGGTTTTAGGGTTTAGGGTTTAGGGTTTAGGGTTTAGGGTTTAGGGTTTAGGGTTTAGGGTTTAGGGTTTAGGGTTTAGGGTTTAGGGTTTAGGGTTTAGGGTTTAGGGTTTAGGGTTTAGGGTTTAGGGTTTAGGGTTTAGGGTTTAGGGTTTAGGGTTTAGGGTTTAGGGTTTAGGGTTTAGGGTTTAGGGTTTAGGGTTTAGGGTTTAGGGTTTAGGGTTTAGGGTTTAGGGTTTAGGGTTTAGGGTTTAGGGTTTAGGGTTTAGGGTTTAGGGTTTAGGGTTTAGGGTTTAGGGTTTAGGGTTTAGGGTTTAGGGTTTAGGGTTTAGGGTTTAGGGTTTAGGGTTTAGGGTTTAGGGTTTAGGGTTTAGGGTTTAGGGTTTAGGGTTTAGGGTTTAGGGTTTAGGGTTTAGGGTTTAGGGTTTAGGGTTTAGGGTTTAGGGTTTAGGGTTTAGGGTTTAGGGTTTAGGGTTTAGGGTTTAGGGTTTAGGGTTTAGGGTTTAGGGTTTAGGGTTTAGGGTTTAGGGTTTAGGGTTTAGGGTTTAGGGTTTAGGGTTTAGGGTTTAGGGTTTAGGGTTTAGGGTTTAGGGTTTAGGGTTTAGGGTTTAGGGTTTAGGGTTTAGGGTTTAGGGTTTAGGGTTTAGGGTTTAGGGTTTAGGGTTTAGGGTTTAGGGTTTAGGGTTTAGGGTTTAGGGTTTAGGGTTTAGGGTTTAGGGTTTAGGGTTTAGGGTTTAGGGTTTAGGGTTTAGGGTTTAGGGTTTAGGGTTTAGGGTTTAGGGTTTAGGGTTTAGGGTTTAGGGTTTAGGGTTTAGGGTTTAGGGTTTAGGGTTTAGGGTTTAGGGTTTAGGGTTTAGGGTTTAGGGTTTAGGGTTTAGGGTTTAGGGTTTAGGGTTTAGGGTTTAGGGTTTAGGGTTTAGGGTTTAGGGTTTAGGGTTTAGGGTTTAGGGTTTAGGGTTTAGGGTTTAGGGTTTAGGGTTTAGGGTTTAGGGTTTAGGGTTTAGGGTTTAGGGTTTAGGGTTTAGGGTTTAGGGTTTAGGGTTTAGGGTTTAGGGTTTAGGGTTTAGGGTTTAGGGTTTAGGGTTTAGGGTTTAGGGTTTAGGGTTTAGGGTTTAGGGTTTAGGGTTTAGGGTTTAGGGTTTAGGGTTTAGGGTTTAGGGTTTAGGGTTTAGGGTTTAGGGTTTAGGGTTTAGGGTTTAGGGTTTAGGGTTTAGGGTTTAGGGTTTAGGGTTTAGGGTTTAGGGTTTAGGGTTTAGGGTTTAGGGTTTAGGGTTTAGGGTTTAGGGTTTAGGGTTTAGGGTTTAGGGTTTAGGGTTTAGGGTTTAGGGTTTAGGGTTTAGGGTTTAGGGTTTAGGGTTTAGGGTTTAGGGTTTAGGGTTTAGGGTTTAGGGTTTAGGGTTTAGGGTTTAGGGTTTAGGGTTTAGGGTTTAGGGTTTAGGGTTTAGGGTTTAGGGTTTAGGGTTTAGGGTTTAGGGTTTAGGGTTTAGGGTTTAGGGTTTAGGGTTTAGGGTTTAGGGTTTAGGGTTTAGGGTTTAGGGTTTAGGGTTTAGGGTTTAGGGTTTAGGGTTTAGGGTTTAGGGTTTAGGGTTTAGGGTTTAGGGTTTAGGGTTTAGGGTTTAGGGTTTAGGGTTTAGGGTTTAGGGTTTAGGGTTTAGGGTTTAGGGTTTAGGGTTTAGGGTTTAGGGTTTAGGGTTTAGGGTTTAGGGTTTAGGGTTTAGGGTTTAGGGTTTAGGGTTTAGGGTTTAGGGTTTAGGGTTTAGGGTTTAGGGTTTAGGGTTTAGGGTTTAGGGTTTAGGGTTTAGGGTTTAGGGTTTAGGGTTTAGGGTTTAGGGTTTAGGGTTTAGGGTTTAGGGTTTAGGGTTTAGGGTTTAGGGTTTAGGGTTTAGGGTTTAGGGTTTAGGGTTTAGGGTTTAGGGTTTAGGGTTTAGGGTTTAGGGTTTAGGGTTTAGGGTTTAGGGTTTAGGGTTTAGGGTTTAGGGTTTAGGGTTTAGGGTTTAGGGTTTAGGGTTTAGGGTTTAGGGTTTAGGGTTTAGGGTTTAGGGTTTAGGGTTTAGGGTTTAGGGTTTAGGGTTTAGGGTTTAGGGTTTAGGGTTTAGGGTTTAGGGTTTAGGGTTTAGGGTTTAGGGTTTAGGGTTTAGGGTTTAGGGTTTAGGGTTTAGGGTTTAGGGTTTAGGGTTTAGGGTTTAGGGTTTAGGGTTTAGGGTTTAGGGTTTAGGGTTTAGGGTTTAGGGTTTAGGGTTTAGGGTTTAGGGTTTAGGGTTTAGGGTTTAGGGTTTAGGGTTTAGGGTTTAGGGTTTAGGGTTTAGGGTTTAGGGTTTAGGGTTTAGGGTTTAGGGTTTAGGGTTTAGGGTTTAGGGTTTAGGGTTTAGGGTTTAGGGTTTAGGGTTTAGGGTTTAGGGTTTAGGGTTTAGGGTTTAGGGTTTAGGGTTTAGGGTTTAGGGTTTAGGGTTTAGGGTTTAGGGTTTAGGGTTTAGGGTTTAGGGTTTAGGGTTTAGGGTTTAGGGTTTAGGGTTTAGGGTTTAGGGTTTAGGGTTTAGGGTTTAGGGTTTAGGGTTTAGGGTTTAGGGTTTAGGGTTTAGGGTTTAGGGTTTAGGGTTTAGGGTTTAGGGTTTAGGGTTTAGGGTTTAGGGTTTAGGGTTTAGGGTTTAGGGTTTAGGGTTTAGGGTTTAGGGTTTAGGGTTTAGGGTTTAGGGTTTAGGGTTTAGGGTTTAGGGTTTAGGGTTTAGGGTTTAGGGTTTAGGGTTTAGGGTTTAGGGTTTAGGGTTTAGGGTTTAGGGTTTAGGGTTTAGGGTTTAGGGTTTAGGGTTTAGGGTTTAGGGTTTAGGGTTTAGGGTTTAGGGTTTAGGGTTTAGGGTTTAGGGTTTAGGGTTTAGGGTTTAGGGTTTAGGGTTTAGGGTTTAGGGTTTAGGGTTTAGGGTTTAGGGTTTAGGGTTTAGGGTTTAGGGTTTAGGGTTTAGGGTTTAGGGTTTAGGGTTTAGGGTTTAGGGTTTAGGGTTTAGGGTTTAGGGTTTAGGGTTTAGGGTTTAGGGTTTAGGGTTTAGGGTTTAGGGTTTAGGGTTTAGGGTTTAGGGTTTAGGGTTTAGGGTTTAGGGTTTAGGGTTTAGGGTTTAGGGTTTAGGGTTTAGGGTTTAGGGTTTAGGGTTTAGGGTTTAGGGTTTAGGGTTTAGGGTTTAGGGTTTAGGGTTTAGGGTTTAGGGTTTAGGGTTTAGGGTTTAGGGTTTAGGGTTTAGGGTTTAGGGTTTAGGGTTTAGGGTTTAGGGTTTAGGGTTTAGGGTTTAGGGTTTAGGGTTTAGGGTTTAGGGTTTAGGGTTTAGGGTTTAGGGTTTAGGGTTTAGGGTTTAGGGTTTAGGGTTTAGGGTTTAGGGTTTAGGGTTTAGGGTTTAGGGTTTAGGGTTTAGGGTTTAGGGTTTAGGGTTTAGGGTTTAGGGTTTAGGGTTTAGGGTTTAGGGTTTAGGGTTTAGGGTTTAGGGTTTAGGGTTTAGGGTTTAGGGTTTAGGGTTTAGGGTTTAGGGTTTAGGGTTTAGGGTTTAGGGTTTAGGGTTTAGGGTTTAGGGTTTAGGGTTTAGGGTTTAGGGTTTAGGGTTTAGGGTTTAGGGTTTAGGGTTTAGGGTTTAGGGTTTAGGGTTTAGGGTTTAGGGTTTAGGGTTTAGGGTTTAGGGTTTAGGGTTTAGGGTTTAGGGTTTAGGGTTTAGGGTTTAGGGTTTAGGGTTTAGGGTTTAGGGTTTAGGGTTTAGGGTTTAGGGTTTAGGGTTTAGGGTTTAGGGTTTAGGGTTTAGGGTTTAGGGTTTAGGGTTTAGGGTTTAGGGTTTAGGGTTTAGGGTTTAGGGTTTAGGGTTTAGGGTTTAGGGTTTAGGGTTTAGGGTTTAGGGTTTAGGGTTTAGGGTTTAGGGTTTAGGGTTTAGGGTTTAGGGTTTAGGGTTTAGGGTTTAGGGTTTAGGGTTTAGGGTTTAGGGTTTAGGGTTTAGGGTTTAGGGTTTAGGGTTTAGGGTTTAGGGTTTAGGGTTTAGGGTTTAGGGTTTAGGGTTTAGGGTTTAGGGTTTAGGGTTTAGGGTTTAGGGTTTAGGGTTTAGGGTTTAGGGTTTAGGGTTTAGGGTTTAGGGTTTAGGGTTTAGGGTTTAGGGTTTAGGGTTTAGGGTTTAGGGTTTAGGGTTTAGGGTTTAGGGTTTAGGGTTTAGGGTTTAGGGTTTAGGGTTTAGGGTTTAGGGTTTAGGGTTTAGGGTTTAGGGTTTAGGGTTTAGGGTTTAGGGTTTAGGGTTTAGGGTTTAGGGTTTAGGGTTTAGGGTTTAGGGTTTAGGGTTTAGGGTTTAGGGTTTAGGGTTTAGGGTTTAGGGTTTAGGGTTTAGGGTTTAGGGTTTAGGGTTTAGGGTTTAGGGTTTAGGGTTTAGGGTTTAGGGTTTAGGGTTTAGGGTTTAGGGTTTAGGGTTTAGGGTTTAGGGTTTAGGGTTTAGGGTTTAGGGTTTAGGGTTTAGGGTTTAGGGTTTAGGGTTTAGGGTTTAGGGTTTAGGGTTTAGGGTTTAGGGTTTAGGGTTTAGGGTTTAGGGTTTAGGGTTTAGGGTTTAGGGTTTAGGGTTTAGGGTTTAGGGTTTAGGGTTTAGGGTTTAGGGTTTAGGGTTTAGGGTTTAGGGTTTAGGGTTTAGGGTTTAGGGTTTAGGGTTTAGGGTTTAGGGTTTAGGGTTTAGGGTTTAGGGTTTAGGGTTTAGGGTTTAGGGTTTAGGGTTTAGGGTTTAGGGTTTAGGGTTTAGGGTTTAGGGTTTAGGGTTTAGGGTTTAGGGTTTAGGGTTTAGGGTTTAGGGTTTAGGGTTTAGGGTTTAGGGTTTAGGGTTTAGGGTTTAGGGTTTAGGGTTTAGGGTTTAGGGTTTAGGGTTTAGGGTTTAGGGTTTAGGGTTTAGGGTTTAGGGTTTAGGGTTTAGGGTTTAGGGTTTAGGGTTTAGGGTTTAGGGTTTAGGGTTTAGGGTTTAGGGTTTAGGGTTTAGGGTTTAGGGTTTAGGGTTTAGGGTTTAGGGTTTAGGGTTTAGGGTTTAGGGTTTAGGGTTTAGGGTTTAGGGTTTAGGGTTTAGGGTTTAGGGTTTAGGGTTTAGGGTTTAGGGTTTAGGGTTTAGGGTTTAGGGTTTAGGGTTTAGGGTTTAGGGTTTAGGGTTTAGGGTTTAGGGTTTAGGGTTTAGGGTTTAGGGTTTAGGGTTTAGGGTTTAGGGTTTAGGGTTTAGGGTTTAGGGTTTAGGGTTTAGGGTTTAGGGTTTAGGGTTTAGGGTTTAGGGTTTAGGGTTTAGGGTTTAGGGTTTAGGGTTTAGGGTTTAGGGTTTAGGGTTTAGGGTTTAGGGTTTAGGGTTTAGGGTTTAGGGTTTAGGGTTTAGGGTTTAGGGTTTAGGGTTTAGGGTTTAGGGTTTAGGGTTTAGGGTTTAGGGTTTAGGGTTTAGGGTTTAGGGTTTAGGGTTTAGGGTTTAGGGTTTAGGGTTTAGGGTTTAGGGTTTAGGGTTTAGGGTTTAGGGTTTAGGGTTTAGGGTTTAGGGTTTAGGGTTTAGGGTTTAGGGTTTAGGGTTTAGGGTTTAGGGTTTAGGGTTTAGGGTTTAGGGTTTAGGGTTTAGGGTTTAGGGTTTAGGGTTTAGGGTTTAGGGTTTAGGGTTTAGGGTTTAGGGTTTAGGGTTTAGGGTTTAGGGTTTAGGGTTTAGGGTTTAGGGTTTAGGGTTTAGGGTTTAGGGTTTAGGGTTTAGGGTTTAGGGTTTAGGGTTTAGGGTTTAGGGTTTAGGGTTTAGGGTTTAGGGTTTAGGGTTTAGGGTTTAGGGTTTAGGGTTTAGGGTTTAGGGTTTAGGGTTTAGGGTTTAGGGTTTAGGGTTTAGGGTTTAGGGTTTAGGGTTTAGGGTTTAGGGTTTAGGGTTTAGGGTTTAGGGTTTAGGGTTTAGGGTTTAGGGTTTAGGGTTTAGGGTTTAGGGTTTAGGGTTTAGGGTTTAGGGTTTAGGGTTTAGGGTTTAGGGTTTAGGGTTTAGGGTTTAGGGTTTAGGGTTTAGGGTTTAGGGTTTAGGGTTTAGGGTTTAGGGTTTAGGGTTTAGGGTTTAGGGTTTAGGGTTTAGGGTTTAGGGTTTAGGGTTTAGGGTTTAGGGTTTAGGGTTTAGGGTTTAGGGTTTAGGGTTTAGGGTTTAGGGTTTAGGGTTTAGGGTTTAGGGTTTAGGGTTTAGGGTTTAGGGTTTAGGGTTTAGGGTTTAGGGTTTAGGGTTTAGGGTTTAGGGTTTAGGGTTTAGGGTTTAGGGTTTAGGGTTTAGGGTTTAGGGTTTAGGGTTTAGGGTTTAGGGTTTAGGGTTTAGGGTTTAGGGTTTAGGGTTTAGGGTTTAGGGTTTAGGGTTTAGGGTTTAGGGTTTAGGGTTTAGGGTTTAGGGTTTAGGGTTTAGGGTTTAGGGTTTAGGGTTTAGGGTTTAGGGTTTAGGGTTTAGGGTTTAGGGTTTAGGGTTTAGGGTTTAGGGTTTAGGGTTTAGGGTTTAGGGTTTAGGGTTTAGGGTTTAGGGTTTAGGGTTTAGGGTTTAGGGTTTAGGGTTTAGGGTTTAGGGTTTAGGGTTTAGGGTTTAGGGTTTAGGGTTTAGGGTTTAGGGTTTAGGGTTTAGGGTTTAGGGTTTAGGGTTTAGGGTTTAGGGTTTAGGGTTTAGGGTTTAGGGTTTAGGGTTTAGGGTTTAGGGTTTAGGGTTTAGGGTTTAGGGTTTAGGGTTTAGGGTTTAGGGTTTAGGGTTTAGGGTTTAGGGTTTAGGGTTTAGGGTTTAGGGTTTAGGGTTTAGGGTTTAGGGTTTAGGGTTTAGGGTTTAGGGTTTAGGGTTTAGGGTTTAGGGTTTAGGGTTTAGGGTTTAGGGTTTAGGGTTTAGGGTTTAGGGTTTAGGGTTTAGGGTTTAGGGTTTAGGGTTTAGGGTTTAGGGTTTAGGGTTTAGGGTTTAGGGTTTAGGGTTTAGGGTTTAGGGTTTAGGGTTTAGGGTTTAGGGTTTAGGGTTTAGGGTTTAGGGTTTAGGGTTTAGGGTTTAGGGTTTAGGGTTTAGGGTTTAGGGTTTAGGGTTTAGGGTTTAGGGTTTAGGGTTTAGGGTTTAGGGTTTAGGGTTTAGGGTTTAGGGTTTAGGGTTTAGGGTTTAGGGTTTAGGGTTTAGGGTTTAGGGTTTAGGGTTTAGGGTTTAGGGTTTAGGGTTTAGGGTTTAGGGTTTAGGGTTTAGGGTTTAGGGTTTAGGGTTTAGGGTTTAGGGTTTAGGGTTTAGGGTTTAGGGTTTAGGGTTTAGGGTTTAGGGTTTAGGGTTTAGGGTTTAGGGTTTAGGGTTTAGGGTTTAGGGTTTAGGGTTTAGGGTTTAGGGTTTAGGGTTTAGGGTTTAGGGTTTAGGGTTTAGGGTTTAGGGTTTAGGGTTTAGGGTTTAGGGTTTAGGGTTTAGGGTTTAGGGTTTAGGGTTTAGGGTTTAGGGTTTAGGGTTTAGGGTTTAGGGTTTAGGGTTTAGGGTTTAGGGTTTAGGGTTTAGGGTTTAGGGTTTAGGGTTTAGGGTTTAGGGTTTAGGGTTTAGGGTTTAGGGTTTAGGGTTTAGGGTTTAGGGTTTAGGGTTTAGGGTTTAGGGTTTAGGGTTTAGGGTTTAGGGTTTAGGGTTTAGGGTTTAGGGTTTAGGGTTTAGGGTTTAGGGTTTAGGGTTTAGGGTTTAGGGTTTAGGGTTTAGGGTTTAGGGTTTAGGGTTTAGGGTTTAGGGTTTAGGGTTTAGGGTTTAGGGTTTAGGGTTTAGGGTTTAGGGTTTAGGGTTTAGGGTTTAGGGTTTAGGGTTTAGGGTTTAGGGTTTAGGGTTTAGGGTTTAGGGTTTAGGGTTTAGGGTTTAGGGTTTAGGGTTTAGGGTTTAGGGTTTAGGGTTTAGGGTTTAGGGTTTAGGGTTTAGGGTTTAGGGTTTAGGGTTTAGGGTTTAGGGTTTAGGGTTTAGGGTTTAGGGTTTAGGGTTTAGGGTTTAGGGTTTAGGGTTTAGGGTTTAGGGTTTAGGGTTTAGGGTTTAGGGTTTAGGGTTTAGGGTTTAGGGTTTAGGGTTTAGGGTTTAGGGTTTAGGGTTTAGGGTTTAGGGTTTAGGGTTTAGGGTTTAGGGTTTAGGGTTTAGGGTTTAGGGTTTAGGGTTTAGGGTTTAGGGTTTAGGGTTTAGGGTTTAGGGTTTAGGGTTTAGGGTTTAGGGTTTAGGGTTTAGGGTTTAGGGTTTAGGGTTTAGGGTTTAGGGTTTAGGGTTTAGGGTTTAGGGTTTAGGGTTTAGGGTTTAGGGTTTAGGGTTTAGGGTTTAGGGTTTAGGGTTTAGGGTTTAGGGTTTAGGGTTTAGGGTTTAGGGTTTAGGGTTTAGGGTTTAGGGTTTAGGGTTTAGGGTTTAGGGTTTAGGGTTTAGGGTTTAGGGTTTAGGGTTTAGGGTTTAGGGTTTAGGGTTTAGGGTTTAGGGTTTAGGGTTTAGGGTTTAGGGTTTAGGGTTTAGGGTTTAGGGTTTAGGGTTTAGGGTTTAGGGTTTAGGGTTTAGGGTTTAGGGTTTAGGGTTTAGGGTTTAGGGTTTAGGGTTTAGGGTTTAGGGTTTAGGGTTTAGGGTTTAGGGTTTAGGGTTTAGGGTTTAGGGTTTAGGGTTTAGGGTTTAGGGTTTAGGGTTTAGGGTTTAGGGTTTAGGGTTTAGGGTTTAGGGTTTAGGGTTTAGGGTTTAGGGTTTAGGGTTTAGGGTTTAGGGTTTAGGGTTTAGGGTTTAGGGTTTAGGGTTTAGGGTTTAGGGTTTAGGGTTTAGGGTTTAGGGTTTAGGGTTTAGGGTTTAGGGTTTAGGGTTTAGGGTTTAGGGTTTAGGGTTTAGGGTTTAGGGTTTAGGGTTTAGGGTTTAGGGTTTAGGGTTTAGGGTTTAGGGTTTAGGGTTTAGGGTTTAGGGTTTAGGGTTTAGGGTTTAGGGTTTAGGGTTTAGGGTTTAGGGTTTAGGGTTTAGGGTTTAGGGTTTAGGGTTTAGGGTTTAGGGTTTAGGGTTTAGGGTTTAGGGTTTAGGGTTTAGGGTTTAGGGTTTAGGGTTTAGGGTTTAGGGTTTAGGGTTTAGGGTTTAGGGTTTAGGGTTTAGGGTTTAGGGTTTAGGGTTTAGGGTTTAGGGTTTAGGGTTTAGGGTTTAGGGTTTAGGGTTTAGGGTTTAGGGTTTAGGGTTTAGGGTTTAGGGTTTAGGGTTTAGGGTTTAGGGTTTAGGGTTTAGGGTTTAGGGTTTAGGGTTTAGGGTTTAGGGTTTAGGGTTTAGGGTTTAGGGTTTAGGGTTTAGGGTTTAGGGTTTAGGGTTTAGGGTTTAGGGTTTAGGGTTTAGGGTTTAGGGTTTAGGGTTTAGGGTTTAGGGTTTAGGGTTTAGGGTTTAGGGTTTAGGGTTTAGGGTTTAGGGTTTAGGGTTTAGGGTTTAGGGTTTAGGGTTTAGGGTTTAGGGTTTAGGGTTTAGGGTTTAGGGTTTAGGGTTTAGGGTTTAGGGTTTAGGGTTTAGGGTTTAGGGTTTAGGGTTTAGGGTTTAGGGTTTAGGGTTTAGGGTTTAGGGTTTAGGGTTTAGGGTTTAGGGTTTAGGGTTTAGGGTTTAGGGTTTAGGGTTTAGGGTTTAGGGTTTAGGGTTTAGGGTTTAGGGTTTAGGGTTTAGGGTTTAGGGTTTAGGGTTTAGGGTTTAGGGTTTAGGGTTTAGGGTTTAGGGTTTAGGGTTTAGGGTTTAGGGTTTAGGGTTTAGGGTTTAGGGTTTAGGGTTTAGGGTTTAGGGTTTAGGGTTTAGGGTTTAGGGTTTAGGGTTTAGGGTTTAGGGTTTAGGGTTTAGGGTTTAGGGTTTAGGGTTTAGGGTTTAGGGTTTAGGGTTTAGGGTTTAGGGTTTAGGGTTTAGGGTTTAGGGTTTAGGGTTTAGGGTTTAGGGTTTAGGGTTTAGGGTTTAGGGTTTAGGGTTTAGGGTTTAGGGTTTAGGGTTTAGGGTTTAGGGTTTAGGGTTTAGGGTTTAGGGTTTAGGGTTTAGGGTTTAGGGTTTAGGGTTTAGGGTTTAGGGTTTAGGGTTTAGGGTTTAGGGTTTAGGGTTTAGGGTTTAGGGTTTAGGGTTTAGGGTTTAGGGTTTAGGGTTTAGGGTTTAGGGTTTAGGGTTTAGGGTTTAGGGTTTAGGGTTTAGGGTTTAGGGTTTAGGGTTTAGGGTTTAGGGTTTAGGGTTTAGGGTTTAGGGTTTAGGGTTTAGGGTTTAGGGTTTAGGGTTTAGGGTTTAGGGTTTAGGGTTTAGGGTTTAGGGTTTAGGGTTTAGGGTTTAGGGTTTAGGGTTTAGGGTTTAGGGTTTAGGGTTTAGGGTTTAGGGTTTAGGGTTTAGGGTTTAGGGTTTAGGGTTTAGGGTTTAGGGTTTAGGGTTTAGGGTTTAGGGTTTAGGGTTTAGGGTTTAGGGTTTAGGGTTTAGGGTTTAGGGTTTAGGGTTTAGGGTTTAGGGTTTAGGGTTTAGGGTTTAGGGTTTAGGGTTTAGGGTTTAGGGTTTAGGGTTTAGGGTTTAGGGTTTAGGGTTTAGGGTTTAGGGTTTAGGGTTTAGGGTTTAGGGTTTAGGGTTTAGGGTTTAGGGTTTAGGGTTTAGGGTTTAGGGTTTAGGGTTTAGGGTTTAGGGTTTAGGGTTTAGGGTTTAGGGTTTAGGGTTTAGGGTTTAGGGTTTAGGGTTTAGGGTTTAGGGTTTAGGGTTTAGGGTTTAGGGTTTAGGGTTTAGGGTTTAGGGTTTAGGGTTTAGGGTTTAGGGTTTAGGGTTTAGGGTTTAGGGTTTAGGGTTTAGGGTTTAGGGTTTAGGGTTTAGGGTTTAGGGTTTAGGGTTTAGGGTTTAGGGTTTAGGGTTATAGGGTTTAGGGTTTAGGGTTTAGGGTTTAGGGTTTAGGGTTTAGGGTTTAGGGTTTAGGGTTTAGGGTTTAGGGTTTAGGGTTTAGGGTTTAGGGTTTAGGGTTTAGGGTTTAGGGTTTAGGGTTTAGGGTTTAGGGTTTAGGGTTTAGGGTTTAGGGTTTAGGGTTTAGGGTTTAGGGTTTAGGGTTTAGGGTTTAGGGTTTAGGGTTTAGGGTTTAGGGTTTAGGGTTTAGGGTTTAGGGTTTAGGGTTTAGGGTTTAGGGTTTAGGGTTTAGGGTTTAGGGTTTAGGGTTTAGGGTTTAGGGTTTAGGGTTTAGGGTTTAGGGTTTAGGGTTTAGGGTTTAGGGTTTAGGGTTTAG